>OZ030024.1:10937500-11595000 GCA_964023405.1 Apodemus agrarius
TCTGCTTCGATTTTATAGGCTGTCTTGCAAGATGTCATTACAAGGATCATTCATGGCCATTTGTGCCTAGCCCTTTGCAGAAAGCAAGGGGGTCGTCAAGACCTCCTTTGAGTTGTGAGAAGTAAGATTCTGAAGTTGTGAAAAGGAGCAGCTGCCATCCACTGGGCTGAGGTAGGCTCCGTCTCAACTAGAAGTCTTGTTGGCTCGGGGAGGTAGGAAACTGAGAGGCCAGAGGGGACGGGAAGATGGCTCAGTCACTAAGGCTTACAAGCATGACAACCCAAGAATATGTATGCTTGGTACTCAGGTGTGTACCAGTCACGGTGAGGGTGGAGACGGTGGAGCTCCAGATCTGAACGGACAGCAAATCTAACCTTCTTGCCAAAGTCCCAAAACTATGCGATCTACTCTCAAACAAAAGTAGAAAGGCATCTGAGGTTGTCTTCCCACCACACGCACATAGGTGCACAAGCATCCTACAGCAAACATGGACACATACATGTAACCCACAACAAACATGTATACACACATATACACACATATATGCATGCACATGCGTGTGCATGTGGCACACACACACACACACATACACACACAGATCATCAGACATGCCCTGTGTCCATCCATATTTCCCACCTCCAAGTGACATGTTGTTGGGTACAAGCAGCATTAGGCCAGAGGTCTGATGGACAGGCCTCTGGGGAGTTGGAAGAAGGGATAAGGAACAAAATAGCCATCAATATTGGATGACGTGTTGTCAAGTTACCTTCTAAATATTTATGGATATATCCATAAATTAGCACTGCTCTCAACTTTGATCAGAGAAGGTTCTTTTTGCAGGGTAGTAGACAGTGCAGGGTTGCTGGCTGGTCAGAGCGCTGAGAATCTTGGGGACTACTAAGGGCTCAGCACTAAGAGTAAGACATGTATGTCACCACACACACACACACACACAGAGAGAGAGAGAGAGAGAGAGAGAGAGAGAGAGAGAGAGAGAGAAGAGGCAGAATCAGAGAATGGGGAAGATTAATATACAGCGCCACCTTCTGGACAGGGTGTAGCTGTTCCACTCATGAACCCCCGGCAGGCGTGGTAGCCTTGCACAAGACCTACACAAGATCAAGCCAGTCCATTCCCTTCTGGACTTAGATAGGCTCCTGATGCCCCACCCCCACCTGAGGAGTCAAAAGAAGCTGCTGGCTGCTGGGTACACAGAAACGATTTTTCTCTCCAGGGTATGCGCAGCTGCTAGTAGGCTGCCCATGCTCCAGTGCCCTGGGTGCCCGCTTGCCACAGTGAGGGCGGGCACCATTCACTGGACTTAGTGGACCATTGAGAGAAATAAACACAGGCATCCGGACAACGACATCCTTCTGAAGGGATAAGAAGCGCCCTTCTCCGCCACGAACATCAGTGGATGGCGTCGTGCCGTGGGTGGAAATAAAAAGCAGCAAAGCTCCTACTCTTCGGGTGGCCAAGCCAACAGGCAGACCTGTTGCCAAGGCAGAAATGATCAATCCAGTCAAATACCCAGTAAGTTTGGGCTCAAATTATCAATGCAACTAATCGCTGCAGTGACCGTCCAGGTGAGAGTCACCGCTGGCAATTAACAGGATCTATCCGCGAATCCCACAGGGGGATCACAGGAAGAAGAAATGGAATAAACAAACACCTTATGAAATGCTCTCCCTGTCAATAGAGAGGCACTGACTCACTCTTTGGTCTAGAAAAAAAGAGACATATTACTGTATGGAAGGGTGCCATTTCCCTCAGCCATGAGATTCTCTCTCTCTCTCTCTCTCTCTCTCTCTCTCTCTCTCTCTCTCTCTCTCTCTGTGTGTGTGTGTGTGTGTGTGTGTGTGTGTGTGTGTGTGTGTGTGTGTTTGTTTTTAGGGTCCTTACATCCAGGAGGGACTGCTTTCCAAGCTTCCCTCTCTTCGAGGCCTTTGCTTTCCTGAGCTGCCAGCCCCAACCGCTCTCGTTTTCTTCATTCTTCACTGATTGGCTGCCCATCACCAACCCCTCTCTCCCTCAGACCTCACGGAAGAACCGATCACCACACACAAAACCCCAGTGGGTAGGAATTGATCGAGCACCCAGAGCCGAGAGAACGCAGGCAGACATAGCCAAGATGGTCCACAAGGGCTGACCCCTGAAGGAAGGGCGGGGCTTAATACACAGCTGGAGAGGAGAGCACAGTAAGAATGTGTGAAACGGATGCCCTAATCGAAGGAGGCAGAAATGGCGGGCAGGGAGGACACATTCGGGTCTGGGGCGGGGAGTCTGACATCAAGCAGACCAACAAAAGTTTTCAACTCAGAAGGACTGCTGGTTCTGCGATATGGGTGAAATCTCCATGTATCATGGGATGCCGGAGCTTCTCCATGCAAGACCTGTGTGCCATGTGGTGACAGAGTGGCAAATTCTCAGGGAAAGGTCACTTGGACGGGGGCTACTTTGGGTATTAAGGAGTGGAATAAACTGAGATTGGTTCTGACTAATTAGAGGAGTCTACCACTCAACAGGGGCCTGGGCTCAGTGAGTGAGTGAGTGAGTGAGTGAGTGTGTGTGTGTGTGTGTGTGTGTGTGTGTGTGTGTGAGAGAGAGAGAGAGAGAGAGACAGAGACAGAGACAGAGACAGAGAGACAGAGAAAGACAGAGAGACAGAAAGAGACAGAAAGACAGAGAGACAGAGACAGAGACAGACAGAGACAGAGAGAGTGACAGAGACAGAGAATAAGTGTGTGTGTACTCAGAGAATTCAGTTAAGATTCATACATGTCATTGTGTATAACACTCATATCACAAAAGAAAAATATCTAGGTATTCCTGTCTACCTAACAATAGGGAAGGTTACTTAGAGGCAAAGATGCAGAAGCTTGCAATTTGAAATGCATCATGCTAGGGCAGACCAGATAACTTAGTGGGCGGACAGAGATATGGTCAAGCAGGGAGACCTGAGCGTTGCTGGTTGACTCTAGCTGGTGGATACATAAATGCATCCTGCGAAAGCCAACTTGCCCTGGGTGTGAAACATAAAATGTTGTGCATTTAAAACTGTATTGGGTATGGACGGGCTGTGTTGCTTTATCTTTACTGTGACAAATACCCGGAAGGAAAAAAAAAACAACTTAGGAAAGGTTGGGGCTGGAGAGAGAGCTCTGCAGATGAATGTTTACTGCTCTTGCAGGGGATCTGAGTTCAGTTTCCAACCCTCAAGTTGGGCAGTTCACAACCACTAGTATCTCAGGGGAGATGGTGGTCTCTTCTGGTCTCCACAAATATCTAAGCCTAGGCACATGCATGCGCACACACAGACACACAAACACACACACATAATTCACACAAGTGCTCTCTCACACACACATACATGCAGGCATACACTCTCACACATATACATGCACACATGCATGTGTGCACACTCTCACACACAGCGCACACACACATATACACACACATGCTCTCTCTCACACACAACACAAATAAAAAAACAAATATTTAAGAGTGTATTTTTTTTAAAAAAAAAAAGAGAGAGAGAAAAGAAAGGTTTGTTTGGGTTGTGGTTTTAGAAGGTATGATCCATCATGGCAGGGAAGTGTGGTCAAGTCATTCTTCCATAGTGGGAATGTGTAACAGAGACCCCTCATCTGAAGACTAGACTAGGAAGCAAAACCAGAAGTGGGTATCACCTTCCGGGCTCACCCCCGGAAGCTTCACCAGCTACAGTCCACATCACAGAGGGTCTGAAGGCTCCTAAAATAGCCAGACAGCGACTGAGTGTTCAAACACATGGCCCTGATGGGCAGCATTTTATATCCAGACCAAAACATTTTACTTTTACAGACAAAAGACATCTCATATTTTGCACAGGGAAATTCTAGGGAGGAATGGGATGAGATTTTTGTCATATGTATTAGAAGAAATCAGAGATTGGGAGACAGGGAAGATGATAGATGAGGTGACTGTCATTACTATGTGTTGGCAACCACCATGCTTTAAACATTAGGCAATATGCTACTTAACCCTATGAAAGTGGTCCTACCCTGAGGCAGGTTGACTGGTCATTAGTAGACCCTGGCTTCCCATGGTATCATTTGCTTCCAAGTCAACTATAGTCTGAAAATATTACACAGAACATTCCAGACATACCATAATTCATATTTTGAAATAAAACATATTATTTTATTTTTATTTATAATTGTATGTAAATGAGGTTGGGGGCTGGGGGGTGTGCACATGGGTGCAGCATCCTTGAAGGCCAGAAGAGGGCATCAGATTACCTGGAGCTGGAGTTAGAAGTGATTTGAGCTACCTGATGTAGAAGCTGGGAACTGAATCCCAGTCCTCTGATAAGAACAGCAAGTGCTCATAACCGCTGAGCCATCTCTCCAGCCCTTTACATAACTTTCCTTATAGTGTTATAACCGCTCCACTTTATTATTAGTGACTGCTGATCTCACACTGTGTCTAATTCATAAATAACATGTATCCTATGTCTATATTATCGGTTTCAAACTACCCACGGCTTCAGAAAAGGCTCTACTGCACCGGCAGACCTGGAATTTGAGCTTGGGGCTGGCTGATCAGCAGATGGCGTCTTCGTTCATTGCCACAACATTCTATGGTTGCCTTGGCAATGCACCATGTCCCCGAGAGCCTGGACACTCTTCTCTTGTCTTCAAAGTTGAAGGGAGAGTTTCAATCCTTGAAAATGGCCTGGACCTGGCACTAATTTAGCTTTAGATTTATGGGATTTTTTTTTTCAATTTATTCTCATTGGCCCATGACTTAGATTCTGCAGTGATTCCTTGACACTTTAGACAGAGTGACACTCTATGGCTCAGGTGCCCCAAAATGCTGGTCTCTCCTCAGGACACTAGCTGTAATGGTGGGCTGGTGGTAGCTAGTGGCCTGTGGTAATAGGGAAAGGGTTTTCCGGCAGCCAGTTTGAGGGGGCAGTGCTTTAATTCTTCAGTTTGCCATCGAGACATTGTCAAGATCTGGATATGTCCCGCAAAGCTGGGACATTGGCATCACACAGACCATGGGCTCCTGATGCATGAACTCTAACTGGTGACCTCATGAGAAGCTGCTGACATCATGTGGAAATCTCTGTTTTCCCATAATGGGGATAATTTTATGCGATTCTCCAGGAGTTCTGAGGAGAAAGCAATGCTGGGGAATGCACTGGCTTGGCTTGGGCCCACGTAGAACAGGCTAGATGCTGGTTTCTTTCTGTCGTACTCCCTTCCCCGGGTGCACGGGAAGGAACGGCAGTCAAAGAGCTGGACCATGAAATATCCTTCCGCGGTAATGTTTTAACACCGAGGATTAGAAATTACCTCCCTAAGAATGCCTTTCCATGGAGAGGCTCGCCGTATAAAAATTATACACTTACAAAGGCAATTATTCTTCTCTGTGCCACCTGATTTTCTCATAATAAATACCCACTCACAATATAGCTCTCTGTTGGTGCTGGCATCACCAGAGCCCACGTAGGGTGGAAGAAAGGGCTGTCGGTGGGAGATATTGGTGAACATTCAGTCGGTAACAATATGGACCATGGTTTTTGACAGTTAAAATAGAAGGCCTTGGGAATGATTTGCACTTGAGATGCTCAGTGTGGGGCTTTCAATGGGAACCCCTTGAACTGAGCTAAAGATGAGGGGCCTTCCCACTAGATGAGTAAGTCACGGCAGTATCCTCCCAAAGGGACCCTTGTGGTTTCCCCCAGGGATTTCTGGTCTTTAATTGGAGTCTCCGGGGAGAGGGCTTCATCTGACAGAATCCTGACATTCCAAGTCATTCAAAGGACCCAAAGACACATCTCTTTAAAACAAACAAACAAACAAACAAACAAACAAAAAAAAAAAACCAAAGGAATAAGCTAGGCATTGTGGTACACAGCTGTAATCTCAGCACACTGGAAGGGGAAACCGGAGGATCCGAACTTAATGGTTATTCCTGGCTACATAGAGAGTTCAAGACCAGCCTGGGCTACAGGAAACTCTGCCATAAAAGCAAAGTAAAATAAAATCGAGGAAGGCGTGCAGCCTTCAGTGTGACCAGCTGCTTCCACCAACCATGAAGAGATAAGACAGATAAGAAGGCACAAAGAAAGAATGAAGGGAGACCATGTGTGTCCCAGCATCTCAGGAACGAAGGATGGAACTTGGCAGACAAAATTGAGTCCAAAATGACGTCCTCCCTCCCTCATTATTCAGAGCCCTTTTGTAGCGCACACACCCAGGCACCGGGCAGGTGACTGAGCATTGAGTGTGTCCTGGAATAAAGGATACAGCTATAGCCAAAGAGGAGGCATGCCCAGTCTCAACGTGGCTGAGCCTTTGTGATCTGCCTCTTCCAGTTTTGACCCTCAAGGCAGAGAATTTTTCTTGGGAATGAGTAAGGGAAGACGTTTCTAGTAGGTAACGAAGAAGACAGAGGAAAATTGGTGAGACCCCCAAATTGGAGACAATGGGTTCTGATTTTAAGGATTTGGTGACATGGGAAACCTTTATTCCTGCTAAGGTTGCGTTTGCATGCATGAAACTGCCAAGAACAAATCTATTTAATATCTACAGGAGCAGCAGGACACCAGTGGGAACCTGACGGATACTGGGTGCTGTCTGTGGAAAATGATATGTGATCAGATCCCAATAAGAAGTTATGACAAGCCACCGTGGATGGAGAGGGGGAATGGATTTAGGACACAAAGTGCATGGGTTCCAAGCAATACGGAGAGCCCGTGCAAAGGTCCTGAGGTACCTGGTATGTTCTACAACTAGAGAGAAGACAGGTACAGCTGAGGGCCCATCGTATGCCTAAATGAAATTCACAGAGATGACGCTCTGCCTCTCACACAATTGTGGTGGAAATGTCAAACCTTGTACCTGAAATCCTAGGTAGGTCTGTGTACCTCCAGAACTATACGGGAGATCATTATTTTTCCTTGCAAATTCATTAATCTTTTTTAGTCACTCCACAGCAATGACCTGGATAATGATGGATGAACAGACAAACCGCCCAGGATGTTCCAGAGAGCCTGTTGATCAGAAAGACATGTACGAATGGATACAAAGTGAACAGAGAACTGGCCCCCTCCTCTAGCACATCTTATCCTTGCTATCAGCACCCAAGCCTTGGCTCAGGTTTCCAGGAAGTACCTCCTTCATGTTCCCCCATGTCTATTGATAGTCCGCGGACTTCTCCGCAACCTATCCGAGAGCACAGCCAGCTGGGGGAGATGGAGAGAAAGAATCAGAGCTGGAGAGTCAGACTGCTAATAAGTAAAAAGTTGATGTTGGCTTGAATCCTGAGAGTTGCAGTCTCCGGGGTTTATTAAATAGCATCCTCTCACATATATTTTCTATTAATTCTCTGTGGTAGCTCCGGCTAGGTTCTGTGCTCGAGAACTGTGTGTATTAGGAGATAATATTTTAGAAATTCATGAGCATACTTTGTGCCAGAAAGTACAAGCTTAAATAATTTTCATTTTATGAAATGTACATAATGATGTTGAGCTAATCCATTCTAATGGCACCGAACTCTTGGAAGCCTTGCGATCCAAAATATTTGGGGGTGAAGGGGGGAGGATCGCGGCCATCGCCACCATATTCATTCTCTTCATGTTACTAGAGGTGAGGGGAGGGCAAGGAGGAACATACAGGAAGGGTAAATGTGGGTCACTCAGAGAAAAGAAGAGAAATGCACCATCCCAGGATCCTCCAGGTGCCCAGGCTCCTCTCCTCTAGACCCTGATGTCATTTCTCTTCCCTCTGTATTTGATGCTGTCAGAATCCACCATCCATTACAGGCTTCAACTGTCATTTTTCTTTGTCTTTAACCTTAGGAGCCCTCATGTCCATTTTGCCTGCAAGAACCCAGTATAAACAGAAACCATTTTTCCTGTTATCTGAAGCTATTATATTTTGATATTTTTTTTTCTGTTGTGAAAAACCTTAGATATGTTCACATAAGTCAGGAGAAAGAAAACCTTTTTAGGCATCACTTCCAATCTCATAGCTTTGAATCATCCTCTTTTTTTTTTTTTTTTTGTCCCCGTCAAAAATATGTTCCATTAAGCTTCAGACCTCATAACTTAGAGAAACACTAACTTAAACAAATGGAAGTTGTTGAGATATGAGACAAAGGAAGAATATGTTTTTTAAAGTGTTTGTGTGACTTTTAATCCCGTCTAGATCATAAGCACTTCAGCTCCTGGCTGGCTGGCTCCTTGGTTGTAAATCATCTACCGTGGACCTGACAGGACGCTGTGTGGAGGAATCAGGTGGCTTCAGAAAATGGATCAAGACTTAGCAACTGCTTGGGGTGGAAAGAATGGTAAGTCCTTGTTCACATGGATCTGGCTTGGAATGCCAGGCCGTGGCTAGACCCAGACTGTGCTGGGCACATCAACATCCTCAGGAGAAATGAACCATTGGCATTGATCCTATTAGTCTGCTGTACAAGTTACATGGGAATGACACAGTGCTCTCTAGTAAAGAGTCCTGCCACAGGTAGACACTTAATCCATACCATAGAACTGGAAACCCTTACCTAAAAAGTCCAACGTATGAATCACTTACATCAAAGGGCTGCAGTAACATGATAGTAACAAGTCTAAATGTTACACTTGTTCTACACCCTTACCAAGTCATAAACAATGGATTCGATTGACTGTAGCCCAGATGGTAGTGTGTCCATTCCCTGAACTCAATGTCTCCACCTACCACTCAACAGAAGAGAAAAATCCAACCCTCACTTTTCTGATGACATCTTGAAAAGAAGACCACAAGTAACAGCTGAGCGCCCATCTCATCGTGTCTAAGTGTGTGGCATCACCACAGCTGTGAGCAGACATCCAGAAAGCCAGCCATGAGCTGGGTGCTTGTGTCTAACTGATATCTATACTGCTCTGTTTCAAGCAACAGCAAACTAAAAGCCATTGAAAATGTCTGTGTTCTGGAAAAGTACAGTGTTCAGTAGACAGTTTGAGCATAATTTCTGTTTCGTTTGTTAGGTTTGGTTTTTGTTCTCTCTCCCTTTCTCTCTGTTTTAAAATATCAGATTAAGGTAAAATTCTGATCTTTGCAAGTTTGAAACCAAGTGGTCAAACTGCCATTTTAATAATCATTGTTACTTGGGGGCATTATCAGAGCCTCAGTTTAATCAATTGAAAAAGCTGGCCAGGCATTGCTGTTGGTTTGTTGGTTTAACTGGCTCGTTTGGAAAGACATGATGTTTTTAAGATTTACTTTTCCTTTATATGTCTGTCTGTCTTCCCTGCATGGATATCTGTACTCCACACTTGTGAAATGCCTGTGGAGGAAAGGAAAGGGTGGGGCTAATAAACAGCCATGTTGGGGCAGGGGATTGAACTTAGGTCTCCTCTGTAAGAACAGCAAGACTGCTCTTAACCCCTAAGCCATCTCTTTAGCTCCTGTAGGATTTGGATATTTAAATGTCAGGTCAAGATGGTGCTTCTTGGCTTTATGAAAGTGAAGATGGCTTGAAGGTGGCTTGTGAGGGAAGTCTGAGGGTGGTGACTTATGGAAAATAACACGGAGCATGCTGTGAACTGGGAGAATTGTTCACTACATATCAAGGTAGGGCCCAGGTAGACAACAGAGAACATTTTTTACTCCAGGAAACTCAGAGCCTTGTGATATGAATATACTTTCCTGAAGTCTCTGCTTCTAGATGGAACAAAACACAGCATTCTAGAGCATTCTATGAAAAAGTATTTTCATACCACAATGATATTCTCTACTGAATCTGTGACCTTTGAGTTCATTTGCTGTATAGAAGACCCTGTGTGGATAAAGATGATAACACCCAGCTTCAAATAGAGACCTGACTGTCTCTATTTGGGTTTACCCCCAAAGCAGAACCCGACGCAAGGATCAGGCCACACATAATGTATTTATGGCTTTATCCCTGTGAGTAAATGAACAAATGGGGCAGGGGAGGGAGACACACATGGGCAGACATTAAGGAACAGCTCCGTGCTATGGATATCTATCTAGGGCTCAGCCTCGAAGAGCTGGCTTGGAGAAACCAGGTGGGGTTTGATGCAAAATGGTCTCACAGGGGGCTGAGGGGAGAGTGGTGCACTTACTGAATGTCTTCCGATAGTCTAGGGGCACTCTAGGATGTTAACCCCCCATTTCCAGGACCGTTCTGCTAGATACTTGACAAGCTCCAATGGCTGAGAAAGGAGGTAGGCATAGCATAGAAAGAGAGAGACGCTGCCAAGCGTGCACACGGCTGAGGAACGTCAAACCCCATTCCCTCAGCATGACCTAAATTCTCCATGCTACTTCTCTACTCACTTATAGTCTGGATACGCAGGGGCCAAATGTTACAAGGTCTCTGGGATTGATATCACCCTTACTTCTCAAAGGCCTATTCCTCTAACACAATCAAGTATGTCCCATTTGCATGCCCCAGAAAGCCCAACTGATCCATATCAGAGTGTTTATCAAGCCCACAACATTGGCCACATCTTCTGCTATTAGTTCCCCAGCTGCAGACAAATCCTTTCCTGTTAAAGACAAAGAAAATATCTCTGGTGCACAACGTACCAAGTTCCAGTGTCTAAGCACCCATCGGATCTTTGGCCGCTCATAGTTCTGCCTTTTCCTTTCTTGGGCTTTGGTGTAAGCTCTCAACGTGTGACACTATTCCACCCATCCCAGAAGGATGGCCCACGATGGCTTGCCAGTGGCATTTTTAAAAGTTGCAGTATTATTAGCAAAACATGTACTTCCCACCAGCACCAGCCAACCATTTTCCCACCCAATCAATCATCTGAAAGTTGAGCTTTAAACCAACCCCCAAGCTGCTGTGGAAACCCTCTAGGTAGGGTAGCTATTGCTTGCAATTCAATGTTAACATAATTCTTTGAGAGCTAGCTCTCTAAGCCTTCCTTCAGGGCAAGTGAAAACAGACCAGTCCCCAGGCTAAGCTTCCTTTGAAAAACCTGGAAGCTCATAGCAGATGTCTCTGGGTTTTGAATTAGGGTGGAAACTTCAAATATTAAGAAAACTGCTCAGATTTAAATAGGGTTTTGGTCATGTATTCAAGTGCCGCAAAATGCCTATTTAAAGCCAATCACAAAGAGCCAGGGCTGTAAAGTAGTTGCCACTTTAGGGAAATCATTTCTAAGTAGAATGGACAGATCCAGGAGTCTGCAGAGATGGATCCATTGATGAAATGCTTGCCAAGTATGCTTGGGGACCTGAGTTCAATTCCCAGAACCGACATACAGAAAATAGTCATATTGGTGTATGCTTGTTATCCTAACAGTGAGGAGGCAGAAACAAGAAAATCACTAGAGCTCACTGGCTAGTCTCACAAGCATAGTTGGCAAGTTCCAGGCAACTAAGAGACCTGTATTTCAAAAGTGAAGGTAGAAAGTACCCAAGGAACCCACAGAGGATGACCTATGACCTCTACACATGAGCACATATATAAGAGAGAGGTATGTGACAATCAATCCATGTTGTGATATGATCACTCCAGAACCCCGCTAAATTCATGCGAAGCAAGGGTAGAGCAATCCGTATTGGGGGTGTGGTGAAGGAGGCGCAGTGATATCCCATGGGTCCTGATGGATGAGTATTTCCCAGACAGAGAAAAAAGAAACATCAAATGTTGGGCATTCTGTTGGGGGAAGGTGGATCTGAGATGAAAATGGCACCCTACCCCATCCTTGGTTTTCCTGGGTGTCTGTTTCTTAGACTGTCAGTGGGATGAGAAGACCTCCGTGTGGTGATTGGCTCATACATCACCCTTCTGCTGCCTGCCTGGCACACTGCTAAACACACACAACAAAAACATTGTTTCAGTTTATATGATCCCCATTTCTTAGAAGAGGAAACTGAGGCAGACAGAGGCTAAGAAAACTGTTGAACTAGCCAATCCTCCTGATTTGGCGGGTATTCTAAAGGAGACGTCACCCCGTGATGCAACACCTGGTTTGTGCTGAGAACTGAACAAATGACTCTGTTGGCATGGCCACAGCTGTCCAAAACTGTGAACCAAAGTCTCCCCTACCAGGAGGGCATCAGTTGTCACATCCTCTTCTTGGGAGCACTGACCTTCTCTTTGTCCTCCTCCCCACTTTTTGTCTATTCCTGATTTATAGCCAATACCCATTTATCTAACAAATGGCCTCTTGACCAAGCACTCTACCAACAAATGCAAACAATCCACTCTCACAAGGTACCTCTTCCAGATTTTATCCTAATAGACCTCTCCATCAAACACTGTGAGGTGAGCTGGTGAATGCTCCCTACTTTAAAAACACCATTTGTTCCTTTGCTTGCATTTCTCAGTCAAGGAGCTATGTTCTCTCCAGACAGAACTCCCAGCTATAATAAGATAGAAGCCACCACATTTGCAAAGTCACTTGGTCCTTCTCCAAGCTTCAGTGCTCACACCTTTTCATTGTGCTTATGTCACTGCTGCTGCCTGGGCACAGTTTAAGTGTGTAAAATATTTAACAAGGCATATAATCAGAGCAAATGCCTACATATCCAATGAGCTTCTACAACATGAACAGCTCCTAATGGTCAGTCTAGCTGCAAGGGATTCCAGCAACATCTTTTTTTTTTTTTTTTTTTTTTTTTTTTTTTTTTTTTGGTTTTTCAAGACAGGGTTTCTCTGTGTAGTCCTGGCTGTCCTGGAACTCACTTTGTAGACCAGGCTGGCCTTGAACTCAGAAATCCACCTGTCTCTGCCTCCCAAGTGCTGGGATTACAGGCGTGCGCCACCACTCCAGCAACATCTTATTTTAGTTTGGTTCAGCTTACCTCACAACTTGAAAGTAGAGACTTTATTCATCTTAGTCATCATCAAATGTCAGAAAAATAAATAAATGGATGGATGGATGAATGGATGGATGGATGGATGGATATACAATGGCCTCAAATGAATAAGAGGATAAGAACAAGGTAATTAAAGTAACAATTCTAAACTTGAAGTTTTAAAGATTTTCAGAAAAAGGTTCCCACCATGAACAAGTAACCCATGAAAACAGTTATAGGAAGACATGATGCTTGAATGATATTACCTCTGCAGGGCCTCCAGACTAATCTTGTGTGCCTCTTCCCTATTGTCATCCCAACCAACTTTAATGGCCCTCTTTATTCTCATGCATAGAACATAAAATAAGGAGGTCATAAAGGGGACATCTAGCAATGTTTTGTGTCTGTGAGCATCATGTGGGGTTGAGAACAAAGTTCACATCCCATATGGGCCTTGCTGGTCATAGCAGCAGATAGGAAAGAAAAATGGGTCTAGGGTGCAACACACAGCTGACTACCAATTGCTGCAACCAGCTGGATTTGGCTAAATCCAGCAAAGAGAGTATTTTTCAGGTATACTCAAGTCAATGTACATGAGCTCCTATTCATCTAGGAGAAACCTGTGTGAGCATGTACACACTTTCTCTGTCTCTGTCTCTTTGTCTCTGTCTCTGTCTCTCTGTCTCCTGCCTCTCTTCTAACAAGTCTATTTTTTATGGTTATATTAAAAAGAACTTTGAAACTGCCTTGCTTGAGTTTCCACTAAAACACATGATTACTCTCCCAAAATGTCATTTCAATTACAGAAACTCAATAATGAACCCAAAAACCCTCCTGTGCACTCTGTGACAAGCACTAGTTGAGATTTGGGGTTTATTATTAATAATAATAAAAGGAAGCAGGCTAAATGAGTTGGCTTTTAGAGATTGTCATTGGAATCCTGGCTTGCAGAGGCCTGTGGCAGCTGCTTGACTTTCAGCTGTGTCATCACAAGGGATAGAGCTGCTTAGAAATTTGAATAAATTAATAAATAAGCCTTGCTCTTGCTATAAAGGTATTGATCCAGCTGCCCTGGAGAGAGAACACCCCACTGTCTCCTGTTTTGCAGAAACCAGGCTCTGCCAGATAAATCTCAGAGTTAGGGGAATGGTATTTTTGTGTCACCTCTCACAGAGGGTTTACTCCATCTCCAGGAGACAGAGAAATGCTACAAGTACTGTCATTGACAGAGCAACAAATATCTACTGCCTAAAGTTTGGGCCCCAAGATGAACTCCAAACAGTGACATTTCCCTCGTGGTATTCATTTGGTCCATCACTCGACAATCATGTATTCATTTATTCAACAATGATTATTAATGTAGATCTGTTTCTGTTTGAGACTGAGCACCCAGGAGAACCATGGGATGTTAACATTTATGTGTGAGGGCTCTGGGGGCAGAGGCAAACATTGAAGGTTCTTGTTGAACATGAAATGTAAATCTGGTATGAGGCAGGGGAGTCGCCATGGATTTTGTTCGGTACTGACAACAGTTCTGTGCCTATCCATAGAGAGTGAAACACTGGTAGACTAAGACCCTCTAGTTCTTACGTTCTCATCCTCTCTGTCTCCCTCTCTCCCTCTCTCCTTCTCCCTCTCTCCCTTTCTCCTTCTCTCCCTCTTCTCTCCCTCTCCTACTCTTTCTCTCCCTCTTCTCTCCCTCTCCTACTCTTTCTCTCCCCTCTCTCTCCCCCTCTCTTTCTCTCCCTCTTTCTCCCCCTCCCTCTCTTTCTCTCCCTCTCTCTCTCCCTCTCTATCGTCTGTCTCTCTGTGTATGTCTCTGTATGTCTGTCTTTTTGTATCTCTCTGCCTGTCTCTGTTTCTCTTTCTCTCCCACAAATTAGGTCACACCTTCTGTACCTTTCAATGAAAGATTGAGACAGGCTACTATGGCATTCTGTTTCCTCTTCCCTCCAAGCCACCAAGCCTAGTTGGCTCCATGCTCCCCCACCCCCCACCACACACACAGATATTACTGTGTGTAAGACAACCTGAATTACTGCTTATATCTAGTGCCTTTCGGTCTAATGGTATGAAACTACCCACTCCTAGAAACCTGTAAGAGTAAGAAACATTTTTGCCCTCCATTGTGAAAGCTTCCTTCACTTCGGGAACCTCCATCAGGCTATCCCTGGAGGCCGTGTTTCTGTACCTGATGAGGCTCCTGTTCATGATTCCATAGCTCTCTCAATAAATTTCTGAAGGGTGATTGATCTCAGCTTCATTGCTAAGAACCTACCATCTTCTCTTTCAATACCACCAAGGGTCAGGCTGCTCTGTCGTTCTTAGTAACCATCCTTGTGGCCCTTTCTCATCTATTAGTTCAAGGACAACTAGAAGAGCCAAGGAATGCTAGGCATACGGGGAACCAAACGAGCATCCCAAGTCATTGATTCAGAACATTTTCTGGGTCACTATTTCGTAAGGGAAAGATTTTATGGAACTTTAGTATGTGAAGAGGATGGGGGGGAGGGGATTCCTATCTGAATGGAGTTCAGAGCATCCAACATCCAACCACAGGCTCCCTTCTCAGCTACCTGGACAGTAACCAAGAGAGATGCACAGAATCAAGGGTTCTTTGAGATATAGAATCATTAGTCAGATCAATTATCAGATCAATTAGGCTATTAATCTGGTAACCTGAGAAGGGTCGCAGATCTGAGAAAGACAGATCTGCTTGAGCTTCAGTCTGTCCCTCCCATCGCAGTAAGCTGTTATTTGGGCAGGAAGAATTATTTAGCAATGGGGAAAAAGTTCTGTTGGATGGTGTAGTTTGAATATGAAATGCCCCCCACAGGCTCATGGGTGTGGACAAGTGGACCCTGCTGGAGGTGCTGGCTGGGAAAGTTACTGAGTCTTTTGGAGGTAGAGCCTTGATGGAGGAAGGAAGTACGTCACTGGGGCAGGTCTTGGGGTTTACTTCCTGGACACACTTGTTCTCGAGCTCTGCTTCCTCAGTGCGGAAACAAAGCGATGGGTCATGTGTTCCCTACCATCGTGGCTTCTATTCCTTCAGCATTGAAAACCAAAGCAAGCCCTTTCTCCTGTAAGTTACTCTTGCCAGGATATTTTATCACAGTCGCAGGGAAAGAAACTAATACAAAAGTCATGGATCTGAGGATATAGTGGGGACAGCCACATGTCAGTACCCATGAAACGTGAGGTCACACACAGTGGAGCTGGCGAGAGAAGAGCATCGACTCCTTAGAATGGGGGCTCCCATGACAGGGAGGATAAGTGATGACCAACACGGGACAAAAGTCCCTCACTTGCAAGGAAGAACCAAAGAAGGGATGTTGTCTGAAGATGAAAGATTTGGTATATTGTTTTGAGGCAGAGTTTGATATTCACTTTGAATTAGGCTAAAGTAGGCCATCTATGGAGGAGACTTTGGTGAGATGCCAACCCCTTCCTTTTGGCCAGGAAGGAAATACCTGTGCCGTTTCCAACTCTCAGACACCCAAATTGCCAACATTTCCTGAAGCAAGCTTAAACAAACAAACAAACAAATTAAAATTTGTATTTTTTTCTTTTTTCTTTTTTTATTAGATATTTTCTTTATTTTCATTCCAAATGTTGTCCCCTTTTCTGGCTTCCCCTCCAAAAACACCCTATCCCATCCCCCCTTCCCCTGATCACCAACCTACCCACTCCTGCTTTAACCTATTCATAGCATCTCTACAGTTCTGCCTCTGGAGCAGGGAAGCAGGATCTGTGAGGCCCACGTGTCCTGTTCCTGAGGGATATTATTACGGCTTCAAGAATTTAATGAGCCAATTTTAAACACCAATTTTTAAAGTGAAACTATTGGCACTAATAATGAAATAACCCCAAAGCAGCAAATACCCAAAATATGTCATCCTCTAATTATGTTTCTATAGTTTCTCTTTGTGCCCATGACATTATATGTAGATATGAGATCCATATGGCAGAAATACAGGAATGGGGCACAATCACACAGCTGGTTCTTGGAGGTAGAAATCCTGGGGATCTAACCCAAGTCCTTGTGCCTGGCAGGCAAGCACTCGACCACTGAGCCATACAACCACAGATCTCCCCTGCCCCACACACACCTGCATTCACCAATGCTTGATTTGCAGCTTACAGAGTCAACCTGTATGGGGGGGGTGTATATTCCCTCTATGTAAATAGGCAGACTACAAACCAATGCTTGAAGATCTCTGGTTGATGCTCTACAAAACCTCCTGAAGGACTCCATAGTGTGTCTCTGGTTGATGTTTTCTACAAGGCCAGGGTGGATTTTCCCAAGTGAATCTGCTGCTATGTGATCAATGAGTCCTGTTTTTGTTTTTGTTTTTTTTTAATTTGTTTGTTTGTTTGTTTGTTTGTTTAAGCTTGCTTCAGGAAATGTTGGCAATTTGGGTGTCTGAGCGTTGGAAACGGCACAGGTATTAAAGTCAGAGCTTGCAGCCCTTTGGAGTCACATTAGCAGACAGGGGCTGGCAGACAATTCAGTGTTAAGAACACTTACTGCTCTTGCAGAGGATCAGGAATCAGTTCCCAGCTCCCACATCAGGAACCACACAATCCACCTGCTTCTCCGGCTCCAGGAGATGTAATGCCCTGGACCCTCCCCCTGAATCATGTATGTATGTGGTGCACAGAAATCCATACACACACACACACACACACACACACACACACATTCATAAAACTAAATAAATAATACTTAGGCTGCATCATGTCCTTTTTGAAGACTTGTGTTTGGGTCCTAGCTCTCACACATCTAGCGGTTTACAAACAACATAACTCCACCTCCAGGGTGTTTCAACACATACACATGCACATAATTCAAAATAAAATAAATCTTAGTGTTGCAAAAGCCATTCAAAAAAAAATCTGCAAAGTGCCTATTAAAACCAGGCACCAGGAGAAGTCATTTAGGACCCGCAAGATGGTGCAGGAGAATGTTCTGGACACTTGGAGCATGGTAGGTAGGACGGCAAGAGAGGGAGGGGGGCACAGGCACAAGGATCCACAACAAAGAGGAGGAGGGAAGCCGGGCAGTGGTGGCGCACACCTTTAATCCCAACACTTGGGAGGCAGAGGCAGGCGGGTTTCTGAGTTCGAGGTCAGCCTGGTCTACAGAGTGAGTTCCAGGACAGCCAGGGCTACACAGAGAAACCCTGTCTGGACAAACTAAAAAAAAAAAAAAAAAAAAGAGAGAGAGAGAGAAAACTTTCCCTTCTGCATCCGGGAATCCTTCATTGCCAAGGTCTCTGCCCAGGCATTGATGGTCCCGAGAAATCAGTTATTAGCTCTACTACATCTGCAGTTAGTATTCTCTTCATCACGCTCACACCTCGGGCCATCCCATTTACATAATGAGAAAGAATCTGCTGGCAAAGACGAGTGTGTGTTGAGTGTCACCAGCCTGCCTTGTTAGTTGAGACAGTAAATAACACTTGCTTCCCAGGCTGTGGTGCTGGGGGGACGTTCTGTTAATTTTAGTTATCATCTTGTTTTCCCCCAATTTGGTTGTGGAGCTTTTCACAGAACTGCTCAGACTAAGGGACGCGGGCATCATTTCATGGTGTTTTAGTCACGATGTTGCTGGGAGATCACCTGACCGATGGACTCCCCAGCTGAGTGGTGCAGGCTGGATCTACTGCTTTCTGTGCATTTTGACTTTGACCTGAGAGTATTTTCACCAAGTCACATGTGGGTGGGTTCAGATTTCTCCTCTGCCCAACAGCCCTGTATAGCCTTAGACACTAAAAGCTCCAGGCAGAGCGGGCCACAAAATTAGCGGGGATGGATATAAGATGAAAATGTAGGGTTCCTTGTTCTAAAAGCCGGCAGGGAGGTTTTGGTTTCTCCCCTTTCTCAGTTTACGGTGGCATTTTGATTTACTACATGAAAAGCCAAAGGGTAAATATAGACCCTCTTAGGCACCAGGAGTTCTCCCTTGAGGTTCTGCCTAGGCTGAACCCATACCTGACTTAACCCGTCCAGACTTGGAGCTCTGACCCATGCTGAAGAAAGGGGCTGAGACACTGGGCTGGCTGAGGGAGAAGTTGGCTAAGAACCCACCCCAGGAGAGCAGGTCTGCCTTGGATATGAAGCTACAGGCTCCAGCTCATACATCATTGGCCCATTAAACTTCACGTGTAGAACACTCTTTCAAATGCATTAGGGATTTCAAGCCCATGACCGCCGAGCACGAACGCTATAAATACATATGTGTCTTGTGAACACAGAGCGTCGTGTGATCTTTAATGGACCAGATCTAAGGAGCTACCCTTGACTGTAAACCTGACCCGTGCTATCTGGCACTGCAGCAGTTGACACACACCACACGGCTTGGCATGGGACAGCACACACCACAGAATGCGGGTGTCAGAAGAGAAGGAAGTGAGGGAAGAGGGTGGGAGTGGCAGGGGTGGGAGTGGCAGGGATCGGACTCCAGAGAGAACTGCTCCCATGTTTTTGCTGACAGATGCTGGCTGTCAACCATTCCATTCCTGCCAGAGCCGGCCGCTTCTATGCCTAAATGAAAAATATCCAAAGGCGGTTGTTTTAAGTGACCAGCCGTAGCATTAAAAGAGCTTGCTAATTATTTACTAAAAGCATGTGCTCAGTCATAGCCCTAATGTGGACTTTACAGTCTTTGCCTCTGCTTTGGGGTAAGAAAAGGCAGCTTAAGCCAATCTCTTGATTCTAGATGTTAACAAGCTCCAGGCAGACTTAGGAGAGAACTGCTTATGGTGTTCTGTTCAACGCCCATTGGCTGGAAGCATTCTGTCCGATTTCTTTTCTTTCTTTTCATTATCACAAAAGCAGAAGTATGTCATGTAAAGTCTTCCCTCTCTGCCCGAGTCTTTCTTAAGACAACGGCGAGAGGAAAACAAGCTCAGCTTTCAGGCAATTCCTGGGCAGCAGCTCCAGTTTCCCACTGGGTCATTAGAGTCTAACATACAGACTGGAAGTGCTTCCGTCCTCTTCTATAGACTCAGTGAGAGGAAAATCCAGCGAGATCCCCAGGAACAAAGAGAACACAATAAAAAAAAAAAAGTAAGATAAAATTGGAGTCTGGCAGTAATACACCCTTGGGCCAAGATGTGTGAGGCTGGCTTTCCAAAAACAGATTAAAGAACAGACATCCTTCCTGGATGTCCAGGAAAGTTCTGGTCATTTAGATCAAGACCCAGCTTGTTTACTTAGCAAGAAAGATATTCTTACTTCTGGCCAGAGATTCCCTTCCCATCTGCTTCCTGATTTATGTCTACCACTGTCCACCAAACACTGATGCCTGAGGAAGTACCAATTAACCCATGTGTTTCTCCAGCTTCCAGAACACACACAGGCTCTTAAGGTTGACGTAAGTGACTCCTTTGAGCCCAACACTTCCACAGACAGTTGGCTGAAGGGATTGTTGAGAATTCTCAATCCAAGGATAATCCCTTCCATGATGCCTAATTAGGAAGCTGACAACTTTACTCCCATGTGACCATCGGTCTACCTACCATTCATTCATTCTTATTGTCACTGGAAAAAAAATATCAGCCACAAATTTCCATGGATCTACCTGCATGGGTAGAGGGGATGGAGGGGGGATGATAAAGGAGTGGGAAGGACGTGATTTTGGTCAAGCCTTTGCTTACATACAAAATAGTCTAACGTATTAAATTTAATAAAGATGCGCTCTATCTGCTGGGCTGGAGCTGCATTCTAGACCTTCCATATAGAATGGTCTGACATGGATCATAAAGAACAGAGACACTGGCACTCAACAAAGACATCTGAAGTCTGCATGGGACTCACAGCAGGTTGGCATAGAGACAAAATTGGCTATTGTCATTCTACTTCCTGGAAATTCTCTGGGTGC
The DNA here is from genome assembly GCA_964023405.1 of Apodemus agrarius. Lineage (NCBI taxonomy): Eukaryota > Metazoa > Chordata > Mammalia > Rodentia > Muridae > Apodemus > Apodemus agrarius. Next base: position 10,958,201 of record OZ030024.1, read on the forward strand.
CTGGTTTGTAACACAACAACGGACTGGTGCGCCTCTCTCCTGTGCTCTGTTCAATCGCCGTCCATTTGGAGCGATCTCTTTCATCTGTCCCCTATTTGTCTTTTGGCAGCTGTGTCCCACTGGTGACTCATTGTGAGGTCACAATCCAAGGGAAACAAAACAACAAAACCCGAAGAAGGCCTGACTCTTGTCCACACGGAATCAAAGTTCAACTCTCAGAACGGCCTCTCCACTCATGACCACCGGGAGATTACTCAGAACCCATTTTCACTGACAAATTGCACACACAATTAAGGGCAGGAACCATCATCTTGTCCTGGGAGTCAGAAGAAAAGGCGCAAACCACGCTCTACTTAGCCAAGTCATTGCCTTGTACAGCAAAGGCCTCTTCCGAATAGGAACATGGACAGGCTACAATAATGAGGGTCATTTCCTGCAGACTGTGGAGCCGGTCTCTTTTCTTAGCAGATGTACGTCACACTGTGGAGAAGCAGCCAGGCCTTTGGTGGGAGTCCGTAGCTGTGACATTAAAAAAGCCAGTGAGTCACATAGGACCGTCCAGCTTCTGGGTCAGATGGCAGTGGGGGGCAAGGTTAGGGAGGACACAGAAGACTTTTCCTCTGGACTTTTCTGCCCTGAGAAAGACTTGGAAAGTCAGCAGAGCTGATGATATAGTAAAGTGTTGGCTGTACAAGATGAGTTGGAGTCCCCAGCATCTGTGTTTTCAAAAGTGCTGAGCATATACCACAGGGCTGTCACCCCAACGCTGGGGAGACAGAGACACGGGGTTCCCTGAGACTTGTAGGACAGCCAGCCTAGCCAAATCAGCCATCTTCAGGTGTCACTGAGAGAGATTCTCTTCCTCCATGCCCCCCCCACAAAAAAAGTTGGATGGCTCTGGAGGGACAATAGTCAACAGTGACCTGTGGTCTCTATATACATCATCTCTATGAGTACACATATATGTGTTCTCTCTCTCTCTCTCTCTCTCTCTCTCTCTCTCTCTCTCTCACACACACACACACACACACACACACACACTTTTCCATACATCACACCCCCTCATACATATATTCATATACACACCACACAAACATACATAAACACACACATACTACACACACACACACACACACACACACACACACACACACACACTCACCCACCCCAGCACGCACATGGAAGATTCTCAGTTGCAGCCTACTGGAGAGGGAATCCAAGATGAAAAGGCGGTCACAATGGTTTTTAGGATTCCAACCTTGCTGCTCTTCCTAAAGCTCCAGACTAGACATAACTCATATATTCATACCATGCAGATATTCAAAGCATATTAAAACATCTTAGAGAAACTAATTTATAAATGAGCTCAAAACCTCCAAGGTTTCTGTTTAAACAACAGAGCCCTTTAGTTAGCACAGAGGCAGTGATTCTTAAACTCTAACCCACAACGTTACCAGGGAGACGTCAAGCAGTCCTGTTCCCCAGCATTTCTGGGGCCATGAGTCTGGGAGAATACCAAGGATTTACATTTCTTACAGATTTTCAGGATTTCCTGATCTAGGGACTCTGCTTTGAAAACCACTCTGCCAAAAAAATAAATACTTCTCTCCAACGATGTTTTATACACACACACACACACACACACACACACACACACTCCCTTTTCCTTCCCTCATGTAATACATATGGAGAAAGCAGAAACACCTGAGGAGGGACTCCTCTACCCTGCTGTCTAACAGATCTCTCAGGGATCTTGTTAAATTCTGATCCCAACTCAACAGGCTTTGGGTGGGGGCTGAGACCATGCTCTTCCGTCCACTCCCAAGTGAGGTGTGGCTGCTGCTCTCGGACCACGGAGTCCATCCTCAGCTGTCATCTGAGGGCAGGTCACTCTTCCACCGCACACGTGATTTTTCTTTCTACTTAAGCAGACCCCATTGCAAGCTAAGCACCTTATATGGAGGGGGCAGGTTTTCGATTCCAAAACAATTACATTAGACTGGAAGGTCCTTTGCATAGAGGAAGGTTATATGTTGAGCTATGGGTAGAGCTCAGTGGAAGGATGCTTATCTAGTATGCACAGAGCCCTGGGCATGTGCCACATTAAACTGGGTAAGGTGACACACATCTATAATCTTGTCACTCAGAAGGTTGAAGCGGGCAGATTAGGAGCTCAAGGTGATCCATATGTATATAGAAAGTTTGGGCCTAACCTGGGATACACAAGACCTTGCCAATAAAAAGATAAATAATAGAAGATAGATAGATAGATAGACGATAGTTATGTGAATTTAGCAATTCAACATATTCCCAGCATCTATGATTTATGTCTTCACAGCTGTTTTTACCATCAGAGATATAAAAATAAAAGTGTCAGGCTGGCCCTAAACACAACAGCTAACATCACAGGCCTTTAATTCAGGGGAAGCAAAGACAGAGGGATCTCTGTGAGTTTCAGGCCAGCATGGTCTACATAGTGAGTTTTAGGACAGCCAGTAATATAGAGAGAGACCCTGTCTCAAAAAAACAAACAAAACCAAAGTACCAAAAGCAGTCTTATTGATTATATGTGAAGTTAAGTGGTAGGTTGGATAGAGGAAAGAGAGAATGAATAGAGAGATGATGGATAGAGCCATGAGAATAGATGAACAGATAGATAGATAGATAGATAGATAGATAGATAGATAGATAGATAGATATAGATAGACAGATAGATGGAAAGAAAGATAGATGATAGATGGTAGATAGACAGGCAGAAAGATAGTAGATAGATAGATAGATAGATAGATAGATAGATAATTGGTGGATGGGTATGCAGATAGATGGAAATATAGATAGATGATAAATACAAATGATAGCTGATTGATAGATAGTAGCTAGATGATCAATGGATTAATAGATTGGTACCAGACAGCTAGATAGATGATAGATACATAGCCGATAGATGACTGAATGACAGATATGTGTGCATTCTTGAGTAAACTCTTCTCTGAAGATTAGGGAAGCAATTTTATCGAGTCTGTCTCCTGGTATATTAAATAAATTATTTGATAGGACCACTTTATTCACAAACGAAAATTGGCAATGAATTACAAGTGTGGAAAGTGGTGGGGAGGTTGATCCTTATTTCCAGCAGCTGGTTCGAGAAGAATCCTGAATTCCTGGGGTCTTTTTTTCACACGAGGACATTCTCTACGTTCGGGGATGCAAGCTCTCTAGAATCATCCAGACTTTAAAGAACTTGTCAAAACACCATCCTGTCATAGTTTCATTGTCAGCTTGACACACCAAGTAAAGGGAGCCTCGGCTGAGGAACTGCTTCCATCCCATTGGCCTGTGCTCATGTCAGTGGGGGCCTTTTCTTGACTGCTAAGTGAGGTAGGAGAGCCCAGCCCACTGTGGGTGGTACCATCCTTACTCCGGTGGCCTGGGTGAGACAGGGAGCAAGCCAGTAAGCAGCTTTCTCTCATAGCTCCTGCCTCTGCTCCTGCTTGAGTTCCTTCCCTGCCTTCCCTCAACATTGATCTGTAACTTATAAGATGAAATAAACCCAATTTTCCCGGTCTTGAACATGGTATTTCATCACAGGAACAGAAAAGCACACCGCAGCACATCCAATATCCAGATGACTGAAGAATGTGGACACACATGTACATATGTGTATATACATGTATATGGATGAATAGATGTATGTATAAATATATATATTACCCTTTTGTGCTGCCAGTTAGGTTTAAGAGCAGTTAATGCCGGCTAACGTAATTAAGCCTGTGAGTGGATACACTTTGGTAGTATTATCAAACGTTTCTGTGGTTTGGAGGAAGAAATTGGCAATCTGTGAGCGTGAGAAACCCAACAGTTCCTAACCGAGTTGGCAATCTTACCTTGCAAAATTACTTTCTGGAAATAAAACAAGACAAGGCTGCATTGGAACCTCGTAGCTTTCCACTCCAGAAGAATCGGGGGGCAAGACATTTGCTTTGTAATCTGAGAACAGCTATTTACATGATGGCTTGTGAATGTGTCTAAGCGTCACTGTATTTATGGCCTGTGCGCAGAGAAGATGCTGGTGACAGGCTCCAGGGATAGTCTTCGAGAGGACCAAAAAGAACCATCCTAAGCAAAAAAAGTCAGAGCTGTGGCTTCCATCAGGGAAGTCACGTTATGGGCCAACCCCACCTGCTGCTTCCATTTCTGGAATCTCTGGAAGTCAGAGATTCTGGAGCTCGAGGGTTGGTTCTGCAGCTAAGGGTGCTTGCTGCTCTTGCAGAGGGCCTGAGTTCAAACCCCTAACACCCATGCCCGGTGGTGGCTCACAACTGCCTGTAACTCCAGTTCCTGGGTATTCCATTACCTCTTCTGGCCAGAAAGTGGGGCTGGACTATCAGAATCAAGGCAGACCTCTAGGAGCCCACGTTTTCCCATTAGGTTCCACCTCCAAAAGGTTTCCCCGCCTCCCGAAACATCAGCGGTGTCTGTGAACCACATGCTCAGACGTGGGTCTATGGGGAATCTTTCACATTCAAGTTTGAAGCGATGCAATCAGATGTTCCTACGAGACGCCATTTATAGCCTCTGTGTCTCAGGCAAGTGGCCCAGGAAGCCTATGCCCCAGTTTCCTCTTTAATACCATCAGGGCACAAATGCCCATAAAATAGAGTATAAAGTATTCAGAGGCGTTTACTGAGGCACCTCCCATACAGGCAGTATTCAAACTGCAGTCATTACTACCTGTCTATCCAAGAGTCATGGGGAGGGGGGGGAGTCCATTTTTCACTCTGCTGTACAGACTGAGGAAGCAAAGGATGTGATAGTCTAGAAGGCAGCCTAGAGATTTATGTCTGAAGGGAGGAAGGGAGGGGGAGAGGAAGAGGGGGGAGGGGAGGGGGAGGGGGAGGGCAGGGGAGAGGAGGAGGAGGGGAGAGGGAGGGGGGAACAGGGGGTAGGGGGAAGGGGAGGGAGAGAGGGAGGAGAGGGAGCACACAAGACAGAGAGCTCAACAAGTACAACAAAGTCAGTTCATCTCCTCCTAGGTTTAGAAAACAAAACGACTGGGAGCCAGAGACACCGTCCCAAATTCAAACAACTGCCGCCCACAGACAGAGGCACACAGTGGTTAATTCCCTGTCAAGCAGGAAGTGTGGCTTGTGAAAAATGACCTCAAGGAGGAAGAAATTAGAGCCTAGGCAGACACCATTTTTCAGTGTTCACTATAATTACTAGTGCAAGAGTCAGCCTTTCGCTTTACCTTGGAAAGTCACTGCTGGATTTTCTAGAAACAGAGTGGAGAGGGGCGCCACATCTTCCTGTCACCTGAGCCCATAGGAACCAGTAAGAATCTTTAGGGAAGGGGTAGGAGAGGATCCCAATCGTCTGAGATTAATAGTTCTCATATCCTCACCTCCCCTAAGAAACAACTGGAGAGTACCAGGAAGATGACTGTCAGTAAAGGGCTTGCCACAAAAGCATGGAGACTTGAAGTCAACGTTCAGAATCCACACAACAAATGCCGAGCACACAGTGGGTGTGTGCTTCCAACCCGAGCAGTGAGGAGACGGAGGCAGCCAGATCCCTGGAGATCACTGAGCAGCAAGCCTAGCGTATTCATAATGTTCCAGTGAGATCTTACCGCAAAAGACCTAGGCAGACAATGTGTGAGGAATACGCTAGCCTACACACACACACACACACACACACACACACACACAGAGAGAGAGAGAGAGAGAGAGAGAGAGAGAGAGAGAGAGAGAGAGAGAGAGAGAGAGAGATGGAGAAAACCACATTGCAAGGATGGAACCCAATTCTCTTTTGTCTGTTATTTTCTCTAACATCTCTAAAAGGAACATTTCTCTAATTTCTCTAAAGTCTAAACGGTGACTAATGCATGTTGGATGAACACATCAATCTATGGCTATAAGGACTTCACAATCTATGCCCAGATCAGGATAAGCATTGGAACAGCTGGCTCTTAAAAAAAAAAAAAAAAAAAAAACCTAGTAAGCTGTATTTATGAATTAAAATGTTTTTCTTTTGAGAGTAAGTGCAGAAGAGGGTTATACTCTATTCAAGTTTTGGAAGAGAATCTCTCCAGGGAGAAGTCTCAGAACAGTCACAGGGGAGGAAAACCACTCAACAGGTTTCTACATTCTTACAGTTGATGCTGATGGAAGAAAAGAATTCGGGTGTGTTTTAAGTTGTGTAAATGAATTAAAGATGTGTCTGTCCTTTATCTAGATGGAAAAAAAGAAAACCCTATTCATGCTGGAACGATTTTCCTGGAACTTTCCAAATAATGCCTCCAAAACCACATGCTGCGGCCAAGAGTCCGTAGTCATTAAAACGCTCACTGTGGCTCAAAACTAGTTTTTGCTCAGAGGATAAAGACATGCAGCAAGCATCAGGCACTAAATTTTAGATTTAAAAAAAGATTCTTTTCCTTCAAAGAAGTTATCAGGCTTAAAAAGTGTAAATGCGGCCTGGAGAGATGGCCCAGTTAGTAAAACCTCCAGGATATGGGGTAAGGACCTGAGTGTGGCTCCCCAGAACCCACGCCAAATCAGCCACTGTTTATCCACCGCTGACCCACGTGGCTCTGTGGACAGTTCCAACACAGTGGTCACATGGACGACCCCCGTTAAACTGAACAGATCAGAACCACCCCCAAAGTTCATAACTCTACAAAAGCGACTTGTTGAATGAACCCGGAGTTCACAGGATAGAGAGAGGTGAGAGATCCAGGAAGTGGTAATCTGGGTGCACACATGCATGTATGTAACTGCCAAAGGACAGATCTAATTAATTACATAAAAAAGGTGAGCCCGGCACCACATATATTTGTAACCCTGGGCCCAGAGCAGGGTCAGGAGGATCCTGGAACCCACTGGACAGCCAGTCTAGACAAATATGGAGCTGTCAAGTTCAGTGAGAAACTCTGACTGAAAAAATAAGATGGAGAATGACTGAGGAAAACCCTCAATATCAGTCTCTGGCCTTGACATACATGTACATGCATGTACACCTACATACACACACGTACATACACACAAAGGGAGAGACAGACAGACATAGACACAGACATATGCACAAAGAAAGACAGAGTCATACACACACAGAGAAAGAGATTAGACAGGCACACAGAGAGACAGATGCACACAGAGAGACAGAGGCACACAGTGAGAAAACAGGTGATAGGCATGTGGCTTGATGAATTTGTTTGTTGGCATGGTATAGATTTTAATATTTCTATAATAAAAATGTAATACCCTCTTATGTATTTTTTAATAAATGCGTAATTAGTAATTTTACTCCCCTAAAAATTACATGACATCACTCATACTTCACTTCAGTGTGTGTTGGAATTAGGCCAATCAATTTATTTTTAATGGACTAGAGGAGAAATTCTCAGTATATCCTCGAGACTTCTGGTTTGCCACCAGCCTCACTCAGTGCGTGATGGATAGTTTCTATTTTAAAAAATGGCATTTGTTGTGATATAATTTAAATTACTTTTCTGCCAGGAGCATGCGTTCTGCAGAGTTACAATTATGCAAAGGGAAATTACAAATCATATTCCTACTTTATCTTCTTTTACAGTCCTTGTTGCAGCTACTTTCGCTCAGGTACAATTACGTTAGAGAAAACAAGATGCTAGGTGTATATTAGGAACAATTCAAAGGAGAAAATTCATTTTGGCTCTTGGTTAATTACAAGAGAAAAATGGAAGCCAATCTAAGAAAAAAGCAATACTTGGGGTTCAGAAGTAACAAGACTCCCATGTAAAGCACTGAGCCTGATCAATAATGTAGAGTTTCTACAACCCTGTTTAACAATACAAGTCATTCTATAGCAAGTACATGTTTAAAAGAAATGCACTTAGATCTACTCACTCACTATAAAAGCATTTGTTTACAATAAGCATGTATACAGGCTTATTATAAAATATTTAGAATGCAAACAAGACACAAAAGTAAATGAAGACCACCCCTAGCTGGGGTGCAGTGAAGTCAGGCATTGTCATGGGTAATATTTTGCTTTGTTTCCATCAAGTCCATAAATAGCAATTTATTCACTTTTATGAAATTAGCATTGTACTGTAGGTTTTGAAAGTCTCCAATTCATAGACTTCTATTTTATCATGTGTATGCCTGTGTATGGATATGTGCAAGTGAGTGTAGGTGCCCAAAGGGGCCAGAAGAGGGCGCCAGATGCCTTGGATCTGGAGTTACAGGCAGGTGTGAGTCACCTGACGGCCTCACCAGGGTGCTAGAAACCAAACTGAGGCCCTCTGGGAAAGAACCAAGTGCTGAGCCCTCTCTCCAGCTCCCAAACCGTCTGGTTTATGAGCTGATTCTTCATTGGAAAATATAATACCGTCGAATTTCTGCCATTTTATCAACTACAGATTCTTAGCCAAATGTCCCACCTACACCATGATTTATCTCACCCATCACGGCTCTAAGAAACGAAGAAGGTTTCTATTCTCCCAATTACAAATGAAGTTGCAATCAATAAACCTATGAGATTTTTTCCCCCCACATCTTTATTTTGCTTGATGAATCATTTAAAATCAAATTTCTGGGCCAGCACACATGAATTTTCTGAAGTATTTGTGAAAAACATGATAGGAATGTCTAAATGTTTTTAGATTCCTATCCACAATGCCGCTGGCCCAGATTCATGGCGTGCTGTTTGATAGCTCTCTCCTCTGTCTGTCTGTCTCTCTCTTTGTGCATGTGTCTGTGTTAGAGAGAGAGAGAAAGAGAGAGGGGGGGCCTAATGCATGCTGGGTAAACATCAGTCACTGAGCTACAATCAACTCAACCCTAATACCATAGGTTAAAAGAAACACAACTGTGACCTGAAAACTGAAAATGGCATCTCCTATAATTTATGTTTTCTTTATTCACGCAGTCCAACATATCTTCCTGGGCTATGGCTATTTTCCATATTAACTATTCTCTCTCTACCTCCGGCCCCTGATTGTGGCCTGGTCTCATATTATAGATCAAAGTTGTTTGGAACTTACTATATCGCCCAGGCTGACTTTAAACTTAAGACGATTCTCCTGCCTCGACACTCTTGGGCTTTTTAAAGCACTTACTTTAAACATGCCCAATCGAACCCAGCCACCCTGCCTAAAAGCTGCTGCACAGAGATCAGGCTGAGCACAGCAGATGAATGTTTCAGCATTCCATCTTCCTTCACGGGTCAGAAAGACACACACGGGTATGTCTAATCCCAATCTATTCTTAAGTTCTGTGGATGTCTGTACATCTTGCCCCAACCTGCAAAGGTAAGGAGGAAACTTCCCAGGGACCCGTGTGGACAGTGGGAGGCTGGAGCTGGGCCCTGACTGAAAAACCCACCAGGCATGGGGGCAGAGAGGAAAAAAGCCTCCCTCGGACAAAGTAGCACCTGTTAGGACAGAGCTATGGCTCAGGGACAGCTGAAGGAGGAGGGGATACATACTGAAGGACGTTAGGAAAGCCACCAAGGATCTGAGCTAGATCAGTTACAGCGGGAGAGCTGGCACCCTCTCTCTGTGGAGGGCATAGGGACAGTAAGCAGAGGGAGGAGAGCCACATTTGGAGTCATTTTGGGGAGCAAAACTGAAAGAGGTGTGCGTGCACGCACTTAAACACGAATGTGCGTATCAGGTCCAGGGAAGCTAAAGGCACTGCTTAGTTCATTTCATGGAGAATAGAATATTTACTTATAAAAGCATAGGTGCAGGAGAAGGCAGTTGGGTTGAGAAGCAGTTCTCTGAAGAGCCCTAAAGTCACATTCTTGTTATAAGACACATCTTTTCTCCCAGTGTTTGCCACTCCCCATACCTAGCCCCTTGTCCTGTGACTTCGCAGCTCTTGCAATGAGAATGGGTCCATAGCACTGATGACTTGACCGCAAGCCTATCCCTGACCAATGGTTTGACTATCACTGGCCAGTGGTTTGATTGTGCCCAGGGCCCCATCTCTAATGTCCAAAAGTGTTTGGTGTTTCCATATTTACAGTTGGAAAAACTGTAACCTCCTCCAGCAGTTTGGTGTCTCTCCAAAAGATGGTGAGGCAGACATAGTTCTGAACTGAATAAAACTTACAACCTGAAGCTAAACCAGCTAGACCTGGCCTAAATCAGTCAACTCTTCAGCCGTGAGTTAGTTGGGGTTTTGTTGAGTTAGGGCACAGCATTATCGTGTAAATGCTAATGGATATACTGATATATTCCATTCCATTCCCAGATACAGTTGTGATCATTTAAATATGCTTCAAAAGAAATCTGGTTAGACCAATACCCTGTTGACTATCCAGAAAGCGGGGTCCTAAAACTAAAATATGGGAGGATCATCCTACTGCAGGGTCACCTCATCCACTGCAGCTGTAGATGAATTCCCAGTCAGTATGAACGGGATCACATTCCACAGAGGAAATCCACCAGCCAAACTGGAGAGAGCGGTTTAGTGTTCTATCTGCTCTTCCAGGGGACCTGGCTTCAGTTGCCAGCACCCATAAACATCTATAAGTCCAGTTCCAAGGATCTGCTTTGGGCCTCTGTGGGAACCAGGTACACAGGCAGCACACCTATATGCATGCAGGCAAAACTCTCACAAAATAAAAATAAATAAATCTTTTTTTAAAAGAAGTCAGCTAAGGAGTCAATAGGGCTGATACGCATTTTTAATGAAGTTCTATAATAGATGTGAACTGAGCTCTCTGTTAAAACAAGAACATTTCCATCCCCGCTGCCTTCTCCCTGTGTGTTGTGGGCAGGCAGTAACCTATTGAGTGGCGTGTAGGATTTTAATCTGGTTGCTACAGGCCCCCTCATTCTGCTCATTAAGATAAAGAAAGGTTTGTCAGGAAAATAGTCTATTAGGTGGTAATTTTCTTTCACATGCAAATTAAGGGATAATTAGTTTGACTATCAGGAGATGTAGAATCTGTGTGTTTGACATATTTTCATATGTAGTCAACACTGAAAGTTCAAGCATCTTTTCAGGGAAGAGAAAGGTTCTTTGAAAGTTAAAGCAGATTCAACAATATTCCATTCTGAAAACACACTATGTAGGTAAATACCACAGCGGAATAAATTTAGCTCCATTTTTTTTTAAACTTGTTAATATTTTGAAAGAGCTGACAGAAGTCTGAGTCTCCCTTTCTTTCTGTAGAGACATGTGTTGTTCCAGACACCGCTGAGCTGGGATTTAAACATCTCAGATAATGAGGGGCCAATTCCACACCTCTCCTTAGCTTGAAGGGGCGCTTCTGCTTCCAACATTTTCTAAGAGAAAAGAGAAACAACTTTTGTTTAGAGGGCTTATGAGTCAGCCACAGGGACTTCCTTCCTCTGTGAGGGACATGCCTGTCTTCTCTCGGGTTTTTAGTTTGTGGAAACAGTTAAAGTACATCTCGTGATAAAAACTCGCAAATGCCCAAGACTCGAGACAGGGCAAGGTTCAGGAATTAAAAGTGCCTGAGGTTGAATTTAAAAGGAAATCCTCGGTATGAACTGGGCTACCCCCTTCAACTAGGCCTCAGCCCTTGGAATGGGCCATCTAGAAGCATCTTGCCAGAGATGGTGTCTAGATCTGGAATTAGCTCCTCCAAAGGAACCATGAGGGTACTTAACCTAAAGAGGAGTTTGCAAACACCCCCCTTCTAAAATATAACAATTAAATCCCACTGAGGTAGGCAATGAATGAATTGTCCCTCTATAAAAGGAATAAAGTGCTATATATAGTTCAAACCATACTGAAAATTGAGAGGAGGGTGACTGTCATTTCAAAATAGCATCCAATTTCGTACACAGTTCCTTGGCATAAGGACTGATACCAGTCTGTTTCCGAAGGGGGGGGGAAATAGTTATAAACATGTTTTACTAACTGCTTCTCAATTCATTTCTACAATGAACTGGTCTAACCTTATGGGTTCTGAAAGGTCTGGGGTACGGGTGGCCCGAAGGGGGAATACGGAAATTACTGAGCTACCCACACTGCCCGCGGCTCAAGGGAGCGCAGAGAAAATGCTATGTGGTCCTGGATAAGGGCGAGAAGTGGGCGTGGCAGGTTCCCTCCGTCATGAAACACGGGCGCAGGTTGCCGATTCGTACAGACTGAACATGTATAGAACCGAGTATCTGAAGCCAAGGAAGGGGAGATGAGACCAAGCAATCAGTGGACACGCGCATGGAGCCGGGAATTCTAACTGGGTCGCGTTCCATTCTATCAGGGAATGTTCATCTGGGTGGCGAAATGGAAATGTGATTCCTGAAGAGCGGACCAACCAAAGAGCAGGAAGCGGAGGCGGGCGGGGCGGTTCCTCGGGAGAGCGCTTTCTTAGCACCCTTGAGGCCCCAGTTTCAAAATTCATGGAGAAACGCTCAAGACTGTATTTATCGGTGATTTTCATATCGCTCTGATAAAATACCGTGGCCAGAAACAACTTAAAGACAGAAAGCGTTTATTTTGCCTCTTGGTTCCAGGGAGAGATAGTGTCCGTGATAATAGAAAAGAGGCAGTGAGGGAGTCGGGGCAGGGCTGGCTGGTAATAGTATCATCCATACACAGGAGAGAGAGAGAGAGAGGGAGGGAGAGAGGGAGAGAGGGAGGGAGGGAGGGAGGGAGGGAGAGAGAGAGAGAGAGAGAGAGAGAGAGAGAATATGAATGTATATAAAGTAGCCTGCAAACCCCCCAAGCGCCCACCCAGCCACACACCTCCTCCAGCAAAGATCTTAGATCTAAGGTTCCATCATCTGCCCTAAACGGCCCCACCAACTGGAGATCCAGTGTTCAAATACACGAGCCTGTGAGGGACATTTCGCGTTCAAATCACCCAGACCCCTTACAAACAAAGCAACGCCAGGCAGAAGACGCCCATGCGGCCTCAGGATTCCCGGCCTCACAAATGGTAAAGTTCCTGGAAGAGTTTTCAGAAAGTCTGCCACAACCCAGACACTGCTTTCGTTGCCTCCTCGGTGACAAAGTTACCACACAGCAGTGCTCTGGGGTGCCTACTTTCAGGTTTCTGAAATCATTAGTCTTTGCTGAGTAAACAGCCCTTTGTCTTTAAAATCCATAAAATCCAGTCTTTTTTTTTTTTTTTTTTTTTTACTTCCTGGCCTTTCTTTTTCCCCTAGTCCTGGGAACTGGACCTAGACCCTTGTACATGCTAGCTGTTACTGAGTCACAACCCAAACCACTTTCTACTTTTTCTTTTGAGACCAAGTCTCGCTAAGTTGTTCAGGCTGGCCTCAAACCTTCAATCCCCGTGCCTCGGCCTCTAGTGCCGGTATTATAGGCCTGGCTCAGGGCCCAATCCTAAATGGTGCTTCTTTTGATTCATTGAGGTGAGTACTTTCAGTGTTCATCACACTCTGGGGTACGGCACCACCAAAAAAGAAGAAAGCAAACGAGTGGTTTCTACATTCTCACCAGCCTCTTAGACTAGGAAAAAGGCAGAGAGCAGGAGACCACAGTGTGGCTGCCTCAGCGCCAGAACCCAGCAGGGCTCATTTCCCATGCTCCTCAGGTTTTTTCCTGAGTGAGTCCCATTGGTTCTTGATTTCCTCCTGCGGGTTTTCCCAGGGCCAGACTGACCAGCTCCGCTGAATTCAAATGAACAGAGAAGCCTCTAAATCAGGCTAGGGAGCACCGGGTCTGGTTTTTTCTCATTCTGTCAATCTCAATAGCCAAGCCAAGCACGTTGTAAGCAGAGCCTGGAAGTCTTTACTGGTTGCTAGAAACCCAAGTTAAAAAGACAACTTGTTGAAGGGTCACCCCCTCCTGTTCCATCTTTTGCACACACACGCATGGCTTGCGCGCGCGCGCGCGCGCGCGCGCGCACACACACACACACACACACACACACACACACACACTACCAGCCTCCAGGCAAATAGCTTTCTTTGGCAGCACTGTGCTGTTCAGCCCAGGAGGGAGTTTTATAAAGCGCATTAATGGGCGGCAACATTGTGGTCTCAGCTTTCGTGAGACCATGGTAGGATGATGAAATTGGAATCCATGTTACCCCATATGGCTCATCGAACCCCATAGGCGGTGCATGTCAAACCGTATCTGGAGGGGGTTGACATCCTAAAGTCTACATGCTCTATCTGCTCTCCTTCCCCATCACATACAGTCCAGTCAGAATGGAGATAAATGATAAAAGAACAATTTCTTGATTTGACCACTCTGATAGCTGGGACAGAATTCCAGCTCCACAGCAAGACTCGGTGGCATCCAGAAGCGTAAATAACCGCACTGTCGCATGCCAAGTTTAGCAATGCAGTAGTCTCCCTGGCTAGTCTATGAATAGCACAGTCATTGTTGGGACAGAGCCACCGTCTGACAAGGACTTATATGCCCTGTCGCCTGTGACAGGGCCTATCTCTGTCACTAAGGCATCTGCGGCTGGAGGATTTGTGATAACACCATATTTCGTCTGCTCGGCGTGGAGAAAAGATGAGAGCCGTCTGCAGATCACAGCTGTTGGATTCGATTTTGTTACAGAGATCGAATCCCCGGGAGTTTTCTGATTCGGCCCCGCTTCCTTTGCAAGGTGCTTCTCTGGAGCACTCTGAGGTCATCGATAGTATTTGAAAAGTCTTTATGTTCAGGGGCTTGGGAGAGAGATTAGCTGGGGAAAGTGCTTGCTGTGCAAGTGGGGGGGGGCAGGGGGGTGGAGTCCTGCCCCCAACACCCATGGAAGGAAGCCAAACACGGTATAAGACTGAATACTGAGGGGCCACAGTGGGACTCAATGGTCACCCAGCACAGCCTATGTGGCAAGTCCCAGGTACTCAGAAAACAGAGTGGATGGCTGCTACCGAATGACACCCAAGATTGACCCTTGGTTTCCACATAGCTGTGTATACACACGCATCGCATAATTATATACTCACGTGAACATGTGTGTGCATGCATACACATATGCATTTAGACTCGGGAATAGACTACTTTATACTACTTACTGGTCTGATACAGCCTCCTCTGGGCTTGTAGGAGTACCCCCTGATGAGGCTTGCTTCATCCGTCCTTATCCTGTAATGGGTACTCTATGTAATGGGCAACTGAATGTCCCCAACAGACCCTACCTCAGTGACGGACCCAGGAATCCAGCTGCCGGGAACACAGACACGGGCAGATCTTCATGCCTATCCCATCGGGGGCCACCTGGGCAGTGTTCCTTTTCCACCCTAAGTATTAACACTGGAAGACACCCATGCAATGGCGGGTTATACTGGAGTAGGAAGGCCTGCCCACTTCAGAATGTATCAGAACTTATCTCGGGTCCCAAGAAGCAGTGAAGGCAGCCGGATTAACTGGCTATGTCCTAGAGGAACTTCTCCCTCTGTCCACCCGGCTCTCCGTCCCTACTTTTCAAAGCTCCGGATCTCTAGGCTCCCGTGAGCCAGTTTGAGAGTAGAACTCTGGCCTCCACTGAAAAGGCGGCATCTCTTTCCTCTCTTCTAAGGCCTCCAGGCAGCCCTCCTGCCCAGCCTCCATCTTTCGCCCCCCCCCCAAAGCCCCTGGCTTACTCTGCTCTGACCATGAGCTGCCCCTCCCTCCTCAGACCCTGGACACCTTTTATCATGACTCTATCACAGTGGTTATTCCTTCTATCCAGAAAGCTCTCAAAATATAGGTCAGGCTGGGCACCAAATATCTGTCACCAAAGATCGACTGCCATTTATTTTTAATTTTTAAATTTATTTATGTGTACGTTTTGCCTGCATGAAGGTATGTGTGCCGTATGTCTGTCTGCCTGGTGCCCACAGAGGTCAGAAGAAGGCATCTGGTCCCCTGGAACTGGATGGTGGTGAACCACCACGTATATGCTAGGAACCAAAAACCCAGGTCTTCTGCCAGAGCCACCAGTGCTTTTAACTGGCTTTTAACCCTCCACCACCACCACCACCCCTAATATTTTGTCATTTTAACACAAAACAGCCACAGGTGATGTGTAACCGAATGGACTGGAATGAGCTAATGGGAAATCCTGTTTATGATACAAGCCACGGTCCACACTATGGTGTATATATAGTTTGGCCACACTTGCCTAAATCGGGAGTGTTCGCCCTTTAGATGTTGCAATATAACTTTATCCTCTACCAAAGCATTGTTCTCCATTTAGAACTAACTGGCTCATGCCCGGCAAGCACACTGTGGACTTGAGTCGACTCCCAGCCTCTGATACTCTATCTTAGTGAGTAAACAAGTCCCCAGAGCATCTGAAACCACAGGCTGCTTGTCAGAGTTGCGACCAACATTGAGAAGCGAGAAATGAGATCACTGTGGCCAACAGCACTGGGGTTGGAACATTAGCTAGTCCGGGCATTCACCTGGCAGGGGCGGCTAGCAAGCTGGCCCCTCGTCTCTCCAGCTGGGGTGAGATGGATAAATCTCTCGCCAACAAGCCCTCCTTCCGCTCGGCTCGGCTCCCTCCTTCCTGCCTGACATCATTCACAGGAGCTTGAGAAATAGACTCGTCCTGGCTGATCTTTAAAGAGGCATTCAATAACAATATGAGAAATAATTACCATACCTGGAAAAAAAAAGTGGGCATTGATTTTAGTAACTACCGGGGCCTCGAAACTGGATTTCAAGGAAACAGTGGTGCAGTGCAAGATGCTGATCGCTTGACCTGGTGAATTTAGACTTAACGTTTGCTGGATCAAATTGAGGTTAGAACTTTAAAATATAGACCTCTTAAAAATAATAACAGTAGTAGTAGTAGTAGTAGTAGTAGTAGTAGTAGTAGTAGTTAGTAGTAGTAGTAATAATCACAGTTTAACCCAGCTGGCAAATGTATTAAATGAGGACTTTTGAAGAAACTGTGTGAGGCTCAGGGGACACAGTGATAAGGAACATGGACTGTCCCCTCCTGATGACACTTGCATTCTTCTGATAAAAAGCACATAATTCATTATTTAACTATAATTAAGGCAAGAATTGAAAAAAAAAGTGTGTTGTGGAGGGGACTGGCAGGTGGAGTGCACGCGTGCTCGCACACATGCTTGCATATGTACCTGTGTTTGTTTATGGGAGTTCAGTGTCCACTGAGGAGAGAAGGGAGTGTCAGATCCCTGGAACTAAGGTTCCAGGGGCTTGGCAGCCATCTGATGCGGGGCCTGGGAACTGATCTCAGGGCCTCTTCCAGAGCAGCAGGTGCTCTTACCCACTAAGTCCAGCTCTCCATCCCCAAGACTGGAGACTGGTTCTTTCAAGTGAACGCTCATGCTAAAACGCACCATGATGTCACTCCTGTTGTTTGCCAACGGTGGGGAAAGATCTCTGCTCAATTATGTTTTGAACACTGGGAGAGTGTCTTTAGTCATTTTGTGAGGAAGGGACTATGTACAGTGGAACATTTACTACACAGTATGCATTTTCGATTTGAGATAGCACCATCAGCATTTCGGAAGTGATGGGGACTGAACCTAGGGCCATGCACATGTTAGGTAAGCGCCTGGCTACTGGTCCAGATCCCCAGCTCAGGTTACTAACATTTCTCCCCATCAATGTTTCAATTTTACACATCTAGACAAGATACGAGAAAACCATGACTCTGCTGTTTCAGTAAATAAAGTTTTATTGAGTCGGAGCCTCTCCATTCCTCTGATTCTCTAACTGCAGAGGAGTAATTGAAGCAGAATTGTCCAAGGCCCGCCAAGCCTGAGATATTTACAATCCAGCTTTGTAGAGCATTGTATAAAAGAATACTGGCTGGCTGCCAGTCTGAATCATCAACAAAAGACAAAAATCTCACCCTGACTTACGGTGTCTGCCAATGCCCGTGGTATAAATACTTCACTACTAATTTCAAGCCACTAGGTCACTGAGTGAGGGGTCGAGAAGACAGAAAGGGGTAGGTTCCCCATTCGATTTCATCATGGAGAAACAGATTTACATAACATCAAGAGCAAAGACAGCAGTGAAATATTTCAGTGGCGATGCCTGTGAAATATGTCATGCTCTGGTTTATAATTTAACTCACTGGAAGTTACATAATTTCGTTTTCATATGGCTTGAGGCAACTGTTTATGATCGTCAATTGGCAAATGTAACAAGATGACATGTCTCTCCCTTAAACCAATGGGATACATTGTCTAAGATGACAGTCTCTCTCTTTTATGCCAATGGGATACATTGTCTAAGATGACAACAGTCTCTCTCTTAAGCCAATGGGATACATTGTCCATGTTTGGAGTTCAGAGATGAATGGATGGATGAAATAAAGCTGGCTAAGGGAATTGTTATTCGCATGAGAAATGTCCCCCCAGACTCACATACTTGAACATGCCATCCCCTATTAGAGATGCTGTTTGGGGGGCTTTAGAAGATGGAGCATTGCTGGAGGAGTATGTCTTCCAGGGACAGGCTCTGAGGTTTTCTAACCTGCCCTACTTCCTGTTCTTTCTCTCTCTGCTTCCTCTGTGAGGATGCAATGTGATCTTCACTTCCTGACTGTCAGGTCAGCCTGCGTGCCACCAGGCCTCCCCCGAGAGGCTCCTTCTCCTCTAGGCTGCCTTTTGTCTGAGCATTCTGTCATAGCAAGAGAAAAGTAACCGATGCAGGAATCAGACACAGCCTGCAGGAGGTGAAGAGATGAGACCTCACCCTCTAAGAGGTAAGGTACCAAGAAGTCCTCTGGATGGGTAGCAGCATGATCCCTCCCAGATCCAGATAGCTAAGGATCTAAGCAGCATAGAAGCGGCTCAGAGTGGAGTGTATGAATGAGAGAGAGAGAGAGAGAGAGAGAGAGAGAGAGAGAGAGAGACCATTTGAGACATATCACCAACACTAATGTTCCTAACAACCCTGTAATATAAGGTCTCAATAATACCATGTCCCCTGTGAGGAGAATAAGAATAGAGTAAGCAATTAAACGATCCACCCAAAGATTTGCATCCTGCACAACATGACTGAGAGAGGCTATTTTTTTTTTCCAACGCATTCAAGGGAATTCGAATCTGCAGAGTGGTGGGGCAGTCTACAAACAAGCCTAATGACTTCTGTATCCCAGTGCCTGGATGGTGGCTGAGTTGGCAAAACCTCGTAAGCTCTAGGACCTCAGTCTCAGTCAGCAGAACCCATTTTAAAGAATAATAATAATAATTAAAAAAAGGAAAAACAGGACCTGGGACTGACTGCTTAGAATCCAAGCACTGAGCAGTGGAGACAGGAGGATGTCCAGGAGCTGCCTGGCCAGCCAGCCTGGCCTGTTTGGTGTGTTTAAGGCAGCGAGAGATCCTGCCTTAAAACATGATGAAGGCCTTGGGTCAGACAGAAGCAGGGGCAGACAAAATGAACCAGCTACGTGGTTTTTCCTTTATTCTAACAGGTGAATCCCTTTGACAATCTGTTCCCATACCTCTCTAAGTGACAGAAGCGGGGGCGGGGTGGGGGAGTGGGGGAGCTGAAGGGAAGAGATGCCATGTTCTAAATGTGATGGACACCCACCATTTAAGTCCGGGGTACCTTCCTCAGAAGCTGACGTCGGTCCCTTAGCTCTAAGTGTAGCTAATGCATCCCTCAATCACAGATCTGATTACCCTCTTGGGGAGAAGAGGAACAAAGAGGAATGAACGGCTTGCTGGAAGCTGTCATGGCCGCTAAGTGCATGGCAGACATTTGTGATTTGAGTTGAAATGTTACTTTTTTAGGGAGAATGAAAATCAGACAATCTTCTAATTTAGTGCATTAGGGAAGAAGAAGAAAAATGTGACGTGGGAGCGGGGTAAGTGCCTACCACTGGAGTGTCACCTCCGGCAATTTGCAAACTCCACAGGTACATCCCATGCAAATTCCAGAGTGGGACCAGAAAGAGCAACAGGAAGATGCAAACTCATGGGCCTCCCCTGGGGCTCTGCTGCTGCTGCTCTCCCCTCGGGACCACCTGCTGGCCCCCCTCTCCATTACCTTTATCTCCAACATGGCAGCTACTGATAGCTGTGTCTGAGGCCGGTGGATGGGAGATACTTGGACATCATTAAAAGGAGAGGGTTCAATGGGCAAAGTCCTTGTCACACAGAGGCAGGGCCTGTGTTCAGATGCCCAGAACGTACATAGAAAGCAGACACAGAAGCACATGTCTGTAATCCCAGCACTGTTGACGTGATATGGGAGATGGATGTAAACACATCACCAAGAGGCGCTGGACCAGCTAGCCTGGTGTATGTAGCATCAAAATCATCCTCTGTCTCAAACAGGGTAGAGGGCAAAAATGGACACTTGAGTTTGACCTCAGACTACCACACACATGCTGTGGTACATACACACCAATATTCAGACACACACACAACACAACACAACACACACACACACACACACACACACACACACACTCATATACACACATCATATACCGGTAATCCATCCTACACACAGAGACTTTTTTTAAAACACCAAAGATGGGTCCTTGTGGTTTGTGTCAACTGGTGTTAGTCTAACTCTGGCTTCGGACAAATGGCTTAACATTTCCATGCCTCTGTTTCTGTATGACAAACATGTTTTCTTCTGCTCGGTGTGGTCCTTCAACTGAAGGTAGGAACGCTAATGATTTTCAAGGGCATATACACGTTAGCAGTTCACTTTTGCAACTCCATGAAGGTGCTATTACTGTTTTGTCTACTTTGCACACGAGGAGATGAGGAGCTGGAGGAAATCAAGGAGCATAACTATGCTAAACTGTGAAAGAGATCGGCAGGCTGCACCCCAAGGGTTGACATGCAGAAGTAAACATCCTCCCGAGGGTTAGCACTGGGACCCTCCGGCAAGACCTCGGCCATTGCCTGGTCTTTCACAGCTTATAAGAAGGTGTCAGGGATAGCAAACACAGAAGGAAAATAATACTGCATGGGCCGTAAAAAACATAAATGAAATTCAATTTCCCAAATCCACAGGTCAAGCTCAATTTCCCAAATCAAGCCCTCTTGAATGTGGCCACACCCACTAACCTCTGGGTTGCCCTTAGCTGCTCTCATGCTGACACCAGAGCTGACCAGCCACAACTGGACCTTATGAGCCACAAAGGTAAAGCTAAACTCCAGAAAGTTTGCTGAGCCCTGCTCTCACTCTCTCTCCAAGACCTAGCTAACTAGTCTCCTTGACCATCGGGCGCTTTGGGAGGTGAAGGGAAAGTACCAAGGCCCTAGCTCCCAATTTGTGTGGCGCTTACTATATACACGCCTAGGCGTGCGTGTCACTTTTATGTCCTAACATCTCTACTGTGTCACCTCCTAGCACTCGGGAAATGGCACGGAACTGATGAAAACCTGCACCAGTTCCATGTGGGGAGACGCTCAAACGGTAAGGGTCTTTGCCCCTCTCTGGTACATCAGACGCGTCACACGTTTACCTGAGAGTTTCCAGAGTTTCCCCATCTCAGCCAGGAAAACTCCACCACTCAAGCTCGGGGCTTATTAAGTCTGTTCACGGAGAGACAACTAGAGATCCACAATAATTATCTTGGTAACGAGTTAAAAACCACTCTTGCCTAAAATAACCCAGTTAATGGGTGAGTCCTGCCACCGTACTCACGGAAGACAAGCCTTTCTCAGGGAGCTCTCTGCAATGGAGAGGGTGTCAAATTAGTTTCTAAATCAAGAATGCAATGCCGTGGGGATGGGCGGTGAGCGGCTAATAGCATTCACCCAAGTGAGAACATAGGTAAAAGACGCTTTCATTTTTAAAGCACCAGGCAGGGGCTAATGAGATGGCTCAGTGGTTAAGAGTGCCTGCTGCTCTTGCAGAGGACCCGGGTTCAAGTCCCAGCATCCCCATGGTGGTTCCTAAATGTCTGTCACTCCAGTTCCAGGAGATCTGATGCCCTCTCCTGGCCTTCAGGGGTAACTTTGCTCATACATATAGGCCCACACACAACACACATGCATGTACATAATTAATACATCTGCAGGAAGTGACAAAGCCCAAAGGGGTATCTTACAGCCTAATGGGAGCACACAGCATTCCTTGAGCAGATACCATGTTTTGGGGGACCAGACTTTGGGTGGCTTATCTCAAAGGTCCTTAGAATCCTTTGGGTTTGCTTTCGCTCTTGGTTTGAAAATCTGGGTCCTGAGAGGTCCAATTACTTGTCCGGAGGCACACAGCTGGTAAGTAGCCAGATGTGTGTGTAAACAGAGGCATCTGTAACTCTAAGGTTCATGACCGCCCTTCCCCCCCCACACACAGACTAAGACGGGCATGTATTACATACAGAATCGCACAGCTGGGGCCTTAGGGACAATGTGGATATGGGCTGGAGCAGGATTCAGGCTCACAGGTGCCTTGGCTCAGTCTAGGATCTAAGTCGCTCTGTTGTCCCTTGGTTCGTATTTAACAGGGCCTTTCGGACGTCAGTGACCTTCCATAGAGCACATGGAAGGCTCACATAAAATAGTTGCCTTGAAGAAAAAGCAACACAGGGCTGGAGAGATGGCTCAGAGGTTAAGAGCCCTGACTCTTCTTCCAGAGGTCCTGAGTTCAAATTCCCAGCAAACTCATGGCGGCTCACAACCATCCTTAATGGGATCCAATGCCCTCTTCTGTGTGTATCTGAAGAGAGAAGCACCATGGTCATTCGTGGGCTGGAGACTCATCGTGGGTAACTTCCGTGCAAATGCACATCTTCTCTGGATGACACTATTCCTCGGGTCCGCCATTCCGACAGTAACAGTAGCATCTCAGATGGTGGGTTACCCTGACCCAATGCTCTTCCTGAGGGCCAACTTTAGATCTTACCATTGTCACTCAGAAATACAAAAACCACCAATCCAAACTGAGTTTCTAGTTAGGGTACCAGAGACAAATGATTGGCTTTAAAAACAGGAAAAGCCAGGAAACATGGAGGAAGGCCCAGGTAATAATAGAATAAGACCTTAGAGCTTTATAGAGCAAGAGCTATGGAATCAGGACATGTGTCTCAGGTTGACTTCTACTAAAGAGGCTCTTATGTATGCTTCTGCGGGCCTGATGCATGTGTGTGACAGGAGGGTGGGGACTGAAGTGCTGGCTAGAGCTTACATGCAGAGGCAGGTACACACTGAAACACCTATCCCTCTGGTCAGCCTACCTATACTCCCGGCATCTCCACATCCCAGTGCCCAGCTTGCCTTTCAGCAATCATTCCACTCTCTATATCTGTTTCATGAAATTAAGGCTGACTCCATCATGAGCTGCACACATGAGCATGTGACCCTAGGTCAGCCAATCCCAGCAGGCTACCTGGTGCTCTGTACCAGGTGTGATGAGCTGGATCCATCATTGTCTGGAGTGGAGGTCTCTTTTTGCCAGGGTGGGAAAAGAATGTGGCCATGACCCAGTACGGTCAACAGCCGGCTCCATATGTACAATTCTACCTGGGAGTGTGCGTCTACAGGAGAAAACAGCCGTGTCAGCTGAGACAACATCCCTGTGAGAGAGCATCCCTGTGACCACACCCATGCTTTTGGATTGAGCTGTCCCTAAACAGGCCTCTCAGGACCTTTACAGGTAAGTGAGCCGTTACAGTCCTCATTTTGAGTTGAACGTTCATCCCTTGAAACTGAGAAGACTGTGAAAATATATCTTTAAAATGGCTGTTGAACTCAGTTGAAATAACACTCAGAAAATTGAGATTCTATGAAAACCTCATTATTATGTTTTTATCTAAACCAAGAAGAGGTCTGTCTTGACCCAGGGATTTTTTTGCTTCTTGATGGCCCAACTGCAGGTATGCTCAGCTGAGGAGGAAGAGGAGGAGCACGAGGAGGAGGAGGAGGAGGAGGAGGAGGAGGAGGAGGAGGAGGAGGAGGAATGCAGAACCAAGCCAGGTCGCACCATATGCAAACCCGTGTTCTTCCATCTCCACAGCCCTGAGCTCAGGCTAGCCTCAGTGGGCTGCACCCTCTGCCCTCCGGAAAGCTTCCCTCCCACAACACCTCTCTGCCGCAGCACGGTACACAGGCCGACTCTGAAACTAAACCACCAGGCATCACCCGCTTGCATTTCCAGCTGGCTTTGTTATTCATGATATTTCGTCTAAGTATTTAAATAATTTAAGAAAACCCAAGCTCTACCGTGGTCTACAAGAGCCAGGAAGATCTGCTTGGCTGCCAAGAGTCTCTGTAGCTGCTCGCCCTCCTCCATTCACAGCATCTTCCTTTCTAGTCTTCAAACTTATCCATCTCTTTGCTGCTGAGCCAATGTGGCATATACTTCTCCCAGCCGCAAGAAGCAAGTTCAGAAGTTTTAGCCCTGCGCTCAACCTCGTGAGATAATCAATCCAGTTCCATGACCTTCTTCAATACTCCGTTCATGCCTTCTGTTGCTGCCCGAGAGTCTCCTGACCTCCCTCTCTCCACCATATTTCTAAATGTAACTCTCCCATCTATCCACTGGCCCTGAGGCAGAATGGACTCTCGCCTCATGCAATCCATCCACATGGTGTTTGTGTGAGCTCTTAGATCATGACCCACTGCAATGCAGGCATTTTAAATATATCTGACGCCTTCCTGAGACCATGGGCTGACCAAAGGCTGGGAAAAGCGTTTGGCTCAGGGGTGGAGTGGGGTGACTCTGTGACGTGGCTCTGATTTATTAGGGTTTTGCTTGGCTGGCCAAGCAGCCCCTCATACCACCTGACACCGGTGGAAATGCTGGATGAGAAACTGATCCCAAGCCCAGCTGCTTGCACCAGTTTCTCCCACCAATACACATTCTAGAGAGGGGTGTGCCAGCCAGGCCTTTGATCTGACAAAAGGGTGTCCAAGGTTAGTCAGTGAGCCAGTTTATGCCACTCAGAGAGAGACTCAAACCAGTTTCCAATACCCACATGGCCTGACAATGCACATCTTAAACAGACCAGGCACCATCCCCTGCTTCCAGTATCTCATCCGCATGAACTCCTCAGGAAACTGAGGATGCTGTGCTTCCCCCACCTCACGGAGGAGGAAATGGGCCCAGAGACTCACCCACGACAGGCAGTAGTGAGACGGGTGCGGAACTGGAACCCAGGACACAGGGTTTGCACGGAATTTTAATTTTCAACTTCACACCATCATTAAGGTCTTGCCACCCTTCTGCTCCAGAAAGCCTCGGACCAAAATGACAACCGCTTAGGAGGGTCCTGGTGTGTGCAGACTCCAAGGCATGGACCCCAGGACTGGACTCTCTTCTCCGTCGCTACAGCCCTGCAAACAGCCCCAGCCCCAGCCCCAGCAACAGAACAGCGACTCGTGCAAGACTCGTGCAAACGGATTGCAAACAGCTGTCACACATGACCTCTAACTCAATCCTCACAGCTGGTGTTGACCTCATCACCAAGAGTATTCAAAATGTTTGACAATCCTCACAGCTGGAAGTAATTCACACAAACACTGGCCAAACACAGGGCACACCTGCCAGCCCCAGGGTCTCAGTGACCCCTTCCCATGTGGCCACCTCACAGTGTTGTCCTTCTTTTCTCTCCCCTGAACTTTATATACCCTCTTCAGAGACACCTATAACATAGCTGCTCATGGTCACATAACACACCACATGTGCGCACACACACACACACACACACACACACACACCAAACCTGACAGAGGCTGTCTACAAGTAGTACCTACAACCACTCCCGAAATAGCCTCCAATTAATAACAGATGGGGAGCAGACAGTAACCATCCCAGCTCGCTACATTCCAGCAGAAGTTGACATGAGATATTTTGGTGTCGTCTTCTAGAGTCCACCAAAGGGAGTCAGCTTCAGTTGCTACAGGGACAGCTGGTTGGTTTTTATAACCCTGAACACCTCATAAAGATGGTGGTGGCTATTTTGCTTGGAGGACAGCACTACCCAACCTTCATTGAAACTGTCTTGGGCTTCCAGAATTAGAAGAGAATACAATATTGCTTTAGCTACTAAGTTTGTGGTTACTTGCTACAGATGTCCACAGGAAACTCACAGATCCTTAAAGGTGACTTTTATTTTGGCATGGTTCCTTCTTCTGTCAGCCCCTTTACCTAAGGCTGAACCACCTAAGTCAGCTTCCAAATTAGTCAAAGGTTAAAGCCTGTCTCGTAAAATACTCAGGGCCCTAAGCATCAGAACCAAATGCTTGAATAGCACTGAGGACTGCTGCAGGGAGTGGGTGTTGCTGGCCCAATCAATATGGCTGGTGTTCTTATAGGGAGAGAAAGGTAGCAACACAAAGAGAAGTCTGATGATCAAAGCAGACACTGGGTGACATAACCGTGGGCCAGAGAACACCAAAGACTACTGGCCACCAGCAAAGGTTAAGAGGACAGCATGAGGGCACATTCTCACCAGTACCTACAAGAACAACCCCAAAACCTTGGTTTCAAGTGTTTAGCTTCTAGAACTCTGGGACTACAGTTCTGATAGTTAAAGCCACCCAGTTGGGGAATATTTCATTCCAGTGACCCTAGAATCACACGCAAAGCCACAAGCCCCTCTCTACTTCTGGATCAAGAGTTATCCAGCGGTCTGGCTTCAGGAAGTCTTGGGAAGCAAGAACCCTAGCGTGTGGACCAGCTCACTGTCACTGTAACTCATACCTGAGTGGATTAACTTAGGAGAGAGAAACTGTTAGGGATTCAAGAGATGAGAGTGAGAGCAGAATACTGACAATGGGTCCGTGTGTGAAAATGTCTTCACGAAACCTGTTGTTCATACAGTGAAGACGCACCAGGTAAATTTTAGGGACAAAACTTCTACTCTGGCTAACAATTTTGAGAGTTTCTGTCTCTGATCAGATGGCCCTGTTGTTTTGGATGTAACAGTGATATAACTGGGGTGTCTTAGGGTTTCTATTCCTGGACAAAACATCATGACCAAGAAGCAAGTTGGAGAGGAAAGGGTTTATTCAGCTTACACTTCCACATTGCTGTTCATCACCAAAGTCAGGACTGGAACCCAAGCAGGTCAGAACGCAGGAGCTGATGCAGAGGTCATGGAGGGATGTTCCTTACTGGCTTGCTTCCCCTGGCTTGCTCAGCTTGCTTTCTTATAGAACCCAAGACTACCAGCCCAGGGATGGCGCCACCCACAAGGGGCCCTCCCCTTTGATCACTAATTGAGAAAATGCCTTACAGCTGGATCTCATGGAGGCATTTCCTCACCTGAAGCTCCTTTCTCTGTGATAACTCCAGCTTGTGTCAAGCTGACACACAAAACCAGCCAGTATTTTGGGGTAAAACTGTAGTGGAGAAGACCATTCACTCCAAGGCCCAGTTGTGACAGAGAAAGAGGGACTCATGCCCATTAACAATTTGCCTTCGGTGACCTAAATACCTCCCACTAAGTCCTACCTCTTAAAGGTGCTGCTACCACGAAGCACATCACTCTGGGAAGCAAGCCTTTAATCCTCTGGTCTCTGGGGGACACTTAAGATCCTTGGCAGCTTCTAGATCTATCCATTCCTGTGATAAGAGAGATTGTGTGTTCCCAATCATGATTAACTCACTCGGTGAATGCTTGGTCAGACAGCATGATAAAAATCTTCAACCAGGACGTGGCTTTTTCTGAAGATGCGTGGCCTTCCCAAGAATTTCTCTCATGTGGCTGAAGTCACCTCTTTCAATACCTCACAGGCTAAGTCAGGAGCTTAGAGAGCACAAGAGAGCCGCTTGGCAGTTTATCAGGACCAACCCTGCAGTGTCGATGACCAAGCCAGGCCATTTTTCCTGTGGGAAGCACATGGTTTCTTTCCCCGCTCTGGCTTCAGCTCACTCATTATTAATGTGTAATAAGCGGTGGGTTCCACTTTATTGATCTCCAAACCAGAGCGATGCGAGAGGCTGCCTCACAACCACCCCCACGGACTGTAGTTGATTTTTGCACTGAGCAATAATGTCCCTCACCAAATTAGCGGCCGAGTTGGTGGGTGGGAGTTTTCGCCATGAAACTGTTGACAGGGTAGCCAAAAAGAAATGTCTATACTGCTGATACTTCCTTAAATACATTTTCCACTGTTTACACCCTGTCAAGTGAGTCCCTGGGAACTAGCAAGACATACTATGGAAGAGAGGTGGAGGTGGGGAATGAAACCAGTACAGGGCAGATTAGACCCAGGAGAAAATAAGCAAGAGCAAAATAAAGCACACCAGGTGGCAGGTTGTGTCACTCTGATGACAATTCAGCTCACGGTCTCAGCTACCTTTCTCTTTATGTCCACTCTCAAAATACCCCTGCCTAGCAAACGCTCAACGTGAGAGGAACGACAACCACACCCTCCTTTTCTTGCCTGTGCCCTAACTGTCCCAGCTGCCTCTTATGAACTCCTCTGTGGTAGCTAAGCAGTGGGTTGGCTTCCGATGAGAAGGAAAGAGTCCGTTGATTGCCCTGCCATCTGCCTGGCTTGGGTTTTTTTTTTTGGCTCAGCCTGGTGTCAGATAACAAGGTGGCCTTCCAGTGACAGTCAGACCTTGGAGCCATCTCACTTTGGGAGACTAAGGGAGTCAATGGAATCCCTTAGCTCCCTCGGGACACCTGGAATTCAGTATCGGCCACACAATAGCTCCCAGAGCTTTTAGTGAGTACATGTTCTGTGGAGGCCTTCGAGAACACACAGTAAAGATTGCCAATAACTCCTCTCTGCAACAGGCTCCCTGGCATCCCATTTACCAGCCATTTCCCCCCAAAACCTAGTGGATAAAAATCCCCTCTTGGGTTCAGGTACTCTTTGGTTTCACCTTCATGGGATCTGGGTTTTCAGGACCTTGGAAGACATACTTTAGACAGCAGGGTGGGCAGTCAACAGCACCCCAGCTTTAGTTAAAAAGAGTGTCCAGAATCCTCCATGTCAAATTCACAGACAGAGAGAAGATGACCAGGATCCAAATGGGAGAGAGTCCTGGGTTCTGATGGATTCTATTCTCATAATTGCCATTTGTAGCATGTCTGTTATATTTAGATAAGGTTTAAATAGGGCCAAAAAAAAAAAAAAATCCAGGAGGGAACCACCAAAATGATTAAAAGGTTGTAAAATTGAGGCTTATGGATGGAGGGATTGGGGATTATTTATCCTGGAAAAGAAAAAGCTGAGAAGGGACAAACAAAGACTTCATACTAGATTAATTATGTAAATAAGCAGACACCCAGCTGGCCTGGAATCCCAACCATTTGGCAGGAAGAGTGGGTACTGAGGGGAGGGCTCCTGGTAGTTTTAACATCATTAGTCGTCTGTACGGATTTCTGGAGGGGTGTACTGTGGCAGGGTAATGTGACGGTTGGGCATGCCAAGCCCATTTACATCAGCCCAGACTCCACCCACCAAACCTCCTTTCCAGAAACACACGAGATGGATATGTGTCTTTTTTGTTCATTGTCTGTGAACTAAGGACATCCAGGTCCTTCATATGATAAAGGTCTGGGATCCATCCCTCCTCAGGTCCAAAGGTAGGGCCAGGAGCTGCAATCAGGGTCTCCGTCATCTACATTAATCAGCTAGTCAGATGTCAGTGAAGAGTCTTCCTGAAGACAATCACAACCTGGCCGCTAGAGAAGTCTGATCTCCACCAGATCTCCATCCTGTGCACCACATGGCCTGTCTGTCTTTCATTCAGTGGCACATTGATTGAGCATAGCCTGGTCCTTCTGAACCCCGGGGCTCTATGCCTTGACATGGACATGGCCAAGAGGATGCTAATCACACAATAAATACAGCACGACTGGAATACTGATAGTGCAGAAAGCAGGCCCCACAGGCAGCATCCGTGAGTGTTCATCCCACCCAACCCTCCACAGAGCACAGCAGAGTCTGACCCATTTCCATCGAGTCCCTATCCAAGGGATGCCACTTTCCACATTTCAGTTACTGGAAAGACAAAGATTCTAACCCAAGGTCACAGAATCAGTGGGGAAGCAGGGTGAACTCTGAACTGGAATTCTCATAGTCAAAGTCTCTACCAGTTTGTCTGGAAGCTCTTGGCTGTTTCATAGAGATTTTCTTAACTTCATACTGCTTACACAGAAGACTTAATGAACAGTAATCCAATCATCTCTTCAAAGCCCTGCTATGTGAAGATACCAGACTCTATATCGGATTCTACCTTCCTGATATGTTCCACCGAATGTCAACCGATGAATCCCTGAGGACAATCTCTCAGCAATGCTTGAGGATAGAATCCTAGGAAAGAGACCCACAATCCCTACTTGGTCTCCTATAACCCTAAGGCACGTGGGGCTATTACAGACCAGACTCAATGTGCATCCTGGTTCTAAAGACACTTCTCTTAGACACTGACATAAAGAGTGTTTTAAAAATATAGATCCTTGGCCCTCACATGAAGAAATCCTTTTTAGCTAGGTTGTAGATAGGTTGGAAAACATGAGTGTTCATTTGTAACACCTGAAACAGTCTTATGTGGTTGATACAGGGACCCTAATTTGAAGGGCAGTGCTCTACAGTCATGAGTGCATGCGGTGACTCAATTTTTTTATGACAAACACCCTTACACACATACACACACACACACACACACACACACATTACTAGATAAGTGTTTACAAAGCACCCCAGGAATAGGTGAACATGTTCAAGCCTATAGGAATGGGAACCCTCAAGAAGTTCATAGCCTTACAAAGAAGATAAGCAAACACCTGACTCCCTGATTGACATGAGGCTGGAAGTCATGAGTGGAAAAACCCTAGGAGAGTAAAGAGAACACTGGCACTGTGAGAGGTGAGCCCCAGAGAGATACCCTGAAGGGCGGGTAGACCTTGATCGGCTGGCTATGCAAACCACCATGAAACTGAGGGGAGGAGATCTGTCCTCTGCCTAGGGCTCAAAGGACAATGGTGGAAGTGGGGAGAGGCGGAAATTAACCAAGCAGCCTGATGTGCAGACCTGTGGATTTCAACAGCAACTATATCAAAAAGGCTCTTAGATGGGGAAGATAGGATGTGAGAGGCACAGGCCAGTGAGCTCAGAGGCCATGATGGAAAGGCTGGGTAGAGATAATGAGGTTGCCCCACTGGTTACCGGGCAGGATGTATGGAGAACGGAGAGGAACAAGCCAGGTGCCCATATTCAGGTTTCTCTTCATTTACATATTAAGTAATATTAATGTTGATAGCAAGCCATCAAAGTGAACCTCGGAAAGGAACATCCTTATATAATTTGGCAGGGGAGGGCCGAGGTATGTTTGAAAGTCATAAACTAAAATGCATTCTGTAATTTAGTCTCTCTCTAAGTGGCACTAGTCTTTAAGCAATTAGCAAAAAGATAATGAAGATTGACCGTCCTATAAACGGGGGTATTATCCTCTTCAAGGTCATGTAGGTAATGACATCACGCTATAGAAACGGATCATGCAGTGAAGGAGATGTGGCTGGCTGCTTTTGATGCTACTAAATCCTTGATACGGTAGATGCTCAGGGTAGATGGAATAACGGGGTGGGAAAAGTCCTCTGTGAAGTTGGGCATGTGAGACACCGGAAGAGCAGAGGACAGAGGGGTGACGACCCCCAGACTTCATGTCCAGCACCTTCTGCTTCCCTCTGTTTGTTCCTCAGCAGGTCACGCCACTTCTTCGGGCCCTATTTCTCCACGGTCCTCAGAGGGTGAGAGCATCGCGTGTCCACTGCTAACCAGCACGCGCATCCCATGTTAGGGCAAGA
Source organism: Apodemus agrarius (assembly GCA_964023405.1). Classification (NCBI taxonomy): domain Eukaryota; kingdom Metazoa; phylum Chordata; class Mammalia; order Rodentia; family Muridae; genus Apodemus; species Apodemus agrarius. The sequence goes on from OZ030024.1 coordinate 10,989,803, forward strand.
GTGATGGGAAATGGGAAGCACCATGCTCCCAGTCAGGGTGGCTCTGGGGAACCCAAGGAGGCCCCTCAGCGTCTCTAGGCGTTAACCCTTTGTGCCATGGGAAGTTAGGTCCACGATAAGATGCCAGGTCATGTCGTTGTTGTTTTTTTAATCCTCTAGTTCTGTTCAGAAAAATTCTCCCCTTGGGCCCTAGAAATCTCCGTGTACTCATGTGACTGCATGTGCACATATTTGGAGTGAGGACAGGGGTCTCAAACTCCCTGTCTTTCTCTCTACTAGAACTCTGTGGAACAAGCTGTATGGCTTCCGGGTTCTTTTGAGTTTCTGTGATCCTATCCTCAGGGTACAGATAAAAGACAAGGGGTTCTTCCTGGGGAGCTGAAATGAACTCTTGAGGATCCCTGAACTCTCTTCGTGGTGACCTCTGTTCCCCCCAGAATTGCCACTTGAATACCCATGTGTGTGACCTTCCCTCACAGGACAATTCTGCCTTAGGCTTGGGAAAGGAAATGGAAAATGCCAGAGGGTGTTTAGAGACAAAAAATGCTGGAGACCAGCAGCCGGAAGTGAGACAGAAGAGACTGGGTGACTGGTTCCTTCCTCTACCCAGTTTGTGCCCCAGCTCACACACACACACACACACACACACACACACACACACACACACACACAGACACACAGAGCTGGTGACAACTTCTGAGATACCATAAATCAAATTGTTCTTTCAGGAATGCTTAGAATGAGATGGACTGATTTTCTGATATATTTATATATATCAGGGACTGCCAGAGTGTATACATAGATACACATGAAATATAAATATATATACAAACATTATATATATATATTTATAGATAAACCCAACATATATAATAAACATATGTATCTAAATACAAACATTTTTATATATACACCCATGTAATGTGTAAATACGGAAGGAGTAGATAGACTTCTGAAAGGCAGCCTTTCTCAGCCTATCCACACTCCAGTGTCACCAAGTCCAGAAGGAAGTGCTGACTTGGAGATGGCCTCTACAGGCTGTCCTCTCTCACGTGAATCCCTCTGGTGAGAGAACACTTGTGCTTCTGGGAAGCCACACCTTGTCTGGAGAACCGCGTCCCCATTCCTTCATCTTCTCCTGGCTATAAACATCTAACAGTACCCTCGTTCTACCAGGGACGTGTACCAGTTTCGGGCCAAAGGCTTGAAGTGTGTCACCTCACTCTTTCCCTCCCAACTCCACAGAGTGACTGCCAGCATCCTCGCTGTCTGCGAATGAAGCGACAGACACTCTGGACACCAGGGAGCGTCGACAGAGAGGCACACACCTAGCAAACTCCAGGAGCCAGAATTCAGATTGATGTCTTTCAAGTCCAGGGGCTCAAATGGCCAGCTACAGTCTGTTAGCTCCCTGATATCTTAAAGTGTGTGGTTGGATTTGGCATAAGTAATTTGCTTAAAAATCATTCCCACTGAATAAACTAGAGAAAATGGTGAGTTCAGCCCACGGTTTTCGGGGAACGGCATTACTTTTAATGGCAGCACGGGTGGTAAAGTGGAAGATGACTGTAGTGCTAGTCAGCCTTTGAGACTAGATAAGGATGTGTTCACTTACTCTGGTTTTCAGACAGGATGGATCTAGCTGGAACCCTTGTATCCGCTCTTACGTCCATGCAGGTGATGAGACTGCGCATGAGCACAAGGAGCGCAAGGAAAGAGGCTGCGCATGCGCACAACAAGAAGCACAAAGCGGCTGCACAGGAGCGCAACGCGGCGTCTCACCCTTGAGCTGTCGTCTCATTTCTCAACTCAGAGATAGGAGCATCTGGAAGCCAGGAAGTCAGCACTCAGGCCTCATTGAGAGTTACAGTGGCCAAATACATAGGCGATTAAGAAACAAGTCTCCATGCGAAGAGATTCCCATGGCCGAATGCTGGCCAGCTCCATGTGCACTTTCTACCAGGCTACCTGGGTTAATATCTACTGTTAGACTAATATCTCCATCCAACGCTAATATCTATAGCCTATGCCAATATCTATATGCTACTACCTATATCCTGTGCCAATATTTAGATTAATATCTATGGCCTAAGCTAATACCAATATCCAATGCTAATCTATATCGCATGCTGATTGATGTGGATTCGGTCCATTTGGAGAAAGATGTCTCAGAAAATATACCGTTTTCTATCTGCTGGGTCTCATGTGATTGGGCCATTGTAAGCAGATGCGGGTTCTTCCCCTCAAGGGGTCTCTTGTGCTTGACTGCCTAAGGGGAAGCAATCGGGTCTTCTCCAAGTAATAGTCACCAGGAGACATAGAAAGACACTGTTCAGATTTAGGTGGCCCAACCACAGTATCATGGAGGATACCATTTGAAGCCAGACCGGAAGTAGGCGACTGAAAGAGGATGGGTAGAAGACAGGCGAGAAGAGTCTTTCTGGGGGAAAAGAGAACTTATGAGAGAGAGAGGCAGAGAGTGGTAGACAAACCCTTTCAGCTCCCACACTCCAAACCCCAGCTCACCGGCTTCTCAACGATGAGCACAAGCCCACCTACACTAACTCCCTCTGTTCAAACCAAAATACAGAATCCTTCCCTTCTTTCACAGCGGAAAAGTGCAAGACGGTCCACAACGCTAGGCTAGGCAGCCGGACTTCCCTGCTCCCCGACAGCCGCGAGGCTACGCGATCAAGTCTGGATGCGCGATCAGGGAGCTGGCCATTACACACAGCACTCGCCGCACCTTCCCTTAGCAGCAGACAAACCTCTTGCCCCTGGCCGTGTACCAGAAAGTAGACTCTCAGGAAAGCCAGAGACCGTGCCCAAGGGAACATCTGGGCACCATTCAGACAGAGCGAAGTAAGGTGACCGTACAAGGCAAAGCCAGTCGCTGGCTGGTACCAGTAACCCGGGGACAAAAGCCAAGTCCGTCTGTCCTGTGGGGCATGAGGTTCTGAGGCTAAAGCTAGGTCTCCTTTCCCTTAAGTAAACGTCACCAACTTCCTATTCTCTAGAACCAAAACCATCATCACTGAGTAGCAAATAAAGGGGTATTCCAAGAGGTTATTGAGGGATGAGTTACCTATGCAAGTCATAGATGATAATTACATGCAAATATTACTCAAGCTGGCCTGTGACCAAACCGCTCTGGAGCGGAGGTTTCTAGGATGCTTAGACTCCTCGCCGAATTCCCTCACCCTCACGTCCACCAGGACTACGGCCACTCCGTGTCTCGTACGGACCTCGCTCCTGTGGTGAATTTTCTTCCTCCCATTTCTTTAAAATAGAGGGAAGCTCTTTCCTGTGATGAGCCCTGTGCCAGGCTCATGCGCCTCATTACCTCAAGTTAGAATGATATGACTTCCTCTGCTTCTTCCAAATACCCAGCATCCCGTGGCCTGCTCTGATTGGCCAGTGCCCTAATGCACTGGTTATGAAGTGTATTGAGCATCAGGCCTGCCCCCCTCTCTAATTCCTACACATGTTTCTACTTTCCTCTCACTTTAAATCTCTCCAACAAAGTCAGTCAGCTGGCGCTCTGTGCTGGCCTCATTAGTAATGGCTTTTGTTCAGTTAATGGGGGGATCTTCAAGCATGGAATTGGTGTTAATTAGTTAAGTGGGGGGGGTACAACCAACCCAACTACTTGACTAAATTGCTGAACTTCCAAATCTATACTCTAGGAAGCAAAGCGAGAGCCTGGAATGAAAGCCATCTCCCCACTGTGCAGTGGGTGCACAGCTACACCCTGGGCCTCCCCTGAGGTGAATGCAACAGTGACCAACGGGAACAGCCTTCTCCTACTCACCAAAGAGGACCCACTAAGTGTGCAATGGGAGGAAAACTAATTCTAGAACATTCAGAGAGAGATTTTTAATTAAAATATTTAGAAAAAAAAGAGCTGATTTCCAAAGCATGTTTTCTGAACTCTCTCTCCCCCACTCTTTCTCTGTGTTCTCTTTCTGTTCTCTCTCTCTCTCTCTCTCTCTCTCTTTCTCTCTCTGAGTGTGTGTGTGTGTGTGTGTGTGTGTGTGTGTGTGTGTGTAAGCCAGAGGACAACCACAATCTTGGTTCCACTGGGTAGCTAGAGTGGTTGGTGATCTGCAGGGATTCCCCTGTCTTTGCGTCCCCAGCACTGAGATTTAAGTTCCTGCTAATGTTCCCAGCTGGTCAAATGTAATCAGCACATGTACTGAAATTACCAAGAACACGGTTAAGCACACATGTCCTCTGCCTTCTAAACATGACAGTGAACTTTCAATTCCAAGCCACATGGCACGTGGTCACCCGTACAGTTCCTTTCCCTGATAGCTGCTGGCACCTTGGGCCTCCTCCACAACCAGATACTCAAGGGCTTGCTTTTCCTTAGCTCTCCAGATCCACACAGTTCTCTTCAAAGTGACTTACTGTCCTGTGTCTCTATTTCTTTAAAATGCTTACCAGAAATCACTTCTATCTTACTATTTGTTTGTTTGTTTGAAGATCTATTTAGTTTGTGTGTGTGTGTGTGTGTGTGTGTGTGTGTGTGTTCTCACATCTTTGTTAGCTTATGTGCACCACATGAGTACAGCTGACTGAGGAGGCCGGAGACTATCAGATCTTTTTGAAAGGAAGATGTAGGCAGTTGTGAGCTGCCTCATGTGGGTGTTGGGAAACAAACCCCGGTCCTCTGCAATAGCACTGCTAGGAGCCACCTCTCCAGCCCGGCTGGCTTTTAATCACTAAGTTCCCACATCACCATAGCAACTACATCCATCCCTGTTTGTAATGTTTCTGATGTCCTCCATACTCCCTACCATGGAGTAAGGATTTAATGCAAATTTAGTGGTGATACGGAGGAGAGAGGGGGAAAGAAAGATTCAGTAAGGGAAGGGGGGAGAGAGAAAGAGAGACTACAGGAAGAAATGAGAAAGTAGATAAAGAGGAAGAGGAGGAGGGAGGTGTGGAGGAAGGACAATATGGCTGTTAGCTTGTCATATTGTCCATAAGGCCAAAGTCCACGAGAGCCCACTTTGAACAATGCGGTGAATGATAGTCAGCCCTGTGGAAACGCATCCACCCCACCCTTACACAGCTGGGATTCTGGCAGAGACTCAGCACCCTCTCCCAAGCAGGGTCAGAGACTAAAGGAAAAACCCACCTGTCTCCAGAAAATAACGCTGGCCATCCAAAAGCCTGGGAGTGACCTTGGGCCAGGGTCCTTTACCTTTCAACCTTTAAAAAAAAAAATTGAAAACCCGGGAGCTAAGCCTACATAGGACACCGCAAGGAGGATGCAGGCCCTGCGCAGCGAAGCGTGTCTACCCTCACTCATCCAAGGGGGAGGAGGAGTTGAAGGAAAACTTTATCAAATTTAAACAAAAAACGAGTTTAGGGATCCCCAGCCCAGCAAAATCCCTATTGCTGAAATTAGCTTGCCCCCCTTGCAATCAAAATGTCGCCGAGGACAGATTCTGATGGGGACCGTAGGAAGCCGCGCTAATTTCCGGAACCGTGTGGCGTTGCGCGTTTTGTTCTCGCCGAGCGCTGGAGGTAACTGCGTGGCTCCGCTAATCAGACGCTGCATTTGCATAGTGAATTCTAATTGTTTCAAGGCTGAACAGCCCTTTGCTGGAGAGAGGAAGGTGGGAGGAAACCAGGTCCTTAAATAAGGACAGTGTACCCGCTCAGTGGGACCCGGAGAAGGCTGGCCCGACCTAGTCCTCCCTCTCCTGTGACACTGAGCTGACAACTCGTCATGGAATCACGGCCCCAGAAGCAATCCATTTGCCTGGATCCTGCTGTTTTCCCGGCCAGTGAGATTGTTACTATCTCTCGCTTTATTTTTGATAAATTGCAGGTTTTGACATAGGTATATAGTGGGTCTCAGTGATATCCGCAAGAATAGAAACAGGAAACCATTTATTTGCCTGTCCAGCTGCAGTGTACGGTCATCTGCCTTTCCCGTGTCTGAGGAGCAAGACACGGAGTCCATGTTAGGTGTCCTGATATCTGGGCTCGATTCAATTGTTAAAGAATTAACAAACGGGGCCCCGACAAGATGGCTCAGCTGGTGGCGAGCTTCCTTGCAAGCGTGGAGACTCGAGTTAAATCCCCAATCCCCTACTTGGAAAAAAAAAAATTGGCATGGGGGCAATTGCTTGTAATCTTAATGCTGGAGAGGGGGAGAGAGGTAGATCCCTGCCTGGTGTTCAGCCTGCCAGCCAAATTGTGAGTTCTAGGCCAACACAACACCTTGTCTCAAAAAAAAAAAAAAATTAGGGTGTATAACATTGGAAAAAAACGACACCTGCGGTTTCTGAAGCTATGCACACACACACACACACACACACATGCACACATATACATGTGCACATGCTCACACACAGGGAGGGAGAATATTATTGAGTCAATGTTGTGTATTACCGCTTACACCAAGCACACAGCTCAGACACCCTCCCCCCATCCCCCACCCCCTCCCACCCCGCCCCTGCCCTTATGTCCTATTATATACTCCATTAGGTAGGTACTATTTTTGTCCATTTAGCAGACTGGGAAAACTGAGACTTCAGCAGTCAGTCATTTTAGTGCAAACAGATTCTTAGGGGCCACGGTGACCTGCTTCTTTTGACACCTGAGTCCTGCTGCCTCCTGGGCAAAACCTTCATGGTTTAACCAGGCCGGAACAAAGCAGCAGTGTGTCTGGCCTGGTGTTACTTCCTCCTAGAAGAGCTTTCCCATTTCTACATGATGGTTGTACCAACCCTGGGATATTTAGGGCCTTGGTTTGCTTGCTTATCTTCTTTAGCTCTTGAAGTCTTTGGGAGTAAATCATGGGCCTTAAACGCCTTTGTAGCCCAGGACTTACAGACATTGAAAGAATGAATGAATGAATAAATGAATGAGTGGATTAGTGGCATCCTCCTCACACTCCTGCAAGGTGTTGAAATAGGCTTGGATAAACTAAACAAAAACTTTGGGAAAGCAGACAAACAGGAGAGCCTGAGTGGCCTCTGAGGATGCAGCCTTAATGTTTCATTCTGTAGCATGTATAATTCAGTCAGACTGGGAAAGACTGAAGCTCAATCGAGGCATTCAGACCATGCTAGGGGTAAGGGGTGGGGGGGGGAGGTGTTGGGAGGCTCAGAGAGCCCACAGCAGCCGGAGGATTGCTTATATTCAGGGCTGCAAGCGCCCAGCTCCCCAGTCCACTTTCTTATTTGTGTTACTTGCGATTGTAGTTCCAGAGTTTAGAAGCACTTGAGCTACAAGGTCTGCCTTTCTCAAGGCTCTTTCGACTCAGGCTGGGGGATGAGATTTTTATTCGTCACTGTGGCAAGGGGAGGAGGTGGGCATGAGAGGAGAAGAGAAAGTGGAGTGCCTTGGAAGAGAAACTAAAAACAGATTAATAATAATGATGATGATGATGATGATGATGATGATGATGATGATGATGATGATGATGCCAAATGGAAACATGTGTGAAAGCTTCTGGGATTTCTGAAACCATTGAGAGTGTAGACCACTGGTGGTCTCATCCCGACTCAGGCTCTCAGCAGAGGGGGGCTGTACATACTCGGTCCTAAAAGGCTGCCTTCTACGGCAGGTAGTTCTAATTGTCATCTTGACATAATCTAGAATCACCTAGGAAGACCCTCAATGAGTTATTATCTAGATCAGGTAGCACTGTAGTCATAGCTATGGGGGATTGCCTTAATTAAATTAAATAATTAAATGATATGGAAAGTCCGACCCATTGTGGCAACAGCACCCCATTTGTTTAGGTTCTGGGCTGTGGAATACAAACAAACAGGCCAACAAACTGAAGGGGAGAGTGAGCGAGCAGAGAGAGGCACGTGTACATTTAGTCTCTCCGCTCTTGACTGTGGAAGCAACTGGCTGCCTCCAACTCCTGCCTTGACTTCTCCACAATGATAGATTGTAACCTGGCATTGTAGACAGACAGACATATCCTCTCTTACCGTTGCTCTTGTCACAGCAACGTGAATGAATCTCGAACATTCCCTGGTAAGAACCTGAGCAGAAATGGGTTGGAGACGAGGAGCTAGTTAGAGCAGGCTCTGTGGAGACACAGAGCTGGGCTAGCGGAGTAAGCACTACAGTCTCTGTGATGCTGTAGGCCAGAAACAGGCTTGGGCTATGGATGAGGGTGACCAACGACACGTGGGTTGTGTGTGGAGTGGGGTGAGTTATCAGAAGAGGCTAGAGAGCCAGGTTCCGAGCTTCAGAGACAGAAGGCCCAGGGGGAAGGGAAGGAAGATTGGAGACAGGAAGCTTAAACGGGCCGAATGTGCATCATTTGCTCTTTTATCAGCCGTTTCCTTGTTCTCAACAAAGCTCTAATGTGCGTGGGAACTGTACGTCCCCTGCCAGGTAGAGCTGACAACCCAATTTGTCTGACTCGAGAAAAGGGCACTTGAATAAGGTTGTGCAATCTGAGCATCCTGTCCTCTCATTCATAGAAATTAGTCGAACATAAAAGTGATCCAATAGCTAGCCAAATTCCCCTCCAAGTGATATCTTAAGCATGCCCGGAAGCAAGAGCCCTCTCCCTACTGGTGAGTACTGAAGGCAGACACCACACCTTTACCACACAGACACTTCTTCAGAATAGAGCCAGTAAGACACCATGTTCACTGAGAGGGAACTCAGATATGACATTCCCTTACCAACAACTCAAGGTCAATTCCAAGTTGTCCTCTTCTCTGTCTGTACTTGTTTTTGTGATGGCTAAATTTTAATCCCCAATTAGACAAAATTTACAATCATATGGGAAGAGAGTTTCAGTGACAGACTATTTACACGGAGTTGTCCTGTGGGCACAACTGTGAGAGATTGCATTAAGCTACTTGATGTGATTAACACCCAGCCCACTGTGGGCAGTACCATTCCCTAATCACAGGGTCATAAACTGTATAAGAAAGGAAAAAGCAAGCAGGCTTCCATACATTCATTTCTCTCTGTTGATAAAGTGTTTCTAACTTTCTTGAGTTCCTAACACTGTGGCTTCTCCACAGTATGACCTGGAATTATAAGTTGAGTAAGTAGGCCCTGTCTCACCCTGAATTGTATTTTGTCACAGCAACAAGCATGAGCTTAAAACACTACTAAATGATTAAACCATAGTGCTTGTGAAACACTGTTGGTGGATAAAGAGATGGCTTAGAAGCTAAAAGCACTGGCTCTTCTTCCAGAGGTCCTGAGTTCAATTCCCAGCAACCCATGGTGGTTCATACCCATCTATAATGAGATCTGGTGCCCTCTTCTGATGCGCAGGCATACATGTAGGCAGAACATTGTATACATAATAAACTAGTCTTTAAAAAAGAACAAAGAAAAGACATACACTCAGTGACCAGAAATACCAAAGGTCTTAACCCAGGATGCAATCAAAGAGGGCTCATCCAGCATGTGCAGGAGGCTGGATTTCATTCCCAGCATCCTCTTCCCTAAAATGAGAGTTTTTAGGCCGCAACAGAAGGAATTATAAGATGAGGAAAGAAATCAGAGCAAAGGGACTATTATATGGTTGGTCTACAATGACAAACAGAATTCAGGACCTGAGGGGACACTCTGTTAAGTGCTTGTGCAAGTCTAAGAGACTAAGAGCAGTGCACAGAATCCTTTGAGGACAGCTGGGTATGGTGGAATGGTGCTTATAACCTTAGTGGGTATGGGGGAATGAATGGTGCTTATCACAGTAGTGTTAGGGAGGCAGAGAGGGGCGCATCGCTCGGGCTTGCTGGTCAACCAGTCTACCTGAACTGAGATTCTCCAGGTCAGTGAGAGAGACCAGCTCAAAACAAGAACCAAAGCAAGCAACAAAGAAACATCACCCTGAGGAGCAGCTCCTGTGATTGTCTTCTGACCACCCCCCTTCCCCCTCCAACACACACACCACCACCACCACCATCACCACCACCTCCATGACAAGAACTACAACAAGACCTTTGAACTAGGGCAACGTTCACAAGAGCGAAAGAGAGATGGGGTCCATGATGTGCTTCAGACATAGGGGCAGGCGGATTTATCAGCTCACAGGTTATCAAGGAAAAGGAAGAAATAAACAAGCACTCAGACTTTCTAACTTCGGAGGCTGAATGGGGCTGGTAATGTCATTAGCTGGGAGGAGAGGAAAAAACAGGAAGAGGCAATGACTCAGAGACAGTGAGTCTCCTTTGGGCCACATAGGGCTGAGGCTGCCCACAAAGCTGCAGGATGGAGATGCCCAGGACGAGGGGAGGGCAGCATTTGTACTGACACAGACCTTGGAATCACCAAGAGGCTAAAAGATTGGTCACCATGAGAACAATGTACATAGCCTTATTTGGATGTTTTGGAACAGCGTTACAAATTGGATCAGTATGGATGGTCACTATATGTGGGGTTGGGGGGCAGCGGGGCTTGGACATTGGGAAGTCATAACAGAAGGCACTTAGATGCTGTCAGCAGCTGCCATGGAGGCGCTCTTGCAGGAGGACAAAGAGAAGACTCAAAACAAGGTGAAGAACCAGTCCTAGGATGGGATTTGCAGTCTCTGAGCCTTTGAGAGGATTAGGTATGACTCACATTCTAGACCGTTAGCCCCCAGAAGTGGACACACACACACACACACACACACACACATACCATGACTCATTCCCAGAGAAAGGGCAGCCAGGATTCTCTGCCATAGCATAGTCCTCTGCCACAGTCATGCGGCACTGACTCTCAGCCCGTTTTTCAGAGGTCTATCTCATGGCTTGCTCTGTGCACAATAGAAGTTCCAGGTCCCAGTGAGTCAGAAAGTGCGGCATGCTCCAGTGAGGGCTGGGGAGATGGGTTGGTTGGTGAAGTGCTTGCTGACTAAGCACGAAGACATGAGCTTGATCCCCGGAACACACCCCCGATGAAAATTCATCTTGGTACCAAGAAGGCAGAAACAGGTAGAATCCCTGGGGCTCACTGTCCAGCCTGCCAAACATATTTGGTGAATTCCAGGCCAATGAGAGATCCTGGCTCAAAAGAACCAAGTGGGTAGAACAATACTAGAGGCTGCCCAGCCTCCACAGAAACACCGTGTATGTGAACACATGCATGTGCGCGCGCACACACACACCCGCACATGAGACTGTTTCTGCAGTACAAAATTTATCTCATCTTGTTTTAACCTCAGTACTCCCAGTTTATTCAGTCATTTCTATCTTTGATGCCACACCCACTTGTTACTACCCATGACAAATCACAACTCATGTGCACAAGTTACTCTGCACGTCAGCCTAGGAAAGACTGCCATGAGACAAAATTTCTACAGTAAGCCGGCTGCTCAGCAAGCCAGTCTTAGCTTGAGCATGGATCAACAAAGTTCTCTTGAAGCGTAGGCACATGGGGGTTGTTGTTCCCGGATTTCAGCACCAAATGTTGGGTTCACAAAAAGAGAGAGAGGTTTAGAGAATGGTATAAGGCACCATGGGGAAGGGGGTGCCTGGGCGGGCCCATGTCCAGGCACCCCTTCCCCCTGAGGGACCAGACACACACAGACATGGTATAGAATAGAGTTTATTCAGGGCAGAAGATGGGAGTTAATGGGGTAGTGGAGACAGAGAGAGCAAGAGAGAGAGAGAGAGAGAGAGAGAGAGAGAGAGAGAGAGAGAGAGAGAGACAGAGAGAGAGACAGAGACAGAGAGAGACAGAGACAGAGACAGATAGACAGAGGAGAGGAGAGGAGAGGAGAGGAGAGGAGAGGAGAGGAGAGGAGAGGAGAGGAGAGGAGAGGAGAGGAGAGGAGAGGAGAGGAGAAGAGAAGAGAAGAGAAGAGAAGAGAAGAGAAGAGAAGAGAAGAGAAGAGAAGAGAAGAGAAGAGAAGAGAAGAGAAGAGAAGGAGAGGAGGCCGGCCATGACCATGTGGAGGGAGGGGAGAGGGGAGAAGAGCCCAAGAGGGCAGAGAGGAGAGAGTGCCAAGAGGCAAGAGCTATGAGATAGAGAGGGGAAGGGCAAGCAGCCCCTTTTATAATGGGTTAGGTCTACCTGGCTGTTGCCAGGCAGCTGTGGGGAGGGGCATACCTGGCTGTTGCCAGGTAATTGTGGGGTGGAGCTTAGACAGAATACTAACAGGGGTCAGCCAATTGGTGGCATCATTTTAAACAAATCTCTTTTTATAGAGGACTACCGAGTGAGGCTTCTGTTAGCATCACTCTTATGAAGCTATAGGAACCACCTCAGGTTAGATGGTTGCCTCCTGGCAGCTGACACAGACAGGTGACCATCTCAATATTCTGTCTCAGCTGCTCAAGTGCATTTCCTGACTCCTGGAGAAGGGCCGTGGCACAGCCTGTGCTTGCGGATTTAAGTCTAAGGATGTGTTGTGTTTAGTGTTACTGTGAGGGTTGCCGTAAGGCCCACAGTAAGGGCAGCCATGCTGAGGCAGGGGGATGCCGGGATGGGGCTTGAGGAAGCACTGCTTCACTGCTGTGCTTTGGATGTCCTTGAATCAGCCTCCAATCAACCTAGGTTTGGCCAGAATTTGCATAATGTGTCACCAACTGTGGCCTGTTGCTCCTCAGCTAGTCCTCAGGGAGGCTCAGCCCCAGAGGCGAGGGGGCCAGACAGCTGGTGGGAACACCATGGGTGAGCACCGGAAGCCTCCCAGGCTGGACCCATGTTCATCCAAACACTCCGCCTCTCTCAAGGTGGAACAGTGGCTGTCAGCTCCCTCTGCCTTCAGCAAGAGGGCTGTGGAGTAGACCACAACGAGTGGCAAGTGGCAGGTGTCCTTTTTGTCAACAGGACATTATTAGGAGTGTGAACATTTTTCCATTCCAGCCCTCAGCTGCCAACCTATGACTCAGAGCCATCCCAGTTTTGTATAGCCTGCAAACAAAGGATGTTTGTAAAGCGTTGTTGAAGGCAGAGCAATGTAGAGTAGGAAGGATAGAAAGAAGGAGACGATTTAAGGAGAAGGTGGGCTGGGGCAGACATGAAGTCTCCAAAGCCTGGAACATTTACTAATATTTGTCCCTTTTCAGAAAAAGGTTTGTGGACCCATCTAAAGTCCCCCCCCACCCCCCAACTCCAAAAAAAATGCCCTCTACGCTCCTGTAAGGAATTGCAAGCGCTACCTAATTCTTCATGTCTACCGGTGCTTTCTTAGCATCCCTGCTGACAGATGCTTAGCTGAAGGACCTTGCGAGCAGCCTCAAAAGTACCTGCAGGCCCGGGTTTGTCCGTCTTGCTCCTCTTCGCTTGATCTGAGGACATGCCCATGCCAAGAGATCCTACTATCATTGGATAGGGGTGGGGCAAAGTCCACCTCCCCCTGTTACGACTGCCAAGACCACATAGGGCAGAAACTGTCATCTGACTGTCAGAAGTTTGAGGAAGCTCAGCCAAGACCAAGCTACCTAGCTGATGATGGTTAGGCTCACACCCATGGGCAAGAAGCATCCATCACCTGTTATACGCTCACCCAAGTCTATGTGTTTCCTTTCCCCCAGCACAGACAGAGGTCTTCAAGGGACATGCCGTTGTCTCCTCTATATGCTCACCCAAGTCTATGTGTTTCCTTTCCCCCAGCATAGACAGAGGTCTTCAAGGGACATGTAGTTGTCCCTACTTGGTCTTGACTCCATGCAAGCCATGGCTCTTAGTTTTGCTTTTAGATGAAAACAGCAAATAGACACTGGCTGGGTCCATTGACTCTTTCCACTTTGTAGAGTAGAATACAAAGGCCAGAGAAAATAACGGCTTGAAATAACAGTTCTTACCCATGCTTCTGCCTTCTGTATCATGGGCTTCACATTACTCTGCTGACCATAGCCATTACAACCTGCTTGCTTGGACAAGCCCAACTCCAAATCTCCATCTACCCACTAATCCACCTATACATACAGCCGCTGCGTGCATGCCTACGTACCAATACCCACCCACAGACATCCACTCACACCCATCAAATACTTCTCTATAGTTCCTGTGTGCAATGCAGACAGCCCAGTCCTCAGCGGACCATCTGTGGAGTTTATAGTGTCTTCCATTGCCATTCAGCATGGCAGACTGAATATTTCCATAACCTTATTATAATGTATTCTTCATAATGGAATATAGAGGCCTTATATTTAAACTGTTTGGATATGTTTAGAATGAATGATGAAAAAACTTAAACATATATACAAATACCCATACACAAATATGGGCACATCTGTAAATGTCCCCTTTAAAGGTGTGATGTGAAGGACAAACTGGAATGGGCGTGGCAAGCCTTCACTCTGCCCACAGACATCTGCAGCACCTGGGAACACATTGTCAACATTGCTCGGGTGACTTTCGATGGGAACACAGGCACACACAATTCTTCGAGGACCGACCCTTCTGAGACTCCGGGAAAGCTTTTGCACATCTCCCCAGTTGCAAAGCAGACGATGTGAACTCACGCAGTGGTTTAGACAACATCCACAGGTCTTCTGACAGTCCTCCTTTCGGTGAGAGGAACCGAATCATTCTTTACCCCTTCAGAGCGGTGCCACCCCCGGTGACCGGCCAGCAGCCCCCGCCACCCCCCACCCCCCCACCCCCATCTAGAAGATGACTCAGTAACTGTGAGAGAGACGCTGGCTCCTACCTTGCCTTCCTCTCTTTGGTGAAGATGATTTACCAGGTCTTGTAGGTATCCCCGAGGACTGTGGAGGGGGCCGCTTGGCAAGCACCTGAGCCACGTGAGGTGTCACCCGAGAAGGAGCTCCTCAGCCGCAGTGGGGTCTGCAGCTGGCTCCTTCCTTGGCCAACATGTAGACTGATGGGGATGGCAAAATCGCGAAAAGGCTCCCAGCCAGGAACCTTTCATGATCTCGTTCCTCGGATGGTAAATATTTGGGTTTTCTTCCGCTGCTAAATTTCGAGGCAGGAGATAATCACAACCCATGGCACCAAATTAAAATCAGCCGTGGTGGTTGGTCTCATTCACTCAAGAACAAAGAAGTCCCGGGACGTGGTTGGGAAGGAAAGCAGCCTGCAGGCTCTGTCTGCAGTTCCAGGAGGCAGAGGTTTCTCCAGTCAGGTGAGCTCTGGGTGTTCTCTTATCAACGCCTCCCCTTTACTATCTTGTGACCACCAAGCCAAGCGGTCATCGACTGGCAGGATGTTAGCTCTGACACCTGTGTTACCACACCACAGATTTCGAGATGATTTAAATACCGATGTTCGATTTGCATTTATGAGTATAATCAGCATCTTCTTCTTGTTTAATTTGCATAGTGTGTGTTTTTCCCTCGTTTCTATTGGAGATATCAAGAAGTAACACCGCTGTGTAACAAACATTTCCAGCGTTCTATGAAGTGAGCGGAGCCCGTCTCCAACGAGCGCAGCGCATCTCTGGGTGTTCTATCCTCTTTTTCCAGTCAGGAGGCGGGGCAGGGCAGGAACCCCCAGAAAGCTCTGTGTTCAGAAAACATCTACCCATGCCCGAATCTAAGGGCTTTCCCTCATCCAGTTCCCAGACAGTAGGTGTCACCTGCATTTCATGCTTGGCGGGGGGAAGGAAGACAATTCCCTGGGACACATTAGAAAGGCTTAGTGTGGAGAAAAGCCATTGACAGGTGTGTATAGATAAAGGATATATTCCGTAGGCTACTTGATTTGAGACCTTTATCTGCAAGGCTGCTTTAAATGGGTTATGGCTGATTTAACTCTCTGTTTAATGTCACTCGGTAGCGTGCGCGTAATCTGTTAAAAATTAAATGTACTCTTGTAAATCCAAAAGTCACTGAGCTCAACTGTACCAGAGTGTGCCCTCCCCATGTGGCCTCACGCCTTTCCTTCCCTTCAGATCCCCTGCTGGTCCACCTCATAGAGGGCCAATCAGGGTCCTGGAAACCACGCCCTTTGCAAAAATTCAACTGGGCTTTGTCAAAAAAGTCACACGGAGACAGCCTCCTTCCTGTGCCGGAGCACAGTGTTATGTAGGGCAGGTGTGCCTGGGCTATGGGTAAGCAGCCCACGAGGCTGTCCGTTTTCCCTCTTCTTGACTCTTAGAAGGGACAGAAGGTCCCACTTTTCAGAACTGGGACCACGTTCTAACTCTCCCATGACATGACACAGAGTTAGAGCAGAAGCCAGAGACAGCGGTGAGACTCGGTGTTGAAAATAATTTCTCAGACCCTTCCGGGCAGCCAAGCACTGAGCCGGACACCGAGAGCCGGACACCAGGGGCAGATTAGTGCTTGCTTCTGCTCAAATATTTCCTCTCGGAAGATCTCAGAAAATATCCGAAGAGCAGTGTGCGGGGATAATTTGAGATTTTCTCGATGTACCAGTGGATTTTGTTCTTGCAGTTAGGAGCCTGGCAGGAGTGAAACTCACTTGGTTCCTGTGACCCCATTTTTCCCTTCCTGAACCCATGACAGACATTACTAATTAATCCCAGAATGCCTTCCTGCTGAGCCCCCACTATGCCTTTAGAACCCCCCCTTTTTTTTGCAGCCCACCAGGTGGTCACAACCGCTTAACCTCCTCTATCTGGGGAAAGAAAGTATATTTACCTGAATTCATCGGGGCCAGGGGCTCCTGTAACAGTACCAGATCACTTGCTAAAACATTGAAGGCTTGGGGATATTAATACAAATAACAGGAAAGAGAGCCAGCTGTAAGCACATGCTCTAAAAGGTGTAGAAATTCTGTGATGAAGTAAACAAAAGGAGGAGGAGGAGGAGGAGAAGGAGGAGAAGGAGAAGGAGAAAAAGAGGAGGAGGAGGAGGAGGAGGAGGAGGAGGAGGAGGAGGAGGAGAAGAAGAAGAAGAAGAAGAAGAAGAAGAAGAAGAAGAAGAAGAAGAAGAAGAAGAAGAAGAAGAAGTCATAACCTGACTCCTCCAGCTGCCGGGAGAGTGGGGGGGGAGGGGCACTGAGCCCGCAGACCCTTGCTGCTTGGGTCACCTTTCATAAGACAGAGGCCGTGCAGCCCCCCGGGGAACACGGACGGGCGGAGGAATGGCTGCCTCTTGATTGACGTGAGATGGAGGTGATGCTGAGAAAAGCCAGCGAGGTCAGCTAATAACCTGATGCTTCCTCTGCTCAAAGCTACCCCTTACGCTTTGGCTGCCTTGAGTCCAGGCACTCTAGGGGTACAAGCTACTCCAAGCAGGATCCATGCCATCTCTGCCCGTCTGGACATCTAGCACTTTCTAACAGCCGAATGCTAATCATGGCGGCCATGCAAGGAGGGTGGGTGTCAATGGAGACATTACCCTGGATGCCCACTCTTCTCCTATTTTCCATGTTCAATCTACCATCTTGTGCGTTCACGCTAGCTGGTTCTCAATGCCCACCTCCTCACCTTTATCCCTGACTCAGATCCCACCTCTGCCATCTGACCTGACTTCTAACAGCCTGGTTTCCACTCCACCTCCTTCCTGTCTCTCCCCCTCCTCTAACCAGAGGGCCCACTGGGAACCTAAATCCCATGTGTGATAATGCTTCCCCAAGGCCTGCCTTCTGCAGACCCCTCCACTCTCCCTACGCATGTGGCTAGAACACACAGGTAAATCTATGAAGATCTAGGTGTGTGGACTCTGCTTCTCAGGCTCCAGGTTCAGAAGCCTTCCGACTGCCCCGTTCCCTTCCCCCAGCCCTCAGGACCTTGGCACGTACTGTGCCGAGGGAAATGTAACCCTTCTCTGACTGACGCCCCCCTCTCACTTTTGTATGGCTTTCCTTCCTATCTTAGGTAGAAAGCCACAGCATCAGCGACCTCCCCCTCCTTGCCTAGTCACGTCTGTCCACAATGCTCCTGAATACCCCCTTGGCTCCTACGCAGACATGTCTCCCTTCTGGGACACATCTCAGCTATATCCCCTTTACGCAGAGGACCCACGGCATCGCCCCTTCTTTCTCTTGTATCCTCCAGGATGAGCTCTGAGGGTAAATAAACCCTCAAAGACGACTTCTTTGAAGGAGTGACTCAGAGTAGTGGCTCACTCATCCCTCGGGCCTTTATTCAAACTTGGGATGCTGCCAGCGAGAGGGAAATGTTTGTGTAGCAGGAGGCATGGCAGTGGGGGAAATTCACAAAACAGCTGAGTGTGCTGGAGGTTTGGGGAGATGGTGGAGAATGGGCCAAGGAGAGGGGGTGGGGTGGGGTGGGGAGGACTCGGAGATGCCACTTAATAGTCTCAGTATAATCATAGAATAAATAACGTTGAGATACACAGCCCCCTTCGCGTGCCCGCAGGCCATTGATTCCGCTGCAAAGGCGATTGCCCAAGAAGAATATGAATACTGCCTAATACATCCACACGCGAGAAAAGTGCTGAACTTGGCAATGATGGTGAGCAGTCTATAAAAGAAAATTCCGGTGGTAAAATACCAAAGTCGGCCTGTCACATTTTATTATAAGTAGCTCAAATAACGCTGATCAATCTCATCTACTCAGAGCCAAACATCATCGCTTATTGTAAGGCAGACGACTGAGACATTTTCTATCAAGTCCCCCCCCCCAAACTTGTATCTGTCACATAAACTTTTCTGCATAAATAACCTCGAACGCTGTGGATGACTCGGGGAGGAAGCGCCACCGAGTATGAACTAAGTACCCGACATTGAGTTTTTATGATATTGTTTAAGTGTGCTCTGGATTCTCATTTCTCCCAGACGTGGACATTGAAATTCGCCGAGTGTTCCAATTACTTGCTCAGGGCCATGTGCTTCGTCAGAGACGGCATTTTAATCTAAGGCTTTGCAGTGCCCTGGTGCATCCCATGGACTCAAGGATGAGAAGGCTGAACCAAGGAAGCGATACGATGGAATCTCTAGGGACGGCAGAACCCTGGAGCTCACTGGAATTCAAGTGGGGTCTTTAGGGCTCGGGTGGCACTTTGGATAAGAAACTACGACCTTCTTCCTATGCCTGCTTTCCCAGGAAAGGAATGGAGCAGAGCCGGCTAGCAGGAGGCAGTCCAGAAGACAATGCTCATTGGCGTTCTGACGGGTCTATGCTATCGTCTGCCCGGGGAGCCTTCCAGAGCACTGAGAGTAGAAGATGGGTGTGAGGCACAGCGCCATGACACTGAGGAAGGGCCTACAGGGTAGAGCTCAATCAATGCTGTGCCCGGGGTGGACTCTGCTGTCCGGAGATGAAGGACATTTCTAAGGGTAGAAATGTTTTATACAAATGTATAGTTTTGAACAAGAACTCTATGGATTAGTCCACAGATCTCGGTTCACATATATATTAGGTTGTCTGTCTCTATGAGGTTACCACAACCTAAGAGACTTAAAACAGCACACACCAGTTCCTTCATGTCTTCCTTCATGTCTTTATGCCTATGTATGGGAGATTGGGGGAGTGGAATCTGTGCCGATCTTAGCCTATACTGGGTTTCCAAGTCTCTCAGTTGGCCTCAGTCAAGGGATTGACCTGGCCTGGGGTCCATGTGACAGGTTCTGATATGAGACGTGACAGATCCAGTACCTTCTGGGTTGTTAAGACAAAACCCCCAGTTCCTAGTTAGCTGTTAGCAGGAGGTCACTCTGAGTTCCTGGCCACGTGGGCCTCCCCAACAATAGTGACCTATTCAACAAAGCCAGCAATGGGGGAGGAAAACAGGGGCTTTTGTTTTTCAGAAAACAAAACAAAACAAAACAAAACAAAATGAATCTTGTGAGGGTATCCAAAATTGCTCACCAGAGTAGGTTCCTTCTGGAATCTCCAAGGATGAGTCTATCCCAAGTCTATCCAGATTCTAGAAGCCGTCTAGCTAGCCGGGTTTATAGCCACCTCACCAACCTTGGCTTCCATCAGCACATCCCTAAATCTGACCTCCTGGAAGGAACCTGGGGCTATCCTAGGCTATCTGAGGACTCCAGAAGAATCTCTTCCTTTCAAGACTCCCACTGTGTCCATATCTATAAAGTCCCCCTACTCCATGTAGAGTGACATTTGCAGATCAGAACATGAACACCCTTGAGGTGTCCAATCCACAGGCCACCAGAGGTATGACTTGCTTTCCCATAGTCCGGGATGTCTTTATTAACAGATCAAGGTTGTCTTATCTCTAGTCAAACCACACTGGTGGCTTCCCACCAGGCTGAGACCCACAAGCATCCTGCAATCTCTTTTACCTGGTCTTGGTACTCTGCCCACAGCTGCCCCGCTCCATCTCCCCTGGACCTTCCCTATTCCCCGAAGGATTCATCTCCTTGGGATCTCTCAGATGTTCTTCCTTCTGTCCACAGGTGAATTCTTTCAGATTTGGCCTGAGCGTCAGGGCCTCGGAGAGGCATTCCTACTTTCCGTCTTTGTGAACTGGTTGCCCTGGAAACCTGCTCTGAGACAGAGCTATATCCAGAAGGATTGGGGGTTAACATTCCCTTGAGATGGTCCATAAGGCAAGAGGGGAGGCGGGGCTGAACACCTGGAGAAGATATCACAGGAATGCAGTAGCATTTAAGCTTCTTTGGGTACCAGAGTAAGAGCTGCCTGGGTGGCCTCTTAGCGTTGTTCTGAATGGGGGTGAGAAAAGCAGGTCGTAGGGCCCCAGTGGGAGATTCGTAGCCTTGTTCTCCCATTTCTAGGCCCAGAGCCATGCCCCTCTGCTAGAATATCTGCTAAAGGCAGGAGTGGATCCAAAGCCCAGGTATGCCCCTGCAAATCCCCGTCGAGTCAGCCATCCCCGCCCTGTGTGTCTCTACAAAGCTAGAGAGTCTTTCCTCCAAGCTTTGACCTTGGTGACTGATTCTTCATCTGCCACACCCAACCAAAGCATCCACCCTCGCCCCAGCTCTGGGGCTTCCGTGCAGACTCCTTGAAGGCGAATCTCCACCTGCGGAGCAGACTGGGGAGCTGTGTGGCTTTATTCTTGACAACTACCGAGTAGCCTGTAAAACTTGTGCAATCTGTCTTCCAAATTGCTGATAAGTATGTAAAATGAGGCCGGCTTCAGCACCACACTATTCTTGGATGTTAAAAATTTAAAGAGTGGTATTCCCATGCCTAAGTCAGATTCCTTATTTATAGCTAAATATTAAAACACAACTCGGCATTTAAAAATATATAAACTTCAAGGTGGAGACAGTCCCAAAGCATACTGGTGTGTCTACACGGCTCACACCTGCCACCTTTTTTTTTTTTTTCATTTAATGTTTATTTCTCTGTGTTTGCTCCACCCCAGGGGGTTCTAATCATATCTTGAGTATTATTTATGAGGACAGATAATACATTGCTTTTTCCCCCCTCAGAACTATGCTTCATTTTGTGGTAGGTCTGCCCTCTCAAACACACAGGCAGATTTGTCCAGGTCGTAAATGAGCAGTAGAGCATGCTGACATCAGGATCCCTTTATGGCTGTGGTGTTTAACTGGGAAGAGTGGGAGGAGCTATGTGCATCCCTGGGTATAACTCATGACAACTGCTACCGTGGCAGATATGCTTACCACGCCAAGCAGCAGCTCAGACAACGTCCTCAAGCTCAGCCACCAGGAGGGTGGCAAGGACTCATGGGAACACCTTCCTATGACCCACAGACCTTCAGACCAGGTGGCTTCTAGCATGCAACCTGATTCCACAATCCAGCCTTAAAGACATTTGGAATCAAAGCAACCCAGCCCTCTATGCCAAGGGAAATTAATAAACTGACTATAAGAACGGCAGTCTCAGAAATGGGCCAGAATGATAAAATTGCCTTTTCATAAGGACGGAAATCCAGGACTGTCATCGCTGAGCTTGGCAATCCCGCGGGAGCCTCTGGGGGCCCACCTCTAATTCAGACATTTTTTTCCGGCCTCCCAGCAACTGTCAGCTGAAGGGCGCACGGCGTGTCAGGTTTATCTTGAAAAACAAAAATGCTTGCTCTGGGGCAAGGCTAGTTAGAGGAATAAGCCTGAATGGGTGTATTAATCCACAGACGAGCCCCTCTGGCTTCACGAACGCCTCCCTTCAGGCTCTAGTGCAAGTGGGGGTGTGTGAGACAGCCCAGCCAGTTCTTAGACTGTAGCGCTCAGATCCAGTCTGGGGGGTTAAATCCTGCACCCTGCTTATCAGTGCCTTGCTACTCTGTGAGTTCTCTGCACCAGCCACAATGGACCCTGGGGCTGGTCAGGGCTCTCTGTATCCCTCCCCTTCCCTATTGTGAGCTCCTTTCTAAAAAACAAACGGTCACCTGACCTGCCTGATCCCTTTATGCTCAGTCATGTGTCACACCTCAAAAAAAAAAAATCTCCTTTCCCCTTTCCTTTTGTTTTCCATTACCAACTTGGGAAACAAGATTGATAAAAGGTTGAGGACTTGCACCCTGTTTGATCCTTTCTTCCTATTCTGGAAGCTTCCGGAAACATCTCGAAGTTGCTGCGTAGGAACCTCGTCAAATGAACGGCGTGTTTGGCCTTAGTCTTTAAAATACCCTGTCACAGTTAACACTTTTAGTTCTGTTTTTGCTTCACTTATTTTGATTTTGGCTTCTTGAGACAGGGCGCTGCCTTAAAGCATTAGGCTAGCCTCCCATTCACAGCACCCCTGCCTCAGCTTCTCCGGGACTTGGATGGTAGGCATGTGCCACTATAAAGGCCCTCAGCTGATGTGGGTTCCCACCAGACAACAAGTTTGGTATTGGAGAAGCACAGGGTACGTTTTCATGGATTTCAAGGTCTTGAGCTATAATAGGGACCAGAGGTGAATTTATAACATGGTTACTGGACTTAGTAAACAAATACCTCTGTCACAGTTACCAGACCTGGGGCTCAGAGGTTTTGATTATACCCAAGGTATGCAGTTCTTTTTCACTCAGGTCCTTCGTGTGTTCAGGTGCTTGGATCTGCAAGCAGAAAACACATTGCCAAATGGATGGGGAACCCAGCAGCGCACGCAGGACACAGCCAGCGAGGAGCAGGGGCTTGACAGGTGACGTCAGCACTGGACAAGAGGAGAGCCTTGGCTGATTCACTTGAGGCAAAGGCCAAACAGCTTCCCCAGAGCTTGCCCTTTGGCGATGCCAAGGCAGAAGTCCCCATAACACAAACAAGGTGAAGCCGAGAACCAGACGCCTGCCACGTTTCTGTTGGGACCACTTCTACCATGGAGAGCAGCATCCTAAGGCTGGAGACTCCACTGTACCTCTGAGGTGTTGCCCTGAGCATTCTGAATCACCCGCTGCACTCCAGCACTGTAACTGTGATCAGGCAAGCGCCCCACCCCCATCCCCAACCCCCACAATGCCACAGTGCTGCAGTGATTAGGCCAGGTAACCCTACTGTTTGATCCTAAGCTTCTCTCTGTCCACAAAATAAGTGCCTGTTCCCTGACTGCCTGGACTTTCTCTGTTCCTTCCCCAAGATCAGCCAGGGTATAGAAGGGCTCTTGCCGGTCTACCATTTTAGGATCTTCTAGTGAAATGAGGCAAGAAGAAAAGCCAACGGTGGGACAGATGACATCTTTATCCTACAGAGATTAACACCCGCTTCTTGTTGTGTCTCCACATTCAGAAAAGTCAAGTCCTACTGCACAAGGGCACACGGGCTCAGGATC
The DNA here is from genome assembly GCA_964023405.1 of Apodemus agrarius. Taxonomy (NCBI): domain Eukaryota; kingdom Metazoa; phylum Chordata; class Mammalia; order Rodentia; family Muridae; genus Apodemus; species Apodemus agrarius. Next base: position 11,013,285 of record OZ030024.1, read on the forward strand.
CAGCCATTCCTGGTGCCAAACCCTCTTTCTTTCTTTCTTTCTTTCTTTCTTTCTTTCTTCCTTTCTTCCTTCCTTCCTTCCTTCCTTCCTTCCTTCCTTTCTTTCTTTCTTTCTTTCCTTCCTTCCTTCCTTCCTTCCTTCCATCCTTCCTCCTTTCCTTTCCCTTCCCTTCCTTCCTTCCTTCCTTCCTTCCTTCCTTCCTTCCTTCCTTCCTTCCCTCTCTCCCTCCCTCCCTTCCTTTCTTCCTTCCTTCCTTCCTTCCTTCCTTCCTTCCTTCCTTCCCTCTCTCCCTCCCTCCCTTCCTTCCTTCCTTTCTTCCTTCCTTCCTTCCTTCCTTCCTTCCTTCTTTCCTTCCTTCCTTTTCTTCCTCTGTAAACCCCTTACCTGGCATGGTCACAAGCACCAGCCTCTCCTTAACCCCACTTTGAAGCCAGACTCTGTGGCAAGTGAGAGAGCCTATGTCATAGTTAAATTGCTGGCACACATCCTTGGCATACGTTGCACGCAGCATGTAAGACCAGAGAGCCCCTTCACCCTCCTATGTGGACCCTGTTTGAGGCAGGCCCCTAGAGCTACATAGAAGAAGAGACAAAGGGTGGCTCCAGTACATGGTCATGAATCAAGTTCTAACCTTTAGGTAAAGGATGACGAACACCCCCTCCCCTTATAAGTGTGACCTCACTTTCTCCTTAGGCTGAGCCACACCATGGGGTGTGTTACAATCACGGGCACTGCCAGCATCCAAGACAATGTCTATAACTAAACTCTCATTATTACGGCTCTTCTCCTCCATACTCATTTTTCCAAGGGCACTAAATGACACCCCGGGGAGCCAACAGAGGAAGAAGAAGAAGAAGAAGAAGAAGAAGAAGAGGAGGAGGAGGAGGAGGAGGAGGAGGAGGAGGAGGAGGAGGAGGAAGAAGAAGAAGAAGAAGAAGAAGAAGAAGAAGAAGAAGAAGAAGAAGAAGAAGAAGAGGGGGAGGGAGAGGAGGAAGAAAAGAGTCTTGGGTGTTAGAACGCTTCGCACATGTTTTATCACGCAGAACCCTCCTGATCAACACAGAAGGAAATGAATATTCTCATTTTCAGATTTGAAAAGCTGAAAGCCCAAACCGCTAAATAATTTACCCAGGGGAGCAGCAGCAGGGGAGAGAGGAGGAAGGCCTGATGGTTCCCAAGCTTCATTGTCTTCTGGGTACGTCGAGCTGCCTTTGCGATACAGGGAAGTTCATACCCGCGAGCTTCCAGACCTCACCCACACCTACACTCTCCGCTGGTGCCAAAAGCCAATCACACAAGCAGAACCAGCAGCCACATACATGCTCAGAGCCCCTGCATGTATTCATGTGTCCATGCTAAGAAACAGGGAACCTCCACTGTCTTCTGCAGGACCCGCGGGGGGGAAGTGTGCAAAGGTCTGTCTCTGCTAAGGTGAGTGCATGTCCTGGTTTAACAAAAATACCCGAAAGACTCGGGTATTCTTGGGGCAACCAGGGTTTAAACTGCAAATTATGGAGCTGGAAAGATGGCTCATGGTTAACAGCACAGGCCGTATTGGCAGAAGACACAGGTTTGGTTCCCGGTACCCATGTTGGGTAGCTCACAACCACCTGTAACTCCAGCTCCAGGAGTTATGGTTCTCTCTTTTGGCTTCTGAGATCACCTCGGGTGCACATATCCCCAGCTTCACTCATACATAATTAAATACAAAATTAGATCTTAAAATAAATAAACCTCAAATATTGCGTGGATATACCATGGTCCCCACAAAGATCAAACACACGTGTTGTGTAAATGCTGCATTCCTGACCATCTGAGAAGGGTGTGGGGTGCTAAGGAGGTCGCTACACTTCCACTTGCAGTCAGGAAGGGAAAGGCTAGCTCTAATGCACTGCGTACAACGCGGAAGGGAAATGCTTCCTTCCACCTTAATTCAATGCTCTGTGCTGACTCTTCTTGACATAACCACGAGAGGGCGCCATGGGGCGGGTGGAGCCGTTCCCAACAGCTACACCTGGGAGCAGAAGTAGAGCCACTTGGAGAAAGGTAGGCGACTAGCGGGACAGAGGGGGAGGCAGAAGGTGTGGGGCATGGATGTAAGGATGGGATATAGCCAGATGTAAGGATGGGATATAGCCGAAAGAATTTTTGTGAACCCATCACTAAGTATGATGAACACACACACACACACACACACACTCACTCACTCACACACACACACTCACACATACTCTCATACCATACACACTCACTCACACACATTCCCATACTCACACACACAAACACACTCACTCACACTCACACTCGTACCCATACACACTCACTCACACACACATTCACACTCTCTCACACACACAAACACAGACACTCACACATATGAACATACACACCCACTCTCTCACACACATATTCATACATTTATTCACACACACCCACTCTCACACATGCAAATTCACACACACACACTCTCACACACACACACTCAGTCACACACACTCTCACATGCATATTCACACACACACATTCGCTCAGACACACTCTTACACATGAACATGCACACTCACTCTCACACGCACACACATTCACACATTCACTCACACTCACACACACACAAACTTACCAGACGGTCTCTTTAAGATAGAGAGAAAGGTTCTGACTGAAAACCTCTGAGATGGTTCCTAGGCATGGTAGAACTTTCTGGCCTGGTTAAGCCTCTTCCTTGGAGCAAAGGATGGATGAAAAGCAGAGAAGACCAGAGAGAGCCCACAGAAATGAACATACTAGGATACCCACTGGCTTCAAAGACTTATGTACCAACATGCACGCCTGAACTCAACCTATGCCTCTGTTGACAGCTGAGGGTTGTTGATCAATTGGTCATTTTTTTGCTACATAAATACGTTTGTATCACCTGTATTATGCTTTGAATATCTGTATCTCCCCCTAATTGAGGACTCTGGGGAGATGGCTTAGTTAGTCAAGTGCTTACCCCGTAATCATAAGAACCTGGGTCGGAACTCCAGACCCCACAAAACTAACAAAACAGGCATGGCGACACGTGCTTTAAATTCCAGTGTTGGGAACACAGAGATAGGCAGATGCCTGGAGCTCACTGGGCAGCCAGCCGAGGCTATTCTGAGAACCACAAGTTCTAGCACTAAACCGTTTCAAAAAGAAAAGTGGACAGTTCCTGAGACACGATCCTCTGATAACATACAAGCACACCCATGAGCATGTACGCATGGACCTGAAACACGAATATAAATATACAACACACACACACACACACACACACACACACACACCATCTGTACATTAAACTCAGAACCCTTCATAGTAGGAGGAAGAGGCTTTTGGAAGTAGCCAGATCATGAGAACAGGGTCTAAAGTTCCTATGACAGAGGTCCCATAGAGCCCCCTCTCCACTCCCCGAGGCGAGGGGATCAGAGACAGTCAGGTATGAGAATGCAGATCCCATCAGACATCTATCCTGTCAGGACTTCGGCCTGGGACAGCCCAGCCTCTGAGCTCTCTCATTTATAAGGCACTCGGTGTTTGTGAAGTTTGTAAGACCAAGATGCTTCTCCAATAACACCGGAGCACTGCCCCCTCGGTTGGATCGTTTCCCCATAACTTTGAGTCACACGTGAAGACATGATAACTCATGTGTGGTTCTGTAGGAAGCATCACAGCCATCTTTGTAAGATGTGTGTCTGCCTAGGATTTATGTGCCCCGCCTCAGAGTAATAATGCATTAAGTCTGAACAGCCATTGAAAATCATTTCCAAGCAAATTTTAAGCATTTCTCCTTTAAGAATGTGTTAATTGTTCTCTGATTTCACCTTCCTCAACTTAGAAGAGGAAGCCTTAGCTAGGAAAGCGGGACTTAGGCCAGCGCTAAGGTTTGGGCTCTGAGAGGCCACTGATATGCCTACAGGTTCTGTAGAGGATAATCTACCTAGTCTTCTGTTTTCTAGACCTTATCTTCTCATGCCAAAGAACTCAATCACTTAGACAAAGAGTCAAGAGCTATTGTAGGTACTTTCATTCTGCAGGATCAATATAGACTCGAGATACAATCTACCTAGTGTTCACATTTTTTTTTAAAAAGCACTATCCTGAAATAGCTCCCCAGTCCACAACTTCACTGCGTATTTGTTAAGCCATCACGGTGAACATAAGGTCCATACAACCCAATCGCTTCACCTATGTCAGCGGAAGACATCAGTTGCTAAATCCGACTACAGTTTTAGGCTCTTAGCAAACTGTTGGAGACAGTCAGTTCTGGGGAGTGTGGCTCCGCACACACACTTTTCTCTCCTGGATATGACAGGGTGGGGGGCTGTACCTACCTCAGAAACTGATGCCCTGGGACACTCATAAGTGGCCCAAGTGGGATCATTTTCAGGAATACATGCATGAGTCACCTTTTATTCTGAGTTCTAGAACAGAGCCCTAAAGACCTGCCACAGGGGGCATTTACCGTTGTCTAAACCCGGGTATTGTCCCTATTGCTGGACCATTTCCCCCAAAAAGCATGAGTGTGTAACTCCTCAGGATCTGTTCGCTTTGACCTTCACCCTCCGTGACTTCTCCCCTCTTCTTCCACTGCCTTGTATGGAGACTGCCTTTAGGAAGGGGCAGGCAGCAGGACAGACCTTCCCCGTCTGACTCCCTGCCATAGACTTACTAAGAGAAGGGAAGGATAGGAGAGTGAAAGGACATGTATTATAGATCTGTTGGTTCTACAAAAGAATACAAAGCACGTGCCTTTATCAACAGAGAAAACAAATGCCTCTCGGTGACAGTTCCTGATGGCACCTAATGCAATATCTGCCACCGCCAGAAAGCGCAAATATCATCCGTAACAGGTCTCTGCCTCCTCAGCTTGGGCCACAGTTTTTCTCTCTCATTCAATAACTATCGATTGAGTTCAATGGTGTGGATAGCTGGTGGGCAAGACAAACGAGCCTCGGCCTGGGTAGCGGATGCATTTTTCAACCCACGAGCGCTCACGTGCCTTGACTGTGACCTCCAAGGCCCGACCCCTATCTTGCTGACCCAGAAGGACTGAAGGGCCGCTGGTCCTTCAGGCCCGACATTATTTGTAGGCTCTTAGATTCTAAGCATACTGCGTGTTCCTTGGCCTGGCTGACCCTGAAGTGCTCAAACTGTAAAAGACAGGGTTAAAGGACCCGGATGCAAGCCCTTACAGCTGGGCTGTCAGGCTCCCCACTTCACGGCAAACCATAGGGCTGAGATGGGAGGTCGGAGGTCGGGCACTTGAGAGCAGCAGAAGTGGGCCCAGTGACCAGACACATTAGGCAAGAAGGCCTTAGCATTTGGGTCCAGAGGAGATAAAGATGGTGCTAAGGAACAGGCAAGCCAGAAAGAGCAGGCCGGAATGCAGGATCTTTCAGTGCAAACGTAGGCAGGGAAGGGTCACAAAGGGAACCCAGAGTACGAACCGAAGCCCAGGGCCTACACAGAGAGAGCCTGGGCAGTGTCATGGCCAAGTACAGAGAGCTTCTACAGGGAAGTTGGGACTCAAACCTTGGCCTTATCCAGTACTGCTTCCTAAATGTAGAGCATTCTTAGAGCCAAGCATCTTTAGGGCTAAAGCCTTTCTTTTAAAAAACAAACGAACGAACTAAAACAATAACAAACAGTATCGTGGCTATACTCTTTCTATGATAGGACTTATGAGTACTGACCTCCCACTCAACCCAGAATAACCTTGGACTTCTTCTCCCCCTGCTTCGGTCTCCTAAGTGCTAGGATTAAGGGTACATACCACTGAAGATTGAACCCAGGGCTTTTTGGTGCTAACCAAGGCTTCCAGCAACTGAGCTATATTCTGAGCCAGTCCAGGTCCTTGGAATGCCAGGCGAGTGCTCCAGTCCAGGCTTTGTCTTTAGCCCTCCAGCCCAGCTATCCACCTTCCTGAATACCTAGGATTGCAGGCCTGCACCCCTGGGCCAGCTCTCTGCCCTTTGAGTTACTCTGTGTGACTGAGCTGACATACTCTAGATGTCACCGATTTTAGCAAGAGCAGAGGGGCTCAGCCTTCTGGGAGATCCTTCCAATAATTTCCTCAGAAGTGAGAACATCCATTTCCTAATTAATTATCTCCATTAGCTAAGCTCAATTACTTTGTGTCCACCTCCAAGAATACAACCTTGCTCCTTGGAGACTTCCTGTTTGAATTTCCAAGGGGGCAAATATTGCCAGAAGCATGTTTTATGTAATTACTGACTGGAGATATTTCACTCTCTTTACTTAATGATTATTAAATGCTGAAATTAACTCCACACATGACCAAGGATTCCCACCAGTTTAAGAGAAAGTAAAGAGTGAATAGAGTCTCCCTGCAGGATTCCAGGGGCCAGAGTTGTAGGAGTGTTATCCCAACCAGATGCTCCCATAACTGCCCCCCACTCCCCGGCAGCCTTTTCAGGACATCAGGGCTGTTCCCATCCTGCCATGTAAAGGAAGAACCTGGGTGCTGGAGTGCTGGCTCATGTGGTACAAGGCTTGCTGAAAAGCATAAGGATGCTAATTTGATTCTTAAGATCAGTGTTAAAAAGAGAAGCCAGGCCTGGAGATAATGTGCTTGTAATCCCCATGTTGGAAGGCAGACACAAGCAGATCTCTGGGTGTCCATTTTTCTTGTTGTGAGCAAATGCCATGAAATAAAAAAAAAATTAAAAATAAAGCAACATGGGGAGAACGGGGCTATCTGGGCTCACAATTCAAGATCATACTCCATCCTGATAGGGAAGGCATGAAGTGGGGCTTGAGCCAACCAATCATGGTTTATCCACAATGGACACTGTCTGTGTTCAGCTCACTTTCCCCTTCTAAGAATGGGTTAGTATCCCAGCCTAGGGAATGGCTCCACCCATAGTGGGCAGGTCTCCTCTTCTTAATTGACCTGATCAAGATAGCCCCCACAGACATGCTCAGAGGCCTACGCTGCAAATGATTCTTTTTCTCATAGAGTTAACAATTGAGATTAACCATCAGCCTGGGGATCACTGGCTGCCCACTCAGCTGACATGGTGCCTTCTATGGTGAAGTGAGAAACTGTCTCATGAACAAGTTGGATAGTATCATGAGGGATGACAGGCTGCCCTACATACACACACACACACACACACACACACACACACAGAGTAGGTAGAACTCAGTCATTGCAGATTCCCAGCCCCTGCCCCTGGAAGAACTGAATCTGCATATCTGAACAAGAAGACTAGGAATCTGCACTCTGAACATCCTCCCGGAGGGATCCTGCTGACATAGATATCTGAGAAGCGATGACAATGATTTGCCTGATACATAAAGACAGCCTTGTCATTGGAAACAGGAAAGGCAAAAATGAGCACAAGCCAGTCTCTTCTTGCTGTTCTTCATAATGAGAATTCAATGTTATCTGGTATTATTTTATAGGCATTATAAATCCCCAGACAAGAACTTGCAAGCAGCAGCTGATCTAGGGAATGGAGGAAAAGCTAGGAGGGATATGAAGAGGGGAGATGGGAAAAAAAAAAGAGAGAGGACACAACAGAGAAGTATGGGGCGAGTGAACAGACATCTGGGGTCTACTTGGTTAGGTCCTTGGAAGCCAGAGCAGAGCACGCAGGTCCTCAAGCCAGACTTGAGGGCAGATAGGGTGGTACTGATACAACCACTTCTTTTCAGATCTTGACTGAACCTTGCTCCTGAGAACTCCATCATCACCGTGTGTGACTACTAGGTCCAGCAGCTGGATAGAGCCCTCCGGTAGACCATAAGTAGGTCTGGCTTGAATGGTTGAACTGCCCAAAGGTGAGAGCACACCTGGAGCTCCAATAGCATCGGTTTCCTCTCTACCGAGTCCCCGGCTGGTGAAGATCAAGTGCATTCAGATGCCCTGTTCAGAGCGTGAATCGGGGAACACTTGAACTTTGAGGAAGACAGCTAGTTCCCTCTTCTCCTCTTCATGGTTTAGTTATGATGGATTGAACATGACACACAATTTACCACTGATGGAACTGATTATGTTTACTATGTTGTACAGCCATCACTTCTGTCCTGTTCTGACAGTACCATCTCCCTAGAGAGGATTCCTAGCCCATCAACATCTACTCCCATCCCATTCTCTCCTATTGGGGACAACCCTAAATCTGAATCTCGTGTCTGTTTTATACACTTCCTGTCTTTGAGATCATGCTGCCCATGATCCTTTTTTTTCTGACTTGTTGAGCTCAGTATGCTTTCACAACTTATCTGGGCGTATCATGGGTGACGTCATGGTCTTCATGTGAAGTGATTTTATAGGGTCACATGGTGTTTGGGTGTGGCTGGATGTGGGGGATCATCGGGAATTGGGCTTTGAGGGATAAAGTAACTATAGTTCTCTCTGATCCTTAGACCCCTGAGATGTAGAGAATTCCAGGTGTACCCCTTACACACACACACACACACACACACACACACACACACACTGCCTGAACTCCATTGTGCGTTCCTTGCCATGATGGACTTTATCCTCTCAAAACATGAGCCAAAATAAATCCTTCCTCCCTCGAGTTTTTCTGTCATAGTGGCACGAGCATAAGTGATACAAATGAGTTCACTCTTTTTCTAGTTGACTGATGCTCCTTCAAATGGAAATTCAGTCCTCAATATTTTGGACCCGACAGAACACTCCCGACCTCTGGTTTCTCTGCAGAATGACAAGAGCACTATATGTATGTGCTGACTTCCCAGGTCAGTTCTCCATATTTGTTATGTCCATTCATGTTCTATGTCCTTAGCCTACATGAGCTGCCTTCTCCTCTAGCTCTCTTCTCCTTTCTTCATGGAAGGAAATGACAGGACAAATGGAAGCCAATACTACTTTCCCCGCAAGCTTTCCCCATAGGGTCCAATCCCAGGGTCCTGTCCACTTAGTTCCAATACAGATTTTTATGATTTCTCTTTCATGTTGACCTTACAGACCTAGGGGTGGTGACAAGCTTTCACAAGAGAATACGCACAGATGCAAAGAACTGCCTTTCATTAGTTTCTGCAAGATTACCCACACCTCTGAAAACAGTCCATGTCTGATGTCCAAGCACTATTCAGATCTTCAACTCCTTCCAGCTTTGTGGAGTGCAATACAATTTTCTCTCTTGGACTGTTTCTACACCCTGTTCATTCTCCTTGACAGCTATCCCACAACTCTGGCATTTCCAACATCTTGGGGCCTCCAACGAAATCTAAGCTTCATGTCACAGCCCCGTGAAATGGTCTCTCTGGGCCTCCATGCAGGGAGTCGCTTGACACAGGCCTGGCCCCGGTGGCTTTCCTTAGTCGAGGAGGGAGATTTCACAACCTCATTTTTTTGTGTCCTTGACTCTAAAGCCAGAACCACACGGCTAAAGTTGCCAAGTTCGGCGCTAGAACATTACCCCCTCGTTTAATTACATCTGCACCACCTTTCTGACTTTCTGTTGGTGGTGGTTTCCTTCGTTGCTTAAAGTGTCCTTTCATTCCTTTTCACAAGTTGGATGCTTAGGGGCAGGGAAGGGGCCTCATCCGGAGGTCACTACTCCCTTTATTCCCTTTAGCGCCCGTGCTTTCTTTGATCTGCTTACCTCTTTGAGCACAGGACTTAGCTCCATTATGCTTCCTGGCGCCCCTTTTCTCTTCAAACTGTATATTTTGTACTTTTGTTGGCCCAGCTTGCTCCCTTTCGTTATAGAACTGCGTAAGAGCGACTGTTAGCAACCACATGACACAGTCAATCCTAGGCTGTCTTGACATCTCTTCTGCTAACACTATTAATCTCGAACTCTTCAAATTAGCCTCAAGATTTTTTTTTTAGCAATATTTTCTTCACCAAAATATTACAAGAGTGATCTCTAGGCCATTTGCTAATATTCTTTTCCTATGAAACCTTTCAAGCAACGAAACCATTCTAATCTACATTGCTCTCAGTACCACTGTCTTCCATGCTCCTACTGGGATGGCCACTGATTAAAGTGTTCACCTGAATTCCTAATCCAAAGTCCCAGAGTTCACATTCTGCCAACAAGCAGCATGGTCAGATATATCACAGCAATACCCATGTCCCTGGTACCAACAGGGACTATTATTAGAGTTCTGCCTTAGTTAGGGTTTCTATTTCTGTGAAGAGATACCATGACCATGGCAACTCTTATCAAGGAGAGCATTCATGGGTTTGCTTAAAGTTTCAGAGGTTTAGTTCATTACCAGCATGACCAGAAGTATGAAAACATGCAGGCAGACAGGAGGGAGCTGAATTCTACATCTGGATCCTCAGACAGTAGGTAGAGCAAGCCAGTGGGCCTGGCATGGGTTCTGAAACCTCATAGCGTGTCCTCCCAAGTGACACACTTGCTCCAACAAGGCCACAGCTCCTAATCCTTCTAAGTAGTGTCACTCCCTGATGACTAACCATCCAAATATATGAGCCTATGGGGACATTCTTATTCAAACCACCCTACATGGGTAGCAGAAGAAAACTTTTCCCATTGTAAAACCTTTACTACCTTTAACTATTATGAGGGTGCCAATGACTTTCACATTTTCTGATGATAAAACTATAACCAATAATTTCCTAAGGTTACCCTGGGAAGCAGCAGAGGCAGGATTCAAAGCCATGAAAGTCTGATGCAAAAGTCTGTGTTTCTATTGACTGTATTATATTAGATTTGTCAAATAGATATCTTATGCCTCAGTTTCCATACTTTGCCAAGTCTTAAATTTTTACTGTTTCCACTAAGAATTAAACCACATGGGCTTCAAGTTTATAGGCTTATTCTTAAAGGGCATAAGTTATGTTAAGGTCTTATCTAAACTAGAACATGTTCTGGATACTTGTCAGTCCCTACTTTCTTGCTCTTCAGTCACAACCCTGACAACCAGCTAGTCCTGGTGTGAACAGGGATCACCTGGTTTGGGCTCTGTCTCTCATTCCCACTTTGTCCCCTGGTTTACCAGACCTGATTTACCATACCCACTTGGTCCTTGCAGTGTAATACCACAGGGAACAAGAGTATGGGTCATATTGACATGACTGGAGAATGCAAAGGAAGATGATATCTCTGGCACCACCTTGACTAATAATGAGAAAGAACCTTCCCCTCTCCTCCAGAGACAGACATCTGTGAGTGCTTCCTACGGTTTTCTTGGGAGGGCTTTGTGGAGAGTATGCCTCCATCATTCATAGTGGTGTCCAACCCAACCCTCCTTTGATTTGGTGTCCTTGCGTCCATATTGTAGTGTCCCTGTTCCCTGGATTTTCACAGTCCCTCACACTGAAGTTGGCTCTCTGAGGTGAGTAGTGAATGTGGTTTAGCTTTGTACTTCATTCTAGAATAGGATCTCCTTGATTAATATAGACTTCACAATATTTTGAGGAGTGTGGTGGTCCAGGGTCTTTAAGGGTGTGACTGTCACCAAATACTACCTCTGTAAGCTCTGGTTCTCCGTGGGCAACTTAGAATTCACCTTTGCAAAGCAACAGACAGGTATCCTGGGCATCATCCGATACTCAATGTTTCTCAGCCCATAAACCAAGCCAAGGTTCAGCATCCAGTTCTCCTCAGCCTTCTGCTCAGGCCATGCGTCTTTTTCTCTGTGAAAGGCTTTGTTTCAGTCAAGAAAAAGTTTTGAGTACTTGGGACCCGCGAAGGTGATGAGAGTTTCCAAGGATAAGAGGATAAACAGAACAAGTCCTTGCCCTTCAGGGACGACCTGTCTGGGCTGAAAGGAGATAAGCTAAAGGCAAACACTCATACCTTGAGAAACGTACTCAGAATTGGAGCAATGGTGACACAGAAAATTGAGCTTTTAAAGCTAAAGAATAGGAAGCCTTCCTGTAGAACATGAACTTGTATTTTAAACTAGAATTAGTAAAGGTTGTGTTTAGATCTCCCCCCTGCTTTCCTCTTGGTCCTAATCCTCTGGATTATACCAATGTGAAGGCATGATCAATCAACCACCCATTCATTTGTGGGTCTGTATACCCAACAGACAATGTGAAGGCATGACCAATCAACCACCCATTCATTTGTGGGTCTGTATACCCAACAGACAATGTGAAGGCATGATCAATCAACCACCCATTCATTTGTGGGCCTGTATACCCGACAGACAACATGTTTGGCGTCAGTGTGCTTATGGGAGAAGGAACCTGTGACAGACACTTCCCCCCAGAGAACTGAGGAGACCACCAGAGAGGGCACACGTGACTGCAGATGAGTAAAGTGCATCTAAGTCTCCCAAACAGTACTACTCCTGTCCTGATCACAGCGTGATAAAATTATGCTTGATTTAGACTATAGATCTCCTGGATTATACTGGCAGTCATTTTTCCAACAGGAGTCAAGAAGCTATCACTCTGAGATGATGAGTCTATAAGAGCAAGGTCAGAAAGCGAGCTCACTTAGATTGGACTCTTAAAGAGAGGCTTTCCCAAGACGCACTACGACTATGAAGACAAAAACAGGAAGTGGTGTGTTTCAGGAACAAAAATTCATGTGTACACGTGAAAGAAAAGTTGTGTCACTGTGGTGTCAGGTTCTTTCAACTCTACTATTGCTGTTGTGCATACTGTTGTATAATATGTATATAACATATATACATAAATACATACACACATATATATATACAAATACACAAATAATTTACATGAGGTTTTGTGAACCTGGAAAATTGGACCTGAAACGTGCCTCTGATTCTTCCAAACTCTGACTAAGAATGAACTCTATATTTCTGCTCTGTTGGAGGAGCCTAATTTTGTCTACCTGACCCCTGTACCCATTAATTCAGTCATTACTTATTAATGACCTATGCACTGCCAAGCCTTGTGCTCAACAGTGGGATTCAGTGTGTATCCCCCCCCCATCTCAGGCACTTATCACAGGGTCACCATAAATAAATAGGAATCTCTGGGTCTGTCACCTGGGCTTTGGAGAAGATGCACGTGATTGCTACCAAGAGAAAAGGAAGACAAACAATCTTAACTGAGGATCAGCCTTCTCTAAGATCTGCCAATAGAGCTGAGATCCAACACAGTAAGGACAGTGAGCCTGGGGAAAGGCTTTAGGAAAGGTACAGAGGAGACGAGGGCTGTGTGTATAAAGCCTGTATGATGGTCTCAGCAACTGAACAAAGACCCTGTGGCTTGTGGGTAGACTGTAGTGGCATGAAATGGGCATTGGTGAGTCCCACGCAGAGGCTGGCGGCCCATCAGAAGGCCTTGCTTGTGTTTAGTCCCTGTAGCTGTGGCAAGCCACTGAAAGATGTTAGGCAAGAGAGAGCCATCACCATATCCATCACATTGACACTTTCTAGAGAGGAGCGCAGGTCAAAGATCAAAGGGCTGAAACCAGCTGGAGACATAGTGATATTCAGAGCAAAAAATAAGGTGGCTCAGATGGGTGCTTCCAATGGAGGTGGGAGAAGCAGGCAGATACCAGACACAGTGAACAGAATCAAACCTGGGTCTGAGGGAGGGACAAAGCCAGGCAGAAACTGGGAAGAACACCAACGGGGAGATCCAGGGATGGAGATCGTTAGTTGAGTTGGAAACTGTGAAACCCGGGGTGCCTCTCAGACACACAGGAAAGAGAGCAGGTAGACAGCTGGGGCTGGTAGCTCGGGAGCTTGGGGAAGGTAAACAGAGGGACTCATCATGTGAGTCACTGATGGCCAGGAGCAGAGATGAGATCATTATTGAAGATAAAGTTGCACACAAAAAGCACCTGAAGCGCTAAGGAGCACAGATTGTGCTTAATAAGCCTCCCTTCCTCTCCCCTCTCTATGTCCCTTCTTCCCTTCAACAATAGGAATAGGAGTGAGTTTAAGCAAAGCCCCGAGGAGGCTGATCCCTCTGAGGGAAAGGGGGCTGCAGCAGATGGTCGCTCTGACCTCTGGGTGCATGGTGCAGATCCAGCACAGCTATGTGACTACATGTAAGATCTGGTTCACTTGCTGTCTTCATTAGGGTTTGACTGCTGTGAACAGACACCATGACCAAGGCAACTCTTATAAAGGACAACATTTAAGTGGGGCTGGCTTACAGGCTCAGAGGTTCAGTCCATCATCATCAAGGTGGGAACATGGCAGCATCCAGGCAGGCATGGTGCAGGAGGAGCTGAGAGTTCTACATCTTCATCTGAAGGCTGCTAGCAGAATACTGGCTTCCAGGCAGCTAGAATAAGGGTCTTAGAGTCCACACCCACAGTGACACACCTACTCCAACAAGGCCACACCTTGTAATAGTGCCACTCCCTGGGCCGAGCATATACAAACCATCGTCGCACTTGGCTGTAAATTCTAGTGCTCTTACCTGCTCTGTGCTCTTTTAACGAGGTATTTGAATTAAGGAGAGAAGTCACAGAGGCTGAACCTGCAGGATAATGTCCTCTTTCACTTGACCTTCAGCTGAGGAAAGGCAGAAGGAACATGCCTGTGCTGTGTTTACAGGTCCCAGGGAGATGATGTTAGTGGTGCGTGCGGTGAACTCTGCCCTGGGAATGATCTTTGGACGCATTTTCTAAAGTACACAGAAACTAGGAATGTAGCTCAGTCATTACAGAGCTTGCCTCATACTCGTGAAACCCTGGGTTCCATCTCCATCACTGTATAAACCAGGCATGGTAGTACATACCTGCAGTCCCAGGACTTGGGAGGTGAAGGCAGGAGATTCAAAAATTCAAAGTTCTACATAGCAACTCTGAGGCCAGCCTGGGCTACATAAGATACTCTCTCAATTTTTTTTTTTTTTTAAAATAAAAGTGATCTCTGAAATGCCTAATCTCTAAGGACAGAATCATCATGGGGGGAAATTGCAGACATGTTTGGCTTCTGGATATGGGACACGATGTCAAGGAACGATGGAGTCAAAACCATTTCTTGTCAGTGACCGCGGTGGTGTCTTCCTTCACTGCAGCTAGCTAGCGTATAGGGTCTGTGAGGAGCTGTAGCTTTCCCTGTGGCTGACATCACCAGCTTCTTCCTTCCATCAACCCGACATTCCGCGAATAGACTAGCGCGTTCTCCTCAGCGCCTCTTGCTGTGTTTCACGAATATATCCACATAGTAGAGAGAAATAAAAGATGGGGCCGCGGGAATCTACAAAGAAGTCATCTCAGGCTCAGTTCACATTGAAACGAAGGAGCCAATCCCATAATAGCTAGTGTCAGTGAGGGTGTAGGATGAAATTATCTCCCTGTAATTCACTGTAGGGTGACTTTTATAGTGCTTCTTTTTTTTTTTTCCCCATTCCATCCAACATACTGATCCAATAGCACTTTTAAGTTGCAAAACTGTTAAAACTGCCGATATCATATTCACTCCCGAGCGTGCTGGCTGCGAGTGTTTGAATCTTTCCACCCGTCACAGTCGGAATGAAAATAAAGGTATCCATCAGTATTCTAAATGTCACGCTTCAAAGCTCCCAGGCACTCTTTCTTCTGACACCTGATTGGCAGATTATGGCTTTTTGATATCCATCAAATTAATAGATTATGACTTTCTGAATCCAGAGACTAGGCAATTATTGCCACATCCTATCTATAAAGAGATAACTTATTCTTTGTCATCTACCACTTCTCAGAAGGCAGACACCCCCCCCCCGCCGCCAACACACACCACAATTATAAATAATTCTTTCTTTCCCTCTTTCTTCCCAAGGTGTCCCCACCTTGAACATCCATGAAATGATTCAGCTGAAAAAAAAATGTTATCACAGAATATGGCTGACAGGCATCCCATTTCTCAAAGCCGTCTTCCGAGTTTAAGTATCTGTCATCTAGAATCCCCAGTGAGACCTCCCTTCTGGTCTTATGTTGTCCTAACATGGGGGTTGACCAGGCGTAGCCTTAGGGGTGCGAGAATCAAGGAGCTATCACTCCCAGGTGTCTACTTTTGCTGCTGCCAGCCCAGGCTTTCAGCCTGACACAGAGACGGGTAGAGAGGTCAGTCCGCCTCGCGAGAAAGCCACCCCCACTTTCGATGGCCATTCGTCTGCCTCACCTTCCTATTCATTTCAAATACCATAAAACTGAAGATGAAAACCAACTGAGCTGATCACAGTTATTAGCTGAGGGCACATTCTCCAGACCGATCAGAAGACAGGGGTCTTTAAAAAGCCAATCTAGAAAGAGGTGAAATTTAAGTAGGCAATCGTACCAAGCATAGAGGGTGAGAACTGAGGCCAGGTTGGACACCGAGCATCCATAGGAGGACCAGGAGAATTTGGTAAGGTTTCCCATCCACTCTCCTCCTATGGGAGGTGTTGGGATACTCTGGGGTACCGACCCTCTCTGCTCATAATGGGGACCATAAACAGCAGCAGGATACCCGACACAAATGATTTCTGTTCTTCTCCTTGTCCCTAGGGTCCACCTTTCCAAGAGCTGGAAGGTAAAGATGATGTCTCTTCTGTAGGCTTAATTAACATGCCAACACATCCTACATGCTAGGGGAAAAAAATGCATAAGTGCGCACAATGCCAGACAAGAGACAAAATTTTAATGCGTTTAGACTTGAAAGAACTCGGAAGAGTTGATGCCAGTACAGTTTCTTTTGTTGCCAAGACACCCACACTGAGACGCTTCTAGGGACATATGAGGAAGGCCATGCCAGCCAGGGCTGTGGTGCAGCTCCGTCGTGTGTAGCACGTGCCAGGTGCTGGCTCCCATGCCAAGTACTGAGAAGAGAGAAGAGAAGGAGAAACCATGCCACAGCTGGGGCATAGTTCAGTGGCTGAGCACTGAACACACGTGAGACCCTGGGTTCTATCTCCAGTGTGGCAAAAAGAAAAAAAGAGAAGGATAGGGTGGAAGAGGGGAGAATCAGGAGCAGTTGGGCCTGTGGCATCTTTCTGTGTAGGGATAACTACAATCTCCTTGTACCCACGCCAATGCGAACACTCTTTTTTCCTGTCCCTAACAATGTACCAAACGGCAAGGGGACATGTCCCACCCACCTCAGAAAATATCATGTTCTTCCATTTCACCCTTGTACCTCCCCTGTGAAGACTTCATGCCTCCTAGACTTGCTTGCACAGCACTCCGTCTCTTGGAAGTCTAAGATCTACCAAGGCATGACGGGATCGATGTGTTAACTCCACAAAATCCGAAGACTAGTCAAGTAAGTGTCAGGGTTAGAGTCACAATTCAGAATGTCCGTGGCCATGAAGAATGTAATCCCATTTCCATTTGCTTCTTGGGAATGTTCCTATAGATCTTTGTTATAATATTCTTAACCACCTGTTGACATGGGAGGCTTCGTGGGAATGAATGAATGAATGAATGCATGAGTGGATGAGTGGCAGAAACAAGGAGTACAGAGAACTGAGTATAAGCAGTAGATAGAGACAGTAATCTACTGAGTTCCCACATGGAGCCAGGCACTCTGTGGGATACCAAATGGGGCATTTAAAAAGTAAAATATTTCTGCTCCTAAGAGAAAACTGAGGCCTTCCCCCAAACCTATGGAGGAATAAAGAAGTCCTATAAGAAACTGTCATGTGTGTTAGATGACTCAGTGTGAATAAAGGAAAATAATCACAGGAGAATGGAATTGCGGCTTAGAAGAAGCATTCCGTAGAGGTCCTGAAGGAGGAGATGGCAGACTAACCACTGACCACCCCTGAGTGGAAGTGGGAGATAGGACGACAATATGGGGCACAGGACTTGGGAGGGAACTGGGAACTTTGAGTGACATTTGACCTTTGGACTCCCAGAGGTTTTTGCTTTTTTTTTTTTTTTTTAAACTTTTATGTACATTGGTGTTTTGCCCACATGCATGTCTGTGTGAGGATGTTGGAGCCTCTGGAACTGGAGTTACAGACAGTTGTGAGCTGCCGTGTGGGTGCTGGGAATTGAACCCATGTCCTCTGGAAGAGCAGCCAGTGCTCTTAACCAATGAGCCATCTCTCCGGCCCTGGACTCTCAGAGGTTTTACCAGTGATAGATATGTGCTTAGGAACCGGCCAAAACTAGCCCGATGGGCACAGTCATAGCATGTTTTTGTTAAAATACTTTTTAAATCCGTTTTTCCCTTTCCAGTCCTGCTCCCAGAACGACGACTGAGACTAATTAGTTATTAAATGCCTAGGCCATACGCTTACGCTCATTCCCTGACTAGCTCTTAATTTATCTAACCATTTAAACTCTTCTATGTCTACCACTTGGCAAGTTACCTCTCCTTCAGTCCTAGCCCACTTCTTTCTCTGAGTCTTCCCAGTGTCTCCCTGAGTTCATCTGCCTGCCCGTTTATATCCATCTCCTCTCATGGCTCCTGGGCATTCCTCTAAATCTCTTTTTTATACTCTCACTATTTCCCAGAATCCTCTCTCTTCCTGCCAGTGTCCCCACCTCTTATTTCCTGCCTCAACTCATTGGCCATCCGCCTTTTTTTATTGACAGGTGATGTTAATAAGAGATCTTCTCTATGTGCCTTTGCCTGGAGCTGAGGGTGATGGTATGTGTATGGGAGCTTAGAAGTCAACAAGTATAGAAGTCAACAAATATAGAAGCCAACAACAGGTATAAAGGTCAACAGGTAGAGAAGTCAACAGGTATCAAAATCAACAGGTATAGAAGTCAACAACAGGTATAGAAGTCAACAGGTATAGAAGTCAACAGATATAGAGGTCAACAGGTATAGAAGTCAACAACAGGTAAAGAAGTCAACAGGTATAGAAGCCAACAGGTATAGAAGTCAACAACAGGTATAGGAGTCAACAGGTATAGAAGTCAACAACAGGTATAGAAGCCAACAGGTATAGAAGTCAACAGATATAGAAGTCAACAACAGGTACAGAAGTCAACAGGTATAGGAGTCAACAGGTATAGAAGTCAACAACAGGTATAGAAGCCAACAGGTATAGAAGCCAACAGGTATAGAAGCCAACAGGTATAGAAGTCAACAGATATAGAAGTCAACAACAGGTACAGAAGTCAACAGGTATTGAAATCAACAGATATAGAAGTGAGCAGGTATAGAAGAGGAGATCTATGAGCCTGCTGTCCATCCTACCTGCCATCACACACTGAGGGTTAGTGATGTATTAAATGGAGAGCTCACAGGTGACCTTTCCAAGGAGCCCATGCCATAATCCTCATTGTCCCCAGGTTAACCTATCCAGAGTTTACGCGAGGGAGAGGCGAACTCATTCACTAACACCCGCACCGCAGAGGGTAGATTTACAGAGTTAGGATCTGAGCGTGGAACCGCCAAGGTTCCAAGGCTGAGTTGCTGGTGTTGGCACTGTGATGTTACAGGCAAGTACAGGCAAGAAGCTGGGCGGGAAGATTCCTTCCAGAACAGGGGGGGGGGAGGGGAGAGTGAGGAGAAGCTGGGAAGACACAGGGATAAAGGGCTCAGCGGTCAGAGGGGAGGCACGGGACAAGAGACAGCCAAGAAAGGAGGCATCCCGAGGTACACCCGCTTTCCCTTTTACTCTTGGGTACCTCTTTCCACTATCAAATACCTTCTCTTATATAAATCCATAGGCCACGGGTAGGAAAAAAAAAACCTAAAATCACCAGAAAGGTAAATGATTCAAATCTGCAGAAACTTGATTCTGGGTCTGAGAGGTTGAGTTGGGGGAATACTTGGGTATTAAGATCTCAGCAGGGTTCTAAAAGACCTGCTGTTGGGGGAGGTGAAAGGGAGAATGAATGGGGGAGGGGGAAGGGGCGTATCACTGTCTGACCGGAAGACCGGCAAAGACTCTGCCCTAGCACCTACAGTTAAAGTGTGTACTTCTGACTGTTATTAATTTACTCAGTAGATTTACTAGCCTGGGTAAGGAGTGGAAAAGTCTAATTCTTTCTTTAAATATTTGTCTCTTAAAATTTTGATTAAAGATTGTGAAGGTATGTTTGTGAATACCGTCTCACCTGGCTGCCTGGAGGATTAGGAGAACAGGGCTTGGTGATTGGCTCATATGACTAGGAGATGGCACTGCCACCTGGTGTCAGAGCACCCAGCTTCCTAGAGCGGCAGACATTGTTGTCTTGCCGGTGGTGAAACGTGACCTCCTAATCTCATCAAATCAAATCCTTCTGGACCTCTCCATCTGTAACTCAGAGAGCTGAGGTCTTTTCTCGGTTGTAGGCAAGTTGTTTTCAGGTTGCACCATTCGCCTTGGTTTTAGATAAAGTTGCACTGTGCCTCCAACACATTCAGTCTCTACTTCTTTGCCTTTGCACCCACACCCATATAGACACCTTTGAAGCCACGCAGGAAGACGTGTAGTCTTCTGTGCGGTGCCTCCACCCACACAGCTACAGAGAAGTCACCGTCCACGCTGGGATGAGATCAGATAAACTCTGTGAGTGACACCCAGTAAACTCATCGACTCTCAGGTGTATGAAAGTGCTTGTGACTCACAGGTTAAAGGCAGGCATCTTTATCAGACCAGCCATGACTACTTGGGGGAGACTCTCAAACTGGGGCTCGTTTAACCATTGACTTTCCCTCACAGGAAAAAAAAAGAGTGGGAAGAATCATCTGACCCCAACTTGAGATTCGAGCCTAGTTCTTGCTAGACTTCCCCCCTACTTAGTTGTAATTCTGTCCAAGCTGCAGGTGGTTGCTTGATTGCCAAGAGGCGCAACAGTGTATCGAATGTGGGAGCTCAGGCGGAGTAGAGTGTAACTATGTAGCTGAGGAGAAGTCCTTACCCATATTAGAGTGAGTTTTCAGTTGGTTGGTTGTTTTTTCTTTTTATTCTTTGCTTATCCAGCTATTTGGGGGGTTAGCTATACTCTCTAGGGAGGCCCAATATACTTTTTGGGTTTGCCAAACTGAACTTTGTTGAAATCATACTCTGGCCTGTCGTTAGTGCTCTACCTGGCGGGAGGCGAGAGCAGGCATTTGTTTACTCTTTCCTGGAAGAGGTTCACACAACAGATCCACAGCACCTGGCGCATGGTAAGTCATCACACAAGCGCCCTTGCCCTGTTGGAATTGCCCGTTTTCTCTTCTTCCCACCAGGAGACACCGAGAGGCAAGCCCATCCTGCGGTACTCCGCCTCCAGGATGCAGAGCAGAGGCAGCCAAGATGAGAGCGCTTTGTTTATATGGCAGGTACTAAACAGCTGCTCCTACACATTAGAGCCAGATGTTCCGTAATGACAGGCAACATTATGCTCAGCTCCGACTCCCCCTGAACTCCCCCACGGATGAAAAATGACGACACGGAGGAGATGATTTATGGACGGGAAATCCACGGATGTGTCTTTAAGGCTCACACCTTACCCCCTCCCTCAAGCAACATGCCAGTCTACCCACTCCAAGCATTGCCAATGTCTACCCCGTTCTGAGAATCTTTTCCAGGCTCTTGTCCTATTCATAGCCCCCACCTGTCCTCCTGGAAGGTCCCCTGCGTGGCTTCCCTGCAGAAACCCCGGGAAGCAAACCTGGCCTCTATACTGACAAACATGATTTAGAGAGGTGAGTTTTAACTGATTCCCAAGTCACTGTGGCTTTTGGTTTTGCTTTATACGTTTTCTTTTTCTTCTCGCCTCATACCCACAGAGAGGCAAAAGACGATCCGGGGAAGAAGAGCAGAAAAACAGTGCAATCCCCACCCATCTTCCTTCCCCTGTCTCTCCTCTCTCTCTTTCTCTTTGTCTGTTCTTTTCTGTCTCTGTTTCTGTCTCTCTGTCCTTCTGTGTCTCCCTCCCTCCTTTTCCCACTCTGTCTCTCCCCTAATAGAATCTTGCTCTGCAGCGCATAATGACCCGCTTCTTCCTAGCTATACCAGGCTGATCTTGAACTCTAGGCCTTGAAATCTGGCCTCAGCCTTCTCACCACACCTGCCTACCTGTCGCCTCTTAACCTTGGGCCATGGTGGCCATTGTTCAAACATTCCTGTGAAACCTCCCTATGTCCCAGTGCCAGGTGGTAGCAATGTTCTGTCCTGGGCAGCATTTACGAAGCTACGGGAAGTCAACTATTTTGGTGGACGGGGACAGAGCTCTCTCTCTCTCTCTCTCTCTCTCTCTCTCTCTTTTTTTTGTTAAGCTTCCCACTGATCCACAGAAACTGGTAGAGGACAGCCTGACCAGAAGCTGTAGGGACTTGGAGGTTCGAGAACCCTGGACAGAGCCTCTAGGTTAGCGGTAACCAGAAGTTACCCAACAGCCCCGCCTTCCTACTTGATCTGTTCCTTAAGCCAGGCCAAGAATGACGGTCATCTTACAGCTTCTTTTGACCCTCTTACAAAAAGGAAAACGCACAAGTGGGAGGAAAATCTCCCATACTTAGCGATCAGGATACATCTTTGCCAATGGGTGCAGAAGAAATAGGATGTGAACCGCCTTACGAGACCCATTCATCAAGGCTCTCAGTAGAGGTCAGGGCAAGAGGCTGTGCGAGCCTCCCAACTCAGCTGGGGTACATCACACCAGAGAGAGTGATTATCGGGGGAGCAAATGGTTCAGCCCAATTATATATGCTTAATTGATCTACATTCTAGGGGGCATATTCTTATGGAAAAGGTTTGCCAGCTAATCACAGGAGAAGAAACGGCATCTTAATTGGGTGGCACTGCACTGGGCGGTATTACAATTAGTTACAATGTCTAATAAGTTATCTATAATGCTTTTAATGAGAAACATTTAAGTCCTTCTGGAATTTTTCCAGTCAAATTAATTCTCGGGACTGGAGACAGTATTACAAGGAATGTTATCGGACTTACAATTAAGTCACTACTAGAACGTGTCACTTAAAATAAAAGGCTCCGTGGCTAAGCCACGAAGGGCCCACTGTTTCCTATGCAGACGTTATCAGTGTAGCACCAGATAAGACATATCATGCGGGAGTCCAGTTTTGGTGAGCTTGATAGTGTCATGCAATCCTCATGGTCTGAAAGGCCAGAGCTGGGCCCCTAAAGGGATTGTCCTTGTGTCTGTCATCTCCAAGTCAAGCGCCCCTCCCCCACCCCCGTCAGCTACTGAAGGAAGGAATGGCATCCCCCCTGGAAACACATGACTGCTTGGGATGGGGTTCCCATCCAGCTAACTGAGAGCTGCGGAAATACCCTGGGAGCTAGTCTGTAACTCCCCTGGATTAGGTCTACGGGGCTTACTGAGTCAGTTTTGTATGGATGAGAATGAGCAGGCCTGCTCTGGGAGAGGTGCACTGTGGGTAGATTTCTAGGTTAACAGGCCTGTTAGCATCTCTCCTTTCCCCAGGAAGATGCTCCTGCATCCTAGAAACACTTCCCACTGAAAGCCACAAGAGGCACAGGTTTGATTTCAGAACAAGGGCTGGCACTGTCTCCGTGCCACCGCCACGCCTCGGCTACCCCTACTACTCTGTCCCCAAAAGGTAGAGTGAACCATGACACAGCTTAGAGCAACCGAAAGGCCCCACTAGCTAACAATCCCTTGGGCTACAATCTCAGAGGAGTCCCTGAGTCACCCAGGAAGCTTATTAAAGCAGACCCCGCCCACTCTAAGGAATTTTGAATCTGTAGGTCAGAAGCGGAGCCCTGAAGCCTCCTTAAACTCAGTGACATGCAAGAGGAGACGGACAGCCATGGCTCAGATTGCTGCATAAGGCAAAACTGCTGCCCTAAGCATTGCCCTGGGTTTCATCTTGAGGATGAGACCTGAGCCCACCCTATTGGTACAGTGTGTTGGCATTCCTTCTAGACTCCGCCCCGAGAGAAGGGACAGAGAGGGTAAGAGAGGAGGGTAAGAGAATGAAGAGGGGGCAAATAGCCCCTTTTATAGTGAGTCAAGTATACCTGGCTGTTGCCAGGTAACTTTGGGGCGGAGCCTAGAAGGGATGCTAACACAGCGTGCATCATTATCAACGTCCTACATCACTTGAGGAATGAGGTCAAGTCCAGCAAAACAAAAAGCAGATATGACGATGTATCTGGGGAGCCTGGACTTGGTGGTCTCTGTTAACTCTTTCTCCGCGTGGAGATCAGGATTCACACTGTGACCAGGGCTGTGGGACAGAAAGAATGATGAGTCTTACATCCCAGCATTTAGCAGTACACTTGACTGGGGAGTTAAGGTGGCCATACACTGCTGGGTATGACAGTGTCGGCTTCCCGGGTAGTCCAGCCCCGTGCCCCTGGAGCCGTTCCATGCCGTCTACTTGGTATTCATGGCTTCGGGTGCACAGATGAGTTCTTCAGACTCTCGGTACAGCCCTGGGAAATGGCCTGGCAATAGATGGAGTAACATTCTAGTAGAGACGAGAACTTGTGTTAATATTAGGTCAGCCTGACAAATACAGGTGTTTCTGGAAATCTGTATTAAGCTTTAACTTATCTCATTTCCAGACAGCTTTGAAAGCGGAGCATAAAAAGATTGAAAGGCTCCCTGACAACACGGTCATAAATGCTGCATGCAGCAGCGGCGGCAAGGCGCGGGAACAGGGAGGCCCCGGGAGGACAGAAGCAGGAGTGAGAATCAGCGGCGGCTGGAGGCTTCGGGGCCTCTCAGTAGCAACTGTGGGTTTGTGCCCACCTCAGACTCCATGGAAGCACCACCTCAGAGCCTCCCACTCCTGTGCCCAGACTCTACTCTGTGTGGCTTCTGCCCAGCTTGGAAGGGACATATGGTGGTGTTTGCCTCTTCATGGATCTGAGAGCTCTGGGGCTTTCTCCTTGACTCTAGAGAGAAAACTGATCACAGAGGCAATGCCCAGAGGTGTCAGTGAAGGGAAACTGCCGGGTAAACTTTTGACCAGTGGAAGATGGGAACAAATGTGCGGCCATGTTTTTTCTATACCCTGTGGTATGGCTTCGGAGGGAGAAATTCCCTGCACGGTCAATGTGTTACGGCTCAAACATGGTGCAATAGCTGTCCACCACTTCACTCTTGCTCCCCCTTCACGCTGGCTCCCCAAAACTGTCCTTCCTGGTACAATGGGAAAGCGTAATACCTCTTTTGTGGGGCTGAGCGAAATGGTGGCACCTCATCCTCGTTCTGTGCCCCAGATGCATATAGTGAGATATGGGAGAGGAGATCACGTCATGTGCTCACTTCCCAGCGACAGACACACAACCACACGGGTTTGGAACTCTTGGAGTAGGCAGGATAGAGGCCTTGTGGTTTGAGGGTAAGGCAGGGTTAGGATGCTGAGAGTGTCTGGTCACAGCGTTGCTGTCTGCCAATCACTACCGAACTTTTTCTACACCTGTCTGTTTTCAAACACCTTATTTGCCGGCTGGCTCGTCAGCAAGAACATCACCGTCAGAACACTGAAACCTCTGCCAGAACAAAGCTCGCCGAATCTCTGTCTTTTGCCTTGGGTGCACTGCAGCATCCCTGAGATCGGAGACAGGAGACAGCCCTCAGCACTCCACTTGGGGGGGCACTGGACAGAGCAAAACTGACAATGAGACGTCCCCAAATGGGGAGTCTGTGGCATTAAATGTCCCAATATTGCGTCTAATAGGAAGTCTAGAAAGAGCAGAAAGTCTCCGTATTTACATGCTGCAGGAACGTATTTCCTTGTGCATGAGAACTGTCCGTTTCCATTTTACTCACGTCTACAGGAGACCAGCTAGGAACCAGGAACAGAATCTGAGCTCTCAAATAAAGCTGAGCATGTGAGCTTATATAGAAATACAGAATTCATCATAATGAGGGCCAGCTAAAGACACACACACACACACACATATGCATACATGGCACATGGGCACGCATGCACATGTACATCTACAGGTATAGACACCTGTTATGTACACATACATGTTCATATATATACACATACACACATACATGTACGTGTCGATGTGTATAGATACATGTTGATACACAGATACACATATGTACACATATATGCATGCCTGCACACACATCCATATGTATATACACATATTGGTAGATAGCATGTACGTAACTATATTTATGTCTAAAATGCTTTGAGCTTTATGCCTATATCACACATGCTCAGTAAAATTCATGGCACGCTACCTGGTCATGGCTTCACATAGAAGTCTGTGACTAATGGGAGAAAATCCACAGTTTTGTTAGCCAAACATTATGGATGAAATTGTAAGCATAGTCAACAGGCAAGGATTAACAAGATTATCTTCTCTTTGAAAAACAATCATACCAAGAGGTTAAAGCCACTTAAAGGAAATGCAGGAGAAAACCTTGGCTTGTCCCTCCCTGGCATCAGCTGCATAGACTCCCAGGCCGAGAAAAGCGGCTGGCGGTCTCTCCTTCCTGGCTATTACACTAACAAATCCCTGGGTGTGTCTGCTTGGTCGGCTGGACAGCAGCTGGGGTTCGAACCTCCAGCACAGTGTTCTGAGCTGCAACCGAGCTGCCCTAAACCCTTAATCTCGAAGCTCCCAGGGACTACCGTGAATCATCAATCAGCTAACACCAGCCACTGTCAGAGGGACAGAGGGACAGAGGGACAGAAAGGAATGATGTACACTGACATAACTCTGGATAGTATATAAGCCGGAAATATAAAAGGTAAACAGTGATCCTCTCTCCTCAAGGCAGCTACTGCTGACAGCCTGGTGTGCATCCTCCTGTCTTATGTTTACGCGTCTAAAAGGATGTGTGCATGCGCGTGAAATCCCACTTACTTCTAAAGACTAATATGGTATTGCTTGTTGACTTGACAATACACAAGGGACACGACACCATGGCACATCAGAGGACGGCTTCTTGGAGACTATTGCGAATCTCCCATTCTACGGGAGTGTACAACATGCTTGCTGCAACCCACAAGAGTCCCACACACCTGCCTGAGGTTGGAGATGTCCTGGATTTGCTCAGTAGTTGCTAGCTACATGTGACCACTAGCACCTCAAACGCTTCCCCGTGACCGAGACGTGGGATTTACATTTTTGTTTTGCTTAAGAAAAGTTGAACATGGTCCCATGGGGCCTGGTGGCTAACTACGCTTATCAAACAGTGTAGAGTCAAGGAATCCCTTAGAAGAAAGGCCTATGTTGGTTGTTCTGAAATAATCTGTAGGAGGGGTTGACGCCATACACGTTCATGAATGGGAATAGCATAGTGCTAAGTACTACCTCAACACTCCAGCATTCAATGGTGCTAAGTACTACCGCATCACTCCAGCATTCAATGGTGCTAAGTACTACCTCATCACTGCAGCATTCAATGGTGCTAAGTACTACCTCATCACTCCAGCATTCAATGGTGCTAAGTACTACCCCATCACTCCAGCATTCAACGGTGCTAAGTGCTACCTCATCACTCCAGCATTCAATGGTGCTAAGTACTACCTCACCACTCCAGCATTCAATGGTGCTAAGTACTACCTCATCACTGCAGCATTCAATGGTGCTAAGTACTACCTCATCACTGCAGCATTCAATGGTGCTAAGTACTACCTCATCACTGCAGCATTCAATGGTGCTAAGTACTACCTCATCACTCCAGCATTCAATGGTGTTAAGTACTACCTCATCACTCCAGCATTCAGTGGTGCTAAGTACTACCTCATCACTCCCTAACTGAGACTTCCCCAGTGCTGTGTGCTCTACGAACAGTGAGCCGAGCTCCTCTGGTCTGCATCCACTTCTATTAGGACATAAGAAAGAAGAGTCTAGCCACTGAGGAACAATCTTACGGCACAGGTCGTGGGGGGAGGGGTTTGGGATGGGGGGTTTGATCTGCATTGAACACTCCCACTGGAGAGCGGTACAGCTGTTCTGCAGTGGGTCCAACAGGTGTGGACCTTCTAGAAAGTGCTAATGCTAATCTCCAGGCTTGCAGCATCCCAGAGGACCCATCTAATCCCCCACTTGAGGAGAAGGGTCCGCTGGCTGCCTGGCTTGAGAAGCAACCTTTTTGCTCAGTGCTCACAGTAATGGATCATTTAATAGTTCCCTCGTATTAAACCGTGACACGCAATATTTTGAGTCTCTTCCTTAATGTCTCCCAATTACCCATTCCTATCAGTTTCTGCCCATCCCCCGCCCAAAGCAGGAATAGCGCCTTGGCTGCATTTCGGGTTAATTAGGCCGCGCTCAGAGCTTATCTCAGAGGATGAATGGTGTGAGTGTCCTCGCGTCTGCCTCTTCCTGCAGCCCCCTGAGGGAGAACTGAGTGCCAGCCTCACTGGGACAGTCAGCATCCTGATACTGGGCTGGCCAGGGAAGAGAGAAAGCAGGAGTCATGGACAGCTCTGTCCCTTTAATAGGACACATTACTCTGGGCCTGGGGTAACAGCCACATTTCCAACAGCCACCTTCCTGGACCTGCTCTAAAGTGGCTTCTGCCACAAGCTTGGGAGGCAAGAGGCTAGTTTTTTTGGCTTTCAAAGCTTAATAGTTTTTTTTTTTAATCTTAATGAATATTAAATCCTAACCAGCTACATCCTTTCCACAGCTCATCTTGGGCTGTCTTTGTTAACATCCACACATATTTCAGCTTTATTGCCGGAACGCAATTGTAGCCGCATCAACAGACCTCTAAATAAAAGAAGGGGGAGGCGGGACAGACATCACCTCAGCTGAAAGCCCTACAAATCACCGCTGTTTTCTGTCTTCTGTGCCTCTGTGTGCATCAGGAAATGCACATTGTACCAGTGTCTTTGGACTCGGGCTGGGACTGAACAGGAAGGAACGCGGCTTAACCTTCCAGCAGATCTGGATGTTGACCCTGGGAACCTCTGATCCGTCCAGCTTGACCTCTGGCCTCTGAGCGTTTCTGTTTGACCAGGGCCAAGCTCTGACTTTGTTTCTACAGTCTCTCACTAACTGGAGCTCCCTGTGAAGTTATACCTTCCCTCACCCTGGCGGCTGCAGCTGAGACCTGGTTCCACAGTAGGGAACTGTAGTTTGTCGGCCCTACTTGGTTGATAGACAATTTAGTCATCACCCTTGATGTGGCCACATTTATCTTAACTCCTGTGTGTGTGGGGGTGTGCGTTGTGTATTTGTGTATATTGTGTATGTTTGTGTATGTGTGTTGTGTGTGTTTGTGTGTGGTGTGCAGTATGTGTTTATGTGTGGTGGGCAGTGTGTGTGTGTGTGTGTGTGTGTGTGTGTGTATGCTGTGTAGTGTGTGTGTGCAGTGTGGTGTGTGTTTCTGTGTGCGGTGTGTGTGCCTGTGTATGGTGTAGTATATGTGTATGTAGTATATGTGTGTGTGTGTAGTATATGTGTGTGTGGTGTGGTGTCTGTGAGTGGTATATGTATGGTGTGTGTGTTTGTGTGTGGTGTGACCTGTGTAGTGTGTGAATCTGTGGTGTGTAGTGTGTATTTGTGTATGGTGTATAGTGGAGTGGTATGTATGGGGGGTATGGTGGGCAATGTGTGTTTGTGTGTGGTGTGTAGTGTGAGTGGTAGGCAGTGCGTGTGTATAGTATGTAGTATGTAGTGTTATGTGTGGTATGGTGTGAGTCTGTGTGTGGGATGTATGTCTGTGCGTGTAGTGTAGTGTGTAGTGTGTGTGTGGTATGTGTGTGTGTGTGGTGTATGTGTGTGGTGTGGTGTCTGTATGTGGTATATGTGTGTATTTGTGTGTGGTGTGACATGTGTGTGTAGTGTGCATATATATAGTGTGTGGTGTGTGTGTATGGAGTATAGTGGGT
Organism: Apodemus agrarius; assembly: GCA_964023405.1. Taxonomy (NCBI): domain Eukaryota; kingdom Metazoa; phylum Chordata; class Mammalia; order Rodentia; family Muridae; genus Apodemus; species Apodemus agrarius. The sequence continues at coordinate 11,042,856 of OZ030024.1, forward strand.
GTGGTGTGTGTATTTGTGTGTGTCTGTGCATGTGTGTGTGTTGTGTGTTGTGTGTGTGTGTGTGTGTGTGTGTGTGTACAATCGTGAATGTGTGTGGGTTCCTGATCCACATACTTAAATCAATGAGGCTCCCTAAGTAGAGGCTGGTGTCACCTTTTGTCTCCCCCGCACCCCCCCCCACACGTCCTAGTAGCATCTTATGGAAGCCAGATCCTCTGCCAGCTGGTTCCAATCTGTAGGATAAATGCAGTCTTGTTTGCTGCCTTTGAAGGCTGACTTCATTCTCCAAGGCTGTTAATACAACCTCCCGACTACAGTTTTGGTTTCTACTGAATGGCTCTGCCGTGACTTCTAACCACCCTTCAAAAATAATGTCATTTCCAGTGGGAGGCAAGTTTGTTCCCTTACCAGCCCCTCCAAAAAGGACACGTGACACACTGTCTGGGGTGTTCTGTTTGCTTGCATGGCGAGGACATGGGGACACTCCTGGGACCTAGTGAGCCGACACCAGGGACTGTGTCAAGGACAATCCCCACCACAAACACTCAGTCGGCCCCAAACAGCAACTGTGCTAAGGTAGGGAGACAAACCTGCCTCGGGCTCGCCTCAGGATTGCCAGGACTAATCAGGACGTGTTTATAATTCTCAAGTCTGTCTTGATCCCCATCACCTTCCTGGAGCTGCAGAGGCCGGGCCTGGGGTGTTTACAAACAAGGTAATCTGTTTCTTCAGGATTGTTTCTTCTTCAGAGACCACTCCTAGCAGAAGAGCTATGATGTTGAGTGTTTGTGAGGGTGAGCCTGCGCCGTTTCCTGTTATTTACAGGATTATATTAGTTCATGCCAGTTTTGATTTGGGAGCGGGCTACATGCAAGCCATTCTTCATGACTGCACATAAGTGCACACAGGGATTTATGAAAGGGCTGGCACTCTCTCTGTGTGCTGTGGCCTTTCTTGACATTCTGTGTCCTACTCAAACCCGTAAGACGGGGTCTCTTAACTGAACCTGGGCCCAGAGAGCCCCAGTCACCTTCCTATATCTATCTCCCCAGTGCTAGGATTAAAGGCACACATGCAGACACACAAGATGTCAGCCCCGAATTAAAGTCGGCAATCATTTTTAAATGTGATTAAACTGCCTGATAAATGAGATTTGAACTCTGGGCCTCATCATTGACCTGCAAGTACTCTTATCCCCTAAGCCATCTTCCCAATCCTAACCTTTTTCCCAATTCCTTATTTCATTGATTTTTTTCATGTGTGCATACATATATACATATATATATGTATATATGTGTATATATGTATATATGTGTGTATATATGTGTATATATATATATATATATATGTATATATATACACATAGGTTCCACAGCATTTATATGGAGATCAGACCACATTTTAATAAAGCTGATTCTCTTTTCCCACATTTGGAGTCCTGGGGATTGAACTCAGGTCATCAGGCTTGGCAGCCGGTGGCTTTACCTGTTTGGCCATCCCACCGGCCCCGTACAGCAGACTAGGAGGATGACTGAGAACTGGAGATCTGGGGCCACCAGTGGCATGACGCATTGGGTGTGTGGCTATGGGATACTGCACTGATGGGACAGCTATGGTCGTAGTAGTGTCAGCCTTGAAGCTCATGAGAGAAGCCAACACCAGAAAGAGCTTCTCTCTGGGACGGGTACACGGCGCCTTGTACCTTCAGCTGGGTTTGAGTCTGCTCTTGGCCCTCAGCTCTCCCGGCATCCCAAACGTGAAAAGAGTCTTATTTACACTTGCAGAAGCTGCCTCCAAACAGTTCAACGTTTATATCCTTACCCGCAACCCCTCCCCCCCCAGCATGTCTGCCCTCACATAAAAGTTGTCAAACATTTTAAATGTTATTAAATTGTCCAGTAAATGGGAATGCCCGTAGAAGTGAGCCCAGTCAATCAGGATTATGCCAGAGCTCCAGAAGAGACAGGAGGAAACCATTATTAAGTTTCCGGATATTGTGCCTTCTCTCCCACACGGCCTTTATCTAAATCGTCATTTAATTGGCAGCCTTCAGCACTGTCAGAATTGCGTTCTGAGAACCAAGAGGAGTTTCCAAACATTCTCGCAACGTTATGTGCTTGACTCAAAACTACTCAAGGGAAAAGAATGATCCTTTCTCCGCCGGAGACCGGGGAAGGCTGAGCAGGTATCACCAGGACTTTAGGAAACTGACCTGCAGTCAAGCAAAAAACTCAACTCGGGCCACAGAAACTCAAGCCAGACACATCATCCTGAGGTTTAAGGCACAGAGAGCTGGCCCTGCTCGCTCGTCAGATGCTTCTAGGCTGACGCTTGCAGAAGCTCTCCTAACAGTAGGACATTTATATCCTTACCCACAGCCCCTTCCCCCTCTGGGAGCAAGAATAGGTCCCTTCTATCTCTGTGCCCCGTCTGCTGTAAGTATTTCTGAAACAACCTATGTAGTTTGGTCTATAGGAGAGTCAGCCCCCAGGCCAGAGCACATCCTTCTAACCAGATCCTGGGCTGGCAGAAACCTGTTTTTCTTTCATTGCTCTCCAGACTCTACCATTCGTTAAGTCCCTTTGGCTGTTCAGGTCTGCTCTGGTCCCTGTCCTTTCCTCTTCTTCTGGAGAAGGTGTGAAAGACACCTTAGGAACCTCTTCTCGGACCCTCCACAGAGGCACAGCCTGCTAATTAACACTTGGTGTTGCTCTGCTGCTTATCCGGGAGCACATTGGGATGGGGCTCAATTAGTAGAACCCTTACCTAGCACGTACAACTCCCTGGGTTCTGTCCCCAGCAATGTGTCAAAACCATGTGATCTCAGTACCCAGGAGGTCTCGGAGAAAAACCTCCCCGATCCTCTTTGCTTTTTTACAATCTGTCTGTCCCCTCTTCTAAAATGCTTCCTGACCCCTAGGTACAGGGAGTTGTTTTGCGGATGTAACCATTGGGACTGGGCTCTGAAACTTTGCACTGTGGTTTTGTGGTTTTCTGTAGTGGTTTGCCGTCTATTGCAAAGGGAGGTTTTCTTGATGAGGGATGAGGACTACACTTATCTATGGCTATAGGGACACGTATTTGAAATGTAGTTAGGGGTTGTGCTGGTTTAGCAAAGTGGTCATTGTAGGGTCTCCCCCATGATCACTAGCCTTGGGTTAGTTAGCAAGGTTTTCAGTACCAGGTATGGTACTTTCTTGTTGAGAAGGTCTTAAGCCTCTGTTGGCTACTGCCAAGGTGTGTGTGTGTGTGTGTGTGTGTGTGTGTGTGTGTGTGTGTGAGAGAGAGAGAGAGAGAGAGAGAGAGAGAGAGAGAGAGAGAGAGAGAGACTACTGCACTCCCTGGGTTGTTGCGCCATGCTGGCTGTTGTTTTAGTTCATAGTTGTCATGGCTGGGCTGCCTCCCTTCTTTTGGATGATTTCATGGTGTCTTCTGAGTCTCAGGAGGGAGATGCTCAGGTCAGTTCATGCTCAGAGACATCTGGGCCCTGGGCTCAACATGCACAGGTCTTTAGCAGTAGGAACTTATCTTCAGTCCCTGGGGTGGAGTGGGGCAACCAAGAGCAATATCCATAGTCTGCAATGGTTTAGGAGTCTCTTGGACAACCTTGCATGTTGGTGACTTGCTGATCCCCAGCCTCTGTGGCAGCCTTGCATGAACTGACACGCTCATGTAAAGAACACGCAATGCTCAGCGTTCACCACATTTTTATTTTTTTAACATTCTTTTGCTCAGCTTTATTTAGTGGGCTTCAGTCATCGAATGGATCTTGGATTCCAACTGAAACTAACGGAAGGCCAGGGGTCCTTCAGAGACTGTCAGTTGTGGGGGGTTAGGAGGAGCTAAAGGGCTTTAAAAGTCAGCTCTATTAATTAGGAAAACAAAAAACAAAAAAAGCAGACATCTATATTAGAGCAAATAAGTGACACAGGCTTGCCAATCAACCTCAAAAGCTTTCTTGACTGGTTTGTTTTCCAGAATCTGTGACTGCTCCACCGAGCAGAATCAAAGGCCAAGCTCACCCAGCACAAGCTAAGTATGGATTGTAATGACATCAAAGGGAGATCTTCAATGACTCAAGATACAGTGGATGCAGCCACCCAGCCATCTTCAAGCCACTTGAATGGCTTTCTGAGGCTGTCAATCAGGAAGAAGTAGAAAGAACATTGGGTCTCAGGTAACCAAGCTCCACCCATCTTGTCATCAACAGAAAGCTCGAGTACCATCCTGGTCTAAGTGAGAAAGACACCCTCTGAAAGTGGACAGAAGACTTGCTACTTTCCCGTGACTCTCTGTGGCCTGGTGGTCACCTGTGACAGTCCACAGTGACAAGCTAACGATGCTTTTCCAAAGCCCTGGAAACTGCAGAGAAATGGAGTGCTGACTTCACACCGTGGTGTCTTCTCTGCAGAACGAGAGGTCTCTTTGGAAAACACAGTGACTTCAGCAAGTCTCCAGCATACCTGGCGGAGGTACCATGTCATGGCTGAGCCTGACCATGACAGACTGAGGAAGGTAGCCACCATAGGTCACTCCAGAAAGTCACTGCTTACAAATCAAAAAGTAAAACTTGTGGCCTTCAAGAAGACAACAGGCCCTGATAGCATTCTTCCGAGTAGACAATACTGGTCCTTCCTAAACTCTCAAGTCAAATCCCACCTTCCCTTCTGTACCTCCCTGGACTAAGCCAGCACCCCCACAGAACCCTGCTTCTAGCAGCCTGGCCAGTGGTCAGTACCAACAGCCTATCCCAAACCTCCAGGTCAAGGCTATTCTTACTGGGACATTACTTAATCTTATTCCTTTGGAAGGTACAATGGGGCCAGTTAAGCCCAGTAGCCTCCCTGGCACTCCCTGTGTAGCCCTATTCCAGTGCACTGCCTTCTCTGAGTCTTGTTCTCCCAACAGACTTAGCCAGACACTAGCCAGAAAGCAATTAATCATGAGACAAACACGGTCAATATTCTCTCCCAATTAAATGACAACTCTGTGGAGTCAGGAGACCTGGACTCGAATCTTGGTTCTGCCAACTGGACACTGTAAAAGAAAGGTCCCTGGGGCTCTATTTTCTCAACCCCCAATGCCTATCCCAGCCTCCTGAGTGAGAAATGATGAAGATGATAAACCTGAACATGTCCAGAAGCCTGTGCCGTGCAGGGCAGTGAAGCCAGTTAGAATCAGGGCTTGAGCTCAGAGGCTAGACTCACATACTGTATGTGAGCACTTAGCTGAGTACAGGACATATACACACGGTACTCTATAAATATTTACTTGGTATATGAGCATTTATCAAGCACCGAGTATGTGTTTATTAGGATACCTCTAAATTAATGCTTGTTACAACTCCGAAGAAGAAGGTGCTGATTTTAGTCTGACCATCAAAAAAGAAATTCAAGTCCTAACCTCGGGGGAACAGCTCAAGCTGCCAATGTCTCTCCAATGTAACGTAAAGCGCCCACCACCCCAAACCTACTCTCTACCTGCAGGTGTCTAATGAGTGCATCTTCTCCTAGTTCCAAAACCATGCAAACATAACCATCTATAAGATATGACTCAACACCACCAAAAAGCCCACCACATGCCTCTTGACTTCTTCTGTCTTTTCTACCTTTTCTCCTGAATTGACAACTTTAGTTGCTCCTGAACTTGTCTCTCTGGGGAGACCTTCGGTTTGAGCGCCTCTTGTGCAGGCCCTAGCCTTCCTTAGAGGGTATCTGGGTCACTCAACACACTAGGAACTGTAGTGTCGAGAAGATCAGTCCTGAGTAAGTATCTTCTCTAGTGCCTCAGAGAAGAGGCATCCTTGACAGGGCAAAGAGGAGAAGAGCACACCGGGAGTCTACAGCTGGCTTTCTGGAGTCGATATTGGGAGGATGAGAGGGACTCAGACGCAGAGAGAGCAGAGAGAGATGGTAAGTCCAAACCTCTTCATCCCGACACCAGGAAATCTTGGTGGGGGAGAAAGATAATCCAGCACCAGACCAGCCCAGCAGGGATTGCACTAAAAAAGGCCAAGTGGTCAGGTTAATAAGGCTTTTAGGATTCTTCATGCCAAGCCTGCTGTGCTCGGTCCTCTCCAAGCATCAATTATAAGAGTGTAAAACTTTGTGGACCAGAGAAAGGGCACCAAGTTCATGGCACTACCAGGAACTGATGGCTCTTCCTCTTCATCCGCCCTCCTTCCACCCCCCACCCCGACCCTCCCAGGTTCTTACTGCTTGCTTCCAGCCGCTCTCTACTGCCTGCTAACTACCTCACAACTCCGCAGTCGTGAACAGGATCCATTTATTAATGCTTCCCTCAATACAGCCAAAGGAAAATTCAGCCTAGCGTGTCTCCTTATTGCAGACCTCAGAAGGCTAGCTCCCAAGAATTAAAGCTGCTGTACCAAATCCTATTGTCTCCCCATCTGCCCCCACAAAAATGATTACTTCCTGTGGCAGTTGGTGCAGACTGGGGCTCCAGATGGGCTTTCTTGAGATGCACTGGGTAACCCAGCTTCCGTTTCTTGACTCATAGCTTGGGGTTCCCAGGACATGCCATGAGTGAGTGTCTAGGACAGTGGCTCTTATCCTGTGGGTTGTGACACCCTTCGGGGATGTGATAACCTTTCTCAGGGGTCACATATCAGATATCAGGCATAACAGATACCTATATTATGATTCATGGTAGTAGCAAAATAGCAGTTACGAAGTAGCAATGAAAACACCTTTATGGTTGGTGTCACCCCAACATGGGTCACAGCATCTGGAGGCTTGGGAACCACTGGGCTAGGAGCTCCGCTCAGTTTCCCCACAGAGGGTACCAGGCAGGCACTGGCTAAGCTTTTTCACAGACTCCAGTTAATCCTCCGGGAAAAAAAGAGATTAAACTGCCCTCGTATGTTCCAGATACAAAGACGGATACAAAGCAGAGAGCTGGGGGCTTCTCTGGAGAACAAGAGGCAACGGAGTTGAGTCAAATCCTGGCTGCTTGGTGGCTCCACTCCGGCCTGTAATTGTTTCGTTTCTCCTTTTGTGTTTCGTCCTGCCCTCCTCTCTCCCACACAGAACTCTCCCTTCCTGCCACTGTCTGCATTCCTTAGCCTGTCACTTGTCACTGTGTACCCCCGGACTGACCAACCACTGCACAGATTCCCTCAAAGTTCCCTGTGCCACGTGCACCCGATCCCTATCACCTGACTGGACTTCCCACAGAGCATCAGTGGACACTCTTCCTGCCAAGCCTGGGTTTTTCTTCCTTTACTGCCTCTTGCTCTCTTCCCTTCTTTTTCACTACCTAAGACTTTCTCCATTCCTGGTGTTCTGGCTTTTCTATTTGGATTTTGTAACAATCCAGATTGCTTCTTGCTTTGTTTTAACCTACGTAGTTAGCTGAACCAACTTTCCACCAGCCACCTACCCACATACCAATTCATCTATCCATTATATACAAACATATATCTTTCATTCCGCTCATCTGTCACATATGATATCTATCTGTCCCCCATCCATTAATCCATCATACATAATACATACATATCCAACCATCCACCTGCCCTAGATACCAACCTCTCCCTCATCCAAACAACCCCTGTCCTCCATCCATCCATCTCTTCACAGAACCATTTAGCCACCCAGCCACCTTGGAATCCAAGCCAGTCCCCAGGAACCCATCAGTCCATTCTATCTATTGGCCCATCTCTCTGTCCTCTGGCTCGTTTCATCAGGCTCTAAGCTTAGACTTGCTCTGACCGTGGGCAGGTGACTTTATTTCTCCAATCTTCCATCACTCCACTTGTAACACAAGAAAAATGCAAAGAACAGCATATAAAAAAAATGGTTGTCAAAGCCGGGCGTGGTGGCGCACGCCTGTAATCCCTGCACTTGGGAGGCAGAGGCAGGCGGATTTCTGAGTTTGAGGCCAGCCTGGTCTACAGAGTGAGTTCCAGGACAGCCAGGGCTATACAGAGAAACCCTGTCTCGAAAAACCAAAAAAAAAGAAAAATGGTTGTCAGGATTACACACAAAAATGGACGTGAAGAAATACGATTTAAAGTGGTATCTACAATATGTATTGACTCCGAGGATAACTCCATCCACTTAATCAGCCTTCAAACACTGGCCTTGTTTCTTCCCTTTCTCCTTCCTCCCCTTCTCATTAAGCACCAAGACTCTGAAATCAAGCTTGGCCTTTCCTGTGACCTTTATTAGCTTGTAAGCTACAATCTTGCCTCATTTCTCTCCTGACCCAGCACAGCTCCCACCCCGCCCCCAGATTCATTTTTCCAAAGGGTCGTTCTCTGTTATAGCATCCTCTTTCCCCAAATCACCTCGGGGTCAGGATGGATAAAACACTGTTTTCGAGATGATTGAGTGATCTTTCCCTTCGTTTACCTTTTCTTATCTTTTCATTAGAAATTTAATACAAACAGAGACATGTAAAGTAAGGAAGGGGCGGAAGGAGATTGCTCGGAATCTCATTATGAGAGTGAGCAAACCTGCAGATAGGAGATTGATCTACTTCCTTTCACGCCCCATCCCCCTTCCCATAGGACGAGGCTTGTTGTGTTAAGAGGATCCGGCAGTAGAAACCATCTTGTGCCTGAAGTTCATTTCTCACTTATATGGTATTTCTCTTGTTATCATCTTCATAGTTATCTTCTTTAATAGCTGTGTAATATTCCATTGAGCTGCTTAACCAATTTCCATTTGCTAGAAACCGAGCCTATTTGTAAGACATTTAGAGCACCAGGCACAAGGCAACCACTCAATAAAGCTTGGCTATTACTACTATTTCCAATTTGAGCTATCACGTATAATATGTAGAAATATTTTATTTTGCACAGCTTCTTCCATACTTATCTGTTTCCCTAATACTTAAACAAAGATTGCTGGCCTACAGGGCATTGCTGGTTTTATGCCGCTTGATTCTGACTCCAGCAGACAGGGCTAGATCCCTCCCACATCCACCCACACTTCTGGCCTTTTCACAGATGGCTTGATCAACCGTTAACTACAGGGATGTATACCTCTGTTGTGAGACCTTTGCATGAACAAATGACTATTTATCCATGACAGCGTACTGATGACAGACCTAAGAAATTCTTCTACTCAACACTTCCGCCTAGCGAATCCATGATTTTGCTGCGGTTACTTATTGGAACATGGGTGAGGGGTTACTTACAAGAGTGTGGGTGATCACGGGAACTCCATCGCTGAACAGCCCACCCCAGCATGGGTGAAGACTCATGAAAGCTGTACCCTGGAGGCCCCCCGCTTTCCTTGAGGGTTTCTCTAGACGGTTCTTCTCCATAGCAACTGCTTGCTGATCGTCTTAAGTTTGGACGGGGCCTCTGTGGGTCTTGTAAATTCCTTGCGTTTCTGGGCCTTCTAAGTTTCCCCCAAGTTCCTGAGAATTATAGGTCTCCCTCTGCTTTCCAAAAACTGATGTGCCTCGGGTTAAAGGAAATCACTAACAATCCCTTGGCTTGGTGCTTTCTCTGAGCCTAGCGCCTGTCTCCAGCAGCTCCCAGGTCTCAAAACTGATGACATCTGGGGCAGCTTTCAAACACTATTGATTCAGACCTGAGACATCAAGGCTAGAGTCCACATGTCCTTAAGGTGAGATGCTTACTGAGGATGCTGCACTCCAGCTCCCAAAGGTTCCCAGGAGATGTGAGCCCCGGGCCTCACAGTAGTAACCGGCTAAAGAAGAGAACCCTTGGGTCTCTGGTCCCTTTGTTCCTCTTTCCTTCCTGCCCCTTGGGGGGCCTCCCACACACCATTCCATTGAACTCAAATCCTCCACAACTTGCTTTGGGGAAAACTCAAACTACAACGGATACGCCATACAAGTTGCAAAATCATCCAGTGTGTTCCACACTGGAAACGACCAACTTCGGTTATGGTTTTTGAGGTCTCACTGTTTCTCAGACCAGTATACAGTATATGGCAGAATACCCTAGCAGTGGTACCAGGTGGGTGTCCTTGCCCTTGCTTTATAGGCTTCCTAACAGGGCCACAACCCGTGTGAGCCACTTGTAGATGGCCATCCAGGTCCCCAGTGGCAGGCTGGGGTTCAAGCCATAACTCTCTTCCCCAAGATTCAACAGGGTCTCACTAGGTAGCCCTGGCTGTCCTGGAGACTGGGTGACTCAAGCACCCAGAGATCTGCTTGCCTCTGTTTCCCAATTGCTAGGATTAAGAGACCCTGGCTGGGTCCTGAACTCTTTTATACGTCTTTTTTTTGTTTTGTTTTGTTTTGTTTTGTTTTTCGAGACAGGGTTTCTCTGTATAGCTCTGACTGTCCTGGAACTCACTTGGTAGACCAGGCTGGCCTCGAACTCAGAAATCCGCCTGCCTCCGCCTCCCAAGTGCTGGAATTAAAGGCGTGCGCCACCACTGCCTGGCTGGGTCCTGAACTCTTAATGGCTGTAGTGTCATGTCAGTTACATCCCGCAGCAATCAAAAGGTCTTATAGCTAAAATAACAACAATACTATTAGTAGTGATCACCCCATTGTACCGATCCGATCTCACCACAGTGCATTTGCATTGACTGGCTCTCAGAGCTGTCTCCATTGCCTCCTGAACATGCTATGAGTATTTCTACTTTGAATCTGGACTTAAGTTCCTCTTGAGCTCATAACTTCTCTTGACTAGGTTCTATTTCTCCCACCGTGGACTTGATCTCTTACCATTTTTACCTCCTTCCAACCATACCTGTAACCAACACACAGAATTCCTTTCTGCTGCTTCTAGATGAAAAGTGATATGGGACACCTTATAGTGACAACCAAAAGTACCCAGAATGGGTCAGGCGCCATCCAAGACTGGTAGGAAACGCCCCCTCGCCATTGTCTTTTTTTTTTTTTTTTTTTTGGTTTTTCGAGACAGGGTTTCTCTGTGTAGTCCTGGCTGTCCTGGAACTCACTCTGTAGACCAGGCTGGCCTTGAATTCAGAAATCCACCTGCCTCTGCCTCCCAAGTGCTGGGATTAAAGGCGTGGCCATCGTCTTCTTTGACTTCCTGTAGCATCCTCCTCCTCTTCCTACTGCCTAGACCTTAGCCGTCTTCCATGTCTTCATCTCCAAGTGTTTAAAACTTCAGAAAGATCACCCCAAGCTTGAAAAATCAAAGCCATCGAGTGTGGTTTAAGCAGAAAGGCTGTGTGGGGGGCTCAGTTCTGACTTCTCTCATTCACTCTGATTAAATACCAGGCTTTGTGAAGTCACTGGTCAACTGGTCAACAACTTTGTCTAATAGAGATGTGAATATTTTTTATCCCATAGTGCAGAGACCCTGAAGATAGCATGTTGTGGATAGCCCTGGGCTCGTACTTTGATGTTAGTTCCACTCCTCAGAGGGGCTGCAGATGAGGAGTTGCCTTGTGAATCTTCTCCCCACCTTAACTTTTCAAATAAAGGCTTGAGCCAATGATTGGGCAGGAGGAAGGTGGGAGGAGCAGAGAGTCTAGGGGAGGAGCTACGGGGGATAAAACAGGAGGAGGAGGAGCAACGGAAAGAGAAGAAACAGAGAAGAAACGTAGGAGAAGAAACAAAGGAGAGAAACGGAAAAAGAGAAACGGAGAGGCAGCAGGGAGAGAAGCTCGGGGCCTGGAGTTTCCGCAAGTTGTATGGGATTAATATAGATTGAAACAGAGTAGTGGAGTGGGAGGCCTGCCCAGTCTAGGCTTGTAGCTTGTTTTGTTAACCGCTGAGTTGAGCTTTCTTTGACCGGGGAACTGGGTTGGAAACATAGTAGCAACAATAGCGTATTTCACACTAAGCACTTTCATCCCAACTTTGCAACCTTATCCTAGCACTCCTCCATCTGATTCTTCATAATAAATCGCCAGTGCTCCCCAAACACTCTTTGAAGTCTTCAAAGCATCTTCCTAGTTTCCTCACAAGCGAGTGAGTTGTGGAGAACACACTCGTCCTCTCGAAACTTAAACCTGGTTTGCAGTTTACTGCCAGGTGTCTTTCCACAGCCCCGACCAGAGCCCCTGCTGACAACAGGGCGGGGAAAGAGGAAAGGTCCCTGCTTTTGCTGGGCATGGAGGAAGCTGTGCTTTTGGGCTGGTGTGAATTGGCTGACTGTAACTTGGGTTGCAATGAGGGATCTCATGGTTGCGGGGGCTGTTCCATTATTCTAGGGTGCTGAACAATGCCTTCAGCTTCCCCTTGCCACCTATCAGCAGCACCCCACTCCTCCACGCCGCAAGTCTCCAGACATGACTGCCAAGTGCCAGGAAGGAGCAGTTGACCCCTGTGACCTCACTTCATACGCTTGCAGTCGTGAGAGATGTCAAGAACATCTCCAGGCATTGGCAAATGACACCCAAAGGATTCTTCTGGATGGGCTCGCAAAACCCAAAGACATTCTAAGAGCTTCTTCTAGTTTCCAAACTACCGCAGACACGGAGCTCTGGGTCCACCCCCGGTGGCTCAACTCGGACCAGAGGCTATTTCTGAAGCTCTCGGGTGCTTCTCGACTAAGAACCGATCTCTAGAGGCCCAGATCTGAGATGATGGCAGCTTCCTTGCCACTGTGTGCACTACGACTCTCCTCAGAGAGTTCCTTATACCCAAGGATTTGGGAAGAGGGTGCAGCCCTTGAGAGCCCCTCTTTAAATGCTCAAATATGCACTTAAGTCTCAGAAATGCCCATTTTTAAAGCCCTGACCTCTACCTGGCTTTCTTCTCTGGGCAACTGCAGAGTTTCCCAAAACAGATGATGCAGCCATATTCTCTACAACCGTTATTAGCCCTCTTGTGGATCCCAGTGTCTCCTCAAGGCATACTACACAGTGGTACGCCAAGAAAAGTGACCGAGGAGACCAGAATCAAACCTTCACGTGGCTTTACTTGTTCTCAGGAACGTTTAAGAACTAGAGAAAGAGAGAGTTGGAGAGATGGCTCAGGGGCAAAGATGGCTGCCCTTCCACAGGACCTGGGTTTGATTCTCAGCACCCACATGGCAGGTAGCAACCATCTGTAACTCTAGCTCCAGAAGACCCGATGCCTTCTTCTGGCCTTCTATTGGGACCAGACAAGCATGTGGTACACAAAATGACATGTGGGCGTAGGGACGTAGGGAAAGACTGGAGAGGTGGCTCAGTGACTGAGACACATGACAAACTAGGCAAAAGTAATAGGCGCTGTCCCAAGCTGTCCCAAGCTCTGAGGTTATATGTCCCCAGCCATTAATGCCCAGCCCAATACACCTGTTCCTTGAAGCCATAGACCCAGGAAGGCCCAGATAGCTCCCAAGCTTTGCCTTTATAAAGCCATCCATGCCAACACTGACCTGAGCCTGGCCAGGAGACCAGCCCTTGGCTGCCCTTTCTGGTTGCACTGTCCATGGCTAACAACTCAGTCACTGTGTACTTAGACACACACACACACACACACACACACACACACACACAGAGAGAGAGAGAGAGAGAGAGAGAGAGAGAGAGAGAGAGAACTAACACATCTATGAGGGTCAAGGGAGTCATCTCCAGAGTGCGGGGGGCGGGGGGGGGGGGCGGGGATTGGGACCTGCAGGTCCCTGAGGGTTAGGAGATGGTGTCCTTAAGTGGGAAAGTAAGAGGTGCTGGCTGTTGGCACAAGACCCACATGAGGCTCAGATTCGCTCCCTATCACTGCTCAGTCTGTCGGAGTCTTTGACAGACACAAGGCCATGCATGGCTCATGCTGATTTGGGTAGGTGCTAAATCCTTCCCTAACACGGTATCAACTTGAGCATAATTCCAGTTACAGCATGCCAACCAAGTTCATTCCTCTGTCTTCTTCCTGGCCCCATGGAAGGGACGTCGGTCCCCTAGAATTGGAACAGGACATATCCAGACACTGAATTCTCAGCTTAAGGGAGATGTATTGCCCAAGAGGGGCAGTGAGCAGAGTGTGTGAGTGTATGAGTGTGTGTGTGTGTGTGTGTGTGTGGTGTGTATGAGTGAGTGTGTGTGTGTGAGTGTATGAGTGTGTGTGTGTGAGTGTATGAGTGTGTGAGAGTGTATGAGTGTGTGTGAGTGTATGAGTGTGTGTGAGTGAGAGTGTATGAGTGTGTGTGTGAGAGGGTGTGTGTGAGAGGGTATGTGTGAGTGTGTGAGTGTGTGTGTGAGTGTATGAGTGTGTGTGTGAGTGTATGAGTGTGTGTGTGAGTGAGTGTATGAGTGTGTGTGAGTGAGTGTATGAGTGTGTGTGTGAGTGTATGAGTGTGTGTGTGAGTGTATGAGTGTGTGTGAGTGAGTATATGAGTGTGTGTGAGTGAGTGTATGAGTGTGTGTGAGAGTGTATGAGTGTGTGTGAGTGTATGAGTGTGTGTGTGAGTGAGTGTATGAGTGTGTGTGAGTGAGTGTATGAGTGTGTGTGAGTGTATGAGTGTGTGTGAGTGTATGAGTGTGTGTGAGTGAGAGTGTATGAGTGTGTGTGTGAGAGGGTGTGTGTGAGAGGGTATGTGTGAGTGTGTGAGTGTGTGTGTGAGTGTATGAGTGTGTGTGAGTGAGTGTATGAGTGTGTGTGTGAGTGTATGAGTGTGTGTGAGTGAGTGTATGAGTGTGTGTGTGAGTGTATGAGTGTGTGTGTGTGAGTGTATGAGTGTGTGTGTGAGTGAGTGTATGAGTGTGTGTGAGTGAGTGTATGAGTGTGTGTGTGTGAGTGTATGTGTGTGTGTGTGTGAGTGTATGTGTGTGTGTGAGTGTATGAGTGTGTGTGTGAGTGTATGAGTGTGTGTGTATTGGGCAAGGGTGCTACAAAGGCAGCAGCAGCAAGTGCAAGCAAATAAAAGCAAGAGAAGGTGTTTCAGCAAGTGGGGTCTTAAGGGGGAAAGCGCTAGGGTGAGTTGGTAAATCCTAATTGGACACGTTAGCCAAACCGTGAATTTTGACTGTTGAACCTTGGTGTTTGGTCTCAGGAACACCAGTGGCCAAATAAGCGAAATTGCCTTGGGGCTCACTTTAGGGAATGCGATCTAATGGTTCTGAGTAAGGAGGAGAAGGGCGGAGGGCCAAAACCTGTTAGCACCATGGTTGCCATGCTTGGGCCTGCTAGAGCCCTCCACTCTGCCCCACTCTTCCTGAGCTGCCTGAGGTGAGGAACCTCTTCCTCCTCCAAATTTCCTGTCAGCCCCTTAGACAGAGAGCCTGAGCTGGCCTAACAACCCGGTGGGTGAAGAGGATCCTTAATGGACTTTACAAGTCAGCAAAAGATTAGTGGAGAGCCCTGGCTTTGTTCCTAATGGGCTCAGATACCTGCCGCTTCGGGTCATACAGGTGACTTTAATTGGATGAAGCCAGCCTGAGGAAAAAAATCCGTGCTGCCAGCAAGAGTGAGACGCAGGCCCGGACCACCTAGTTCTCCATCTTGGGGCTGCCACCTTACCAGCACCAAGTTTCTCACACCATCTCCCGATCTCTCTAGTGGAGGGGACAGGAAAGTGTGGTGGTTAGTTTCCAAGGCCAACTGGATGTAGAATCACCAGAATCACCAGGGAAACACACGACTGGGTCTGCCTGGGACGGTGTTTCCAGAAAGGTTCAAATGAATCGGGAAGGCCCGCCCTGAATGCGGGTGGTCACCACCTTATGGGCTGCACTGGGCTCCAGCACTGAACAAAAAGATGAAAGCACGCTGAATTCCGGCTTCATCTCTCTCTGCTTCCTGACTGGATGCCACGTGACCAGCTGCCTCACGCTCCTGACGCCATGACACCTTGCAGCAACAGACTGTGCCTGTGAATGGAATCAAAATAATCCTTTCCTTCCTCAAGTTGCCTCTTGTCAGGTGTTTGGTGCCAGCAATGAGGGAGGGTGACGAATACAGTCATATTCTGCAGCCACCAAGTTCTTGGAAATAAAATGCAATGGGACCATTGCATGCTTGCCTGCAGCAAAGGTCCTATGTCCTATGTGCGGGCACCAAGAACCCAGAGCCCTGTGCCCCTACTACTGTGACCCAGGGTTGCTTAGTTTTCTGTCTAATCACACTTCACACTTCCTTGAGACACAATTAATATGGCATGAGTTGTGTCAAAATATACTTTGCTGTGGGCTTAGGCAATGTGTTCATAGCACTGGTGGGCGTGAATCACCAATACTATCCCATTTCAAAATATTCCTAGCATCCCAAAAAAATCCAGTATCTTCATAGTCCCTCCCTCTGGCCCCTCTGAAGCCCTTGGCAACCACTAACCTGTTTTCTGTTTCTGTGGGTTAGCCTGCCCAGAACAGTTCTTTCCATTGCATAGATTCATATGACATGTGGCCTTTTGTGTTTGAGACTGAGTGTGAATCTCCACCCCAAAGCTGTGTGACCTTTAATGGGCCTCCAGGGTCTTCCCCCATATGGGCAATGGAATCAGAGCAGATTCTTCATTACAAAGACTTGGTAAACTGGTCCATTCAAAGCTCTGGGGATGGTCTTTCATAGTCAACACCACACAGGGAGGGCTCCTCACCTGTCGTCAACATCACACAGACAGCCGCCATTTTGCTGCTGTTATTATTTCTGTCTTTGCAGCTCTCCTGCCCTTACTGAAAGGCTGGCTGGAATGAAAAATAAAAGTAAGGTGCATACCCAGGGGTGGGAGGTATGACTAGGAGCCCAGCTTCAATGAATGCAAGGAGTCTGTCTCATCATACACACATTTAACGATCACAAATCTAGTTCTTCCAACCACGGAGGGGGGCACAAAGAAAGAAGGAAAAAGAACAATGTCACTACTGCAATTAAATGTTGTGAAATTATATCTTGCCTGTATTCTTTGTTATGCACTGTACATGGCTGCATGCATTATACATTTTTTTCCACATTGATTACAGCACAGGCTTGCATACACAAAACCACGCACACGGCACTTTAATGGGCAACTTCAAAGATTTCAAGGTTAATGACAACTCTGTGTTTGCTTTAAACCCTGACTTTATAACCCAACCTCTGAGTAAAATTCAACTCCATTGTATGTCAACAATACCAATTTAGAATTATTCCAGATGAATTAAATCAACAATAACAAAGTGGAATCTCTCTAGAAGAATTCAACCAACCACCCCACAGTCCGGAGCTGGATGCGAGGCTGCAATTGACTCCAATTGTGCAGCATCCATCCACGGAGCCCCGATTCTGTTCTCCACAACCTCACGGCATCACTTGGAAAGCCAACCACATAATCACAGGGCTCAGGGTAGCAGAAGTGAGTTAAGAAAATGTGGGAATATAGTAATCTGCTATCCAGGAGCCAACAGATAGGAGAGGCAAGAACTGTAGACATATTCTCATATTCTCATATTCTCTCCTCTCTCTCTCTCTCTCTCTCTCTCTCTCTCTCTCTCTCTCTCATGTGTGTGTGTCTTTCTTTCTCTCTGTCTCTGTTTCTATCTCTCTGTCTCTACTCCCCTTCTATGTATGTGTGTATCTCTCTCTCTCTCTCTCTCTCTCTCTCTCTCTCTCTCTCATGTGTGTGTGTCTTTCTTTCTCTCTGTCTCTGTTTCTATCTCTCTGTCTCTGTCTCCCCTTCTATGTATGTGTGTATGTCTCTCTCTCTCTCTCTCTCTCTCTCTCTCTCTCTCATGTGTGTGTGTCTTTCTTTCTCTCTGTCTCTGTTTCTATCTCTCTGTCTCTGTCTCCCCTTCTATGTATGTGTGTATGTCTCTCTCTCTCTCTCTCTCTCTCTCTCTCTCTCTCTCTCTCATGTGTGTGTGTCTTTCTTTCTCTCTGTCTCTGTTTCTATCTCTCTGTCTCTGCTCCCCTTCTATGTATGTGTCTCTCTCTCTCTCTCTCTCTCTCTCTCTCTCTCTCTCTCTCTCTCTCTCTCTCTCTCATGTGTGTGTGTCTTTCTTTCTCTCTGTCTCTGTTTCTGTCTCCCCTTCTATGTATGTGTGTATGTCTCTCTCTCTCTCTCTCTCTCTCTCTCTCTCTCTCTCTCTCTCTCTGTGTGTGTGTGTGTGTGTGTGTGTGTGTGTGTGTTTCTCTTCCTGTCTCTCTGACCCTGTCTTCTTTTTCTTCCTCTCTCTTTCTGACCCTTTCTTCTGTCTTTCTCTGCCTCTCTATCTCTGTCTAGCTCTCTGTATCTTTCTCCTACTCTATGTGTGTGTGTGTGTATGCATCTCTCTGTTTCTCTTCCTGTCTCTCTCTGCATCTCTGTCTCTCTGCCTCTCTCCCTCCCCCCTCTCTCTCTCTTTCTCTCTCCCCTGCCTTATAAAACTTCATACCACTCATTGCCACACGATAGACAGTATGTATCCCCCTGCTCAGTTGTGTCACTGTGACTATTTGCTGAAAGACATCTGGTCTACCTTCCTCACGTCTGCATTCCCGGTGCCTTGAAGGGTGTTACACACTTAACAGGCACTTGGCAGTGATGACTTACTGAACGAGTGCATGAGGGCCATTTCTTTCAGATTCCTTACTTTCCTCCATCTGCTACCCTACAGACAGCCGCAGTTGACTCCTCTCACCTCAGTTTGCTTACTTATTAATTACCTCAAAGGAGTGGGGAAATGTTCTATATCAAAACAAGGTGAAGGCAGCAACCCAGGGCATTCACCCAGTGCCACCTTCTAGCAGGGAAGGGAGTATCTAGAGATGCATGCTCACCCCCATATCAGAAGGCTCAGTAGAATGCTCATCAGATGAGGACATGGTTCAGTTGATGAAGTTCAACAAGACGGCCAGAATTTGGATCCCTGAACCCATATAAAAGCCAAGCAGGTGTGGTGGCCCCTTGTAATCCCTGCACTCAGGAGGCAGAGATGGGGTCCCCAGGGCAAGCTAGCCAGATAGATGAGCCAGAATTGGTGAACTCTGACTTCAGCAAGAGACCCTGCCTCAAAGGGACAGAGTCAAAGAAGACACTAGTGTCAGCTTCAGGCATCTGCATGCACACACGTTTCCATACACACACAAATACGCATACATACATTCATGTCCCCACTCACATGTAAACTCACATACACACACCCACAACAACAAAAATAAAATAAATAGATAAGATCTTAAAAAGAAATGTCCATTACCACAGTCCTTTATTTTATCATTGGCTATATGTGTGTGTGTGTGGGGGGGGTAATCCAGGAACTCCTGAAATTGGTAAATAGGATACCATATACTCATACCAGGGTACAGACCAATACTCCACACACCTGCATGCCTCTCCATTCTTCTGCTCAGGAACCTCCCAAACCTTGGATGCTCATTAGACCAGCAAAGGGTCCAGAGAAATACAGAGGAGTGCATAGTAGCAGGGGCATCAGGAAGAGAGCACCAGCAGAAGGTAGGCATAGGTAATATCTACCTATCTGCCTCTCTTTCAGATGGATGATTCAGATTTGCCATAGTCTTCCTGTACAGACCCCGGCAACCATGAGCTTGTTTCCCATGACAGTATCAGATCAATGCCACAGTCAACACTGGTTTAGTGGCATTCCATCACTCTGTCTCTACACATTCACTTCTGAGACCTTGGTTCACCTTCCAGAGTGGTCCTTGGCACCCAAGCTTGTATCTCTCCATTGTTCTTTGGGAGAACTCAAACCAAGACACTGAGTTAACTAACACCCCTGTACATTGGAATAACAAGGAAGCTTTAAGGGTTATACAGCCTCCATAACTAACGAGAGCCAAATTCAAACCTGTCCTAACGCTGCTCTGGGAACTTACCATGGACTTTCATGGGGGCCTGTAACATAGCAGTGGAGTCCTGCATTAAGGAAAAGCTGGGGTGGGTGGCGGGTGAATTGGGGGTGGAAGTCTGTTTTCTTGCCAACAATCATGACCATAGTTACTTATAAGTATCTTCATCACTTATCAGGCTTCTCTGCAGCTCCAAATCCATGAGTGTATGTGTGTGTACACCAGCAAACATGTAAGTGTCTATTTGTGTAGGTTCACGTACATATATGTGTATGTAGACGCTAAGCCCCTTCCCTTAGGTACCAGCCACCTTGGCATTCCTTGGGGTTCTCATCTGGTTTTAAGGCAGAGTCTCATTAGGCAGTACTAGCTGGCCAGGCCCTCCTTATGTAGACCAAACTGGCCTTGATCTTACAGAGAGCTTCCTACTTCTGCCTCCAGAGTGCCAGGACTATAGCCATGTGCCACTATGCCTGGGTCACCTAAGGTTATTTGCTTATTTTTTTTTCTTTCTTTGTTTCTGAGACAAGGTCACTCACACCACCACACCCATTTTTCCCTCTGCCTATTTGAACCATCTGAGAAGCTGATCCATTCTATAGATGAGACCACTGAGGCTCCTTTGCTAAAGGTTGCACTGTGAATGAGATAAAGGCTTGAAATAGCTTCCCAGTTCCTGGCGTGTGGGAGTCAGTTAATAATAACTTCTGAGACAACCATTGTGATGTTTTAGGGAACTTACAGATTGGTAGGTGGAAACCACCCACGGTGGGAGTATTTACACTAAAGAAACGGTCAAATGGCGCAAACCACATGATTTAAATTTTTTTTTTGAAAGAGGGAAAGAAAAAGAGATCCAGTTGTTAGGCATCTGGCAGAGCCCCACGGCCTGGCACCCAGCTGGATATTCTTATCCTGTGCTCAGAACGTGGAAGTTACTGCCGACACACTTTACTCTGGAAGACAGGCTTGCTAGCATTCGTCAAATGACTCTGGAAGTGGGAGATCATTATTTGCTCCGTGTTAGAAATATTTCTAGAACTGCTTATTGAATGTTCACAAAACCATTAAAAAGGCCTGACAAGGTTCCTCTCAAATATCTTTTGCATGAAAAAATCTCAGAGATTGGTTAATTGAAGAGACCTTACCTGGGTCACTCCAATGGAGGACATATCCAGTCTCCTATGGTGCATATCCCCAAGCCAGGGATACACGGGGTTTGGGGGCACCCCTATACTGGCATCCAGATGCTCCTCTGTGCACTGTATTGTCTGGCTAGCACCCCCCACAACACACATACACACAGGGAACTCAGCTCTTGTCAAGTGCCTGTCCTCCTCTTTGAATGATGAGTTCCCATTTAAAAAGCCAGAACAGAAGCAGGATTCCTTCCCCTTCAGCCTTTGTCTGACATGTCTAAGCCAGGCACCCCCATACCCTGCAGGCCCTCCCCATCTGTGCCCTGAACCACTTATCTCAAGGGTCTTGTCCCCTCTCCTCTCCATGCCTCCCCTCCATGAGCTCAGGCCCATAAGACCTTCTCCCAGTCATATCCCCCTCCAGACATTTGCTACCCTGAAGCGGGATGACCTTCTGAAAGTGGAAATCAGACCGTGTCACTTCTTGTGATCTACATGGCTGCCCATCACTTGGAAACAAACACTGAAACTCTTGAAGTGACCAACAAAAGCCCAAAGGCTGGCTACCTCTTGACCACACCCCTTACCGCGGTCTAGGCTGGATTGGCCCCTTCTGCACAGAGGCTTTACTCAGTCTGTGCCTTCTGCGTGGAATGCCCCTCCCATGCTCATCATCTCCTGGGCTTCAGTACCCCTCCTTCCTTCTGAAGCTTGGCGCTCCATCACAAGGCTGTCAGAGACGTCTCCTAGACCTTTGATCTGGGTCTGATGCCTTTCTTACTTCCATTATCCATCTGTTCATCCATTCGTGTTCGCTGGGTGCCTACGCTGTGCCAGGCACTGTTGTGAGCCACAGGAATACAGGCTTGGATGAATCAGATGACAGCAATATGTGCCATCACGGGGTGGACATTTCAGTTAGCGGTGAAAGATAAAGACTGGATGAGCGCAATATGTGTGGTGGTGAGACCTCACACAATTGTGTTGTCTTCCTTCATAGTGGTTGTCTTGCTTTTAAATTATTCATTAATTGATATTGATCCCCCCCCCCTGCCAACCAGAGTCCCCAAGAGAACAGAAACTGAATCTGCCATATTAGCAGCAGGACCCTAAAGACACCACTGTTACACAAAACACAGTGGACCATCACAGACATCCTAGGTATCTGTGGGCATATTGGAATTCAAACTGAATTCTCCTAAGAGCAACTTATTTCAGTCCTGAGGCCTGAGAGGGAGAGTCTCTGATGGCTGAAATCCTCGCCACACCCCTTTGAAAAGTCTCTATGCACCTACTTTGCCTGCGATTTTGACTTAAACCAAGGGCCGGCTGACTTCTGCAAAGAGACAGATGGCATTGAGGGCCAGGCAATTTCAACACTGTAGTTAAAGTACAAAGCAGCCGTAACAATTCTATAAACGAAAGAGGTGTGGCTTCGGTCCAAGGAAACTATTTATAAAAACATGCTTCAGGCAGGAACCAGCCCACAGGCTATAACTTGTCACCTCTGAGTCAGATGTCCCCAGATGCCCACAGCTCATGGCAGTAGAGGGTGAGTCGGCCCAGCCCACCACCACTATGGATTCTACAGCTATTCTAAAGCATGTGCCTTGGGAGTACGCAGCTACCATCTCTGTCCTGGGTCACGCAGCACAAGTGGTACTCTTCTACCTAGGAAGGAGGGGACAGCCTAGGGGACCAGAGGCAGAGATGAAGGCTGCCACACTCCTTCACAGATCTCCAGGCTCCGCAGGAGGATGAGCTCATTTCTGGCCCTCCCTGGGCATGTGTCAAAGCTTCCGCCCTCCACCCAGCCCAGTTTGTATCCATCTGGGAGACACAGGGTCCATGTGCCTCGACAGATCGGTGACACTGGATGGTGTCTCTGAAGTTAGATGGGACATGCTGAAACATGCCTGTTGCTAATGTTAATTTTCAAGAAGTTGACTTTGACTGGCGGCGGAAAAAGAAAAATCACTTTACTTTTGGATTGTGTGGTTATTTTTTACCCTCCCTTGGGAGCTGTGGGTTATAGCTATGGCAAACAAGAGTCCTCAGAGGCTTGTCCAGGACAGTGGATGAGATACAGGTTACTATAATGTTTGTGGAGCCAGAGAACGTGGACAGCACTGATACTGTGTTTAGGACCACAGTTGGGTATCGAATGTTCAAGACAGATGCGGAACGTCACCAGCAGCATGGAGGTTTGAATGAGAAACAGCATCTGCTGGCTCGGGGATTTGAACTCTTGGATCCCAGTTGGTGGTGCTGTCTGGGGAGCTGATGTACCCTTGCTGAAGACGGATATCACTGGGGCAGGCTTTGGGTTCATTAGCCTCGCCTCACTTCCCCCAAGTTTGTTCTCTGCTTTGTATTTGCAGTTAAGAATGTGATTTCTCCGCTTCCCGCTCCTGCCCCTCTGACTGCTGAGGCATGGGGAGGGGAGGGTGTAACATATCACAGGTCACATATCATATCTCTAACATACCAGGGCTCACGGTGACTCAGCGCTGCAGGCTGCTGCTGGTCTGTCACTACTGCGAGTGGAGACTCAAGTCTGGGTACTGTTAATCCCCAAGAGCACTGATAAGAATGTTCTGGGGGGAGGAGGGGTGGCCTTGGTGCCCTCACACCCACATCTGTGTATTTCATCACGGGGGATCCAAAAGTCACCTGCTCCTCCCCTTCATCCTCCTCATTTACTGTGTGTCACTATTATTACGTGAATGTGAGTGTGTGTGTGTGTGTGTGTGTGTGTGTGTATACATGTGGTGGGGGAGAAATGCACACACTTGTGTGCACTTGTTCAAAGTCTACAGGAGAGCAGAGGGTGCCCTGCTCAATCACTCCCTGTCCTGTTCCCTTGAGACAGGTCTTCTCACTGAATTTGGAGGTAGGCTGGTGGCCACCAAGCCCGTGATCCTTCTGCCTCCATCTGTCACTGAGCCGGGGTTTCAGGCACATCGGTTCAGGGGATTTTAAACCCAAGTCCTGATGCTTATACAACAAACACTCTTAACCCACGGGACCAATACCCCACGCCTGCACAACTTTCTTTTAAAGTAGCATATCACTAAAAAGTCATCCACATTGATTGCATTGAGTCTCGGTTTATGACAGCAGAATCATTCAGTGATAGGTTCAATTAGGTGGAATTCCTATGGTGGGCACTGGATGCTGTGTGTTAGGGGTGTGTGTAGGGGGGAGGTTTCTGGTCAAATCCAAAGCAGGTTCTGCCCGAAAGGGGCAATAGTGTCTCAGCTGCTTCCAAACAGAAAGAGAGTTTAAATAAATAGCCAGGCCCGCTTGAGTTTTCAAGAAACGCAGGAAACCTGGACCATCTTTCAAAGGTATCGGTGTCATGAATTTTAAAAGATTTGGGCACCAGTTGCCCCCATGGGTTCAAAGCAGATCAGGGACTGCCAGACTGTCCAGAAGACAGAGTGGAAAGCGTTGGGACAGGTCCCATCAAGCAGATGGCAGGAGCTCCAGTCTGCTAATCACCCAATCCACCTCCCCCACTGGGCCCTACCTAGGTGGGGAGACGTCTCAGATGCCAGTTCTCCTCATTAGTTTTAACCCAAGAGGGAAGGATGATTCTCACCCTTAACCCAAGGATACAGCCACCATCCCATATCTGCGGTGACAGAGGAGACAAGCCCTGGAGAACTGGGTTGGCAGCGTCCCTCGGGAGGCCAGATTCTCCAAGACGTCTGGACACCTTGCTGACAGCTTAATGGAAGGAGGGCCCAAGCCTCTGGCTACTTGATTTGATTCTACCCGACTGATCACTGTGATTGGATGACAGATGATTATTTCCCCCTCCTTTTCAAGAGGTGCCGGGGCACAAGCTGAGACTGGGGGATTCACTCTTCTGGATGGTGTGTCTTGGGGGAAAAAATGATCTTCCTTCCCAGAAGGAATGGTTTCTGCTTCTGCTGCCTGAAGAACAAAGCCAGAGCCCACCAAAGTCAAAATGCCAGGAAATATCCAAACTTGTCAGAGTCCAGACTGCCTTGTCTGCAAAGGTCTTTGAAAATTTATTCCTACACTCAGCTTTCTAGGGAAGGAAAGGGTGGAGGAGCGGCGATAGAACAGAGACCACAGCACTAAGAAGGGAAGAGAGACGGAGGAGCAGTCAGTGGGGAATGATAGAACCTCCCATCCAGGACAGCGCATAGCAGAGAATCCGGAATAAAGAGAGTTTCATTCTGACAGGCAAGCTTTGCTTCACAGGAATTCTCCAGAATGAGAACTGCAGGCTCAGAATTTTGTAAGGCTGTGGATGGAGCCCCCTTCTGGAGAAAATTTTCATCAGGTACAAAACAAGATCAAACCACACAAAGATGGGCATGTGTACGCGCGCGCGTGTGCACACACACACACACACACACACACACAACTGCTGGACGATTTTTGGCCTGTCAGCCAGGTAGGAATTGAAAGCACAGCTTTGTCTTTTCCTGGACTTCCACAAAATAGAAGTTATCTGGACTCCTCAGGTAGTTGTGGTTTTAGACAGGAAGAAGAGATGAGGTTTTGAAAACCTGAGCTCTCCCTACATCTAGAGAGTTAATTTCATGTTTCCAAGTGATTGTCATAGTCCTAGTTCCTGAAGGCAGTACCAGGGCTGGGCATAATTTTGGGGGATTGGGGTGGGAATGGGTGATTTTACTTTAATACACAAGAGGTACTTCTAGAAGAGAGGAGGTAGAAGAGGAAGATCTGGTAAGAAGATCTTCAGGCTTCCAGTAACATGGTGGAATTACATAAATCCAGGTCACTTATTCATCCTGGCGGTGTATTAAAACTATTTTTGGGATTTGCTAAAAATATTTATAATAATGTTTAGACATGTGAACTTTTACCACTTTAAATCCTTGGTTCCCCAGAACTTCTGAGTTAGTACGGGCGGCGGCCTTAAGCAGGAGCCACAGGCTGGCGTTGCCCTCGCAGACTCTGAGCCCTTGCTCTCCTCGGAAAGGCTCCGCACATGCACCAAGCTCTTAAAATAGAACAGGCATAGTGACGGCCACATGAGAAGATGCGGAGACTCAAAGTCCTGAAAGGCAAGACTCTCACTCTCAGGGAGAACTTTCCACTTTAAACCGATGGCACAGAATCCCGTGGAATACTTCTGGGAACTCTGTGGAGGGACAGTCTCAAGACCTGAGCCACTCCCTAGAAATTAATTCTTGGGGGATTGCTCATGCATTGTGCGAAGCTGGGCTGGGTGGAAGTGCTGCCTCCTGGGAGTGGGCAATCCCTACCACAGTGGAATTTCTAACTCACACTTCTGCTCACTTGTGTCGGTGGCCAAATTCCAGCTGCTACTTCCGGGACAGGTTTTCCCAGAACACCCAAGGGGGGTGGGTGGGTGGGTGGGAGAAAAGAGGTCTTCCAGTCTTTATTGTTTAGAAGCCCCCACTACCCCACCCCCAATGCATGCAAATGCGGAAGGTGGCGAGTCTGCCAATGAGCAGCGAGAGGCTGTTAGTTTCCGAGCTGGGCCCGGTGCCTGCTGTACGTTTGACTGCGTGGAAAAACACACACGGGCTTGCCCTAGCTCCGCGGGGCTGTGAGTAATTTGCTTTTTCACATTGTTTTTGTCTTTCCTCTGTTTTCTCTCTGCCTCGGGAAAGTTTGGGTTGGGCTTGTTGACTCAAAGGCACTGAGACACCCCCACCCCACCCCACCCACACACATGTTCATTTTTCTCGAAGGCACAAAGGCAACCTGCCCTCTGTCCCCCTACCCCCACCCCCACCCCTCTGCTTTCAAGCCTCTTGCAGGTGAACTCAACCGCACCCTGCAAGGGGTGGAGACTGTCCCTTCCAGGTGCTTCTGCCTGGATAACCACAGTTACTATTATCCTCATGCAGATGAGCGCTCTGATTATGCAAGACAATCACAGTGAGAGATAAGCCCCTCCGGGCTGGCCACTTATTTCCAGTTCGGAAGCAACTGAGTGGACTTTCAAAGCCACCTGTGCCAGCCAGCCCTGCAGGAGAAGACTCACAGGTTGCCTAGCAGAGGTGCCCCATACGATGCCCCTAACCCCCCACCCCAAAACACATACACACACAGGCTCTCTGGAACTCACACACACACACACACACATTCTGCTTTGCCCACAGAAAAGCATCCGTTTGGATGAGCCCTGGAACCTGATACATACTAAGACAGGAGAACTATAAACGTCCTGGGTAAGGCGAGAGCCCATGCCCCAGACGCCAATTGCTCCCAGAGAGGCGGGACTTGTGAAATGCACTGCCTAGGGCTGCCTGTTGCACGCTGCCCCGCTGCCGTGTTCACCCAGCAGGCCCAGGGCTGATGGTAAATAGATTCTTCTACCGGGAAGAGCCTGGGAGCTCAGATAGGGCGAACAACTTGCCCACGGTGGGTCTAGTAGCAGCAGAAGGGCAGGAAGGATCTGTCTAGATCTTTCTACCCAGGTGTGCTCTGCCCCACCTTGCTAGGTTAGGAGACACACAACCTTCTGCCTTAGGGCTAGTTCGAGCCCTGAAGATGTGGAAAGCTGCTTCTGAAGCAACCATAGAATCCATAGCAGGGCCTTAGAGCATCAGCTTGAAAACCTCCGGTAGAAAAGAGCAGCAACTGTGCGTACCCCAGGACTGTGTGTCCATTGACGGAGATGTCAGAAGTCAGGACAGGAGAGCCTGCCCAGCAGTGAGCATCTAACTCTAATTCAGGGTCCTGGCAGGGTCACACACACACACACACACACACACACACACACACACGCCCTTGGGTCGTTTCTATGGTCATTGCATTTCTGGGGTGCCGGCTCCTTCACATCAGCCATCTCCCCATAGAAGGCTTCCTACAGAACCCTGACTTCCTCTCCTCTTCCCACTTCATGCTCAACCCTGTGCCTCTTCCACTGGCACCCAAGAATCCTGCCCAGACACTCAACACCCATGCCTCGGGCATTTCCCTTCCTCCTCCTCCGTTCTCTCTGCACGGCCCTACACTTCTGCACCCACCCACTTGTAGGCTGCCAGCTCTAGGTCCCAGAGGCTGCCTAAAAGGAGCTAGGAGGCTTCCTGGAGCTTCAGTCCCCAGAGGAGGGCTGGGCGTGCCCCCTCAGCCTCCAGTGCCTGTCCCCTAAGTATTGCTTTCCTACACCCAAACTTCCCGGGATCTCCGAGCTTCAGCCGGGGCTGAGGAGAGTCCCCAACATGCCTCTCCCGCTCTCCCAACCTTGCCCTGGCACCGCAGCGATCTGGAGGGTTATCCGCCAGGCAGCTGCAGCCTGGTGAGGAGGCTTGAACTTTTCCTTGTGCTCAGCGCCACCCGCCCGCCCGGGGGGGAGACAACAGAGGCTGCAGCCTGGGCTCGGGCAGGAGCTCCAGCTGTCTGGACAATGGGGGCCCAAGGGGCTGGGGGGGGGATAGTGGGCCTGCGCTATGGAGAGGGGGACCGTGCTGAGGCTCCTTTGAGCCGGGAGCTGGAGAGCCGAGCCGGAAGACCCCAAAGCGGGAGCGGCGGGCGCCTTGCTTTGAAAGACAGCAGCAGCCGGGCTGCGGAGATCCGCTGGCGGGAGGTGCCTTGCAGCTCGCCAGCCGAGCTGGGCGAAGAGAGGACGAGCGCCCCGGGAAGTCAGTGATGCCAGCTCCGGCCTCTCCCAGCCAGGCAGCCGGCCGAATCGAATGGCTCTTCCCCCGGCTAAGGCACTGGGCGACGGGGCAAGCATAATCCCTAGGAGTCGCCTCGAAAGGAGTGTGTATCCAATGCATGAACCTCTGAAGGAGGCGAACCAAAGTTACCCCACTTGATATCAGCCAGGATGTCGCCTTTGCTTGCAAAAAGGCTCTGTCTTCCCCAGAATGAGCTTACACACACACACACACACACACACACACACACACACTAGCCAGCAAGAGGAGCCAGGCTCCTCTAGGATCGGAGCTGAGGGTGACCTCCCATCTGAGCTAGCCGGGTCTATCTGCACGGCGGTTAGCAGAAGCCCCGCGACCCTCCGATCGTTCCTGGCCATCACCGAGCAGGGCGATCTGAATGCAGAAAGCTGGTGGGAGCGCGCTGACTGCGGCTCACATTCCCTACCTGGGACAGCAGGACGCACAGGGTGAGCGGAGTTCTCGGCTGCATCTTGCCCGACTAGAAGAAGCGCCTGGCGGCGGCGTTTGTATTCACACACGCGGCTGCACTGAGCATATTTTCCGTGGGAGCCAGCCTTTGAGGAGAGGCTCTGCCTCGCCAGCCAGCCAACTTCCCAAATAGATCAGCGGCAGCATCGCGAAAGCATTGGGTAGCGGCTGATGACCAGGACCAATGGCTTTACAAGACGGATTCCTTCATAACGCTCCCTCGTTTTGCATGGCAGATAGGGGCGAGCACCTCTCAGGGAGAGAGCCCCCTCCGAGCAAGGAGGCGGCACATTGGCTTTTTTTTTTTTTTTTTTTTTTTTGACTCCTCACAAATCAGGCTGGGCAATGCCAGCTGATTCCACTTTCCCGAAGAACTGGAATTGCACCCGGGACAAGCAGCCACTTCTAACACATTGCAAAAAAGATTCTCTTTATTAAAATGTTAATAAGATCCACTTTATTCCCAATAAATCACATAAAATGACCCCAGCAGCCCCAGCCCTCTATGCCCTCAAAGCCTTGCTGGTAGATTTTTTTTTTGGCTTTGTTTTTCCTTCGCCCTCTCCGGCATAACCCCCCCCCCCGCTTCCCCCTCCACGCCCCCAGCACCCCCTGCTCCCCCTCCGCCCCCAAAGTGGCTCAGCCACCGGTGGTGGTGTTTGGTGTTTTTCTGCCATCACCACAAATCACAGAGAGGACAGATCAATTCTAGCTTGCAGGAAAAATCCATCAAGGAGCAATAGATTTTATTAACTGCTCAGGTGAGGGTGGGACTGGCAGCCCCTCCACGAGTGTGAACCTGGCACCAAAGCCAGGAGCATGACTTGAACAAATTCTGCTTTCCCCCATGTGGATGTGACCTTTCAGAGTCCCTGAGCTATTCCCAAGGGCTCGCCGCACGCAGTACTAGCCATGGGCTCAAGGACTCCTACAGTCGGGGAGTGTTGGAGATTACAGGAACAGGGACATGTGAGGCTTTTCCTTCCCTCACAGAGATCTAAAGCTAAGGCGGTAAAGTCCTTATTCTCATGCAGCCTTCTTCCTGAGAGGACTTATGGGTTTTACAATAAAAAGCCATTTATTTATCCAACTGAGGTAGAAAACTCGGACCACAAGAAAAGTTTAGAAAACTAAACCGTTAACACCTAACTACCACTGATTTGCTGTGATTTCGACACACGAGCTTCCTAGTGGCCAAAGCAATATGAACAACAACAACAACAAAAAAAAAAAAAAAAAAAAAAAAAGAATGGCATCCTTTTTGTTGTAGAAAATGTGTATAAGTTACATTCATCACTGGTATGAATATATCACACGGCATCTGTCATCGAGAGACACTCAGCAATGGACCACGTTCAGATCCAAGGGGTTCGGGAAATATTCCCTCTGCCAGCCCACAGCCCGGGATAACGAGACAGTGATTGGGATGCACTGAAGAATAGATCGCTAAGTCAATCAAGGACTAGCAGAAGGTGAGGGGGATCCCAGAGTCTGGAACCGAACTAGCTTGCTGACACCCCGGCTCTTTATTCACAGTAAGCTGCCCGGACTCTGCCTCTCCAGTTGTCTTCTGGTTAAAGCTCCCGAGGTCACACTGAGGACTCAAGTGGCAGGTCCCTGAATGAGCACCTCACACACTCAAACTGACACCCTGAGGTCACACTGAGGACTCAAGTGGCAGGTCCCTGAATGAGCACCTCACACACTCGAACTGACACGCTTTCGAAAACTTCTCCCCTGTCTGCCCCTTGGTCATAAGGTCATTGCACGTGATCCCCCCCACCCCCACCCCCACCCCCACAAGGGCCTTGGTGACAATGCTTTCATGTCTGGGGCTTGGTTGTTTCAGCTAACTGCACACTCTACAGACAGCAGTGCCATCCAGAGAGCCCACAGGAGATACTGAGGAAACCGCCACCTCGTCCGTTCTCATCTGATCGCCTAAACAGCGCCATCTGCCCTGAGAATTTCATAAACGCGTCCTTTAGTGGATGATACACAGTTAGAAAACAGTGTGAGAACCATGTCTATGGAAATCCATGCCCATGTTGCTGCTTGGAGATAACAGACAAGGCTGCAGTCTACAGAGATCCAAATAAAGGCATCTGAAATCTCTTTATTAGTCTCTATTCCAGGAAAATGGTCATCTGGTCAACCCGGGGCCAGATACCCTGAGACCAGAAGTTAACAAATATAGACAGGGAGACAGGAAAGGGGGACAGCTCAGCTCAGAGGCTGGGAAACCACGGTGAAGGTGCACTGGTAGACTAGGAAGGTCTTCCCTTATCTCCATGACAACAGCTCTGCCCAGAGAGGCCCCTCATTGAGTCAAGAGGGTCCTAGGATGCACTCGGTGACAACTGGTGCCCTGCCTTTGTACTTCGGTCAGCCTTCCTGCGCTCTCCCCAATCCATCATCCTTTAGTGCCTCTCACGAAATATATCTAGTCTTCTGCCTTCTAAATAAATGTCAGGGCTAGACTTGTTTCCGGTTGGGGTGTAGCATGTGACCAGATCTAGCCAAGGAGCTGTGATTGAGAGTGGCATATGTCACGGCAAGGCTGGGGTGTTTCATGGCCACTGTCAGACAGGTTGGTTGGTTTCCCTGGTAATAGGGATCAGGAGCCTTTACTGGGGAGATTCTCAGGGAAATGTCTTCAGGAGAGTGTAGAGACAGATGTGAAGAAGGTACAGTCACAACAGAGGCCCTGTCCATCCCAGAGTCCCCAGCGTAGAACAGCCCTTTAGACTTGACACTGGTGGTGTTAGAGGTTCATGGGATTTTTGTTTGTATGTTTGTTTTGGTTTTTTTAGATTTATTTTATGTATGTGAGTACAATGTAGCTGACCAGACACACTAGAAACGGGCATCGGATCCCAGTACAGATGGTTGTGAGCCACCATGTGGTTGCTGGGAATTGAACTCAGGACCTCTGGAAGAACAGTCAGTGCTCTTAACTGCTGCACCATCTCTCCAGTCCCAAGGTCTGTGGTTTTTCTGTCCTAATTAAACCAGTAGTTAGATATATGCCCCTACCCCCGTCATCCCCAAGTCATGAGTGAGATGATTTGGCTTGGTCAAGGACAGTTCTCTAGCCTGATCTCAAATCCATCACATACATACATAGCTGAGGCGATGGTCTAGGGCACAGATGGCCCTGCAGGTTTGATGGTTTCAGCAAAGACAGATGCAGCTTGTGAACTGGAATCTTAACAGCCCAATGCCAGCGTCCCTGGGCTTCTGTCCTGGGAGCTTCGACTCTCCAGGAGGAAAGCTCCAGCCAGGTTTTGACTCTAAGGATGCCCGCGTCTTACTTTTTCCTTGCCTCGTCTTTTGTAAACTCACTCACCAATGCTGGGAAGAGTTGAGTTCTCAAGCCTCGAGATGGTCCTAATAACACTTGGAAGACTCTGGCTCTCTAAGCTTAAAATAGTCGGAAGAGTCTTGCTGGCAGGATAAGGGCTAGATTGGGGCCTGCAGGATCCACCTACACTGAACTAGTAGTTTTGACACTCTTAAGTCTCAATCTCCATTCAATAGAACAGAGCTCCTAACATGGTTACACTCCAAGGATGGCTGCAAAGGCCAAATATGATTTGGTCCCTTTCCCCCCATTCCCCTCTATACTCAGAAAATGAGATTTGGTCATAAAACATGGGATGGAGTTTTGATCAACCAAGACAGAAAATAAATCATTTCTTTCTGATGATAAAAGACTTCTAAAGAGAAAATTCATTTTTTTTGTTTGTTTACGTGGTTCGGCTTGTTTTCCTCTTGGGTCCCTAATGGGGGGGTTTTCGACTGATGGATTGATCAGGGGTGGCCGACACTGCCCAGTTCTGAGAGCTACAGCTCTCTACCTGTCCCCACTCTGCCTCCCTCATGCCAGCCCTCAGCAACCACTGCAGTGGATGGGGAACTGTCTTTAGACCCATGAGGGTTCACACCCTATCAAGACACTTCAGCTTGGCCGGAGAACTGGACAGATGATCCAACAGCCGGCAGCTGCCTCCGGTGGGTGCCAGGGGTTGGGACTATTTCCTCTGCTTGGATGGTGTGGCTGAATACATTCCAGAGTGAAGAGAAGGCTCCGTGTGTGTGTGTGTGTGTGTGTGTGTGTGTGTGTGTACACGCGCGCGCACGTGCGCCCACAGGATGTGTGTACACATTTGCACATACGTATACGTGATAGGAATAGATGTGCACTATAGCCAAAATACATTTTTTCAAGTTCTGCCTGGGCTGTTTGTAACAGAACAATGGCAAAATAAATAGGCGCTTCCATGAGAAGAGACAGCTCTCGGAGGGACTGGAGGCCTCGGGATAGAATGAACATACTGGGGCAGAATGGAAGGAAGTCTATGCTATACACTAGCCAGTGAATCTTAATGCTAACCATGGTGCCATCCTAAGATGGCGCATGCTCCTTCGGGTCTCTTTGGTCAGGGAAGCACCCACTTTCCCTAAGCCAGAAGCCCATTCTAGGCTTCCTCAGAACCCTCTGTGACACTCAATTCCTCACTCCAGACAGCATCTCCCCCTTTGCCTTGAACTTGGCTATGCCGTGGGACTTGAAAGGAACAAGAAACAATGGCGGGCCGGTTAAGTCCAAGTCTCAAGAGGCGACTCTCTGCTTCAGCTTCCTCTCTCTTAAGGCATAGGCGAGGGAGGGATGGACTCTCGACTCCCTCAAGATCACCTGTTTAAACGCATGGTCCCCAGATGCTGGTGCTGCTTCCGAAGGCTATAGAACCCTTAGAATGTGAGCCCTGGCTGGATGAAATGAGTCTCTGATGGACACAGGCCCTGAGGTTGGTAGGTTGACACTTCCTGTCCCACCTCTGGTTTGGGGGGATTATTTTTGTTGTTGTTGATGATGATGATGTTATTGTTGTTGTTTATTCCACTAAGATGAGCAAGTGGCTACCATTGCTTCCACCACCGCAGGTCACCTGTGGCCACATCTGCCCTCAAGAACCAACCGGAGCCAAAACAAAGCTCTCCTCTCTGATGTTACTGCTTGCCAGACGGTATCTGATGATAGGACATGAAAGGTAGCTTTCATGTTTGTTTGTTTGCATGTTTTTTGTTTTTGTTTTTGTTTTCTGCTTCTGTGATGGTGCACTCCAACAAAAACTAACTTGGGGAGGAAAGGGTCTATTTCATCTCGGGAGTTACAGTCTGTTGTTGAAGGGCAGAAACTCAAGGCACTAACCTAGAGGGAGGGACTGAGGCAGAGACAGGGGAGAACAGAAACCACAGCTTTCGCTCACTCTCTTAACGGCCACTGTTGAGCTAGCTTTCTTTGATAACGTAGACCTACCAGAGCAAGCATGTGCTGTTCACAGTAGAATGGGCCCTCCTGTGTCAATTAGCAATCAAAAAAATGCCCCACAGACATGGCCACGCAGCCATCTGATTGAGGAAACCTCTCGATTGAGACTCCCTCTACCTGACTCTAGCTTGTGTAGAGTTGACAGTAAAAAACAAACAAAAAAAAACCCAAACAAACAAAAAACAAAACAAAACAAAAAACACTACCCACACTTTCCCTGTGATCTCTCCTAAGCCTTGAAGAAGTGTTTGTAGACAAGCTTGCTGGATCTAGAGTGAGCAGGTAGGTGTTTGGAGATCTGCGGAGGATACTTGGAATAAGGTAGCATCTTGCCTCTCCTCAGCAAAGGAAGAGTCGCATAGAGGGATAAGACAGGAATGTGCTCCTTCATCTCTTTGGGTTTGTGAACATGTTTAATAAAACCAATATTTGCACACAGCAATGGGTATGAGCTGGGGGGTGTGGTAGTTTGGATGAGAAATGTCCGGCATAGGCTCATGTATTTGAACACTTGGCAGTATTTGAACACAGCAGGCCATGCTGTTTTGGGGCACGGACACACACATACACACACACACACACACACACACACACACACCTCATGTCTCCTACATGAGGTGTTGAGAGTTTGCAGCTCCCTGTGTCCATCAACACACACACACACACACACACACACACACACAGACACACACACCCCTCATGTCTCCTACATGAGGCTTTGAGAGTTTGCAGTTCCCTGTGTCCACCAACACACACACACACATATGAACCTTATGTCTCCTACATGAGGTGTTGAGAGTTTGCAGCTCCCTGTGTCCACCAACACACACACACACACACACACTCACACACACACTTCCAGTTCATTCTGTATGCAGTTGAAGTGATCGCTCAGCTTTCTGCTCCCTGCTCCCATACCTCCCCATGAAGGACTCCAGTCCCTCTGGAGCCATAAGCTAAAATAAACTCTCTCCCGTAAGTTGCTTTTGGACACAGTATTTTATCACAACAACAAGTGACTAAAGCAGGATATTGGGTTTCCTCAGCCAAGTCGGCCTGTGCCTGTGGGTCCCCTTCCTTCCTCACAACAGTGGGCATTTAGATACCAACCTTAACCCCTGACAGGAAAACCATGAAAGCCCCTTTAGGGGTCTCCCTTATCCCAAACCAGTAGCTGGGGTGACATCTTCACCTAGAACCAAAATAGATCAGTTCAGCAACACAGTGGCTCTCAGAGTGTGGACGTGGACCAGAGAAGGTAAAATTTCAGATGTCTTCCCCACACCTAGTTTGGAAATTCTGGGGCCGGAGGGTCTACATTCTGTATTTTACCACACAGAGAGCATGCGCAAGAAACACCGCTCTAGAGAGTTGTGCGTAGCTCACACATGATTCATTTGGTCACTGCAAACGGTGACCCCTTCACACGGACGGTTCCTCACGTACGGCGATCCTCAAGCCCGAAATTATTTCATCGCTACTTTATAGCTGTAATGTTGCTGCAGTTATGAATCAAAGTGTAGATATCTGTGTTTTCTGAACGTCTTGGTTGAGCCCTGTGAAGGGGGTCATTGGATCCACAGGTGGAGAACCACGGAGCTAGGCGGCCCGGAGAATGACAGTGTGGTGAGGTTCCTGTGCTTAGGAAGCTGATTCTGAGAGGGCAGCTACAGGAGGCTTGTGAGTCTGGAAGAAGCACAAGCCACGAGGGAGGGGGATGGGGACAGGAGTATGGTGAGGGGCAGGAGGAGCTTAGTGCCATCAGGTCCCCACCATTGTCAGGAGGTGGCCTGGTGTTCCCCTTATCAGGGGCAGGGCTTTTTGTAAATGTTGACTGAAAAATAAATAAAAGCAAAATATTGCTCATAATACACTAGCTTCTAAAGGAACCTGAAGTTTGCTCCTTATGGTCCCAACTAGGTGAACTGTAAAATATTAGTCCTTGTGTGGCAGGCATGTGCGCGCCCGTGTGTGTGTGTGTGTGTGTGTGTGTGTGTGTGTGTATGTGTGTGTGTGTGTGTGTGTGTGTGTGTGGTGTGTGTGTGTGTATGCGCGTATGCGCGCACGCATGAATATGTTATTATTTATTTACTTACCAGGCATGCCCTGAGACAAGACTTACCCTAATGTTCTCAAAGTCCCCTAGCCTGACACATCTGGTCTCCTTAAGGGGAAACCCTGTGCTAGAACAAAGGGGAAACGGGGAGAGGGGGACATTTGAAGAAAGGGCTGGAGACCTGCGGACAGCAACAGAAGAGGCTGAGCTATTGGGGGGTCCTGATTAAATGTCAGCCTCAATCCCGTTGCCAGGGGAGGCATCCTTCAAGCTGTTCAGAGGAGGAGTTCAATTTCTCACTCTCGTTTTCCATCACGTTTTACATCTGATTGAAGCGAGGACACACTTTGTTGCAGGCTCTCGGGCTGACTGTTTAGAAGACAGAAACAGCCTGAACTCTTTGTCTCGGGATTCTTAGCAGCAAGTGGGACCAGATGATGGCCTGGCCGCCTCCCCTGGGTCTCAGTACAGCGTCTTTCGGGCACACAGCATAAGCTTATGCAGGAGCAGATCTTCCTAACCGGGTAGAGCAGCTATGCCCGGTCCTCGCCGGTCCCTGCACCGGATCCTGCCTTATCGCAGGTGGAATGGCCTGTGACTCTGTCCTTCTGCCTGTGGGTTGGGTTGTCAGGGACAGTGAGGTAGAGGAGGCAGGCAGTTCCAGGGCTGCAGGAATTCTGTCACTGATAAGAACACCCTGAGAAAAAGAAACTTCGAGAAGGGGATGATCTCAGCTCTAGGTTACAGTCCATCAAGTCAAGACAACTGCGATCCTGAAAAGCTAGTCACATAACACCCACGGCCAAGAGCATTGTGTGTGTGTGTGTGTGTGTGTGTGTATACAGGTGCCCGTGCACCCTCCCCCAAACCCGCACGTGCATGCCGAGTGCGCATGCCTAGTGCACATGCCCAGTGCTTAGCTACCTGCTCCGCCCCAAACCTAGGAATGGCGCTCACTTTCAGGCTGGGTCATCCCACATCAATGAAGGCAATGCCCGGCAGACATGCCCACGGGCCAACCCGATCTAGACAATCCCTCACCGAGAGTCCTCTCCGTGGCTTAGGCTGTATTAAGTTAACAATTCAAAGTAGCCAGCGCACTGTCCTACACATCTGCCATCTGCGTGAGAAGTGCACCCTGTTCCCTGGCTGCTCTAACATGACAAGAAACCTGTGAAGCTAAGCCAGCCCCAGCTCAGCCCAGATATGCACGGCCAGTCACATTGGGCGGCTCGGCTCAGATCCAGCAAGTCCTGGTCAACAATGAAAATGTACAAAGCAATGCTTACCACGAAGAGGTAGACAGAGCTCTGGCTTTTTTGTTATTCAGACACAAAACACTGATGTGTAGATGAATCTGCTATAGTTTGAGTGTGGACTGTCTCCCACCCAGACTTCTGTGTTTGGATACTTGGTCCTTAGCTGATGGCCTTTCTTATGGAAGGTTGTGGAGCCTTTGGGGTAGGCATAGTTGGTGTAGGTGGATCCCCGCACTCAGCCTTTCTCTTAGGGTTATAGCCAAACCCAATGGTCCCTTGACTGTCCTGCTTCCTGATCTGTTAAGTGGACAAGCTGCAAGACAAGCACTCACCACTAGGGGCAGAGTCACCCAAGCTGCCTTGGTACAAGGAATCCTATCCTCTGAAACCTCAGGCCCAGAGGATCCCGTCTCCCTTAAACTTGTTCCTGCCAAGATTTTTTCCCTTTTGTTTTTTTAATCACAACTGAATAAAAATAACTAATCCAAACACCATTCTTTGGACTGTACTCTGCTCTGGGTAAGGCTGAAAAAAAAAAAACGAACTCTTTTTTTTTTTTTTTTTTTTGGCATAGACATTTACACGAGCCTATCCTGTAATTAATGTTCTTAATATTCACAAATCCAAGTCCTCAACAATGTCTCAAGGTACCCAGTGGCCCTCTCCTTTCACCCAGCTAATCCTGGCTCCCTGCCTCCTCCAAGGCAGATCTCCTGGTTCCGCAAAGCTGCCACACACACACACACACACACACACACACACACACACCATCTCCCTCCCCCAGCAGGACTGTAAGGACATCACTTGACAATTACTAGGGAAAATTTATTTACAATGCAGTGCGGATCCCTGAACATTTGCAGCCGATGCATTCATTTGCGATGTAATCCAAATCTGCCAATGCCGCTGTAGATAAGCTGCTGTTCCCACAGAAGGAAACCCACCCAGCTAATGGCGTCTGCGGTCTTTTACGAACAGACCAAGGTCAGGGCCGCTGTAATGAGTGGGGGAAAGCTAATCTGAGGAAACAAGTTAAGCACAGAAAACTACATTTTAATGATTCTGAATGTGTGGCAGCTGACGGGATTTAACTGAGGGAGCGCCAGAACAGGAAAGCTGGAGACACTTTGGTTTCTTAGGTTTGAAGGGGCTCACATGCAACTCCCCTTAGGTCAAAGGTGGTGACTGCTGTTGCCTGTACGTGGCTGTGGCCTGGCACACGGCAGACATTCAGTTGCTAGGAAGAGAAGATCTTTGCTTGTCCCTGCTGAAGGACTCCTCCACCTCTACACCTTTGATGTCTCAGCAACCATCTGGTAGTGGTTCTTAAACTGTGTTCACTGAAGGATCCCATGCCCTGGAGATGGTTCAGTGGATAAAGTGCTAGCCAGCCTCATAAGCATGAGGAGCCGAGTTCAGATCCCCAGCATTCTCAATCAATCAATCAATCAATCAATCAATCAATCAAAATAAAAAGCCATAGCTGGGCAGTGGTGGCACATGCCTTTAATCCCAGCACTTGGGAGGTAGAGGGAGGTGGATTTCTGAGTTCGAGGCCAGCCTGGTCTATAGAGTGAGCTCCAGGACAGCCAGGGCTACACAGAGAAACCCTGTCTTGGAAAAAAAAAGAGAGAGAGAGAGAGAGCCAGGAATGGCTCTGTGCAGTTATAATTCCTCCCCTCTCTCTGTTTCTCACACACACACACACACACACACACACACACACACACACACACAGTGAGAGAGAGAGAGAGAGACACACACACACACACACACTCCTCCCTAACACTCTACAGGACAATATCCACTCTCTCTGCTGCTCCTCTTTCTACAGAATGAGGCTTAACAGTGAGCATGTCTTAATTATGAAGGACATGAACTTCTCACACAGTGCATGATGGGAAAGGAGAGCTCCTTTGCTTCCAAAGCGACCTCCTATCTCCCTCCCCAATTTCCCTCACTTTCCCTCTGCCCTTGGCTGGCTCTACTCCACTATCAGTCCGCAGATCATCAAACAAGCCAGGCTCTTCCCTAACAGTGGGTCCCTGCACATGCCAGGCTCTCCGCCGAGTAGACGCCCCTCCCCTCCCCCCATGCCTTTGACCCTTGGGCCCATCTCCTGGTAGGCTCATCCCCGCCCCATGCCTGTTCTTCATGGACCCTCTCACCCTCGACTGCCAGGTTCCTCCTTGTGGCTTCTCTTCACGAGTGCTTCCCTCACTGCATGCTGACATCTGTCTGCCAGTGCTCACTGTTCTGTGGTTCAGGATGAGCACGCAGGACTTTATAGTTTAAGAAATAAGTGGAGCCTAGAAAGGTGGCTCGACTGAAAAAGATCTACTGCTTTTGCGGAGGGTCAGGGTTCAGATCCCAGCATCCGTACAGGGCATCTCACAGTCACCTCTAAAGCTAGCTTCAAGGGATCCAACCACATCTTCTAGTCTCTACAGATACCAACTCATGGCGCGCGCGCGCACACACACACACACACACACATACACGCTTGCATGATCTTTAAAAGAAATATAGGTATTACTGTGGTGCATAGGCTGGTGACTTTCTGACTGTGTGTTCTTCATTGGGAATCTACAGTGGCCCCAGGACTGATGGCCAGGGATCTGCCAAGAAACCACCCAGGGGAAAAAAAAATCTGGTCAGAAATAAGTGTGCACATTTCAATGGCTGATCCCAGGTCCTGGAAGACCTTGCTGGGCGCAGGCTCTAATGGTCTGTGGGACAGACCCTGGAAGAACTGAGGGTACTCTTGTACCCTTTCTCAAGGTGAATTGAGGGGGTGGGGCAAGCAGGGACAAGGCTGAGCGAGGCAGGCTGGCGTGTCTTCACGGTGACTTTCCCTGCCTTGACAGGTCAGGAATTCATCTCAAGCGGCTTCAAAGTGCCAGGTTCTTGTACATGTAATGAATCTATTGATTTGCTGTTTTCCCCCCAAGGGACTCTGGAGACCACAGTGTCAGGACTGAAGACAAAGAAGTCTCATAGCTTGTCATAGAGCCCAGTGGGTGATAGGCAGGTCTCAGCATAATCCCAGAAGATGCCGCTGGCCCCATTCTTCTTATTTGGGAGTTTAAATGGTTACTTTTCCTGGGATTTCCCTAACCCCCTTATTCTGAAGAAATAGCTTGCAGGCCCCGAAGTCATCCTCTCTTAACAAAGAAAGACATTCATTCATTCATTCATTCATTCAAAATTGTTTTACTAACAGAAATCTAGTTATAATTAAAAGCAGAGGTTTTTCCAGAATCAAAGTAATTGACTCACAGTATGCCACCCTCCAGCTCCCTAGTCTGGCTTCTATATTACCACCAGGGTAATTGTTAATTCAACCAGTAAGTGCTTAGTGTCTGTCTTGACTCACACATTACCTCTTTCAGAGGTAAACAAGAGGAAATTCATTCCAGAATTCTCTAGTATCCATAAGATCTTTCATTGGTGGAGGGGAAGGCAAGAGGGAAGAAAGTCCTCAGTCAGTAAAGTGTAAACACGAGGACACCAGTTCAAGTCCCCAGGACCCCCATAAAAGCTGAACATTATGCTGTGAGAGTGTAGCGTATCACTGGTATTGGGGAGAGACAGGCTAGTCCCTGGAGTTCACTGGTCAACCAGAACAGCCAAATCAGTGACTTTTGACCTCTGCCTCAAATGATAAGGTTGAGAACAGTAGATGGAGACAACCAATGTCAACCTCTGGCCTCCACCTGCACGCATGTGTGTGTGTGGTGTGTGTGTGTACACACACACCACACACACTCATGCACACACACATACACACACCACACACACTCATGCACACACACATACACACACCACACACACTCATGCACACACACATACACACACCACACACACTCATGCACACACACATACACACACCACACACACTCATGCACACACACATACACACACCACACACACTCATGCACACACACATACACACACCACACACACTCATGCACACACACACACACACCACACACACTCATGCACACACACGTACACACACCACACACACTCATGCACACACACGTACACACACCACACACACTCATGCACACACACGTACACACACCACACATACTCATGCACACACACATACACACACCACACACACTCATGCACACACACACACCACACTCATGCACACACACATACACACACCACACACACTCATGCACACACACACCACACACATGCACACACACATGCACACACATACATACACACCCACACACATGCAGATGCGCACACACTTGCATATACCTTTCACTGACAGCTTGAGGACCTAATATTCCAATCCAAATCCCTATCTTGGCAGGAAACACTAAGCCGGGGGATTCCATCTATTTCATTTCCCCTAGTGGAAGGCGCAAGCTCCAACCACACAGAGCCCTCTGCTGCCTCCCCATCTCCTGGGAGATTGCATCATCTTCAGTATCCTTC
Organism: Apodemus agrarius; assembly: GCA_964023405.1. NCBI lineage: Eukaryota > Metazoa > Chordata > Mammalia > Rodentia > Muridae > Apodemus > Apodemus agrarius. The sequence continues at coordinate 11,084,852 of OZ030024.1, forward strand.
ACCTCCTGCCCCCTTCCAGGTCCTCCTCTCCTCTCTCCCGCATGCCAGTCCACTTGGTGGCCACAGATCATCATTTAGAACCTCACCTGTCACCCTCTCCAGATCCTCTCAGAAATACACTGAGCACCAGCAATTCATTTACACGTGTCCCTCTGGAGCCTTCTGAATTAAGGAGCCAGTTCCAGTTTCCCCCCACACCCTTAGCTCTGAGCTCACATAGGACTCCCCTGTAATGTCTGTGCATTAGCAAATAAATTCACATATCAGAAACAGCTAAGAGAGCTGGAACATTCATTAAGCATATAGGTGCTTACCCAAACCCTCCATCTTCAGCCTTCCCTGCTCGGATCCTTGCCAGCTCTGTACGAAACATGCTGACTTTCCTCCACTGGCGACTGTGACCAGCCAACCTCCCCTGGGTGAAGGGACCTATGGTATTAGCTTACAGGTCTGAGCCCCTGGATGCTGGGCTTCCTCCTCAGCCTCTCTGTGCAGCCATAAAGACCACACTTCCTCAGGAAGCCCTGCCTTCCCTTTGGCATCAGATTCCACTCCAACGCTCACCAGAGCCAGGCCAAGCAAGAGACTTAGCTCATCACTGTTGAGCCCTGGCCACCTGCCAAGAACTGTACCACATGGTGGGAATAACTGGAGAAATAATAAGGACTGTTGCCCAAGAACTAATCAAGAGCCTAATTGTTTTGTCTTTAAATTTACTGGTTTATTGTTTTTATTTAAAATATTGTCATATTTGATTTTATTATTATTATTTAATTATTTCAACCAGGCCTGATAGTACAAGCCTGTAGCCATGGTGATTACAGCAAGGGGAAATCTTAAAACTCAAAGCCACTTAGTAACACCCTCTCTCAAAATTCAAAAAAAAAAAAATGGCTCCAGCCAGGGGGACAGGGAGGCTAACTGCAGATCTCTAACTTCTCTATTTGGTCCTCCAAAACCAAGTCTCAGTTCCAAGGCCAGCTCTGTAACAGACTACCTGCTGCGGGCTCCCCTTCCTCTCCATCCCCATCACCAGTAGATCATACAGATACTACCCCTCCAATCTTCCTTCCCCATGCCCACTGCTTCATCCCAGGCCCAGCTCCAGCAGCCATTCCCTAAGAATCCACAGGGCACTCTGCCCAGTGAAACAGTTAGGCCAACTGCACATCTTCACCTCTCTCTCCAAGCCCAATCCCCAGGTCTCATCCCCAGCTCTGTAGCAGAAAGCCCTCTGCAGCTCTCCTCACTTTCTGCACTCATTCCCAAGGAGCTAAGCAGATCATGGAGAACACTCAAATTTCCTTCCTCCTATGGATGCCCTCAACACCACTCAGCCGATCCTCATTCCTAAGTGTCAGCTCCCAGTACCTAGAAATACATTTTACCCAGAATCCTGAGTAGCCACACCTATGAGAACCCCGGAAGAATTTCCAAAGGCACCATACAGAAACTATGCTCTCCTATGAACCAGAGATGACAAGAGAAACCAAGGAACAAGAAAAGGCCAGATATCAGCACTTAGAATTACAATATTTCCAAACCCAGATGTCTAGATTCTAGCATAAAAATACAATCAATAACAAGCAGGAAAATATGTCTCCATTAGAGTCCAACAACCCTACCATAGCAAGCCCATCTTTTCGCTTCATCCAAGAAACACACCATAACATCAAGGATAAACATCACCTCAAGGTAAAAGGATGGGAACAGATAGTCCAAACAAATGAACCTAAGATGCAAGCTGGTGTGGTCGTTTCAATGTCTGGCAAACTAGACTTCAAACAAAAACTAATCAGAAGAGATGGGGGGAAAATAATACACACTCATCAAAGGAAAAGTCTGTAAGAGGACATTGCAACTCTGAATGCATGAAACACAAAGGTGACCAAGTCTGTAGAAGAGACACTTAAACCATATAGCTTAAACTGTATGTTGGCCTTTACTCATTTATAGTGAGAGACTTCAGTACCTCACTCTTGCAAGTAGACAGGTCATCCAGACAAAAACTAAGCAGAGAAATGTCACAGCTAACTGATGTTATGAACCAAATGGACCTAACACATATTTACGGAACATTTCATCCAAACACAAAAGAATATACCTTATGGGTCTTTCTCCAAGATTGACCATGCATTTGGGCATAAACTAAGTCTCAAAAGGTACAAGAAAACTGAAATAATACCTTGCATCCTATCTGTCCACCATGGATTAAAACTGGATACCAACAAGAGAAATCACAGACACCTTGCAAACTCACGGAGACCGAACAGCTCTCTACTGAATGAAAAATGGGTCAAGGCAGAAATTAAACACTTTCTAGAAATCAATTGTGGAATCAAATTGAAGACCCAGGCAAAATCCACACACCTATAGACACCTGATTTTTGATAAAGAAGCCAGACATAGACACTAAGGGAAAAAAAGAGGCAGCATCCACAACAAACGGTGCTGGTCAAACTGGACAACTGCATGTAAAGGAATCCAGGTAGATTCATATTTACAATACTGAACCAAACTCAACTCCAAATGTTTCAAAGACCTCAGCATGAAACCAGATACACTGAACTTGATAGAAGAGAAAATGGGGAATAGTTTTGAGCTCATTGATAGAGCAGAAGATATTCTGAACAGGACACCATTATCACAGGCACTAAGATCAACAATTAATAAATGGGACCTCATAAAACTGAGAACTTCTGTATATCAAAGAACACTATCATTTGAACAAAGTGGCAGCCTACAGAATGAGAAGATTTTAGCCAATATACATCCGATAGAGGCCTAATATCCAAAATATATAAAGAATTCAAACACTAAGTATCAAGAAAGCATACAACCCAACCAAAAATGGGGTATAGATCTAAACAAAGAATTCTCAAGAGATTAAACTCAGATGGCTGAGTTTAAGATAAACACTTAAAGAAACGTGCAACATTTCTTGGCCACCAGGGAAATACAAATCAAAATGACTTTGAGATTCCATCTTACACCTGTCAAAATAGCACAGGTCAATAAAACAAGTGACAGTTCATGCTGACCAGAATGTGGAACTGAGGGGGAACGCTGAAGCTAGTGGGAGTGTAAACTTGTAGCAACCACTATAAAAATTATTCATAAATAGGTAGAAGTTGAAAATACCCCAAATATCCCTCAACAGATAAAGATGGGTAAAGAAAATGAGGTACAATCACACAACGGAGCATTACTCATCTGTCTAAAAAATGAAATCATGAAATCCACTGGCAAATGGGTGGAATTAGGGAAAAATATTCTGAGTGAGGTATCACATACCCAGAGAAAGAAATATGGTGTATCTATTTGCTTATATGTGGATATTAGCTATTAGGTCAATGATACCAATTTATAGTTTGTAGAACCACAGAGGTTAGGTATAGGATAAGGGACCAGAGGAGACAGATAGATCTGATTAGGAATGGAAAATAGAGTAGGTCAATGGTTCTCAACTTTCCTAATGCTGTGACCCTTTACTACAGTTCCTCATGTTGTGTTGGTCCCCAACCATAAAATTATTTTCATTGCTACTACATAACTATAATCTTAGTACTGTTATGAATCAAGATGTAAATATAGGTGCTTTCCAATGGTCTTAAGTGACCCCATGAAAGGGTCTTTTGATCACCAAAAGGGTTATTTGACCACCAAAAAGTTTGACACACAGGTGGAGAATCACTGGGATAGAGAATTATAGATAGATGGAAGCCATTTCACAGACTCCTGCCGAACCATGTTCCCTGGATCAGGGAAAACTCAAGGCCAATGACCCCAAGTAATGTAAGCAGAGTCTAGAGTAGAAGAAGATGGGGGATTGCCAAGGATTGGGATTTTGTCCCTCAGTGTTGGCACTGAGGTGTACAGTGGTATACCATTTGTGAGAAAGCCAAATGGACTCAAGTTTCTGAATCTCTCCATCTCAGCCATTTCTGATTATTCTAAGATGGGTATGTGACCTTTCGATGACCAAATTCTAGCAGACTCCAGAGAGCCACTGCTAGGGAGATAGAGGCCTTTGCTCTGGCTGTGTGGCTTTGGTTCCTTCAAAACAGAGAGACTCCACAATCTACATGCATGGCGGGGGGGATTCCCTGTCACTCTGTCTTATCATTCATGGTCAGTTTCTCAACACGGTCATAAAGTCCAGGTAAATACCTAGGAGCCATGGAGGAGGGGTGCACCCTCTATAATAAAATTGATACAACTGATTGATGTTCCAGGCCGTTTTGATTGTCAACTTGATACAACCTAGAGTCACTTGAGAAAAGGGAGGCTTGGTTATGAATTGCCTTGATCCCATTGTCTTGTGACCATATAAATGAGGAATCGTATTGATCAATGGTTGATAGGAGAGGGCTCAGCCCACTGTGAGCAGCACCATTTCCTGGGCCGGCAGGCTTGGGCTGTATAAGAAAGGTAACTGAATATAAGTCGGTGAAGGAGTCAATAACCAGCATCCTTCCCTGGTTTCTGCTTCAGTTCCTGCTAAAATTCCTGCTCTGGCTTCCCTTAGTGATGGGCTGAGCCTCAGAGAGTTAGTCAAACAAACCACTATGTTGTTTTTTGGCTCGAATATTTCATCACAGCAACAGAAAAATAACTGTAGCAGTAGCTAACCACATATCGGGCACTTACTTAACGCCATTCAGAAGCCAGGCCTCCCACCCTCAGAAAATGTGTGCTGATAATGGCACAGCACACCATTCCTGTCCCACAACACCTAAGAGCCTGGGCAGGCAGCTGAGTGCCACTCAGAGCTGATTAAAACATAACTAAAACCCATAGGCTAATACTTGGCTTTTTTCACATCTGTGTTCATTCATTCAACCTATTGATCCTTAAGAACAACTGACACAAGTGTCCTACATGTGCCAAGTACTACCCAGGAAGCAGCCTTGAAAATACAGAAAGGAACCCAACAGACACAGACGCCAGCTCTCGAGACTTTTAAATCTGGGTGGCAGTGGACGGTCAGAAACGTGAGTACCAGGAGACAGGATGAGACGGCGGCAGCATCCAGCCTCAGAGAGGGAAGCAGGGGAGGGCTTGTGGAGAACAGGGATGGAATTTTTGAGTATTTCCCACCAGGCACCTCTCATTGACTCCCCCCCGCCCCCTACAGTGTGAAGTCCTACTGCGAAGCTCTATTTGTGAATGACATAGGACACAGAGCTCCCAAGCTGAAGGTCAGAAGCAAGGTCATGATCTGGGATGGCTTAGCCAGTTAGTTATATACAGCCACAAAAACCTTTTGCATACAGTTTGGAAAACCCACTCTTTTTTTTTTTTTAATTACATGTATTTGTTTGTTTATTGTCTTATTTACTAGAAAGCCCCCCCCCTTTTTGTTTGTTTGTTTATTGGGGGAAGCACATGAGTGTCACAGTGCACATAAGGAAGTCCTAGGACAATAGAGACGATGCATTCTTTTCTTTCTCCCATAGGAGTTCCGGGGAACTGAAGCCAGGTCATCAGACTTGATGCGGAACAACTATACCTGCTGAGCCATCTCTCCGGTCCAGGCCCCGGGAAGCCCTCTCTTATTTCAGCACATTCTTCCTTCCCAGCAGCCTTCAGGCCTGATAGCTTCGTTCACAAGCCTGACCCTCACTCCCACGCCACGCCCTACAGGACCCCTCTGCCCTTGACTCTGGTCTTCCAGCGAGACAATTCCTCCCGCTACAGTTGACCCTGGCCACACCACCATGGCTGGGATGCCAGGCTTCAGGGTCCTTTCCGCCAGGATTGAGAGGTTAGATGACAGAATCAGGGGGGTGGAGCACCCCACACCGCCCCTCTCCTGAAGTGACAGGAGGCTGAGAGGATATGGACAGCTGTAGTGGCCGAGCTGGCATCTGACTGTAGGACTGTTTGGTCTCAAAGCCTCTAACCACTGGGCTCCACTGTTAACTTGGGAAAGCAGCTGTGTGCCAGGCAGAAAGCAGGAGCTCACTTAAACACGGGCTTGGGGATAAAGGGCACATACATCAGCGGAGAAGAAGTTCATAGACAGGCAGGCGAGCAAGCTGGTGAACCAACCAAACGGAAGGGGAGCCTGGGTGTGCGAGTACAGAACAGCTGCACATGGCGGCCCGCCCACTCCTGTCATCCCATCCCTCCGAAGACTGGGGCAGGAGGATTTCTGTGCAGTCCAGGTCAGTCTAGACATTAGGAGTAAATACCATGCCAGCCTGGACCTCAGGTAAGGCCCTGCCTATTCCCGAAAAGAGCAAAACAAAGCCTGTGAGAAAAAGAAGCCAAACCGTGGGGACCTTGGGGGACCTTGAATGTCCCCAGGGGCTGCTGATAGGTGAGTCTGTCCCGCTGCAGCCGTCCTTCTCAAAGGGTCTCTGGAAGGTCCCCCTTCGAACTGTTGTACACCAAAGGACAAACCTGTCTAGGGACACACCTGTTCAAGCAGAGCCCGGCCCCCAGAGAGGGAGCAGCAGTGTGCCCTTGGGAGCAGCAGCAATGCAGAGGTGGTCACAGAGGAGACTCGGCTAATCCCTCACGCCACGACTGTACCAGCTTCTAATCGCCTAATAGCAGGGCGCGTAATTGGCAGAAAAGATTGCCCTGCCCTTTGCACATGTGTCTGCAATTACTTTTCAAACCAGGGCGTTAAGTGGCATGATTGGTTTCTTTCCGCAGGCTTCTGCGCCTCGGAGATGGGGGGCCTTTCTGCTGAAGCTGCGGTGGGCAGTCCGGATCACAAACAGAATGGCTGTGGGGGGAGCTGTGCCCTCCACCCCTGAGCAGTGACACCCCCCCCTGACACACACAACCTCTCGCTGCACCTGGCCTCAGCTCTCTTGCACACACCCCTTCACACCGTGTGCTGAGCCACCACTAAGCACTTAGCTTGTCCTTGTGCCAGTCAGCCCTCTCTAAGTCACACCTTTTACTTGGTTAAGGTGACAGCTCCCATGTCACTTCCTCAGAGAAGCCCTCTAGGGACACCTTGGATGACAATACTCCTCTGTTCTCCCCTCCCTAATGACACCTATCCCTTCCCTACTTAAGTCTCCATGACTCGTGCCTTGGTACAAGGCCATGCCTCTCACCTGTGACTATCTACTTGTTTGCTGCTGGATTCCTCAATACCTCGTCAGAGTGAACTCCCTGTGTTCAGGAGAAAGCCTGCCACAGCGTGAGTGACCAGCAAACGGGCAGGTGCAGAGGCAGACATTGGTGGGCAGAAGTTGGACTCGACACTTCCTCTGCTCCACGTGCCGTGCGATGGAACGTGTGTTTTCTAAGTAGGAGCAGAGAGCCACGGGAATGGAAATCAGCCCGGATGGATGTGAGAGAGAGGCTCTCGGTCCTAGCTTGAAATCATGGCTCTGTCATTCAAAGGCTCCATCAGGAATGGAGCAGTTAAGAATACTTGCTGTGGGGGTTGGAGAGATGGCTCAGAGGTTAAGAGCACTGACTGCTCTTCCAGAGGTCCTGAGTTCGATTCCCAGCAACCACATGGTGGCTTACAACCATCGGTAATGGGATCTGATGCCCTCTTCTGGTGTGTCTGAAGACAGCTACCCTGTACTCGTATACATAAAATAAAAAATAATGAAGAAGGAGGAGAAGAGGAGGAGAAAGAGGAGGTGGGAGAGAGAGGGGGAGGGGGAGGAGGAGGAGGAGACTTGCTGTTCTTTTGTTTTGTTTTGTTTTGTTTTGTTTTCGAGACAGGGTTTCTCTGTATAGCCCTGGCTGTCCTGGAACTCACTCTGTAGACCAGGTTGACCTCGAACTCAGAAATCCGCCTGCCTCTGCCTCCCAAGTGCTGGGATTACAGGTGTGCGCCACCACCGCCCGGCTACTTGCTCTTCTTCTAAAGGGCCTGAGTTTGGTTCCCAGCAGCCTCATGGGGCAGAAACTCCAGTCATGGTGTATATAGCTCGCCCTTCCAGTCTCCTTGAGTATCCCTACACATGTGTTGCACACGTGGCACAAATACACATAAACAATGTAGAAGGTCTTTCAAAGCTCCATTTGCCTATATCATTCTCAGGCCAACCTGACAATGAGTTTCGCATCAGTCTCTTGGTCAAATGTGGATAGAAAACATTCCCTTGTTCCATTCTATGGGCACTGGATGAGATGATGCCCAGATGGCCTATTGCCCTGTCCCTGAGATCAATAACAATAGCTGCTTGGTAAGAGAGATTAAGTGTAATGTCTGCCTGTAGGATGCGGAAGGACAGAGAAGGCTGTGTGCTTCTGGATGCCCGCTGTGTGGCTGCTGTCTGCTGGGCACTGTTACCATACACAGTGACTATTTTTTTAAGTATTTCAAATTGTGTATTTTAAGGTATATAACTTGGTAATTTGATATGCGTATGTTGGCTGCTGTGGAATAATTGTTAGAACCAAAGTAATTATCAGATCCATGATCGCACATAGTCAACCTGTGCGTATCCACATGCACGTGTATTTGTGTATATGTATGTGTATATATATATATATGTGTGTGTGTGTGTGTGTGTGTGTGTGTATATATATATATATATATGCTTATATATGCATGGGTCTGTGTGTATAAGTGTGTATGTGTATATGTGTATATATGGTTGTTTATTATGTATATGGTTATATATGTGTATAGGTTTATGTGTCTGTGTATCTGTGTATGTACATGTATGTATATACATATGTATATGTATATGTGTATATGTATGCGTATATGCTTGTATATGTGTATGGGTTTGTGTGTACATGTACATCTGTGTATCTGTAGGTATAGGTCTATAGTGTCTGTATATGTTCGTGTTTATATGAATATGTGTGTATAAGAAATACTTAAGATTCCCCCTTGTGATGGTTGTTTGGGGCTGTCAACGTGACTAGATTAAGAGCTCTGTAGCACTGCTGAATGCACCGGTGTGTCCCCAAGGGTGTGTCCAGAAAGAGCTGATATGGGAAGCAGTGTCTCGGGCAAGGGCTACAGAGAGCTAGCTCTCCGTGTGAATGGCACTTTCTGGCCCCAGTTGCATAGGCAGCCCTAGGAACGAGGGAAGCTCATGACTCCCGTCTCTTCTTCGGATTAGCCCTCCCCTCTGTCCCTGCTGCTGACACCACACTGCGGCCTCTTCAGCCTTTCAGCAGAGGCTCAACAGCACAGACTCCCCGGAGGAACAGTCAGAAGTAGACTGAGACTCCTGAGACGCCCAGTTTCTCAGACCAAGGAGCTATGAGGTTATCTGCCCCTCCTAGACACTACCCAAGCTATGGTGTAAGCCAGCCAACACACACATACGCGTGCACGCACATACACACATTCCATACGGCTCTGTTCTGCTAGGGAATGTTGCCTAATTAACCCTTTTAACACACACTTTAAGTATGTATCGCTGTTAACCATATGCACCATCTGTCCCGCAGAGTTCGGGACTCTCATCCCATGTCACTTAAGTTCCGTGCCATCTGCCAGCATCTCCCTGTGTGCCCCTCCCCAGCCCCTGATACCTATCCCTCCCCTCTCTGTTCCTATACGTCTGGCTGTTTGAACTCTACAGAAAAATGAGGTTAGACATTGCCCATCTTTCTGTGTCTGGCTTATTTCACTTTGCACTTGTAGATATTTATGCAAAGTATCAGAGTGCGCACCACACTCCTGTGTTCATCAGAGCACCATTCGCAACCACAGAGGTACGAAACCAACCTCAGAATCCACCAGTGAATGAAAGGATAACGCAACGTGGAATAGACACGCAACAAAATATCATCTTACCTTTTAAAAGCAGGAAGTTTCCCACCAGGGATAACAAGAAGGATCCTTGCACAGAGACCCTGGAATAGATCAGGCCATACCTCACCTCTAGACAGGAAACAGAGGACCACAGAGCCAGATGATCAGTCTAGCTCCCAGTCCCCAAGTGGCAGATCCAAAATCAGAGCAGGGGCTCCACCATCCTCACACCAGCACGCCTGCCTCTGCCTCTGCCTCTGCGGAAAACACCAGCAGGTCACGGAGTCCAAGCGGGTCCCAAGCATAAGCAGCCCTTGGACACGGAGGATTTCAGTTGAGATTCAGGGTTAAAATTTCCCTAGTCTTTCTCTCCAACAGCTCTGATGAATTAGGATGACCTTGGGGTAGGGTTACCAGATGAAATACAGATACCCGTTTAAATAGGAATGCCAGATAAACAATAAGCAATCTTTGGTGCTAAGTATGTCACAATTATCACATATGTGCAAAATATCCCACTAAAAACATCCAGCTCTTTTCTATGCTAAATGTGACAACCATGTACCCCTGCTCTCTCTCATTCTGTCTCTGTCTCTGTCTCTGTCTCTGTCTCTGTCTCTCTCTCTCTCTGTGTGTGTGTGTGTGTGTGTGTGTGTGTATGTTATGCTGTATGCCTGTGTGACATACGTGTGTGCATGCAGCCACTCCTTCATCATAGACCTTGAAGCAAGTTCTCTCATTGTCATTGCTTTCAGTTTGCCTGACTAGCCTGCAAACCCCAGCAAATCCTCCCAATTTCCTCCCCCACCCTCACCTGCGCTGGGCCAGTTACAGATGTGCCTAGCCCATTCCCAGCTTTTATGTGGGTGGTTAAGATCTGAACCCAGGTCCCCATGGTTGCCTAGCAAGATTTCTCATCTACGGAGGCATCATCTCCTAGCCCCTAGCCTTAGATTTCTTATATCTATCAACATGCTCACGGTCTCACATCAGCTGCCCTCGCCCTGTATACCCGTCACGGACACTGCAGAAGGTCTACTTAATTCTGATCTCCCATAAATCCTGACCCTTCCTCGCCCACAAGAATCATGGCTCCCGTGGTGCTAGTCTACTTCTTCCTGCTTCGCAGAGAGCCTGGACTGCTTTGGGGAAACCCAGTTCTCTCTCGAGAACCTAAACCAAGAAATATAGAGAGCAGAAGACCGAAATTAAATTAAAGTTCGACATAAACAACCAATACATGCCTCCTTTTTATTTATTTTTGTTTGATGGGATGGATGTTTTCTTAACATTTGGCTCTGTTCCACTTTCTTGATTTGAGTGAGATTTTGGCTCGCGCCTTCTCAGCAGCCCTGATTAGCCTTCTCCTGTAGCCGTCTGACCTGCCCAGGAGACCTATTAAAATGACCCATAGTTTTGAGTTCTTGGAGGAAGACATCGCTGCCCTTTAGAGAAATCCTCTAATCTTATTTATTTCTTTGTTTGCATTTTATTTTCAATCAGAAAAAAAAAATAAGAGGCTTGGTTTTAGTGGAGAGTTTACAAGGCCGAATGCCTTGAAAATAACAGTAATTCTAAGTGTCCTTAGTTCTGATGGGTGCTCTACTTCCTGTCTTCACATACTGAGATTGCAGATGTGCGCACCAAGCTGGGTGAGCTTGCCGGAAGGCTAATGCGGATCCCCCCCCCCCCGACTCGCTCAGCTGCCTGTAGGGTATGGATCCGTCATGGCAATCTCCTGTACCCATATTTGCCTGTCTGTGATCTCGTCCTGATTCAGCCAAGGGTTTACAAACCCCAGGGGCACATAATTTCTACAGAGTCCAGTTACCATCTGGATTTCGAAGAATAAGGCTCAAGGTTTCAGAGTAACACGAGCATTGCTGACCCCAGTCACTAGGACCCTGGGGTCTCTGTGAACTACGGGCAGTTGCATTTGGAGCTTCTGTGAGGGAACCCTGAGCCCTGACCCTGGCTCCCCAGATCCTGTTCCTTGTCTGTCTGTCTTTCCTTCTTTCCTTCTTTCTCTCTCTTCTCTTCTCTTCTTTTCTTTTTCTTTTCTTTTCTTTTCTTTTCTTTTCTTTTCTTTTCTTTTCTCTTTCCTTCCTTCCTTCCTTCCTTCCTTTCTTTCTTTCTTTTCTCTCTCTCTCTCTTTCTTTTTATTAGATATTTTCCTCGTTTACATTTCAAATGTTATCCCCTTTCCTGGTTTCCCCTCCAAAAACACCCTATCCCATCCCCCTTCCCCTTGCACACCAACCCACCCACTCCCTGTCCTGTCCTGGCATTCCCCTACACTGGGGCATCGAGCCTTCTCGGGACCAAGGGCCTCTCCTCCCTTTGACATCCAACAAGACCATCCTCTGCTACATATGCACCTAGAGCCATGGGTCCCTCCGTGTGTACTCGTTGGTTGGTGGTTTAGTCCCTGGGAGCTCTGGGGGCACTGGATGGTTCATACTGTTGTTCCTCCAATGGGGCTGGGAGCTCTCCTCTTGGTGATAAGCCAAAATCCGAGTTCTGTTGAACATCTTTAAAAGTGACACATCTCGATGCACAGGGTGCTTGGGTCTGTTAGATCCTGAGCACAGCTGATTTGCAAATGCTGTCCGCTTCACTCCTGTGGAGAAGTGGTGTCGCCCCTAGAGAGATCCTGAGCGGCACTGGGTATACACCATGACCTTGACTTTTCCTGAAGCCTGTCTGATGCTTGGGAATTCATGGCCATAACCACCTTCCTATCCCTGCTGCCCTAGCGAGTCTCATCTTGTCTCTCTGAATGTCACAAGATCCCTCCTCTGGTGGCTTCAAGGCCACATTCTCAGTCCTTTTGTTGTGTGGTTTAAAGCCTATAAGTTTGGTTTGCTAAGGGCAGAGGGGAGGGTTGGGGAGGGTGGAGCCCCAGTGCTCCTGAGTCTGACCCTTCCTGCTCACTGTTCTCTGACCCTTCCTGCAAAGAAGTTCTTAGAAGCACCAAATTTTTGATTTGTTTTGTTTTGTTTTTGTTTTAAGAAAGCTAGTCTTTCCCAGCCCCTGCCCCAGGGGGAAAAATGACTCCAAAGACTAAAAGCAAAACTCAGCTTCAGCTTCGCTAGTTCTGACCCTCAGCTCTCCCCAACACAGAACGCTTAAACCTACGATGTGAGTTCACTATTCTTGCCCCAAAACTTAGTGATTTAAAACAATTATCTCCATACAGTTGTGAGGGCCTGAGTTTAGGTACCCAGCTTCTTTATGTGGACAGCCCCGTCCCCATCTTCCCAGAATCCCAGCCTTCTGGAGGCAGACACAGGAGCATCCTGGGATTTTCAGACCAGCCATTCTCAGCCTAGTGGAACAAACGAGCGCCGGGTTCAGTGTGAGCCGGTTTCAATCAAGCAATCAATCAATCAATCAATCAATCAATCAATCAATAAACAAATAAGAGAGCAATTGAGGAAGACACTTGACCTTGACCTCTAACTGAGGAAGACGTGTGTCACTGACCTACAGTCTCCCTATGTACACATGCATGCATGTACACACTGCTTTCTTCCTTCCCAGTGTCTCTACGGGTTGGGTAGAGGTTAAGACTCGAGACACACAATTCTGATTTGGAAGTCTCGTCCAGAAGCCAAGAGCCCCAACAAGCTTGTCAGTCTTGCGGAAGGTTGGGCTCAGGTTGGAGGGACTTTGAAAGTAGCTTCCTCACATGACTGACAAAGTCTGAACAGTTGGCTAGAGGCCCCGCCCTTCTCCTCCACCAGGGTCTCTCATATGCCTGTCTGTCCTGGTGTCCTCCTGCCATGGGGACCTATTCTCCAGGAGACTCAGATATCAATATGGAAAATCACCCTCTGAAGTCAACAAACAGAAACCTCTGCCACCATTAGTCACCCAAGTCATTGGGAAAACAAATCGTATAAAAGCACAAATACTGGGAGACGAGGGTTCCTAGGGCCAGAGGAAGGAGGGCTCTTACAATGAGCCCTTGATCCCCTTCTCTCAAATACCACTTGCCACAGCTTTAAGTCCCTGGTGTCCCAAATAAAGGTTTGACCACCCAACTAGAACCTTGTCACTACAGTGGAACTGTTAATGCTTTTTACAGTGCCATCTTTTTTTTTTTTAATGGCCAAGTGTCAACTTAAACATATGAAGTGACATATATATATATATATATATATATATATATATATATATATATAAAATCAGTGAGAGCCAGTTATCAGCTGCTCATGAGACCACAAATGAGACTATGTTAGCTGACCTTTAGCTCTATGCAAAAAAGATGGAGAAGGTGAAGAAGAGGAGGAGGAGGAGGAGGAGGAGGAGGGGGAGGAGGAAGCCACCGACACTGCTGTAGGTCATACTGACGATGTCACTTTGCTCATTTCGGTGCTGAGGTGCCTGATCCAAGGGACTCAGCAGGTTTCTTCTGGCCCATAGGTACAGGGTGCAGTGCATTCTGGTGAGAAGGCAAGACAACGGGGCCTGGGGCAGCTGGTCACGCTGCATCTGCAGTCAAGAACAGAGAGGGACGGATGCTGGCACTCCTGTCCTCTTTATGTAGTCTGAGCCCCCCTTCCCGCCTAGAGGCTGATGCTGCCCACATTCAGAGCAGGCCTTCCCTCTCCAGTCAAAATCTTTCTGGAAACATCCTCCAAGAAGACAAACAAAACAGAGAGAAGCTTCCTCAAGCATTCTAAACCAGCCCGCGTGAACGGGTGGAGATTTCCCATCATTCCGGTAGATACACCAAATATAATCGTGATTTTACACATGTGTTTGCCTGGCATGGCGTCCAACTTACTGAATGACAGAAGTACTGAGACACTAAGAACTTGAGTTAAACCACCACAAGGAGGCTCAAAGATGGGGAAGTATGGGCAAAATCCAAACTTCCCACAAACCACGGGAGTCAAGAGCTCATCGGGCGCTGACCACAGCACACTCCTCCCTTCCCATGATGCTCGCTTTTGGCCCACCTGGCAGCCTCTACTAGAACCTTGACCGTGGTCCAGAGACGTTTGGTGGGTTCCCTCTCTTTCTCAAGTACCTCCAGTGAACCAGCAGCCTCCGGGTCATGGCAAGATAACACAGGATCTCCTATCTGTGATCACTTAGCAGCGTGTTCAGGTTGGGGTGGGGGAACCCACTGACAGATCCGCAGCCTGCATAGGTGTTTGAGGCCGGCCAAAGGGACTGGTGTACGTACATGCATGTGGAGGCCAGAGGCTGACAGCAGGTGTCTCCTCTATCTGTCCATCTTAGTTTTTGAAACAGGGTTTTTCACTGAACCTGTTATGCCCAGATTTGGCTAGCCTGCCTGGCCAGTGAACTACTGTCTATATGAGTCCTGTTCCCTTTGTGGTTACGGTTGGGGTGATGTGGGTGCTGGAGATCCAAACTCAGGTCCTCAAGTTTGCACACTAATCACTTCACTGACTTGGCCATCTCCCCAGCTCTCTCCACAGACCGCTGGAGTAACGGGAAGTAACCAGCGAGAACAGGTTTTGCCTTGCCTGGGAGGAAACGCCATCAGAAGCTTTGCGTGACTAGCTTCTCAGCACATAATACTGCCAAAGCCAGAACAGTGACAGGCTTAGGTCCCTGGACTCTTGAGTCCAGCATTGCCACCCCTCCGCACCCAGACAGCAGAGGAAGCCCTTTCTCCTGCTTTCGCTTTTTGTCACGTGGTGGAGGTAGCGCCCTCAGCAGGCTCCTCAGAGCTGAGTGTGTAATGGGTTGTCCTTCTCAGCCCTCATTCATCTCGCCGGCCCCCTGTGACACTCATTATTGAAAACACGGGCACTGGAGGGCACAGGCTCGAGGAGGACAGCACGGCTGCCCTGCGAGGCACAGTGGCTTGCTTTTCCTATTTATAACAAACCTTGTTAAAAGCCTGGATGGGGAGAGCCTGAGAGCTGAGCAGGAAGAACAAAAGCAAACACCTACTTTATTTGTGTAACAAAGGCTCACGGGAGAAGCATAAGTGTAAGTCCCCGCTTGCAGATGCTTCAAAAACAAGAGGATTTTCAGTTTAAGGAAAAGACTGAGGTTGTTTGGAGCTTGCTTGGTCACCTATGCGGAAAGTCTATGGGTATCAAAGAGTTCCTTGTAGGGACAATGGAGCAATGCGCTGGCCCCTGTTCTCCAGAGGCCCCGACAGTGTGCCCAGGGACAAGGGGAGGTAGCTAGAGATGAAGTCCAAATACCAAAATTGGCCTTAAAGCCTTGTACGGTCTTTAGTGATCTGGCCTTCCTCATACCAACAATGCTACATGGTAACTTGTCATAGCTCCATACATGTGGACAGAGGGCTGATGAGCAGGCTGCCTCGAGATAACGCTCGGAACGATGGCAGAGTCCTCAGACCCTGGGGACAGCCTTAGAAGAGTCCCCCTGAAGATAGGTAGGGGTGTCTACTGGTTATCTCTCGGTCACCCTTAGGGCTGCAAGGGTTCCAGTCAGCAGCAACATGGGAACGGGCTCATGGCTTCCTCTCCTCCTCCGCCTTCCACTGGGATCTCTGTCGCTACACGTTAGGGCTCAGCTGGATGATCCAGGTTACTACCCCATCCTGTGAGCTAGAACTGTCTCAGGCTCTAGGGAATGGGACACACATTCCTTATGGCTGTCATTCTTTGTCCATGACTTTCTACATCTCTTTCGAAGATTCCTGGGATCATTTTCCAAATAAATCCCAAGTTTCAGGGTTTGCTACCGGGGAAACAGACTCAGGACGACCTTTATCTGCTCAGGAAAATGAAGCTAGACTGGGCCTTCCATCAGCACTAAACATTGAAATGCGCTAAATTCCCTAGGCCAGGGAATTGTAGGAATGACACAGGCAGAGAGGAGATCCAGTCGTGGTAACAGGTTGGTTACCCGCCACTCATTCCAGCACATTCTCTCCTAAGCACTTATGACTGGAAATCCCCAGTGTCGTGAATCCTTGCTCTCTTGGCTGTTTCCTTTGCTGCTACAGTACACGAGTGTGAGTCTCCCCATCCCAGAACAAAATCCCTCTTCCCGGATGGGAGTCAGTAGACACACACAGCGGAAGTTGTCACGGAGCCAGGCAACAGGTTCTCGCTGGTGGGTCAGGGAACACCTCCAATGTTCTTTCCCAACACTCCCTGAAACTCACCTTACAGGAAGCCTCAAGCCTTACTTGACCCCACAAAAGACTTCAACATTCCTTCTGAAAACTACTGTGGACCAGCCGAACCTCACTCAGGACTCCATGACCCAAACGAGGCAAATGGCAGGCAGGACAAGGTTTCTAAGTGAATGGATGAGTTAGCTGAGAGAGGCCTAGATCCAAAGAGAAGCTGTGAAGAGAAGAATGACCGGGCGCCTCAGAATTGGAGAGATGGAGTGCTGGGCCAGATCTGGGCTCCAGTGGAGAGCTTAGCCACCAGAGACTCTGGAAAACTACCACTGGTTTACAAAGACTCCTCAGGAGAGAAGCTACCTGGAAAGAGACAGGGCTGCCAGCGGAGTGGCTTGCCTACCCTGAACTTAGAATCATACCCAGGGAAACGGTCACTGCAAACGTCGTGTGATCTTCCAGATACTAAATGTAGATAGAACCCACATGGATCAGGTGTCTGGCATATAATAAAGGCTTCAGTGACGGTTAACTGTCACCAGCTATGCCACTGAAGGAAGGGGAGGAACCTCTTAGAACAGAGGACATAGTCAGTCTGTGGACACATTTCTCCATGTCTGCATAGAGACCCTGGAGGTGCAAGAAAAGTGAGTCTTTTATTAATGAGGAAATTAAGGAAGAAAAAAAAACAGACTGGGTAGTCGGTTTGGTCAGTAAGAGAACTTATTACAATCACCTGAGTTCAAATTCTCATCACTTGCTTAAAACATTGGGCACGGCTGACTACATCTGTCACCCCAATGCTCTGGGGGACGGACACAGAATGACCCCTGGGGCTTCCTAGCTGCTGGCCCAGCTCCAGGTTTAATGGGAGATCCTGTCTGTTTTAGTTAGGGTTTTACTGCTGTGAACAGACACCATGACCAATGCAAGTTTTATAAAAGACAACATTTAATTGGGGTTGGCTTACAGGCTCAGAGGTTCAGTCCACTGTCATCAAGGCAGAAACATGGCAGCATCCAGGCAGGCATGGTACAGAAGGAGCTGAGAGTTCTACATCTTCATCTGAAGGCTGCTAGTAGAAGACTTACTTCCAGGCAGCCAGGGGGAGGGTCTTAAGCCCATACCCACAGTGACACACCTACTCCAACAAGGCCACACCTCCTAATGAGGTCACTTCCCGGGCCAATCATATACAAACCATCACACTGTCTAAAGGAAAGAAACTGGATAGTAGGGAACTCAACATCCTTCTCTGGCCCCTACATGCATGTACCTGAACACACATGTGCATATATGCTGCCCCACCCCACCCCAAAATTTTATCATACGCTATATAATATATGTGTTAATTAGGATGACACTAATTGCTCGCCTGTATAAATTATAGCATCCCACAGCTTGGTGGAAAGCTCCCACCTTCAATTTTCAGCCTCATTGTCACCATATATGAAGACGACATTTCAGAAGGTGAAAATGGAAAGACGGGAAGAGCCTCGGGCAGTAAGTGTGGGATGATTGTATCAGGCAGGCCTGGGGTGCGACCGCATTCCATTCCATCAAACTAGAAGTCAATCGCGAGGCCTCCATGTGCTCAGGGAGAAAAGGAAATGAAACACGATGAACACAACTGATATGAAAAATGAACAATTAGAATCCTACACCCAGCCTGTGCCTGGTACCCAAGCAGAAGCAGCAGAGAGTGGCCAGTGTGATAATCCACACCGCGTGTGGTTTCTATGCTCCACCTGAGACATTACCACACATAAACGTGATACTGATCTCGTTGGAAATCTTCCCATCTCAAACTAAATATTCACATCCCTCCCCGTAGAGATGAGCTTATTCGTAACTTCCCCCTCCTTTTCCCCGGCCTTCATGGCAACGGTACACTCTCTATTCCCACAATAAAGAACTTGGCTGTGCAGCCTGCCTCGGCCAATGGAATTTGGATGGAAGTTTTAGGACATCACTTCTGATCTTAGGCTGATCTGAGAAGCAGCATGTTGCTCTGCTGATCCTTTTAGGTACATCCTGAATCCACCATGGGGAGGCTTCCTTAAAAACAAATGGTTCTCCCTTTCATCCTGGGCCCAAGATGAAAATGATGGGGACCAGGGCCACTTGGAGCGTTCCAAACTGCCACACAGAGGTGAGAACAGGAAAGCAAACCTTACTTATGTACACACACTATGAGTCTGTGTACAGCTGACCACACAGGATCAGCATCAGGAGCTACCCATGTGTCCAATGGGAAGGCAAGAGCAGCATGAGCATTGGGTACTAGAAGAAAGCTTGTCTATGAAATCACTAAGCATTTACCCTGAGTTACCCAGCATTTACCATGAGTTACCCAGCCAGTATTTTCCGTGAGTTTCTTGGGAGACTATATTTTTCTTGTTGCTTTGCCTAACTATCTGACCAGAAGGCATTGAATAGAGGAGGGAGTTAGTTTGGTTTTCTGTGTTCTGAGAGTGTAGCAGGAAAGGCATGGTGGAAGGAGAATGAGGCAGTTGGTCACATTGCTTCTACAGCCAAGAAGAGAGCAGACAGGAAGTAAGCTATCAAAACCCCAAAGCCTGCTCCTAGGTGTGTGTGTGTATGTATGTATGTATGTATGTATGTGTGTGTATGTATATATATACATATGTGTATGTGTATATATGTATATATACACACACATATATATGTGTATATATATACATATATATATACACATATATATATACACACATATATATACCAAATATATATAACCAAATATAAACCAAATATAAACCAAATATAACCAAATATATATACATATATATGTACA
This sequence comes from Apodemus agrarius, assembly GCA_964023405.1. Lineage (NCBI taxonomy): Eukaryota > Metazoa > Chordata > Mammalia > Rodentia > Muridae > Apodemus > Apodemus agrarius. The sequence continues at coordinate 11,104,466 of OZ030024.1, forward strand.
TATATAAATATGTATATATATTTGGTTTTTCGAGACAGGGTTTCTCTGTGTAGCCCTGGCTGTCCTAGAACTCACTCTGTCACTCTGTAGACCAGGCTAGCCTGGAACTCAGAAATCCACCTGCCTCTGCCTCCCAAGTGCTGGGATTAAAGGCGTGCACCACCACCGCCTGGCCCAGGTATCCATTTCCTCCAGCAAGGCTTCACATCCCAAGGATTCCATTACCTTCCCAGATGGTGCCATCACCTAGGGACCAAGTATTCAAACCCATGAACCTATGAAAGACACTTTGCAACCAAACCATAAGATGGCCCAAAGACAGGACCAGGTCTTGCAATAGGGCTTCCACATAATGGTTCTACAAGAGACCTACTCTCCTCTCTATTTACATATGCACACATGCGCCTCCTTTTTCATTTACCCAGAGGATGTGGGTAGGGTTAATGCTCATTCGACTCTACTTTTAGGAAGTTTATCATGGAATCTGGCTGTATGCAGGTTGGTCACGAAGCTCCTGGGTGGGAGAGTACAAAGTCTGTCTTTCCAAGGAAGGCAGAGATAACGACTCCAGCACAGATGGAGGAGATTTCTTCAGGGAAGAGAAGCAGCACTTAGGTTGGTTAAAGCCTTCCCTGGTGAGCCATTGTGTTCTTGTTTGGGGTTTCTGGGCCCTCATTTTGGATACAGCAAGGCTCTTCAGTGGAGATTTATGGTGTGGAAACAGTCAATAGGCGCCCATGAATCAATCCAGGATGCCTCTGCGTCCTCTACACTGTATGCTTCCTCCTGCTGCCACCAAGTATTTGCCCTTTCCTTACAATCATTATTTAGCTGATTAACCGCATTAGAGAGGTTTCATGGGTACACTCAGGCGAGGGGTATCACAGGGAACACATTGATATGACTGTAGCCTTTGCTTAAATGCGTGCGCTTACTTTTATTGGTTGTAGAAAGCACTGTCTTCTCCTCATGGGGTCCTGTTAGAGAACATCAGTTTGGGCCTAGTAGTGTTCAGAATAGGTGTATATGATACCGCCTCATTGTTGTGACATAAAAACACAATGCACAAGCAAACAATGACAACAAATGGAATTTAAAGAACAGAGTTTACTTTTGGCTCACAGTTTCAAGGAATACAGTCTGCCTTGGTGGGCAAAGCATGGTGGCGGGAGTACTAGTATCCAGATACATTGTATCCATAGTCAAGAAGGAGCGAGGAGAGAGAGGAATGTTGATGCTCAGTTAACTTTATCTGTTTTTTTAACTCAGTCTAAGACTTCAGCCTATGGAATGGTGCTGTCCACAATGAGTGCAGGTCTTCCTACTTCGGATAATATAATCTAGATAATCTCTCTTAATCCTGCCCACGGACTTGTTTCTTCTGCGATTGTAAACCTGGTCAAGTTGACACTCACAACTATCACATAGTACAGGGCAGTGGGGAACTAAGAGACTTGGCATGCAGCTAGCCAGCCCACCAGCGTTCCTAGATGTTTTCTCACCAGCCTTAACCCTAGAGAAAAGTTGGCTCTTCCGCTAGCAGCAAGACAACTCATTCAGAATGCTGGATCCGCAGTCTCTGTTCTCGTCAATCAGTGTGATCCTGGGCATTCTCATCCAAATATGGCTCTGAGCATTGATCTCACACAGCTAACTCTTGCTTTTACACCCGTAGCTTCAATATGCTCCAAACTCATGAGCAATAACTACCTGGTAGACAACTCCACCTCAATGGTTTATGGACATTCGAAACAGAACACATCCAGGTTGGACTGGATTCTTGATCTAGTCTCTCTACAGATCTACAGATACACACACACACACACACACACACACACACAACTCCAATCTTCTCATTCTCAGAAAATGACATTTTCCAATTTTAAGCCCTGGAGCTAGGGATCTGGGGGTCATCAATGATCTTCTCTCTCCCTCAACACTATCACCAACCTTATAGGCTGGCTCTGAGGGCGACCATGTAATAGGCAGACTCCATACCCACTTCTCTATCATAGCATGGACCAAACACCGCAGCCCCCTGTCTGCTAATTCTTCTACTCAGTTTTCTTCTTTTGCTTTATTCAAGAGTTAGCCAAGAACTTTTAGGAAAAGGGGACTTCAGCCACATCATAAATTCTCCTCAAAGCCTTCCAGTGACTACCTGTGGTGAGATTTTGCACAACACACATGCTGTCCATTCTCTATTTTAGGAGTTTAGACATCTTTCTTGGTTCTTATAGCCTGGGATGAAGGAGCCAACAGGGTTGGTTCTGTCTGAAAGCTCCCAAGGAGGATCTTCTCCTTGTTCCTTCAACTATGAGGCCACCGCAATCCTTGGTTTGTGATCCTGCATCTTTCTGAGCTCTGTGGCCCATCTTCTCTCTGACTTGGTATCTTTTCCCCTCTCATAAAGACCCTTGTGGTGATTTGGGGACCATTTAAGTCAAGCACAGCTTCACGGTCTTTGTACAGAAGGTCGCGTGTGCAGACTCTAACGTACAGGGCATAGTCCTCCTCAAGGCTCATTGTTCTGTCCATTTTCTATCACACTTCCAGCAAAACGAAAACCTACTCACTCGGTCTACAAGAGCACATGTGGATGGCCACAGCCTCAGTCCTTGTGGCCTTCCAACTCTCTCCTTATTAAACTCCCACTGGCTTTCTCAGTAATCTTCTAACAGGTAAATGATGCTTCACACACTAGGAAGCTCTCCTGAAATGCCCCCCAAACCTACCTCCCTCAAATAATGTAGGTTTCTGCATGAATACAATTTATGGAAAAGGTTCCTCTGGCCAATTGTCTAATTTAAAGGGCCACTTAGATGTGAGTAGCTCTGCACGCGTGTGTGTGCGTGCGCGCACGCGCGCGCGCACACACACACACACAGACACGCACACGCACATATACCATATACATATACATGCATTTATATATGTACATACACAACATACACATACCCACATATGCATGCATAATACCCACATACATGCATATATACATATGTATACACACCAAATATATACACATGCACATATATACCATACTCCTAACACATAATTCACATTACAAACACCAAACACATATACATGCAAGTATGCACACAGCCAACACATCCCCTACAAATGTATGTAGGCCATACATACTCAAATACACACATGAACACATATCCAACTCACATTCAATGTGTATGCATACTCGACATCCCCAACACATACATCACATATATCATATGCACACACTCCGCACATACATATGCACCCACCGAATACTTCACATATGCACACACTCTATACATATGCATAAGCATGTGGATATTCACACATGCAACACTTACCCTACATATTCACACACGTGTACGCATGTGCATGCCCTATCGCTGTTTCTTACCCAGTCCCATTTTCCTTTTCAGCATCTGCTATAGTGCACACTTTTTTGGACTGTTCATTGACGACCTTTCTCTTTTAAATGTAAGCTGCATGAGAGTAAAATTGTCGCTCGTGTCTTTGTTCTTTATTCAGGGTCGGAGCAGTGCCTGGCACGGAGGAAATATTCAGTGCATACGTGGTGAACGAATGAAAGAAAAAAGAATAGAAGAGCTGTTATTACAAGGTACCACGGGTCACTGAGGGCTTGGCTAAGGATAACATTTGGACGAAGATTTTCTAGAGAAAGAACCAGTTAAGGCAAAATTCTCAGGGCTAAGGAGACCCTGAGCGAGTGAACAAAACAGTTATCAATTCTTGCCAGGCCTCGAGTTCCCTGCATGGATGGAGGAAATTGAATTTCTGAGGCCAAAAGCTCTCTCACCTCCAAGTGCACTAGGGCGTCTTATCTGGGACCCTGTCTATTGAGCAGACACTTGCTGGCCGGCAACTCCGACTTCCCGTGCTCACCTAGGACTGGCTGTCAGTGCCAAGCCAGGCAAGCAGAAGGACTCTGTGCAGCTGGAGCAGATGACTACCCAGGAGGGCAGCACAGCCTCTTAGCAGGCATGGCGTTTGAACAACGGTACCCTCCAGGCCAGCGGCATCTAACACTGCCAGGATGCCCTTCCTAACCCTGCTTGGATGCCCTTCAAGGGTGTGAAGTATAAGCTTCCTGCCAGCGTCTGTGACTGTAGTCTCATGACTCTGCTTTCTAGTGTGTGCATTGGAGCACTGTGGGGTCACAGGGAGAAGGACTCCACTGCTCCGGAAAAGGGAGGAGGTGAGCCAACTGGCCCTCCATTTAGACACAGGAACTGAATGTGCTAATTGGACAGTCAACAGAATAAGGAAGTGTATCTCTGTGTTGCACCAAAGACCTCAATCTCCCATGCCTTCCTGATTTTAGCGCAAGCCCTTGCACTGATCCCATGACCGCCTTTTCTCCGATGGGACTCAAGGCCTGGCCAAAACACTGAAGCAATCTATGTCTCTCCGGGAACTGTCCCCAGCTATAACTACAGAGGATGACAGAGACCCCGAGGGGAAGATGACATGTTCTAGCCAAGATCGTCTACGGTGACTACTAGTCCAAGCAAGTCTTCCAACAGACCATGTTAGTCAGTCCAGGCCATCTGAGCCTGACCCAGAACCATCTGGCTACCAGTGGCTGATCAAAAATTAGTCAAAGATTGCTGTTAAGCCACTCCTCACAGTGAGTACTCAGCAGCTGCCCCCACTGTAAAGGATTGACTGGACATTTGGTCCTGCAGTGGTATCTGAAGAGCCAGATAAAACCAGATTCTCTGCCTTAATTTGGCTTCTCACTCCTCTGTCTTCCATCTTCTGGTCTGATACCTGCTCAAAACCTGCACGTAGGCATAGGATTGTTAATCATTTAAGGCGTGTCTGTCTGAGAACTATGGAGATCAGACTGAGTAGCTCTAAGCTTCACTTTCTCCATCCCACTTCAAGACCAAAGGCAGGAAGAGAAGGGTAACGAGGGTATCTTTCCTATTACAGACTCCTAGAGAACAGCCCACGGGGTTTCAGTTTCCGGCTTCCATTTTCAATCACTGGGATGCCAGGAATAGCAGAGCCTTCTAGACAGATCAGCCCCCCATGGTAGCAGTTATCCTATAATGGGGACTGAGGTGTTCCACCTACACAGAAACAACCGTATCGTGGAGAGCAAGCTACCAGTCAGTGATGACGGTCGTGAAGGCTTCTGAGCCCCGTCAAAGAACCAGAACTAAGACAATAATTATTCGGATCGCGGCTTGAACAAGGCTGATGAGCTCTCCAGGTTCCCCTTGCTCCCCACTTCTGTCCCTTCCTTATAGAATCTGGGCTCTCACATCCTATTCTAGAAGATAGGCTTGGGCACTCTCTTAGGTATCCATCTCCTGATAGGGCCATGTTAATCAAAGCCCTGCTGACTTTACCACCGTTTTTTTTTTTAATGTGATTTTTCATAACAGCTAATTTTCATCCTCCCTCCAAGGTAGGTCTGTGGCAACATATTTGGTGTAAGGGAAGTGCTACACAGACGAAGACAGAGGTGTCTTTTGAAGGGCCAATCTGAGGAGGAAATGAAGGGTGGTTCTTAGAGGCCCGTGTATATATGAGTCCACTGAACACATTTTTTTAGCAAGAGGTACACATCTAAGGATGCCAAAGGCAGGATGCATTATCTGCCGGGGTATGATAAGCTCCGTCACTGGGGTATTTCTGTCTTTCAGTATAGACTGACCATACTTCACTTTCAGACCAAGCTTAAGTGATGCTGATGAGCTCATGCTCAAGACAAAAGAGAAGTTCTCTCTCCTCTCTCCACATACTAGGAATTGATTTCTTTGGAGACCAAGCACAAGCATGGTGCTACACCATCCTCCTCCATCTCCTCCACCATCCTCCTCCATCTCCCCCAGCATCCTCCTCCATCTCCTCCACCATCCTCCTCCATCTCCTCTACCATCCTCCTCCATCTCCTCCACCATCCTCCTCCATCTCCTCCACCATCCTCCTCCATCTCCTCCACCATCCTCCTCCATCTCCTCCACCATCCTCCTCCATCTCCCCCACCCTCCTCCTCTATCTCCTCCAGAATCAGTACTTAGCCAGAGGAGACTGTGAAGCATCATCCCTGGCACACAGCAACGGTCCTCAAGGATGGTTGGCACAGGTGTCTGATGAAATAGACAGACCCTTCTCAGCCGTCACCTCACTCCGATATCCTCCCTTCCTCTGGAATCAAATCAGCAGGACAAGATTTTTCTAAGTGTAATAACACTGTTTCCAAACAGAGGAAGTGGGATGTTTTCTACAGCTGCTGCACATCCATTATGCCGCTGCCGGGTGCATTGTTCCTTGGGTTTTTATGATGCACAAAAAAATAATTAAGATGAGAGGCACTTCTTGTCTCTAAATCTTTTTTTGTTGTTGTTGTTTAAACATGTTTTGCAAATGGCCAATCTCTCCTGTTACTTAGGTTTCCATCCAGAAAATGTTAGCACTTAATTATAAAATTGGCCTCTAATATGCTTAATGACATTCCGTTATACCAAACAATAGCTGCCATGAGCTTGCAAAAATGCATTTGCATCCATATTTCCTTGACCTATTCATCAGAGTTCCGAGGCAAGCATGTTCTGACCATGGGCTAATTACCAGCCTGCTTAGTGAGCCTGAGAAGTCCCATATATGGTCTACCCACACCGTTGAAAATTCCTTCTAGAGGGAAATATGGTTTTAGCTCATCACTTGACTTTGACCTTCAAGGGCTCAGAGCCCATGTGTTTAATTTCAGTAAGTTGTTGGCAACATATGGAGTAGTGACCATGAGAAGGTCCCAAGGAGGGTAGGAGGTGTATCTGGGAACAGGGCAGTAGAGAGAAAGGTGGGTCTGGATATTAAGGAATACCAGGCACCAAGTCTAATGGGATGAACTCCGGGCTTTGCTAATCTCTCCCATAGACACATGTTGAATCTTAAATCAGTACCTACAAAGTGGCTACACTTGGAAACAGGGGCTTGACAGATAAGTCAAGATGGGATTCTTCGGGAACTTCCAGGACCAACATGACTATTGTCCTTACAAGAAGAGGACACTGGACAGATGGCTGACCATGTGAAGAATCAGGGAGACAACAGCCATCTACACATCAAGAAGGCCTCGGAAGAAATCAACCAAGCGCACACCTTGATCTTGAATAGTCATCTTTCAGAGGATGAGAAGGTGTCCGTTGTTTTAAGCTGCCTTATGTGTGGTACTCTAGAAGTGCTAGAAACGAACATGGGAGGGTGTAAGCTTAGTCTGCACCTGCAGCCCCATGTGACCACTAGACTCACCATCGTTTCTAGGAGCCCCAGTCTCAGTTCAATGGTGTGGTCTCTTATAGGGGCTTAAAGACAGAATGTTAGGGGTGGTGTCACTGACCTCTCACTCTCCAAAAGTTCACACTCAAGAATCGCACAATCAAGTGATAACATCACAAAACATCTCATAGTGTTCCGTGGACCTTAATGATATGTTGCTGGGTTGCATTTGCTTCTGTTTATAGCTATCTGGTCCAGACAACCATGGGCAAAAGTTGGATACGTTCTCAAGGAGGTTTCTAGTCTACATCTGTAAAATAAGCTCCAGGCATGAGGGACCCAAGGCTTCCTCGATACTTCGGATTTGAAGGAGCATGTGTCCCATCCCACTGCACCCCAGCTATGCTCTGGCTTCCTGGCTCCCACCTGAGGAGTCACCCAGTTCCTCACCTGCCCTGCTTTGTATACCTGCCCATGTTTGAATGGCTGGCTGGTCAGTTATCCATCTTTTCCTCTCCCGATCACAAGCTTTATGAGTAGTACTTCCTAGGTTGTCCTTCTTTGGACCATACTTCCATCCCAGTCCAAGCTTGGCCTCAGCCACTTCAAAGGGCGACCCTCCCACTTACGGCCCATGCAGGTGACTAACCACGACATGTATGGAGTCTGCACCAACCCTGGGTACCTCAACTTTAACATGCATGTAAATCACTGGGGGGGGGGGCTTCTGTTTAAATGCCCATTGCAAACCTAAACATGCAGCCTGATGCTCTTCATTTCCAGTAAGTTCCTGGTGTTTACATCATTATTGCTTAAATGTGAAATATTTCCCCACAGGCTCATGAACTCTTGGTCCCCAGAGCTGAGTTAGTTGATGGACTGTGATAAAATATTTCCTCAGAAAATTCCTACCAAATGGAAGGAGATCTCAGTGGAGGACTTGTACATAAAGATTACATCTACATGAGGAGGATTCCCAAATGAGGAAGACTTCCCACAGGAGAAGGACTTCCCACAGGAGGAGGACTTCCCACAGGAAGAGGACTTCACACATTGAGGAGGACTTTCCACATGAGGAGGGATTTTTACACAAGCAGAACCTTGACCGTAGTCTTCTGCTGTGCTCTCACAGAAATATTGGAAGATGTGGAGCTGGGCCTTGTCCCAATGCACAACCCAAAGGATAATGAAGGAGACACAGGGGCTTCTAGAGGAGCTGGCAGGCAGAAGGGACCTCCAGAAGCATTGCTCATAGAGGCGTGCTACCTTCTGACATAAGCAAGCAAGGCTTTGGCAAACACAAGTCAGAAATAAGCCCTGTGAAGCAGGCATAGTTCCTCACACATATAATCCCAATACTGGGGAGGTAGAGGCAATAGAATCTGGAGTTCAAAGCCAGCCTGGGCTACATGAGATCGTATGTCAAATAAATGAAAGCCCAGGGAAATGTTTTCCATGAGAAGAGAATCAGTGACTATTCCAAGTAGTGACAGAAAACAGCTGAACTTTAAGCAAAGGCAATGAATTTTACCAGGTCTTCTATTTCTGACTTAAGATGTATTTATAACTTATATATAATTATAAATATATATTTATATAGAATATATCATTGTATAAATATAAATATATAATTATGCTACGAATAATTATAAATTGTACTTATTTAATAATTTATATATGAATCTTTGGCTGTATGTATATATGTATGCCACATTTAATAATTTACATATGAATGTTTTACCTGCATGTATAAATGTATAACACATGCATGTTTGGTTCCTACAGAGGCCAGAAGGCTACATTAAATCCCCCTGGTCCTGAAGTTACAGACAGTTGTGAGCTGCCACGTGGTTGGTAGGAATGGAACTGGGGTCCTCTGTGCTCTTAACTGCAAGGGCATCTCTTCAACCTCTATTTCTAACCTAGACTAGATGGCTGCTTCTTTCCTTTTTTTTCCCCCCTGTGATAAATACATACATTGCCTAGGGCTGCCAGGAAAATAACCAAAACCCTTGGAGGTTTGAAAAAAAAAAAACATTAATTTATTCTATCACAGCTTTCCAGCTAGAAGTTTGAAATCATAGCTTCTGAGGGCTCTAAGGGAGATGCTGCTCTGGTCTCCGCCACGTAGCATCTCATGGATATCGAAGCATCATCTGAGCATCTGCTCTCTTCCTCATTCCTTAGACTACACGTTATTCTGTCTTCTAAGTTTTTATTTGAAAGACTTATGCGCCGGGCGTGGTGGCGCACGCCTTTAATCCCAGCACTTGGGAGGCAGAGGCAGGTAGATTTCTGAGTTCAAGGCCAGCCTGGTCTACAGAGTGAGTTCCAGGACAGCCAGGACTACACAGAGAAACCCTGTCTCGAAAAACCAAAGAGGGAGAGAGAGAGAGAGAGAGAGAGAGAGAGAGAGAGAGAGAGAGAGAGAGAGAGAGAGAGATGAGAAAGACTTATGCATTTCTTCTAGAGAATGCTTGTGGTCCTGACTTGCTAGGAGAATTTAGGGATGCATCAACTAAAGAACGAGCCGGCAGTCTCTCCAGCTGGAGCTTTCCGGGTTCCTATGTGCCCCTCACCCACTCACATTATGGAAGTTCACAGATTTGTCTGCAGAGATGACGGAAGGCAGGACATTCCACGGACCACTTCCTTAAGGATGGAATTGCAGCGTTCTTGTCCAACAATGGGCTATTGACTATTTGGAGGCTTTCCGTTGAATGGAAACTAGGGTAGTTGTCAAAATCCCAGCATGGGATTTTGCAAATAGACTCCGGGTCTAGATTCAGAGCATAGCTATAATACTGACTTAGACCCCATGTCTAAGCTGAATTATTATGCATAGTTAACTGGAGACTCTAAACGTGAAGGCGCTGGACATATCTACCACTTCCCTTGACAGCAATCAATCCCCAGTGCCTGTTTCCAACTGAATAAGGGTTTTCAAGCCAGAAGAGGCAGGGTAGCTCTAAAGTTTGGCTCGTTCTTTAGCTGATACATCCCTAAATTCTCCTAGCAAATCAGGACCAGAGCATTCTCTAGAAGAAAGGGTTAAGTCTTTCAAATAAAGACTTAGACAACAGTATAACGTGTAAGTCAAGAAGTGAATCCCAACCGTGACAGAGGTTCTGGACTCGACAGCAAAAAGTCAACATAAAATCTTAAATATTTACTCAGCCCTGTATTGACTGTAAATTTTTCAGTTGTTCCTGAAGTGAAAGGATTTTTCACAACAGTGGGGAACAAGGCTCTACTTGAATGCCTGTCAATAGAACTTAGTTGAATGAACTCGGTGATGTCTATACTCTAGGGTAGCAGCTAGCCAATATTATGGTTTAAATATGGAATGTTCCCCATGCACAAGATTATAGACACTTGGGTCCCCAGACGGTGGCACTGTTTTAAGGGGTTTTACAACACTTTGAGAGGTGGACCTCACAGGAGGAAGCAGGTTACTAGGGAGAGGGACTTGAAGACTGTAGCTCAGCCCTGTTTCTTGACTTTTTCTCTAGCATGACCAGGTTCCTTATTCTCCTGCACTTTCCATGCTGTCCCCAATGTATGGGACAGCATATCCTCAATCCATGAGCCAGACTAAATCTCTCCTCCCTTTAGCTGCTACTTATTGTCAAGATTTGCTTCAGTGCAATGGGAAAATTAACTAATACTAAGAAAAAACATAAGATGCAAATCTTCTATTAGAAATGCGTGCAGCAGAAGAATACATCCACATGGTCCTATATGAAATGCTACAGAAGGAGAAAGACCACAGACAGCCACACGGCACTCACAGAAGGGTCCCCTCTGGGAAGAGCCTTAGGCTTGGAGGAAGCAGTAGCAGTTTCACATCTGAAGAATCGATTCGATTTATGATTAACTGGGTTGCATTCAATCACTACTTGAACAACAGTCATGCCAATTACTTTATCTGCATGTAGATATGTATGTGAATGTATGTCACATGAATGTAGCATCCATGGAGGCCTGAGAGGACATCAAATCTCCCGGAGCTGGAGTTACAGGTGGTTGTGAGCCATGTAGGGCCATGGAATGAAATTTGGGTCCTCTGCAAAGGCCAGCATTCTCTCTTTACTGCTGAGTCTTCTCTCCAGACTCTGATTATTTTAACTTGAAAAGAGTAACAAAGCAACACCGAATGGTTTCAGAGGCCTATTAGAGGAAGCTGGTAGTTATCAAAAACAATTACTGTGGCAGTTTGTATGAAAAATGTCCCCCACGGGCTTAGGCAATTGAGCACAGGTCCACAGTTGATGGTGCACTTTCAGGTGGTGCAGCCTTGGGGAGGAAGAACATCCCTGGGGGCGGCCTTTGAGAATTCATAGCCCCACCCTATTTCTAGTTTCCTCTCTCTCTGATTTTCTATTCCCGTCTGCTGCTGGCTGACACACTTTTGCCATAACAAACACATATCCCACTGAAATCATAAATCCAAATAAACTCTTCCTTCTATAAGTTGATGTTAGTTATGATATTTATCCAATGCGACAAAAGCAACTAAAACAGACAGCAAAACACTTAAAACTCAATCTGTATATCAAGATATCAACATATATATAGTCACATCTATATATTTGTATGCATGAGACCATATATTATAATACAAGCAGCACGAATTACTGGTAAGTATTTTATTTCATTTTACTAATTACACTTAGGAAACTGACTTTTTTAGAACATCTAGCCATCTTTTTTTTTCCCACTTAATTCAAAACATGGCCAAGTTGGATTTAACGTAAGAACAATTATTTTGGCCCCTTCCAGGAGACTCTCAGGACTTACCCTGGATGCCAGCAGAGGTGAGTCAGCTCTGATCTCTGGAAGGTCTCGTTAACGAGACTGGTGTGAATAGAAAAGGCTCTGCTCGTGATATGTGGCCAAAAGAAAAGGATTCATAATGGTGGGGGAGGGGTAGATCAATATGGCGTTGGGAGTCAGATCAACATAGCTGGAGATTCTGGCTCTGTCAACTTGTAATAAAATAGGCCAACACAACCATTTGATTCTCCTTGTAAAATGAGGTTAAGAAAATACTTCCGAGTGTTAGCATGAAGACTGAATGGGGACCCCTGTAACACTCAGCTTGAACCTGACCTTACCTAGATGGTGAGGAAGGTTGATCCTCACCATCTGCTTCCTGAGGGTGATAGGAATATGTCTTGGCCTTCAAGTAAGAGATGCTTGGCTCTGATTTGACTAATCAGAGATTAATAGGAACAGTTTTCCTCTCCACTTTGTGTCCATGTGTCTCTGACCATGGTCAGGCATGAATTCTGTCACTAGAGATTTTCAAACCCAAGGTAAACAGAAACCGCTGTGGTTCCATATTTCTCATTTCAAGGCTTTTTAGGTCACGGTAATTGCTTGATTCTTCCATATAATTAAACCCCACAACACAACCCACTGCATCAAATAGGCTTCTAAAATTTCTTAAAGGAAAACACCACCCGTTGGCTCCAATTGGATTTCACTGGCTCAGATCTGTGGTTTTCCCCGAGGGCCTGTTACCTGGCTGTTTTCTTTCCTACCCTCACCAATCTTTTCAACAGCCCGTCACACCTTCCTTAGGACACGTGGCGTCTAAACGAGAACAGGGCTTGCTCACAATTTCCTCGGGTGAATCAGAAGCTAAAATAAGCTCTTATAAAAACCCAATCCCAGCCCCACCCTGTCGTCTCGTTAGCTCATCTCTCACTGGTTCCCAGCAGCAACCCCTTTGCCATAGCCAGCTTCTTCCATACAATGGGACACGGACGACAGTCTTCAGGTAGAAGTACATATTTAAGGGTGAGACTCAGGACAGCAAATACAGTCCCGCAGGAAATGAGAGATCGGTGAAGAAGGATGAGGCTTGGCCAGGCTTGCTGTGAGCACTACATTATAGGATGTAGTATCAGAAGTACCCAAGACAGTCCTGATGCTCGGCGGTGGTGATCATGTCAATGATACCTCCTTTCCTTCCTCTTTCTCCTCCTCCTACTTTGCCTCTCCCACTCTAAACTTCTTTGTATTTATGTGTGTGTTTGTTGTGTGCCTATATAAGTATATATGTAAAGTGTGAACGTAGATAGAGGAGGTCAGAGAAGGGCATCAGAGAAATCCCCAACCTGGGTCCTCTGCAAGAGCAATGAGCCACCCACTCTCCTGACCTTCTTTTTCCTCCTTCGCCTTCACCTCCACTTTCTCTTTCTCCTCAGCCTCTTCCTCCTCTTCTTCCTCTCCCATAATTCCTTGCCCCGTCCTCTCTTCCCCTTTCTTGTTGCTACTCTTCTTCCATTAGCTTCAGCATCTGGAGATCTTACTGAATGTCAAGACCTAAGCAGATGCTTCACTCACGTGTCTACATTTAACCATTAACAACATACATCAGGGTAGACCACATTGAATACCCTGGATGCTACAGTGAGCAAGGGATAGTTAAGAAACAAGGTTCTTAAGCTCAAATGGAGAGTTTGACACATTCACTAATGGGTACCGGGCAAATCATGTCCGGTGGGAATCCCTCATCCATAAAATGATATTATAAACAAGTTGTCACCCTCTTGGTCTGTGGAGAGGGTTAAACAGCAGAGCATGGAGCCTTGCACAAAGCAGAGGCTTGTGTGACTTGCTGTCACTGTCCCTCCTCTTCAACGGATCCTCATCAGAGATCAGCCTTTCCCAATGGGATGATGGGTGCCTTGGAATTCTCCGTGCACATGGCACAGGTAACTAAATTTTCTTGTGTCACAATAAAAAATGAAAAAAGAATGGGTAAGGTTATTAACAATAAATAATATTTCACCCAATACATCTGAAAAGCTACTATGTTGACACATAAAACTGCGACAAATAAAATCATCAATAGTCTAGAAGTATTTTCTATTCCTTTTTTTGTTTGTGTTATGTGTGTGCTATGTGTGGATGTATATGTCTATGTAGGCATGTGGGAGAATGGGTACAGACAGAGGTTGCTATCTAGTATCTTCTTTGATTACTCTCTACCTTATTTATCAAGGCATGATCTGTTGCTGAGCCCACCAATCATCTGTTCTAGCTAGCAGCTTGCCCCAGGAATTCCCTCTTCCCAAGTGCTGGGATTGCAGGCAAGCCACTGCCACCAACAGCATTGCTATGCCTACTGGGAATTGGAACACCAGTCATGGTGTGGTGATTATTAATCTTAGTCCTCTAGGTAAGAGGCTCTGTGTGACAAATGGTGGCAGAGAGTTTTGGGAACAGCGTCCATACTGACTTTGTACCCATGTGTCCCTCACTAAGGACAGAGAAGAAATCTGCCACCATTGACATGCTTGCCATTAATTTGAGAGCAAGGCCTAGTCCCACCCAGGAAAGGTGTCTCTGGACATGCTTGTAAAAGATTGTCTTGACTGGGTTAACCGAGGTAGGAAAAAAACCACTGTAGTTGTGAATGGCACCTTCCTGTGAGTTGGGGTCCTGTACTGAATAGAGAGAAAACAACTAGATCATCAACTTTCATTACCTTCTGCTTCCCGACTCCAAGCAGGATGGGAACAGTTGCCTCACATCCTTGCTACTCTGACTTCTTTTTTTTATTACCCTGACTTCCTTACCATGATGGCTGCATCTTCAACTATGAGTCAAACCCCTTTTCTTTGTCAGGTTAGTCTATCACAGCAAGAGATAAGTAAGGCCTTTTTCTCTGGGCTGTCACCTCGGTCATTTCATATTCCTTTCTGAAATACTTAGTGTTTGTCACCAAGTGAAGTCTTTACCCTTCCTGGATGCCTCAGGCCACACTGGACACATTTCAGTAGCCTGGGAGTCACGTGTTTATGGTGGCCATAGTGAGGGACAGGACAGCTGATGAAGACAGATCATCGAGGGTGAGAGATCTGTACCCACGTCCACCGTTCGGAAATGGTACACTCAGAATCCATAGCATATCTGCCTGTCTCCAAAGGTAACCATGTCTTTCCGATGATCACATGGCCAATTCTATGTGATCTTAATTCCAAGACATCTCCAGGGCTTTGTGTTATCCCTTCTAGGTCTTTAGGCAGAAGTATTACTATATGTGATGAGAGTCTGGGGACCCTATCTTGCTAATCGGCCACTATCATTTCCAACCTGGCATGCCTCTCTAGGTGGGGGCCACCTGTCAGTTGACCTTTCCTAAGATTTGAGAGCCAGATACAGCTGTGCACGATGTCCCCACCCCCAGCCTCTTCCTGCAGAAGCTGACATGTCCTTTGTCCTTTAGACCAGATTCATGTCAGCCTTGGCAACTCTGGGCTGTTCTCAGGCTGTGTGATGACTAATCCTTTCTGGTCTCTGGGGACAGCATACCACTGGCTTACTTGAGACAGTAAAGGACACATAAGCCTTGGTAATCTCTTCAAATCACTTTGAAATACACAGCTCGGATCCATGAATGTCCATCCTCCCCCACTCCTCCCCCAGGCTCCCTGATCCTTGGGCTATTGTGCAAAGCATGAGGGGCCGGCATGACCTTGAGGAGAGAGCAGCTCTGTTTCAGAGCAGGTCTGGGGGAGCCTTGGGACATTCTTCTAGGCCGATGATGTCCACCCCAAGTTTTACCATGGAGACAAACCTAACTACCACAGAGGCTGATGAGGTTGATGTTTTAGTCACAAACTCTCTTGTTCTTGTTGTGACCAATGTCAGTTAAGTGGTCTCCAGGACTGTGCAGCCTAGTTCCCTTGAGCGAAGATGTAATTACCTAAAGGTCTTGCCATCCCAGAAGCACACACAGCAAGCACCTAGACACATGTTGCAGAGAAATTAGAATGCCTCCATGCCATATACACTGCATTCCAATGCTTCCTCAGCCCACGCAGCCAGCAGATACTGGTGCAGAATTTGCTTTTGAATGTCCTTATTTTCATACTAAGTTGGAGATTCTATTTAAGTTCCTTGCAATTATATATGTGCACATCCTCACACATGCACTCAACATTACACTTTGACCTTAGCATTAGCATGTTGTATAGACATTATATAGATCTATATGTGCAGGGCTGGGAAGCACAGGTCAATACTTGTCTAATGACATGCGTTCTAGAAAGCCTTGGAGACGAGCAAGAACCACACAGCTGGATACCCCTTGACAGGGCAGGGGAGAGGACAGTGACTCAGCTCTGCTGCTTTCCTGGCTACATGGCTTGTTTCCTTTTTCTGTAGCTGTGAGCCAATTGCTTTCCACCGACACCATCACTGAGACGGCAGCTAAGACGGTGCCAGACATGGAAGTTTATAGACTTCGATTCTCACAACAGCTCCAGCAGACGAGAAAGGAAGTTAACAGGAAGTGGAGGAGAGCAATTTAGCGACATGGCTGGGATTCAAACCCAGGTCCATCTGAGTCCAGAGTTTGGGTGCATAACCGGTCTGCTAAGGCAACCGTGGAACCAACTGGCTTCTGACCTGTGTGTGACACATGTAGGTTATCATGGACAGTGCTCAGGCTTAGGAGAAAAGGATGTATGTGCCGTAGTAGAAGAAATTAACTGCGCATGGACTCAGATTGAACCAGCCTGTCTCCACCTCTGTGACCAATAACTGATAGCCATCAAAATGATGCTATGGGCTGTCGCTGACTCAAAATGGATCTATCTCAACTTTCGCAAGAGTCACCTTACATCTCTCCAAATGTCCCTTTATGTGCACTGCACTCAGCAGGAATCATGTACTTCCGCAGTCACTAACTTCCCTTCCTCACACTCCTAGGATGGGAATTAGAATTCCTTTAAAATTATGAAGTTCAAGGACTCCTCAGTTCATCAGGAGTCCTTCTCCTTACTTCCTTGATAATTTCCCCCTCATCCACTTCTCCAACTGGAACACTAACCACTACAGATGACAAAGTGAGCAGATTTAGAGTTCTGTCCCCTGGATCTTACAACCGCACTTGGCTGCAAAGGAGGAACTAAATGGAATGCGATCAACATGGTGAGCCACATCGCACGCTGTTCCGAATTAGGAAATCACTCAGCCAGCCCTACGCATGACTTGAGTCCCACGTCGTAACACAAGAAAATAGAATTGGCGTTCTGCTGCCCTTGGAACAAATCTCGGCCTTCTGTTGATCCAGAGTGAGTGAAACACACGTTATCATCTGCCCAACCTCGCGGGGATCTATCTGTGGCTTGGGTCGGGTCCAGGCACAGTCTTGAATTAAAGGTTGAGATGAATGAGTCAGAGCTCGGGAAGAAACACAGGCGAGAAAAACAGAGCTGTGCAATGGGAAAGAGATGTGTGTGAGGGCGAGAGAGAAAGAGAAGAGCCAGATTCTAAGACTCTCATCCCACCTCTGCTGCCCCGGGAGCTCCCATTAAGCTGTGATGCTGTGGGCAGCAGAGGGCACTGTTAATACAGCCTGCAGTAAACACAGACCTGAAGAAGAAAAGGATTCACAACCACCTTGTGTGGGACATTTGGGTGGAAGAGTTCCTAAAAATAGTTAGCACATGACTGTGCTATTATTTTACAACACAGATATGAACATGGTTCATATAGGCTCCTGAGTGAAACTCACTTCAAAGTTTTGGAACACACACACACACACACACCCATTATGAAGTGATAACTATAATCCAACTTATGCTTAATTCCTATATGCACATCGTTGTCTTCATTGCTAACTGAGCAGGTGCTGTCACTATACCTGAGGCAGGAGGAAACCAGTGTGCAGAGATTGGCCTATAGTCCCACTAAGGACTGTCATGGCTGGTACCTGGCCCATTGCAGACGTGAAAGCCCACGCTTATATCTGCAATGCTACGCTTCATGGCGGAGGAAGATCCTTTAGTCGCCAGTCAGAATAGAAAGTTTCGTGAGCTCAGTCTTATCCCTGGGCCTTAAAATGTCTGCAGCACAAGGCTGCAGCCTATTTCCCCTCAACCGGCCAGTTCCTGATTTGTTCCGTGATAAGTCTGGTGTGAGAAACAAATGGCTCTGCCAATGGTTAATCAGAATCTGGATCCTGAAGCTTGCATATCATCCACAGGATGGAACATCAGGGCTAAGCTAAAGCACCATGCAGGTTAGGAATCAGAGGTTACCAATCCTCAAAACCCAAAGTAGCCACAGTAAGAAACTCAAGGATGGCTGGGCAGTGGTGGCTCACACCTTTGATCCCAGCACTTGGGAGGCAGAGTGAATTCCAGGGCAGCCGGAGCTACACAGAGAAACCCTGTCCTGAGGAGGAGGAGGAAGAGGAGGAGGAGGAGAAGAAGAAGAAGAAGAGAAAAGAAGAAGAAGAAAGAAGGAAGAAGAAAAGGAAGGAAGGAAAGAGAGAGGGAGCAAAGGAGGGAGGGAGAAAGGAAGGAAGGAAGGAAGGAAGGAAGGAAGGAAGGAAGGAAGGAAGGAAACTCAACAATGGGCAGCAAGATGGCTCAGATGGCAAAGGCTGTTGACTTGAATTCAATCCCTAGAACCAGCCTAGTGGAAGAAGAACAGACTCCCCAGAGCTGTCCTTTGACCTCCACACATATAGTCATGTGCCCGCACACACATGCCAATCCTCCTGGACACAGCGATGAGAGTACCTCGGTGTCAGATGTCTCAGGTGCGTCTGGCCTGGCTTGAATTCCATGTCTACTCCTGAGTGGGTGGTAGGAAAGGCGGGCTCCTTGCTGCACCTGGGTGGTTGGTACACAAGGAATCCTGAAATAGCTGAGGAAAAAAAATATACTGAAGTAAATACAAGGGAGACAAGGTAGAGGAAGCCTTCTCTCCTGCTTGGCAAGCTGTCTCGGTGAAGGCCAAGGGCGGGTATCGCCCCTAGATTCTAATTTCTCAGGAGGTCATTAAGTTCGGAACTGTTCATCCTTTGAACTGTCTGTAAGATCTAGTGTGGTAGTGTGGAACACCGTGCGTAGTAAATGCTCATTAACTGACAAATATAGATATCAATCAAACAGAGGCTCGGTAGCAAGCAGATAGGATCAAGAAAACCAACAGACCCCACAGGAGGTAGAGTCTCTGCAGCTAACCCCAGTGTGGAATTATCGTCATATATATCTTCTCTACACAGTGCACTTTGCAATTCTGGACACTTCCGGGTCCTTCCTGAAGCACCGCTCTGGCTAATGTTGTCCCCGATGTTTCCGTAAAGTATTCTGCCGCAGACATAAGGCGCATCCATCTCGCAGCTCCTGGGTGCTGAACATGCATCACGAGCCCCCAGTCCAATCTCTCTCCCAGAAGCGACATTTATGTGCTGTACCCCTACTCCATCCTCCATGCGCGGGGGGGGGGGGGGCGCACCTTGCTAACAGTTCATGATGCTCTTCCTGTTGAGCCCAGACAGCCAGGAGCAATCCATCAGACTCGGGCTCCAAGGTGAACATCACTTGTTATTCCTGACTGGAGACAGTTGGAATCACTGCTGCAGCACTAGGAAAATGATAGTCTGGCTCATGCCTGACCACCTCCACAGACGGAGGCCACCTTCCCCCCGGAGACAGCGCACTCCATCTTCAGGATTTGGGTAGGGAAAAAAATATCTTTCTTAGGGTGAGCAGAGATAGCACATCGACCACTACCCCTCTCCCCGCCAAAATCTTTTGGGGAATCATCGTAATGATACCAAGAAAAGCAGCAATTATAAAGGCTAACCGCAGGAGTGATAGGGTTAATGCAAAAGCATGTATGTTGCAGAGTGCATGTCCATATCCAAGGAGGAGACTTGTATGTGCATGTTTGTGGAGGTCAGAGGACACGTCCAGATAGTGTTCCTTAGGAACACTAACTTGTTTTTTTAGAGGCATGTCTTTCACTGAAACCTAGGACTCTCCAATTAGAGCTGGCTTGCTAGATGCTGCAGAGAACAGCCTATCTCTGTCGTCCTGGCACTAATATTATTACCATCATGCCAACAAGCCCGAATGTTTTTAATGTAGGTTATGGGGATTAGACTCAGGTCCATGTGTATGTGGCAAGCACTTTAGACTGAGCCCTCTCCCCAGCCCCAGAACGGCACGCTTTTGAGTATATATTGCGTGTCCTACCCTTTAATTTATAACAGCATAAAAGCCACCCAATGAAAGTAGAAAATATGATTGCCTAATCCCATTAAATTTCACTCTGTGCCTTTATTCCTGTGCTGCCTAGGAAGGGAACAGAAGCCAGCTCTTGGGTCCACCCTCCAGGGATAAGCAGTATTTGGGCTATTGGAGAGCCCTTCTCTCTTTGCAGCCCGTCCTCTGTCTCTGTCCATCATAAGACAAGCAGAGTGGCTTGAGTTGTGAAAAGAACTCTGATTTAAAGATGGTCACTGACCTTCTGAAAGCTCCTACTGGCAGAATGGGGTCTCCTGCGCCCACACTGTACCAAGAGCACAGCACAGCAAACAGAAGCTGAGGAGCAAAGCTGGCGTAGAAATGGCCCCTCCTTACCTGTAGCGGGCCTGCCTACACACACACTATCTCCCTTACTGAGCTCCTGTAGAGAGACAGCTACACCTTTTGTGTGTTTAGATCAGCCTGATGACAAGATAAACATCGTTTACCCTATAAGCAAGTGCTGATGTGATTATACCAATACTATACCTGGAGCCACTAAGGAAAAAAAAATGCTAAGTGGATAAAAGGCTGAATATTCAGGTACAATGATCAGACTTAAAGGGACAACGGACACAGGGACACGGAAGATGTCTCTGGAAATCAACGTCTTTAAGAAAGAAGCAGTGTGAGTTTTCAGAGCAGGCCCAGGGAGCCCTGGAGAAGAGCGGGGAGGGAGGAGGCACAGAGGGTGCGGCTAAGAGCTGAGTCTGAAAGCATTCTGGGAATCCAGGTATTAGAGAGCAGAAGGAAGGTCCTCACCGGACATCAGAAAGCAGAAGGGACACTGTGGAAAGTAAGCCAATCATGTGACTCCAGGATTGAGAGATTCCAGGTGGAAGAGAAGCCAAGAAGCCAGAAGATACCACTCAGGTGTCTATGCAAATGTCACTTCCTGGCTACCAAGACACCCTCCCTGCCAGTTCTCTGTTTACTTCACATCTGTTTGTTTTTACTGACTGGGAGTCCTAGGGGAGGGGAGGGGGTGGGGATGGGGGTGGGGGAAGGGCTGTGATGTCTGCTGCAGAATCCTTAGCACCTGCTGGATGCAGGACAGGTAGGAGGTAATTCAAGAGTATTTGCACCACCGATGAGTAAACAGCAGAAGAAAAGATTTACCAGATGCAGTCCACTCTTTTCAGAGCAAGGGTGGCTTAATAATAGGAAATGGAAGACATAATAGCTAAATGATCAAAAGTAAATCAGTATGATGGGACACCTCATAATACTCAATAGCAAAATGTTTGGTACAATACAAGTATTAAAAAGCGATATCACCTCACTATGTCTGGTCTTAAAATAGCACGGCATGAGGACTAAGCGGAAATCAGCTACCACTATCATGGTGAATGTTCTAGCTTCCTTTCTGTTGCTGTGATTAAAAAAAAAAAACCCACTCTGGCAACAAAGCAACTTTGTAGAATAAAGTGTATTTGATCTACACTTCCAGGCCACCGTGTATTACCAAGAGGAGCCAGGGCGGCAACTCAAGCAAGAACTTGAAGCAGGGACTATGGAGGAACATTGCTTGCTGTTCATATTTATCTAACGCTCTTAACTAACCTCAGACCTGCTGCCCAGGGCATGGCGCTGCCCGAAGTGGGCTTAGCACTCCTACCTGTCAACTACCACTCAGTTATCAGCTAAGACTCAAGACAATTCCTCACAGACATGCCCACAGACTAATCTAATCTGGGCAATTCCTCAATTGAAACTCTCTTCTCAGGACAGTAAAGCAGCCACAGCTCTCCAAAACCAGCAAGTAGGCAAAGGGATTAAACTCTCTAGAACGATTGTATTTTAATCCTGGGAGTTCTGCTCCCTTGAATAAGTTCAAGAGGGGATGGGTGTTATATGTACACATCGATCATTATCTAATGTTTTTAAAAGTGAGAGAGACAAAAAGAAAGGAAGGGAGGAAGGGGGGAGGGAGGGAGGGAGGGAGGGAGGAAGGAAGGAAGGAAAAAAGGAAGGAAGAAAGAAAGAAAGAAAGAAAGAAAGAAAGAAAGAAAGAAAGAAAGAAAGCGATCTAGCCAGGCAGTGGTGTCACATGCCTTTAATCCCAGCACTTGGGAGGCAGAGGCAGGTGGATTTCTGAGTTCGAGGCCAGCCTGGTCTACAGAGTGAGTTCCAGGACAGCCAGGGCTACACAGAGAAACCCTGTCTCAAAAAAAAAAAAACAAAAACAAAAAAAGAAAGAGAGAGAGAGAGAGAGGAAGGAAGGAAGGAAGAAAGGAAGAAAGAAAGAAAGAAAGAAAGAAAGAAAGAAAGAAAGAGAAAGAAAGGGAAGGAAGGAAGACAGACTGAAAGAAAGGAACATGATGTGAGCTCAGATGCTTATGGAAGGAAGGAAGGAAGGAAGGAAGGAAGGAAGGAAGGAAGAAAGAAAGAAAGAAAGAAAGAAAGAAAGAAAGAAGGAAGGAAGGAAAGAAAGCAATCTAGCCAGGCAGTGATGGCACATGCCTGTAATCCCAGCACTTGGGAGGCAGAGGCAGGTGGATTTCTGAGTTCGAGGCCAGCCTGGTCTACAGAGTGAGTTCCAGGACAGCCAGGGCTACACAGAGAAACCCTGTCTCAAAAAAAACCCAAAAACCAAAAACCAAAAACCAAAAACAAAGAGAGAGAGAGAGAGAGAGAGAGAGAGAGGGAGGGAGGGAGGGAGGGAGGGAGGGAGGGAGGGAGGAAGGAAGGAAGGAAGGAAGGAAGGAAGGAAGGAAGGAAGGAAGACTGGAAGGAAAGACCATGATGTGAATTCAGATGCTTATGGAAGCCAGAAGAGGGCGTCAGATTGTCTGGAGCTACAGTTATAACCTGAGAACCACCTGACCTGGGTGCCGTGAACCAAACACAGGTCCTCTGCAGGAGCAGGACCTAGCCACCTCTCCAACTACCCCTATGTTTTCAGACAAAATCTCTTTGTTTAGCCAAGCCTGGCCTCAAATTCTTGTTTCTCCAGTGTGCTGATATTATAATTATATGCAACCAGGCTTGACTTGGGAAATTGCTTTAAAATTTTTCCTGTATAAATATTTTTATGAATATTAATTAAGTGCTAATAAAAGTATTAAAATGATAATGCCTCAATATGTTAGGTGCTTATAAATCTGTAATAATAATCAGTGCATCAAGACTTTAAAAATCTGGATTACAAGAAGTCAAACTACAATAGAAACGCAAATGTCCAAGTAAATAAAAATGATCTAGTGTCTCTAATTTTAAGAATCAGAAAATAAAACAATAAAGACCTATTTTCACCTCAAAACATTTCTCGTGCCTGAGGATCTCAGAGAGTTGCTGAGAGCCAAGTGGCAGACTCTTTCTTTTCCATATACCCCTTGCTCTCCAATCCATGCAAGAGTGGCCTCGTGAATGGTCAAGTCCAGTCAGCTATGTCCTTATCTAAAAGTTCTTGGTGGCTTACAAGCACTTCCAGGATAATCTAAATCCTCAGTAGAGCCTGTGTGATCCACTATGGTCTGGTTCCTGCATTCCTGCGAGACTCAGTTCCTCATATCTCTTCTACATCAAGGATTTCTTCTCTATCCTCACTGTGCCCCCACCATGCCCCCTACCCCCAGTTCTCAAAAGTATGACCTACAGCACCGCCACATCTCTTCCCACTCACCTTCACTATACCTCTGTCTGAACTCAGTCTTCATTTCCCAAGGATACCTTCCCTGGTGCTCTGAAGATGCTCCTCAGAGAAACATTCTGGGAACACTGTGTCATGCATCTCAGTGTTAATTTTATGTTCAGCCAAGTGGCTATTCCACCAGCATCTGTCCCTCTCTGCTCTGTTGACTCTCAGACAGCAATAGCCACCACCTTCCTTTTTGCTATTGTGGCCCTGGTGTCTTAACTGTAGGAGAGACTCCATTAAGATTTACTGACCAAAGCCAAGGGTGACAGTTTTCTTGTCCTAAATTTATAAAACCTGAAGCCTTGTATGTGAGTGTTTTCCAGGGCAAAGAGGCCCCGGGCATGCGTGTTTCTAGACATAGGCCCTCAGTAGGTTAAACACCAAAATGGTAAGTGTTCACCGTGGTGCCGTGAGACTGTGAGGCTTCGTTTGCTTTTACTCTGAGTATCAAGGTTAGATGGCAAGCTTATCCAAACTACGCATCCTCTTCTTGAGCTGAGCCCCCCTTCAGTCTTTTACAGATCTGTCTGCGTCCACATTTTTATCCAATTACCCATTTCCCGTCACTCTTAGATTCATGTCAGTCATGCTTAGCTTTTGTATAAGTGATTGATTCCCATTAGATAACCACAATAATGCCTATGAAAGATAGCATACACCTATACAAACAAGCATGCGTACCTATGTATAATTTTCAGTACATTCTTTTAAAGGGAGATTTATTTTATTTCTTTTTATGTTTTTGCAGGTCTTTCTCAGTTTGGGTATGTGCACGTGAGAACACTGCCTGCAGAGGTAAGAAGAGGGCGTTGGATCCCCTAGAAATGGGGTTACAGGTATCTGTGAGCCACCAGGTATGGGTGCTTGGAGGTTCTCTGTCAAAACAGCAAGTGCTCTTGACCAGTGAGCCAATCTCCAGCACTGGAGGCCACTCTTAACAGCCCCAGAGACTAGGACACTTCATCCAGTGCTGATCCCAAAGCCACCAGCACCTGAGCCCAAGACACTCCATCCAGTGCTGACTCCAATGCCACCAGCACCTGAGCCCAGGACAGTCATCAATGCTGTCATCACAGCATACTAACATGGGTGGATTCGTTCATCTCAGCCTTCACAGATAGTAAACCAATATCTTTGGTGATCAGTTAAATGGATCCAAGTTCTCACAGCTTACAAGTAGACGGACGAGGATTTCATCTCAGATGTCTATGGTCCTGGAAGCTCTTTGCATGGTTTCAGGAGTAGGCAAACATATTTTTTTTTTCTGTCATGACATCTATAGTTTCAGTTCAGCCTTATCTGGAAGCCTGTAAACCAGCTAGTATCAGACACCTTTCCACCAATCCATAGACAGAGATCTGGTTTTCACAAAGAAGGCATTAACTAAAGACCTGAATGAACTTCTTGATACCTGCTGGATTTACAATCTAACACTTGTTCTAAAACATTTTATAATATTCTGGAATATTTTGCTTGTACTAGAAAAATCTGTTATCATGGAAATGCTCTATTCTCTGCTCTCTAAAATAGCAGTGAACAGGCATATGCACTGTTGAACACTAGAAATATGGCTAATTTAACAACAAAACAACCCCCATGCTTTTGATTTTATTTCATCTAAAATTGATTTACATTTGAATGAAAACAACTACTGTCTTAGTTTCCTTTCCTACTGGTAAAATATTTAGACAAAATCGATTAAATGGGAAGCTGGGTTTAATTCTATCTCAAAGTTTCAGGTTATCTATAGCCCATTATCACGGGTGTAAGTCACAGTGGTCAGAGCGGAAGGAAATGGGCCATATTGCACTGGTTATCTCAACACAAAGGGCTCAAGGGCATTTTGCTCAGCTCACTTTCTCCACTCTCACAAGCCAGGAGCCTCTGCCTAGGGATTGGTGGCGCCCAGAGTGGGCTGGTTCTCTGACCTCCATTAATTATCCACCACACATGTGCTCAGAGGCCTTCCTTCCAGTGATTCCAGATTTTTGCCAACTTGACAGTTAACACTAACTATCACAACCACCACACCAGACTGGTGACCATGACATTGGACGGTATACTTCTATAGATTAAGAGCCGGATTTACTGTTATTAGTCTATTGGCTTTCCTTATCACCTGCAGATTATCAACGATTAGGAATAAAACTGATCTCAAATATCAAAGACTGCCTCTAGTGTTCATCCATTAGCCACACACTCCTCTGCTTCCAGAATCCCCTGAAGTCGGGTTTGGGCCACATCAGTAAAATTTGCATGATAGAAAATTTTGCATGGCAATTGTGGTGGTTTGGATAAGAATTGGTTCCATCTATTTAAATCTATTTATCTATGGGGAGCATCTATTTAAATGTTTGGTTACTGAGAGTGGCAGAATTAGGAGGTATGTCATTTTCAGAGTAGGTGTGGCCTTGTTGGAGGAAGTACGTCACTAGGGGTAGGCTTTATGGTTTCAATTGCTCAAGCCAGTCCCAGAGTCTCTCTCTTCCTGCTGCCTGCTGATCTGGATGTAGAACTTCCAGCTCCTTCTTTAGACACCATGTCATACCTGTGCATCTCCATGCTTCCAGCCATGACGATAGATAACCCTCTGAACCTGTAAGCTAACCCCAATTAAATGTTTTCCTTTATGTGAGTTGCTGTGGTCATGGCAACCAAGACAGTTAACTAAACATGGCTTTTAGGCAGAGGGGGTTGAGGCTTCACAACGCAGCCATAAGCCCTTTTTTCTACAGACGATGTAGCAGGAAGATGTGATACCTCACATTGGAGGCATAAACCTGCACGGGTCTTTGTCTCTGAGAGTTCAGAGTTAATTGTTACAGAATCATCCTGACAAATAGCGGGCCACAGAGGGTACTTAGAACTCTGGACAGAGGAAGAATGAGGAGAGAGAGGTGATAGGCAGAAGGCTTGAAACCAGAAACTGTGGTTGAGTCCCAGCTCAACCCACAGACCATGCACTGACTCTTGTGCTCACCCGGCAGACAGAAGCAGCATTCTGCAGTTTTCCTCATGAGTTCATAATGCAGAGAGTTAGTGGTTCCCACCATTTGTGTCTAACAGACAGTTGTCTACACCCAGACCTAATCCTTTCCTCGATAAATGGGTTCGATTCAGTTAGGAGGGAAGATTATAAAGCCCACATCAGCAGTGGTTTCCCAGGCAGCCTTGTGGCCCAGAAATCATCACCTGAAAATCATTTAATAGAACAGATACAGATCTTTGGTCTTGGGGGTAATGTAAAAACTAGATACTTATGGCCATAGCTTCCCAGGCAAGACATTTTGCTAGACACACTTCCTGCCTGACATGAGGTAACCCCCCTGATAAGGCTCTGCTCTTCCCTAGCCCGAGAAAACAGTGGCCAATTGGATAATGGTAGTTCAGATAATAGCACTGACATAAAAACAAAACAAAACAAAACAAAACAGAACAAAACAAAACAAATACCAACAGCACTGCTTTCTATAGGTATTTATAGGATATATTTTCTCCCAGATATATGCATCATTCAAAGATTTCTCTATGGGAACTTCTCAAGTTTCCCCTCCAGGGAGGTCCAGGACCTAGTTTAAATATCTATTTCTAGCCTTTCAAGAATTCAGGAAAATATGAGCTGTCTTTCTCAGTTTACTGGTCCTAGGAGAGTTCCAGAACCTTCAGCAGAGTGTGTAGTAATAGGGAGTGAGCTCAGGGCCACATGATCGAGGCATGAATCCTGCTCTCTGCTTGGTGCGTCAGTAGCTCGTCCACACTGGGAAGGGAATTGGGGAATGCTGAGATAACTTTAGATGGCCTCCGTCCATGTGCTGCTCCGTTCATGCTCCATCTGGGCATGCTGTCCTCCTCGTCTCTGTAAGGCCACCCACAGGGGCCTGTATCTTAGAGCTCACTTGGGCAAGTGGAGAGAGTCAGAACTGCCTGTGAGCTGGTGAGCTCAGAGGATGGAGTAACCCCCAGCAGTCTTCCCTTCCAGGAGAGGCTCTCTTACTGCTGGAGTCCCTGAGGCATCTGGGAGGTGGGGGGAGCCTATTATGAACACACTGGTTTGGCTGCCTCCTGGCTTCCACCTCTCACTCCCTTACCAACAGCTCCAGGGAGATCTCTCTCCCTCCTCGCTCTTCCTCCCAACGTCCTTGTCTCCTTCCTTATAGTGAGCTTCTTTTGTTAGTTTTTAAAGTTCTTGTTCATTTCCTCTTTGACATTTTTATACATATATACCATGTAACTTGATGATACATGCCCCAACTCTCTCCCTTCATTTCCTCCCGGAGCCTGCCCCCAACACTTCACCCTTCCAACTCCCCATCCCCTGCTTCCTTTCTTTTCTTTTTTCTTTTCTTTTCTCTTCACATTGAGTCCAGTTAGTGCTGCTCATGTGTGCATATGTGTGTGGTCATTCTTAGTGGTGCGGGCAACCAAACAGTGGTCACGCTCTAAAGAAAGGTGACTCTCGCTGCCCTAGCAGGGAACTTGCCTGCCTCTTCTCACACTGCGGGCTTCTTTAGGAGATCACTTTGGGCAGTTCGCATTTCAGGAATGGGCTCATGCATGACCTAGAATTTCTCTGTGTGGAGCACTGTGTCTCATCTCCTGTATTTATTTATCCAAATCAATCAATCAATCAATCAATCAATCAACCAATCATTTATTCCTGGCAGTAGTTGTGATGGTTACTGTCAACTGTCAACTTGACCAAACTTGGGATCACTGGGAAATTGGCCTCTGAGCATGTCTGCGGCAGGTAAATCTTCCCATCAGTTTCTCAGTTAAGGGTGGAGTTTGAGGAGTCCCTTCCAAGTCTGTGCTAGAATGTTTAGCTGGCTTGATCTTGTGCAGGCCTTGTATAAGTGACCACAGAGGTTCCTTTGCTACAGTCATGTCTGGTCCAGAGGACAGCATTCCACATCAAAAGTTTCAAAAGTTGTAGAAGAGACTCCACAAACCCTCCACATTCGCTTTCTGGTTATTGATAACACATTCCAATAATATATGCCACCCAATCAGTGCTGATAGATTTTACAGAGTGACTACTAGGGAAGGCTATGATGAATCCAGATACCTTGATTTCCTTTTTAAGTCTCCCTTTCACCTGCTTCCTCCATCCCTTGCACAGACCTCCTGCATTGTGTATGTGATGTAATGAACTTAAAGAATGTATGTGCAAGATGAAAAACTATAAAACTTGTAGAATAAAAAAAACTATAAATAACATCCATGACTTGGTTTCGGTGATCATGTCTAGAGGTAACACCAAAAATACATCTGTGAAATGAGTCATTAGTTTGGACTTCATTAAAACTGAGAACCTTGCTCTTGGGGTGAAGAGAGGCCTCTGAGCTTAAAAATGTGTGCTGCTCTTTAAAAAGACCCAAGTTCAGTTAAAAGTACCCATATTGGGGCATGCTACGGCTACCTGTAACTCCAGCTGCAGGGTATCTGATGGCCTATTCAAGCATACATAGCCATGACTGCACACATGTGTTCATGCATGCATGCACACATACACATATAACACACATATAAACACAAGTAATAAATCATTTTATTAAAAATTGTGAATTTTATAGTGAGTTCATTTATAGCTGGAAAAAAAAACCCTAGAATCAATCAAGATATTTTTAAATGCATGAGTGGATCAAACAGATTTTAGGAGATCCATGTGGTTGAGAATTATTTATCAATCAAAAGGAATGAGTTACTGAACCGTGCAAAGACACAGATGAATCTTAAACTCAGATTGCCAAGTGAGAGAAGGCATTTGAAACATAAGGATTACATGATTCCTTTGCTATGGCTTTACTGGAAAAGACAAAACTATAAAGACTGACTAGGCAGGAACTGCCAGGAGCCTTACGGAGGAGGAAGGGGTTGGGAGAGTCAAGGCCAGTAGATTGGGGGGCGGGGAGATGGCTCAGTCAGTCCACTGCTACTGTGCAAGCAAGAGGACCTAAACTCAGATCTCAAGCACTCACAGAAAATATTCAGCATGGTGGCTCATGGCTGTAACCCTAGGGCTAGAGAGGCAGAGATAGGAAGACTCCTGGGGCTTACCAGCCAGTCAGCCTAACAAAACTGGTGACTTCTAGGTTCTGGGAGAGATCCCGTTTCACAAAATATGAAGGGAAGAAACAGAGGAAGATGGTGCCATCAACACCCCCTGCCCCCACACAAGTATACACACATACACACTCTCACATGGACACACACACTCACACACACACTCA
This sequence comes from Apodemus agrarius, assembly GCA_964023405.1. Lineage (NCBI taxonomy): Eukaryota > Metazoa > Chordata > Mammalia > Rodentia > Muridae > Apodemus > Apodemus agrarius. The sequence continues at coordinate 11,134,642 of OZ030024.1, forward strand.
AACACATATACACAATACACACACTCACATGGATACACATACCTACACACACATTCAAACACATATACACAAACACACACTCTCACAGGGACACACACACCCACATATACCCACACAAGTATATACATGTACACTCTCACATGGACGGACACACACACACTCAAACACATATATGCACATATGCACTCATTCACATGGACACACAGACTCACACACATTCACATACACATACACACTCGTATGCAGACACACATGGACACACAGATTAACACACACTCAAACACATACATTCACACAGGGACATACATTCACACATGCATATATATATATACACATTCACACACACATACATGTATACACACAACACACACACTCGTACATGCATATCCTCTCTCATACACACACACACACACACACATCAGGCATATCTGCACACATGACACATACATATACACACATAACAAAAAGGGTAGGCGATTGTTTTAGAGAAGCAGAGCTTTGTGATACACTATTAGTGGATAATGTCAGTGTCCATGTGCTAAAATGCACAAGTTTACAGCACCCAGAGGGGCCCTGAGTGCATGCAAATGGAAAAAATACCATTTGGTGCTTTGCAGGATCAAGACATGGAATGAAGAATGTAACAGAAAAAAATATGACCATATTGAATTGTTTGGAGTATTTGGGACCACTCCTAGGAGGTGGTGAGGGGGAAAATATTACAGCTGTAACTTTGCATTCGGAGGATGAACGTGCCTACAGGTAGATGCATACCGTGCTTCAGGTGATAAAGTTGTGTTTACCGGGGTTGGGTTGCTAAATCTAATGGAAGATAGATGATAGGAGCCACGTCTCTCAATGTTTGTTTTGGAGGCAAGAGACCAGCAAGGCATCACAGCTGGGATGGCTGTAAATGAATGGATTGGTGCTGGGACACCAGGACGCCCACATATACAGCTTATAGGTAATAAGATAGCTAGCTATGAATATGTATGCATCCCAGTTTCCTTCTGCTGCTGTGATAAAACACTGTGAACAAATATGGAGAGAGGATTTATTTGGCTTGTACTTCCAGGCCACAGAGAGAAGTCAAGGAAGGAATTTAAGCAGAGACAGAGGGGAGTATCTCTTACCAGCATTCTTCTTGGACCACTGAGTCTCATGCTCAGTTAGCTTTTTTTGCACAGTCCTCCTGCCCAGGGAATGGTTCTGCCCGTAGTGGACTGGCCCCTCCCACATCCGTGAATCCAAGTAATTTCCTGTAGACAGGCTCACTGGCTAAATCTGACCTGAGTGGTTCCTCAAATGAAACTCCCTTTGTGTTGACGCTAGACTATGTCAGGTTGACAGGTAGGGCTCACTGTTCTTAAAGAGACTAAATATATGTGCTGATACAACATACATGCGTACAGGCCTTGCCTTGCTCTGTCAACTGACAGGGTCTGGAGTCCCGCTGCGATGAGCATGCCTAGTACTCAGATTTAGACCTCTTATACCCTTCCCCAACAAGTCAACTAGAGCACACTGGGGAAATGTCTGATTCTAGTGCTCGAGCACTCTAGTATAGTACGGAGGCAAGGCTGTACAAAATGAGGGCGGAGCAACTTGTAATGCTAGAGAACAAGGAAGTGCAAGGTGTGGAGGTCTCTGAAAGGGGCAGAGGGCAGAGAAGGTGGGTGGAGGCGGGTGCAGGAGCTTCCGTGGCTACAGCTGGAGCAATTCGGAGAAAAGATGTTTTATACACGATTATAAAATGAGCTGATAATAACTATCTAGGCTCCTGTTGATATTACAAAAAAAGAAAAAAGAAAAAGAAAAAAAAAGAAATCACAAGTGGCTGATTGAATAAATTAACTAACATGGGAGACGAGAGACAGCTCCGTACAGAAGAATTCCAGGTCATGCACGAGCCCAGTCTGTGTTCTGCCCTTTGAGTGTTGGTTTTCTGAATTTCGTGGTTGTTAGCCATTCCACATAAACTTTAAAATCCCGTGTCACCAACGCCTTGCTCGGCCATCCTCAGGGAAGCTCCCTCCTGGGGCAGTGGGGAACAAACACTGAGACCCACAGCCAGACACTGTGCAGACAGTGAGACCTTGGAGCGTGCGCAGCCCCTAAGCAGGATGGCTCCATCAAAGCCCTTAACTCGGGAATTAGGAGGCAGAAAGAGTCTAAGAGCCGGGTGTTGGTGGCGCACGCCTTTAATCCCAGCACTTGGGAGGCAGAGGCAGGTGGATTTCTGAGTTCGAGGCCAGCCTGGTCTACAAAGTGAGTTTCAGGACAGCCAGGACTACACAGAGAAACCCTGTCTCAAAAAAACAAACAAACAAAAAAACCAAACAAAACAAAAAACAAAAACAAAACAACAAGAGTCTAAGAGCCCGAGTGGATGGAAGACTCCAAGAAAACAAGGCCTCGAAATGAACAAGGTTCATGTGAACTCAGAGAGTCTGAGTCAGTGTGCACAGGACTGCGAGGGGCTGCATGGTGCTGCATGGGGCTGCACAGGGCTGCACGTGGCTGCACAGGGCTGCACGTGGCTGCACAGGGCTGCATGGGACTGCACGGGGCTGCACGGGGCTGCACAGGGCTGCACAGGGCTGCACCTGATGGGTCCCAGAGCTGAAAGGAGCAGTGGACACACAACCCCTAACCCAGAAGCAATCTCCAGGGGATAAGCACTTGCAAATGAAATTTTAGTTTTCCCCAAGGGAGCCTCACTGAGGAAACAAACTGCTCTTAATGGGTAGGCCACAGGTCCAACAGTAGATGGCCAAAAGAAAACAGAAATGAAAGCAATGGGATCTTTGGAAGATCCTTGTCTCATGACGTCATGTCGGGTTTTTTAAATTTTTCATCTCTCTCTCTCTCTCTCTCTCTCTCTCTCTCTCTCTCTCTCTCTCTCCCCTCTCCCCCTCCCCCTCTCCTCCTCTCTCCTCCTCTCTCTCTCCTCCTCTCTCCTCCTCTCTCCTCTCTCTCCTCCTCTCTCCTCTCCTCTCTCTTCTATCTCCCTTTCCCCCTCTCTCTCCTCTCTCCCTCTCCCTCCCCTCTCTCTTTTTATGGATACATTATAGCTTCCAGTTTTGTGAGTTTTATGGAATTACTAAGTATTCAAATGAGTGGCTCTTTGCATCTATATCTTTGTGCTTTTTGTGGAATCTGTTTTCTTTCTGTCTGTCTTTCTGTCTGTCTGACTGTCTTGTTCCTATTCCAATGTACTTGTTTATTATTTTATCTTCTTATGCCTTTTGCTTTTATGATTATCCCTCGGAAGCCGACTTGTTTTCTAATGAGAGGCATGGGTCAGGGGTGTCCCCACATGCAATCTCACAGAGGCCATTGTGTGAAGCTGTGGAGGTGAAGCCTGGGTTGCCCTGGGGACCCCAAGATGGTGGAGATGCCAGAGCTGTGGGTTACCTACCAAGGCAAGATTCTGACAGGGAGTGGAGCCAGTCAGAGAAAGACAAGGCTGTACCTGATCTGTACGGCCCTATCCAAACGTTTATTTGGACAGCAACTAAAAGTTTCACTAAGGCAATGTATTGTCACATATGTGTGCGTGTGTTTACATATACGTATATATGGGTATTGGATTTTGCAAAATGTTTTTCTACCTATCACTTAATTTTAGGAGTTTTTCCTCTTTAGCTTACTTGTTTGATAGATTCCCAATGACTAATTTTGCATGTTGAACCAGACTTGACTACTTAAAATAAGTTTCATTTGATTGTGGCATAAACATGTATTGATATTTGGATTTAGTTCTGTAAATCATTTACAGCAGTGACTCTCAACCTTCCTAATGCTACAACCCTTTAATACAGTTCCCCATGTTGTGGTGAACACCCCCCCCCTCCCCAACCATAAAATTATTTCGTTGCTACTGCATAACTGTAATTTTGCTACTGTCATGAATTATAATGTAAATATGTCATATGCAGGATAGCTGATAGGTGACCCCTTTGAAAGTGTCATTTAGCCCTCTAATGGGCTGTGACCTAGAGGTTGAGAATCACTGTTTTACTGGGAACTTTAACATCTTTGACGATTGGAGACCCTGGGTTCGTACAGAATGTCACAGTATGACTTGGTTATTGATGTAATGCTGACATTATAGAAGGTTCTAGGGAGCGTTCCTTCTGTTTCACTGTTGTCGCAGAAGTTCTCAAGCATTGAATCACACAAGCCCTGCTGTACCATCTGAGAAACCTGACTCCAATTAATTGCCTTAGCTGTACAACGGCACCAACAACAGCCTTCCTCACAGAGTCCTTCTGAGAGCAACACGTTAACAAGGCAAATGTTCGGGTCCCTACCTGGACCCCTTTGTTAGCCAACCACACCTTTCCCTAATTATTACTGACAGCTTATTTAGCAGTTCCTGAGTGCCGCATACTTGTGGAAGAGGCCCTGCCCCATCTGGCCACACCCCCTGGAGCCAATGTTAACAAAAAAGTCCTCAACTGGCTGGAGAGATGGCTCAGCGGTTAAGAGCACTGACTGCTCTTCCAGAGGTCCTGAGTTCAATTCCCAGCAACCACATGGTGACTCACAACCAACTGTAAAGGGATCTGATTCCCTCTTCTGGTGTGTCTGAGGACAGTGACAATGTACTCACATACATACACATAAAATAAATTTTAAAAAAAACTTTAAAAAAATGTCATCAAGTCCACTATGTCCATGGAGGAGGACCTCCTGAATACTTAATGTCTCAGATACACCCAGGGATCTGCTCAATATCCCAAGTTTCTCTTAAGAAGAACAGCTCAATAAATCACATATATTTGGACAACTTGGGACATCTACCCTAGGGCTGCTAGCAAACCACATAGCCCTGTCAGAGAACAAGATTCTGACATTGTATCCTGAACCAGCTGATGAGAGAGGACTCTCACGAGAGCTGGGGAGCACCAGGAGGCCCCTAGTGTGAAGAAATGCAATGACAAAGGTTTTACATGGGGTGAGCTGAGGCACACAGACGGAGTGGAGCTTCTTTCTACCCCTTGTAAAGCCTCTGCGCGAGAGGTGGGAGGTGAGGGGGCTGGGCATCTTTAGGACCGCGGATGTGAGTGCTTGCGTTGGAAACAACCTTGATGGATGCTTTGAAGAGAGACGTGACAGACAGAAAATGAAATTGTGAATTTGAGAGGAGGAAAAGCAACCTGGAATGCGAGCGTTGGCGTCTTTGGGATTCCTGTGCTTTCCCATGGTGCTCTAGGTAATTATGTCATGGAAAAATGTTTCCCCACAGGACCCTCTGGCCTATATGTGTACAACATCAGAACTTCTAGCTATTGAACCAAATATATTACAACGGGAAAGATCGGCCGCAATGCCTATTCAGCCTCGCGTGCGTAAACAAGGAGATGCAGGGAGCGTTGGTTTCGGTGCTCTGCGGATTCTCGTCAAAGAGATGGTTCTTCTGTCATGAAGTTTACGGCTTTTCCCTATTCAATTAATTGGAACTCAGAAATGTGTGCGCTGTGAAATAAAAGTCTCAGCCATCTGGGGCCCCGTGCACCATCCAGTGGAAAGGCATGCCCGGCACACGCACAGCTTGTGGATGGGAGTGTTAAGAGCTTTTATGTTTTAAAACTACTGCTCGGAGAGAGCGAGGCTGTCTGCTGATAGCTAGAGCACCGGGCAGGTTGAGGAGATTTTTTTTTTCTTAAAATGCAATTTATTGCAGCATCTCCTGTGCATTCCGTTCCATGAAATCCATCTATTGATATTTACGAACAGCCCACACTTGAGGGCGCAGAGTATGCCCAGACACTGTCTGTCCTCACAGCACAGGATCTAACGGGTCAGACTTGGGTACCAGGCAGAAGACTCTTAGAAAGAGAAGGCTGCCCCAGCAGAAGCTTAAGTCAAGGCTAGGGTGCCCCCCCATCCTCTCTCCTCTTTCCTGGGACTTTCCTTTGACCATCCCAACCAGAAGGAGGTCCTCATGTTTAGAGCCACTTTCTTTGGGACTGTGTGTGAGGAGGGGCACAGGTAGCTGGAGCCCGGGAAAAGTCTTTGGCTCTTGTTCTTAGATACCGTTGATTTTGGTTTATGAGACAGGGCCTCTTCTGGGCCTGGAGCTCAGGTAGAAGTCTAGGCTGGCTGGCCAGTAAGTCCCAGGATCTGTCTTGGTCTCCTCAGCACTGGGACTATAAGCGTGTGCCACCATGCCTGGCATTGTCTTTTCCTACGTTGATTCTCATGATGGAATCTTGCTCTTCTTGCTTTCAAAACAAGCACTTTAGCAACCGAGCCATCTACTCAGTCTTTGGCTACTTTCAGATAAAAGTGCATGGGGGGATATTGAATAAGAGGCAATCAGGGAATGATAAGAATATGCCTAAGAGAAGAAGCAGTGCAATCTACATTAGGGCTATTTACGTGCTTTCTCGGTAGTACAGGGACAAGAGCATCAGACAACGCTGGCAACAGCACATCCTAACAATGATGAGGCTGCCGATGGTGCTACGATCCCACCGGGATCAGCAACAATGTTAACACTGGTATAAGTGCCTGATACTATCGTATCTTCTTATACAATTAGTCCATTTAATTTTCTACTGCTACTGTCTAAATACACATATCCCATTTAATTGATAAATTATAGAAGAGTTTAGTTCTACACAGTTCATCTGAGTCAGTAATTAAATTGATGATATTTCAACCCTTTCGTAACCATGGCCTCATGTCTCTTGTTATTGCAATGGGAATCAGTATCCAGGGACGCATATGCTTTTACACAGCTGTATACTTCTGTCTCACATGCCAGTCAACCCTGTTACCATTCTGGCTCTCCGTGAAGGGCGTGTGAGTTGGCACCCAGAGGCACACACCAAGAAGCAGCAGAGCTGGGTTAAAGGCAAACCTCTCCCTCTCTGACACAGTGTCCTCTCGATCCTCAGGAGCTGATGTCCGCAAGTCTGTCGGGTGTCAAGGCCAAGGCCTACGTGAATGTGTGCACTTTGCATTTATCTCAAAACAAGCAGACGAGTTGGGCTCTATTTTCTACAGTCATTTAACTGATTGCAGAAATGGCACCCAGGCAGATTATGGCAATCGAGAGAGACATCTGTTGAGAGTCAAATTTGACTGAAAATACCCACTGTCATTTAATCTTCTTAGAGCCAATGGTGCAAGGTGACCCCGTGACCCTGGAAATGGAATGACTTTCCTTGCATTCTATTCCTTCAAGATTTATTCTACTAACTGAGTGCAGTGGTCCACGCAGCACTATGGAAGCACAGGCAGGTGGATCACTGTGAGTCTGAGGCCAGCCTGGTTTATGTATCTAGTTACATGGCTGGTTATAGAGTGAGACCCTGTCTCAAAGTGTTTATTTTATTTTCAATTCTAGGGGAGTTTGTGCACATGTGTGCAGGAATCTGAAGAGGTCAGAAGAAGGTATTGCATCCTCTGGAGTTGGAGCCCTGTGTGAGCACCCTGGCAATGGTGCTAGGAACCAATCTCAGGTCCTCTGACAGAGAAGTACATGCTCTTAACTGTTGAATATGTCTCCAGCCCATTTCTTGATTTTTTTTTGAGATTTGCATTTTTAGTTTATGTGTACATATAGTTGTTTGTGTCTGTGTAAATATGTACCTTATGTGCAGAGACCAGAAGTCTGTTTCAGACTTCAGGAAGCTTAAGGTATAGCCAGCTGGGAGCCATCTAAAGTGGGTTCTCAGCCAGGCATGGTGGTGCACGCCTGTAATCCCAGCACTTGGGAGGCATAGGCAGGTGGATTTCTGAGTTCGAGGCCAGCCTGGTCTACAGAGTGAGTTCCAGGACAGCCAGGACTACACAGAGAAACCTTGTCTCGAAAAAACAAAAACAAAACAAAACAAAAAAATAAAGTGGGTTCTGGCTCTCTGGAAGAGCAGGGAGTGCTCTTGACTTCAAAGGCCACCTCTGTGGTACCTTTCCTGAGGGCATCAATCACGAGAAAAGAGACACAAGCCCTGACAGGTGTATACCCACATTCTTAGCAAATACATATTTTTAAACATGATGTATCAGGGCTCTGGGACTGTAAATGACAGAAAGACATTCTGCCTCCTTCAACCAAGCAGCACAAACAAGACAACCTTCTAACTGTCGGTTTCCCACAGGGAAAGAGACGGCATGGTGTCTAACGGGCTAAGCACTCACGGACCCTGCAAGGTCTAGAAGATTCTAAAGAAAGATTGGAAAGATGAAGTCATAAACTCCCCAAGCAAGAAGGGAACTGGGGGCAGCCAGCCAGGCAGAACTAAGGCCTTCATCAGGTCTCAGATGATCCAATTATAAAGACAGGGGCTCGCATGTGACCAATGACCTGAGGGAAATGTTCAGGGAAGGAACAAGTCCAGAACTGATACGGGCAACAGCCAGAGACCTGAGACTCGGGGAGCATGTCCCGAGGAAGCCTGAGCAGGGTACCCCACGTTTTTGCTGGTGCGTTCGGCCTTTGGAGTATGACAGAACTTAGATCTCTAGCTCTCTGCTAACGAGCCTTGAGATTCCAGGAGGCTGGTCCCCGCTGTCTATCAGACTGATTTGGCATCCCTCTTTCAAGCCTTCATTTCCGTCAACATCTTTGAATGCATTGTGCCACGACCTCTCCTTCATCATTCCACCCCCAGCATTTCCAATCGCCCTTTCCCTGTTTTATATTTTCCCTACGGTATTCATTATCTTCCAATATACTCAGTGTGCTGGTTCATATCATGTGTCTTGTGTCTCATCCTACCCAACCACCTGTGACCACTGGAACCAGTTGTTAGTTTTGTCCAGGACGAACCTCGGGTATTAGAGCAATAGGAAGCATGCAGGGGAGTCTGCGTTAACCACCTGCTCGTGGTGATGATTAATATCGATTATCGATTTGGACAGGATCTAGAGTTCCCTAAGAAACAAACCTCCCGAGTATGTGGAACTCTTGAAGATCAGATTGTCAAGAGAAATGAGGACAGTGGAGGCCCACCTCTTGAGGCATCAGACGAACAGGGCTCTGCTGGGAACTGGGGTAGAGGCCATGCATCTGATTATTCTCCTCTGCCTGCGTTCTCTCCCTGTCCTCAGAATTTGAGAGGACCTGAATTCAGGAGTAACGAAATTGTTTGCTGGAGAAAAAAAAAATCTCAAGCTAGAACAGCATTCGATTTGGGGTTCAGCTACCGTTCTCATCCAGGCCCCAGAGAGTAGATCAATGGAGCGGAATGGTCTGGACAATGTCCAGCTTCTTTCGCAATGTAAGGCGTGAGCGTGGGTTTGAACTTACAGACACAGGCAGGCAGGATCAAGGCAGTGGTGACCGTCAGGATATTTGTGTCATCACAGAGAAATGCTGCTGCGCTCCACGCTGAAGGACAGGAAGGACCTGAGGGCAGCACCCCACCCACCGGAGCCTCCCGCATCTGAGATGGAAAGACGCTAAGCTGAGAATGAGGCGGAGGGCTTTCCTGCTCAGAAACCACCACCTTGAAAGCTTTGGGTTGGTAGCTAGGGTTTTCTGCAGGTGTAAGGTCCTCCTTCAATAGGAGAGCTAGATGTCTGCATCAAAAAAAATCAAGTATCAACAAAACAAAATATAATATAATATAATATAATATAATATAATATAATATAATATAATACAATACAATACAATACAATACAATACAATACAATACAATATAATATAATATAATATAATATAATATAATATAATATAATATAAAAACTGAAAGACTGGAGCGAGCCCAGTGGTCTAAAGCATCTAACACTCACACTGACCAGCTCACAGCTTCTATAACTCTTATCTCTGGGAGATGTGATACCATCTTCTGGCTTCACTGGGCACCCATCTACACGTGGCATACTTAAATACATATAAATTAAAATAAAATAAGTAACAAACGCTGGCGGAGGAAAACACAGAACCTCTTTTCGTTTTATTTTTTTTTACTTATTTTTTTATTTTTTCTTTGTGAGTTTCCCATCACGCACCCTGGTCCCTTTCATCCTCCTGCCCCTCATGCCTGCTCTCTGCCTTTGCCAAAATAAAAATACAAACCCACCACCACCACCAAGAACAAAAGCATAGAAAGTATCTCATTCTGGAAGTGGTAGTGTGTCACAGTGTGTCCCCACATGTTTACCTGTCTGTCCACACATCTTCATTTGCAAGCGATTATCGCTATGAGTCCTGGGTCTGGGCCAAGCCCTCTGGCTTCTGTGCCACCATCAATAATGGCTCCTCATTGAGACCCCTCCCAGCTATCCCGTTGCTGGACGCCATAGATACCCTGCAGCTTCGGAAGAGCAGGACTGGCCCTTCCCTGCATCCCAACCACCCGCAGGTGATATCGATTTGGGGGTGGGCCATCTCAGAGCACTCGATCTGGTAGCAGAGCTGGTGAGCCCACCTGCTCTCTCCTATCTGCATCACCAGGGCAAACTCTCCAGCGCTGTCCTGGCTACACCATCCAAGGCTGCCATCAGCTGGAAGCAGGGTGAGCTTTCCTGGTCTCACGCCCTCAGGGCCAAGTCATCTACACCCACGCCTCCAGAGCCAGGTCCACTGTGCTGCCCAGTCAAGGCATGGGGCCCACTCCCCCAAGTGCTGCAGCCAGAGAAGAACAGGGCCAGCATATCCACTCTCAGGACCCTAGGGTCAGCTCTCCCACCTGCAGCAGTTGGCAAGAGGAAAGGGCAGACGCCCCCCATGCCACCTCATAGCACATACCTGGCAGGGCCAGATCTCCCACAGTCTAGCACTCGGAGCTGGCTCACCTGTCCCCCCCCCTCCCCACCCCCAGGTTCAGCTCTGCTCTCCTGAGTTCTCCAACTGATGAGGGGCAGGGCTAGCTCTCCTGAGCTCATGCCCCTGTGGGCAGCTTTCCAGACTGCTGGAGGTGGTGAGGGGGCGCTGGGCATGAGGATTACTTCTGCGCCCATGCATGCTACCCCATGGCAGATGAGTGGTGGGGTCCACTGCCCTCCCACTCTCATACCTTCAGGGGCAGCTCAACCGCACCCCTGCCATCAAGACCAGCTTCACTGTGCTACTTGGGCAAGGCATGGGTAAGTGCTGCCAGCAGTGAGAGTAGGGGTCAACTCTCCAGAGCATCGCATTCAGTGAAAGGCAGTGCTAGTTATACACAGCCCCTGGGTATCCACATGGTCCCTGGTGACTGCCCCCGATCAGGGAGATCCCCCACATTCCCTAGTTGTAATATGAGCCAAGGACTTTGGCACTGACACCTACCACTGCATAGCCATGGACTCAGACATGACCCTAAGTTCTGCCTGGGACCTTACCATGGCCCAGGTGGTGGAGCTCGTCACTCATAGCACGTTGCTCCTCTCCAGCCTGGAGTCTCCAGTTCCATCTCTCTTCATGATGCTCATGCTACTCCACTTCTCCAGCTGCTCCACTTCTCCAGCTGCTCCACTTCTCCAACTGCTCCTCTTGTCTTTCTCGCCCATGTGACCACCACATATTCACACAATGTGGCTGCTCCCGCTGCAGGCTGGCCACACAGCTGGAAGGCCTCTAGGTGACATCCTCCATCCAAGCTGCATGGTGTGTCAGCAAGCAGGTATCTATGGCCCACCTGTGCCATGTCCTGGAGGGCAGGTCCGTGGGTGGCTGTGGAGTCTGCAGTCCTCTGTGTCGTCCTCTCTCTGCGCTGTGCTGCCCGGGTTTGATTTGGTTTGGTTTGATTTTTAGGAATGCTAGGCATAAAAGAGCTCTGCACCAAGCCAGGCATCAAGCTAGGACGAACAAAGGACTGCCATCTGCCCTGCCCTGGACTGATAGAAGAACACCATCACCAACAAGGTAACTCTTTGCCCATTGCCAGAAGGCAAAAAATGGAAGCTTTACTACTGGCAGGGATACGCTACCACTAGTTTTAGAGAATGCGGTAAGACGTTTCCTCAAAAAAATTAAAAACAGATTTCCCAAATGATCCAGTTACTACCAGTAATCACTGACATATTCAAAGTAAATTAAATCAGGGTGCTAAAGGACCATTAGCACTTCATGGAGTAGCGTTCAGGTCTTGGAGACAATGAAGGCGATGCCATGCTTGTGTGAAGCCGGAGGACACTGCGTTAAGAAAAGAAGAAACAGGCAGAAGTGGGAAAATGCTGTGTGGTCCCATTTACATGTTGGATGCCAAAACCAGGCACAATAGAAAAGAGTCCAGGGATGGTTACTGTGTATCCACAAGTGGCCAGGGTTGGGGCAGGGGTGAGAGAATAGAAGAGACGCAGAGTAGGTGTGTCTCTATAAGGTGAGCAGAATACACAGGGAAAACACATGCTCAAAATGTACTGTATACTTAAAGGCTGCTATTTGGATAGAATTTTAGTGTCCTTGCCACAAATCTTTGATAAATGAAGGGAGTTCCTATGATGAATAGCTTGATTTAGCCATTACACAAAGTACATAAATTTTGAAACATTCTGTATTCCTCAAATGTATTTCTTTATTTTGAAACAGGGTTTTACTATGTAGCTCAGGATAGCCTAGAAGTCACGGTCCTACCAGGTGCTGGGAACACAGGCAAGAAGGACCATGCACAACTCATTTATTTTGTCAATTTAAAAAGCAAGTAACTTAAACGCTTGCTGAGGGAATAGATGAAATCCCTGTATATCTCCGCCTCAGCCCTCAAGAAGGGGCAACATTTACTACGCTTGGGGAGAGTCCAATAAAATAATGCATGCTAAAAGCACTTAGCACAGTACCTCAAAAGCCCTAATTACATTAAGTATAGTCTTTTCTTCCAGGTACTAATTATTTCATTTAATCCCCATATTAGCTGGGAAAAAAAGTACTGCTTTACTGTTGAGAAGCATGGGACCCTTAGAGAGAGCACTAGTTTGTAGTATGACACAGCATTACTGGGACTCCATGCTACAGGAGTAACACGTGGGGTTCAGGCACCACACAGTTCCAGCGTTTTCCAGCAAAGGAGAGTTAGAGAATAATTGCCATAGCGATAGAAAGAAAAATAAAAAAGGAGGACCAAAATATATGCTCTATAAATATTTTGTTATAAGGAACAAAATACACAACCACTAGAGAAATGGTGTGGGTTCACTTGCGCCAATTATTCTGCGCAGCTCTGTTTACTTCTTGTCAGGATGACTTTGTCTACAGGGAGAAAATGGAAGAGGAGCACATGGAGTCTTCATTTTATCAGGACACATGACAGGCTCTTTGCACACCTGAATGCATGGTAGTGTGATGTCGGTTTCCTTCCTTTTGGGGCTCCCTCTGGAAGAAGAATCTGCTCCCCCACTTTTTCTCTTAAGGACCAGACAATTAATATTTGTAACTATATAGGCAGTGGGTCTCTGCCATTCCATCCTGCTGTTACAGGATGAAAGCAACAGCAGACCACACAAAACAAACAGCCAGGGCTGTGTTTCAATAAAACTTTATTTACAAAAAACAAAACAAAACAAAACAAAAACAAAAACAAAAAACAAAACTCTACCGGCCCCAAGGGACAGCAGGCTACAGAAGGCTAGCCCCTGACTAAGATGGTTGAATGACTGCATCTCTGGGTGTGCCAAGGACTGACTGGACAAGTACCCCTGGTGAGAGGTACCCATGGTGGTTGGCCATGTTTGTAAGCAAAGCCAAAGCAAGGAAAATAATATTCAAAACATGAATGAAAAGGCAAGATTGGAAATTAGAGGAACAGAGCTACTTAACTAGAATTAGTATGATGCAAGTTAATGGGTTACAGCCCCTTGTGATCTTTACAGAGCAGCGGACAGCCAAGCTCAGCAACGTCCCACCACAAGCCAGCCACCTTTGACGGTTTTGCTCAAAAAACAGGCTGGGGTTGTCACATGCCTGTGCTCTGTTTATTCCCTAATCCATCCACTCATTTGTTTACACATTTAGTTTTCAATGCCAACCCCCCAACTGTTTACTAGAGCCTTTGCAAAATCACAAGAACAGTTTTGACAGCTAATAGAGTAATTTCTGTCAACAGGACACAGAGTAGATCGGAGGGGACAGATGTCTCCTTAGTCGTTCCTTTACTCCTTTGGTCAACAGCTAGGTAATCTGACATGGCAAGATTAGAATGTGTCGTGGGGCTGACAGGGGTAAAGGAACCTCGGTTTCAGACTTTCAGGAACTTGGACTGGAATCTCAGGGACACACACACACACACACACACACACACACACACGAAAATGAAGAAAGTACAGCACAGCACACCAAATGCTGTCAGGAAAGAGATAGCAAAGTCTCAGCTCTCCTGGGGAGTTCAGGAACTACCATTCAGCCTGTCTCCAGACAAGTTTGCCGACCCAGTGCTGATTTTTGCAGAGGGATTTTGAGCCCGCTTGCAAACAACTAGGAATCCGTGTGCCTCGCCTCCCGTCCCACTTGATAAAGTCATCTACTACATTATTGGCAAATTCTTAAAACAATCTTTTGCTAATGTAAATAGTGCTTACAAACTTAACTAATTACCCTTAATTAAGTTAAACTGCAGTAATGAATGCAGTCCCAGCTGGGTTTGTTCTAGAATTTTCTCTGATAAAGGTTAAGTGTGAGCAATACATTAAAGAGTTGGTTAGCTGGCTGGGGTGGTGAATGCCTTTAATTCTAGCACTCTGGAGGTAGAGGCAGCCATATCTCTAGGAGTTCCTGGACAGCCTTATCTACATAGTGAGTTCCAGGCCAGCCAGTGTTACACAGAGAGACACTATCTCAAAAACAACAACAGCAACAACAGCCCACAAAATGAGTAGTTGAGGGGAATTTCAGAAAATGGAAAGTTACTGTGGATCAGAGGATTCATCTTGCAAAAGGAATGTTATCTAGACAGCTATCAGATGCTGTTACTGGGAGAAAGTTCTAGAAAACCATGGAAAGCACGCCTTGGAATTACAAAGACGGAGGAGAAAGAGCGTCTACATCCCTCACATCTTGTTAGCCATCAGGGCTGTGCCAGGGAGGGGGAAGGTAGGACGATGTCAGGGTAGGGATGAGGTAGTTACTTCCAAGGGCCTTCTTGGGACATAGCGGATGGGATCTGAAAGTCCCTGGGTAATGCCCTCTGACTGAGATGCATCATGGGAAGTCAGCAGTGGGGGGGGGGCCACAGAAACGAGCCCCAGGGACGCTCAGAAATCATCATCATCAACATCATCATCATCATCATCATCATCATCATCATCATCATCAACATCACCAGCATCACCATCATCACCAGCAGCAGCAGCAGCAGCAGCTGATAGGTAGATGGTATGTGAGCTTTGAGAGCGTTTCAGACAGCTTTAAGAGCAAAGGCGACATCTGAAGGAGTAAGACTAACAGGTGTCCTTCCGACTCACTAAAAACATGCTCCAAACCGTACTCCACCCAGTGCTTTGCCAGTTACCATCTTGTAGTTTTTGTACATTTATTGGTTTTACTTCTTGCCAAGTTTTCATTGTAGCCATTTGATAGTTTTCCTGGTTTGGGCTTGTGTGTGTGTGTGTGTGTGTGTGTGTGTGTGTGTGTACTAGAGACTGACATCAGCTGTCCACCCTAGCAGCTCTCTGCCTTATTCTTCCTTCAGGGTCCTTCAGTGGATCTGGAGATCACAGGTTCAACTGTATTGACAGGCCAACAGCCCCAAGGATCCTTTCGTCTCTCTGCCTTCTTGGTCCTGGGATTATGTGTGTACACTACCATACACAGATTTTTTTACGTGGATCCTGGAGATCCAAATTCAGATCCTCATGCTTGTGAAGCAAGCGTTTGACTCACAGGACCTTCTCTTTGGCCCTTTGGTTGGGGGATATCACACGCCACCCCTAACCAAAGGCTACTTTCCCCGACCCACAGAGGCTGAAGAGCCCCTCCCTCCAGGGCTGCAGGCCAGTTCATCAGGATGAGTAGTACCCATTCAACACAGCCTCCCAATGCAATTCACAGAGATACCCTCCACAAGGGTTTGCCTCTGGGGCTCCTGGGAAACTCTCTGCCAGCTGTGTGGATGAGCATCTTGGTGGGCTGGCATTCTACCACCGCGCCTCTCACGCCGTTGTTTCACGTTATTGATCTTATCTGTTAGCATTATTAAAAGCTCGCACGTTTCTCCTCATAGCTTATTATAATCTGTACAGCCTTCTGGAGGCCCCATCTCCTAGGAGATGAGCAGTTGGATCCGCGTCCTCCCCGCATCTCTCCAGGATTCTTGGCTAATTAATGGCTTTGCAACACTGAGCTGTGCCCTCCTTCCGGTTGGCTGCCTGAATGTGCCCGTTGGCACTGACCAATTGGGCTTGAACTTTGAACATCATCTGATCTGGTATTTTTAGAATTAATGTATGTGTGGCTAGTTTATCCTTTCTTAATAATTCATATACAAGTAAGTATAGGTTTCTATTTAGTACAAATACTACTACTATTACTGCTACTACTACTAATATTAATAACAATAATCTCAGCCAGTCAGATGACTCAGTAGATAAAGGCACTTACAGCTGAGTCTTCCATCCCTGGGAGTCACATGATAGGCGAGAACCAATCTGGGTGGTTTCTATACACACACACACACACACACACACACACACACTAAAATACTACCTGATTAAAACAATCACTAACTTATGTGGAGATCTGGTACAATCTCATGGTAAGGTCAGATCCTGGAGCCAGCCAGAATTCAGATTTTGGGTTCCTTTACTCAGAAGCTGTGTAGGCCTGGTGCCTGTTGCTAGGTGATTGGGCTAGGTTGGTGTGGTGCCTGCACGGTAGGCGGGCTCCTGTTATTCTACCATGAGGATCACAGGCTCCAACTCCCCTAATTTGTTAACATCCATGGAATCCCTGAGTGTATCCTACCATTTTTAACTTTTCAGTATAAAAACTGCGTACTTTATGGTCACTTTCGCTATTAACTCATAGCTTTTCACAGACATCACTTGTCCCAATTAAATGCAATTATTGCTACTCTTTTCCAATTACTGATG
This sequence comes from Apodemus agrarius, assembly GCA_964023405.1. Lineage (NCBI taxonomy): Eukaryota > Metazoa > Chordata > Mammalia > Rodentia > Muridae > Apodemus > Apodemus agrarius. The sequence continues at coordinate 11,151,610 of OZ030024.1, forward strand.
CTCAAATTGTTGCCACTTAGCCGGCAGGAGTTCTCTAAAGCTGATTTCTGTGTCCGTGCAGTGAATTCCTGAAGCAGTCTCGCAGTGTGGGGCTTTGGATACGGCTCTATAGAATGCTTGGCTAGCATTGGGCCAGACCTGAGTTCAAACCCCCCTGTTAGAAAGAGGACAGTGCAAACCTGTGCTGTCTTCTCTCGTCTTCAAGGGCATGAGATGGGACGGGCATCCCAGCGTTCAGGAGTGTGGTGTTAGCAACCGAACGCTAGGCTCTGAGTTGGTGCTGATTGGTGTGCCTTTTGCTACTGCTAAAGAACGGCTGACGAGTAGTGACAGAGACACCTTATTCTGAAACCGTAAATCCACACTCATCTTCCTCAGCCTGACAAGTTTGTTGGTAAGAGCTCATTCGTCAGCCAGCCTGGGATTCCTTGAGGACGGACGTGGGTTTCTGTTTGTTTATTTGTTTGCTATGGTCCGGTTCGAGGTATTCTGTTGTTTTGTTTTCTGTTTTGTCATATCTCAGTAGCAAAAGGAAGGATGGGGGTGAGAGATACAGAAGTGCAGGAGAACAGAAAGCCCGGGGGAGAACAGAGAGGGTGGCTATGAGTGCTTGCCTGAGAAGAGGGGGATGGGGGCACTGTGGGGGACACAATTACTGGCTGCAGTTCAGACTCCAGACCCTCTGACCTCCCTGCCCAAGGCAATTCCCACCTTCGTGCCCTCTCCTAGCAGCAGGCCCTTCTCCCTGGAATATAGTTCAGTGTACACTGTGGGCTGCTCAGTAGACATCTGGGATTTCTGTAGACTACACACTCCAAAGGACACAGATATTCTCATTCTCTCTCTCTTTCTCTCTCTCTCTCTCTCTCTCTCTCTCTCTCTCTCCCCCCCCCCCGTGTGTGTGTGTGTGTGTGTGTGTGTGTGTGTGTGTAGGGGGAGGTGACGAATTACAAAAGCAAGGTGATTTAAGACATTTTTATTCATGAGTGAGCCTGCACACACGCACGCATGCACGCACGCATGCACGCACGCACACGCATGCATGCGCATGCATGCGCATGGGGGCTGGGAGAGAAAGGGGATGGGGAGGGAAGAGTGGAAGGGAGAAGAGGGAGGGGACAGTGGGGAGGGAGAGAAGAGTGGAGGGGTTAGAGGGAGGGAGGGAGAGAGAGCTACAGAGAGACAGACAGACAGACAGACAGCCTTTGGAAGTCATAGAAGAGTGTCAGATCCTCCAAAACTGGAGTTATGGGCAGTTGTAGGCGCCCAGCATGGGTCCTGGGAACCCAGTGCAGGTCCTCTGTAAGAGCAGTAAGCATTGAGCCACCTCCTAGCCCCATGTTTTTTTTAAGACTTTTTTTTTTTGAACCAAAGAAGTTTAACCCCCCAGAATGGTGCTTTGTTTTGTTCTTCCTTGTTACTCCATGAAAATGCCATTAGATGTGCAATTACAGCCTTCCCAGCGGTAACTCTGGTACCCAGGGTTCTATTGAATGACTCCACCATCTGGGAGGGCCTGGGGGTTGTTCCCTGAGTCTCCTGAACTTGGCCGTCGGCTGAGGAAAGAGGGCAAATGAAGGGTCATGTATGGGAGACAAATGGGCTGACCCTGGCCGTGCCCATCATGCCACCCCTTCTGTGACAGTAGCCTGAATGCAAAGGAAGCTGGGAAATGTAGTCTAGGTGGTTGGTCGGGAAGGAGATTGTGAAGAATCTCACCAGATCTGAGTCTGGTCCTGGTCTTTGAAGTCTTCCAAGAGCCTTTTTTATACAACAAAAAGGCTTAGGAGCTTAGTGGACTTTTGTATTTACACAAATAGCAAATGACGCAGGATTGAGACGCAGGGAAACTGAAGCCAGCGTGCCAGTTGCCTTCCGTATCCTGCGTTCGAACACAGAACGCGGCTTTTCTCATGGAGACCCGGGAGAGATGTCACAGGGACAGTCTAACACCGCTGCAGGTTAACACAAACACAACTCAATGCCCCTCCTAAAGAGACAAAACCCAGCAGTAGAGAAGGGCTCATCCTACCACCAACCGTGCGGGGCTCAGTTCTGAGTACAACCTTGCTGCAAGAGACTCAATCAAGGAGGAAGCATCAGAAGGTCAACCGAGATAAGAAAGAGAGAAACTAGGAGCTATTTGCTCTAAAAGCAGTTGGGGGCATGGGTGGGGGGGCAGGGGAGGAAAGAGAGATGCACTGTCTTCCCAGGAGAAGGAGAGACTGGGTGGGAGGTGAGGAGATGACTTGGATGTGGATCTGGGAGTCTCAAAGAACTGAAACTCTCTAGGAAGGACCCTGACAGACCTGTCCGGCTGATACGACCTGGGTCACATGACATCTGTCCTTTCATGACTTTGAGATTTGACGTGACCTTTGAGGTTCGTTTTGCGCTCTAGCGTGGTTCAATCCTGTTCCTTCTTTAAGGCCATTCTCCATATCTGCTTTCTTTGTCCGTTCATCTGTTGATGGGAGTGCCCACGGCTTCCATTTCTTGAGAGATACTTAGCACTCCTCAGCTGTGCACGGTACCATGAGAAGGATGACATGCTGAGCTACCTGGCCGCAGCAACGTATCAGATCCTAAATGTCTGATATTCCTACGATCCATCCTCAGGGGTCCCTTCCGCTGGGCATCAGTGGTTTTGAAAGAATGTTTGTACCAACCTCAAAGTCCTCGGTGTCTGACTGAGATGTATGCAACATAGGGGTCATGGTACATTTCCTTTCCCATGTCAAAACTGCCCCCCCAAGCAGGGTAGCTTTCCTAGACCTCCCAGGGGATCCACTTGCAGACCCCCATCCTTCTCCTCTGAGATAGTTCCAGTCTGTGAGTATGAACGCACTGTGGATTTTTTTTTTTTTAAGTTCTGGTGTTGAGATCAAACAGACCCAGGTTTGCAAACTTTGCAATCTGTGTGTGTCTGAGGAAGATGGTTAATTTGTTTGAGCCTCAGTTTCCTTGGCAATAGGAGACTAGGTAAGCTCTTGCCAGGCTCTTCGTCTCTAGGCCCCTCCTCACATCTCTGCACACCGCTGTCCACCTAGAGAAGGGATCTGTGTGGCCATTCCCTGTTGCCCATCTTGGGGTTTCTTTAAATCTGTGGTCCTTTGTAAATCATTTTCAAAACAAACTGATTACTGCCATTTGCTTACACGCTGTTCCCTTTTGGCATTCTAAGTGTTAGGGAGGGCCATTATGAGCTTTCGATGATGTGATGGAAGGGACATTTGACACAGGCTGGGACATATCATAAATGTCTGGCAAATCGGGGCCTCCTTGGGGTGGGGAAGGGTCTGCACTGGGCGTGGCTGCTTCCCTTGACCTTTCTGACTAAGAGCCCTTCCTTCCTATAAACCACCTAAACTATCTTCTCCTGTTTGAATTTGAGGCCTGTTTGGATCCTACGGTGGTGGATCATTTTCTTTTTTTCCTTTTTTATTTTATTTTATTTTTTTAAACAGCAGCGCTCTGGCATCTAGAGAGAGCCGTTCGGCCGCCGAGCATACATATGGCATTAAAATATGTTGTGAGTTGGAAAGCCTTTGCAGAAATTCCAGGTCTGCCTCTACCCTCAAAATGCAGGGGTTTATTTGTATCCCTGTCTCATAAATTTGGAAGCTCTGTTCACGCTGGCCTCTCTCTCTCTCTCTCTCTCTCTCTCTCTCTCTCTCTCTCTCTCTCTCTCTCTGGGCTTCTTGACTGGAGAGTTAGAATGGATGAGCCCAGATTTTATTGCTCTTGACAGGAGGAGAACCACAGGGATACGGGCTCTGCAGATAGAGCTGGGCGAGATTCAAATAAGGTGAGGGACTGTCTGATGCCAGTGGGAACATGGGGACCAGGGGCAGCTTTGTCACGGGGGAAAGGTGAGACCAAGCATGGGCTGTGTGGGAATGTCATGAGTCACCAGCGTGACTGGTCTGTTTATCCATCACTGTGTGAATTATGTTGAGACTGGGGAGTACCCTCGAGGCTTGGGCATGTGAGCCTATTCCACACCATCACCCCCTCCACACAGAACAGAATTGAAGGTAATGTCCGCGCTCCAATCCACTTTCTGACATAGATGGAACGCTACAAGATGGGTATTCCCATTGGCTCTATTGTAAGAACAGGAAGACCCGGACTTCGGAGAGGAAACCATTTACCCATGATGCACTAGGATGAGTGGAGACTCACTCACAGACAGCTGGATCCTGGAATCAGCCACTACCTGGCTGATTGCCCCGACTATATGAAAGTTTCTTTGGCCTCTCAATCTCTGCCCTCTCTGACAGAGGGTTCATGGGTCCCCCTCCTTGTCCAATTCACAGCCAACACCAAAGATGGCAGCTAGATCTTTAATTCTGGGGGCAGGAACTGTCTGACCGGCAATCCTGAGTTTGAGCCCTATCTTACCTAATGACAGCAATGTCCTTTATCAATCAATCAGAACAATACTATTTAAGGACCTGATGTCAAATGGAAAGGACCATGTGTTTCTTTTCTTCTGGTGGTGCACCACAAATTCCCAACAGGATGCCATTCATGTGGGACTGGTTTATTTAGCTCTTGAATACCATCCACTGCGGTGGGAAAAAGCCTGGTCTTTGAAGGCTGCTGGTTTACAGCCCAGAAGGCTCTACACACTAGACTCTACTGGCTTTTGATGCAGTGTAGGACACAGCCCACAGGACTATCTCTGTCTACGGCAAGTCTTCCATCCCCTGTTAACCCCTCTGGAATGGTCCATACCGACACATCCTTACACATACCACACCAATGCCCTAGGTGTTTCTTAGACCAATCAAGTTAGTTGGTGATCAATAATTAAGGCATCACAGGCTTCATAGTGGAGCACAAGCTACATCCTCCAATGATGGGTTTAAGATGATACACCTGGGGCTCCAGAAGAGAGTATCAAAATGTCTATTGCTGATTATTTAATGTACCTCATAATCCACAGGAACTTAATGAGTATATAAATATAATCATAAACACTTAACACTTTCTTTGTCTAGCCTCTTCATTCCTCAGTGTACACTGCCTTTGGTGGCAGTTTTGCGTGTGTCCAGTAAATGAACTCGGGAATTATAATGCCCAGCTTTGTGGCATAAGAACATTCCCATTTAGAATGCATGATGAAGGGCCCAGGAGATAGCCCAGTGAGTAAAAGCAGGTGCTATCCTGCAGCCTGATGACCCTGAGCCCAGGTTCACCAGGTCCATGTGGAAGTTGAGCGTGAGAGCATGCAGCTGTGGTCCCAGCACTCCAACCGTGAGACAGGAGGCAGAGCTACAGCAGTCTCCTGGACACGGCAAGGTCAGCTAACCTGGAGCATGCATCACAACAGTAATGGTAAGAGAGACTCTGCTCGAACATGGGGGAACGGGAGAATCAACTGACTGCTCAGAGCTGGCCTCTGGCCTTCACATGCATGCTGTGACACACACGTGTGCACACACATGCACATACCACATGCACACCCACACACATGCATGCAAACACATATGCACGCACATGCATGCAAACACACACATGCACATACATGTGTATACACACATACACACACAAGCAAAGAATCTACCAATCAAAAAAAGTAGATATCTAACCCATGGCACCCACCTGTCTTCCTTTTCTGCTCGAGTTCTTGACTGTCTAAGAAGGGATGGCATCGAGCCTACAGAGCAGTGTTAACCACCCACCCAAGGAAATTATGCACAGACAGTTTAAAATCTAGATTCACACCCACTTTCCTTAATGACACATTTTTTCTCTACGTGCAACATAGAGAATAGCCTGGAGATAGCCACTAATGATAGGACAAATCTACCACAATTAGCAGGGCATTAAATATTATGGATTCCAACTTAATTTTACCCTCCTTTTGAATTTCGTAGAGGTACTGGGAGAGCGCCATTTGACGACTGTGTAAGTAACTAATCAGTGTAATGATATGGGTAGAGTGAGCTTTCAGTTGCCTTCGAGGAAACGGGGGTGAGGTTCTGAAAGTGTGGTGAGGCCGCAGTCATTGCCTCCACAACCGTGGTCTAGCAGGTACCCAATAAAGGAGCGGCCATCAGCAGGGACAAACTCCTTTTTCCTTAGCACTTACTGTTTTATTTCCACAGAGCTTGAAACGCTCTTACAAAGAATTTCAAACACTCAAATGGAAGTTATATGACCAATGTGGACCCATATCTGGCTTCAATAATCATCCCCTCCCCCGCTTTTTGAGACAATCTTTCACATACCCTAGGCTAGCTTTGAACTCACTACGAAACTAAAGCAGATGAGGAAGTTTTGATCTTCCTGCCTCCACCTCCAGATTGCTGGTATTAGAGGCTTATTCCCCCATTCCCAGTGCCAGGGATGGAACCCAGGACTTCACAGATGCTAGGCAAACTCCACCCCACACACACACACACACACTGAGCCATATCCCCAGTCAATAGGGATCGTTCGGATAATCTTTTCTTTTTTGAAAATCTCTTCCCCCACTTAGATTTCTGGGCTAATTTTTAAAAATCCTGTGTGCCTCACCTCTAAAGCGCTTGATACAGATCTCTAACTCGTTTCTAAAGCTACCTTACCGACATCACAGGGAAATGGTGTCTTCCTCTCCTCTCCCACCGTTGCCCTGACTATCACCATCTCCCCACAATACACACATATATGGAGCCAACCCTTCCCGGCATGCTCCATCTTCTTCATGCTCTGAAGAATCCGAGCTCACACCCTCCCCAAGGAGATCAAAGTGCCTAAATCTGCCGATCATCCCCTATTCCCCCTCCCTACCCCCCTCATTGCTGCCCCAGTCATTCACACACACACACACACACACACACACACCCCACATTGCTGCCCTGACTGATTCTCTTCCCCTCCTCCATTGCTGCTCTGGTCACACATCCCCACCCCATTGCTACCCTGGTTATTCATCCCCTCTGCGCCTCACCATCCCTGCCCTGGCTGCTTATACCCCATTGCTCTCTATACGCTGGGAGGACAAGTCCCTTCTAGAATTTCTGAATTAGCTAGCTCCCTGGGTCCCACCAATATCCCGCCACTTGCCGTTTCTCCTGCCTGCCTGGATGCAGGTCTCAGACCCACAGCACAAATAAAGAGGAGAGGTCATACTTACCCCCATCTAAGACCCCCCACACACACACACACCTACTGTGTTCTTTCCCTAAACTGTGTCGCTGGGCTTCAGTAGGATCATAAGACTTAGGTCTGCCCCTTGCTGTTTGCTTATTTTTCATGTTGTGCTAGGAGGAACATGATCTTCTCTTAGTCTTCTCCTGTCTCAGGCAGAACTCCCTGACCGGGCAGAATGTAGCAGCTGCTGTTTGTTAATCTGAGAGGGCGGGGCAGGCTGTGATCTCACCCTCATTACTTCCTCTCACCTCCAGCTTCTGCTCTCACCTCCCTTTCCAATTTCTGAGGGATTTTCCCTTCTCAGCCACCCACTTGTGCTTCCCCATCCCCTAAGACACCGACTGGTGAGAGTTCCTCCTGCAAGCCTTCCTCTGTTCTGCATTGGCTTCCCCTCGCCAAACTCAGCCCCCTCGCCCATGGATACTCAGCTTTCAGTCCACTCTGGGCCTTGAGAGCCAAGACAGGCTCCTTATTTATCTTTGTTCCAGGGGCACAGTCCTGAGACATCACCAAGCAGGTATCAGGACAGACCGGGCGAATGGCTCAATCAGGAGTAAGGGATAGAATAGAGTCCAAAGGTCCATGAAACAGAGAGCACGAGATGAATCAGGACCGGAGGGGCCTGGGATATGATAGGCTGTTACATCAGCAAGGTCAAGCCAATGAGGGGGAAGACCCAGGGCAAGAGGGAAGACCCCGCCTTCTTTTTTTTTTTTTTTTTTTTTTTGAGGGCCTGCCAGGTATGATCTCAGGAACGGATTAGCTCTGTGGATAAGGTTAAGTCACCAGAATACAAATTTCACAAGGACGGGGCGGGGGGGAGGCAATTTTATCTGTACCAATCACTGCTTGCGTCTACAATAGTTGGAACAAAGTATGTGCTCAACGAATTTGTAGTCAGCCAAAGATAAGACAGGAATATCAAGAATGCGTGCGGAGACAGGAGAGCACCTGTTTCTTCACTCTCCGGGGATTACAAAGTATCTAAGAATAGACACAAACCTACCAACCTTGGGCCATCAGTTTGCCAAAGCTCAGCTCAAGGAGACCTGGGCCTGCAGTGCTGGGTAGAGCCCACCAGCTGGCTGTGCTCTAAACACTGTCGATGACCTGGGATTGCTTTTGTGAACCGGGCTTTGTACTGCTCGGCTCCCGGTGAGTTAGGATTCTCTACATCCCTCGTGGCGTCCGTCCGTCCGTCCGTCCGTGAAAGTTTTGTATTAGTGCTGCCTTTAAGGATTTTCCTCAGCCCTGTTTTGAAATGTTGAATGGATTCCAACCCTATCAATCAAGGTCAGATTTGTCAGGAGAGCATCTGTGTGCGAACATGAGTGTGTTTGCATTTCGTCGAGCTGTCTATTTTTACTCCGTGATAGTACAGGCTGTCTCCAAATCACAGAACTGTAAGAAGCACGGCGGCATCTTATCATCTATTAATAGGTCCTCGATGGGGTGGAAGGAGAGGCTCTGAAGACATAACGATGTGGTGAAGTCTGCACTACCCAGATTTTCGAGGCAGGGCCGTTTCCACCCTTTATTATGTAATAGGCAGACCATAGGTAATCTCCCAAGACAGGGTGACAGAAGATGTGTTAGGTGCTCATTTTCGTTGTTGTAACTGTTCAGGTGTTTGTCTCCCTGGGACACCTTTCAGCATTCTAGAACTTTCCCAGTCTAAGAGCAAGTCCAGAAATGCTGTTTTCCAGAATACCAAACCACGAGGACCCTTGTTTTTCTTTACCCCTAGTTAACCAAAATGACTGCTTTACCCCGGACACCAGAAAGCCATGGCCTTATCCCCACTGTCCTAAGAGCAGGGGCACAAGAATCAGAAACCCAGGCTCAGAGGTGAGCATTTTTGGAACACGGTCACATGGCCTTCTGAAACCTTACCACCTCTCAGCCTCAGCCTTCTTCTGTAAAACAATGACATAACTGAGAGATCCCTTCATAAAGACAGCAGGTGGCATCTGAAAGGATGTGACAAGGCCTGGCCTGGGGTTGGGTGATAAGGTAGGTGAAGGAGCATCAGCCACCTAATAACTCTGGGGATGGAGTCACACATAAAACAGAAGCACCTACCCTACCCTAACCGTAGACAGTGAGTTTGGTAGTGCATACCTGTAATAGCAGTAGCCAGGAGGCTGAGGCAGGAGGTTCAAGAGTTCAAGGCCAGCCAAGTCTACATAGGAAAATTCTTAGAAGAAAGAATAAGAGAAGAAAGGGTAGGTAGGGAAGAGGGAGGAGGTAGGGGGAGGAGAAAGGAGGAGGGAGGAGAGAGTAGGACATGGTGGAAACAGAAGCACGGGAGGACCCTGCTTTAGGAGACTCTAGCCTGCAAACATAGAAATATCTGTAGATTTGGGTTCCCTGGATTGTCCTCAGGTGTAGACATGGCTGGCACCGGAACCCCAAGGCAACCGCGGAAGCTCTTCTTGGTCTCTGTTGCTAAGGTCTGATGGGAAGAAGGGAAGCTATGTGTCCTCCCATTACCAAGCCCACTCAGCGGGCGAGGATAGCCCATACTGCCCCCTTCCCAGACAACAGAAGCAGAGAACAGAGTGTCTGTGCAGCCACACGCGGAGTGCCTCTGGCGCACACAGCAGCCGGTCCAAAGCCACAGCGTGAGAGCTCTAAGGGAAGACTGGGCAATTATCTCATGTGGTCTTTGTGCGGATGGGAGGAACGGATCCTGTGGAAACCTAAGGGCAATGACGCCAGCGGGAGCCTGGGTCTCTGTTCATCCTAAAGAGACTCAGGCAACTTTTTGGTTTTGTTTTGATACGGTGTCTCTGTAGCCCAGGCTGGTCTGGGACACATGGTGATCCTCCTCAGGCAACATTCTGAGCAACGTGGTATAGCTCCTGAAAGTCCCTGCCTCGCTGGGTCCTCTCCATCACGTCCCTCCCAGGAAGACGGAGGAGTTGCTGTCTAATTGTGCTCGAGTTTCCTCCTCTGTGTGTCCCCTCCCACTCCGCCTTCTCACGGGCATTAGGCATTTAATTGTGCGTGCCGCTATTCATTGTGCCCAGGGTTTTACAGGGGCTACAGGGCCCCGGCTTCTCCGTCTTTTGTCAGCTTAATGCGCACCGACTCTTGTCCTGCCCGGTTGGTGACTCATAGTTCAACCCGTTCTCATAATTACCTCATGTTTCAGACTCAGGTGGGAGATCCTGGAGAGCTCAAGGAGACGGAGGAAATATTTACTTTGCACCAAATGAAGAACACAATTCAGTTCCTTTGAATATCAATTAGAGGCATATGGTGGGAACCAAGCTCGCTAATAAAGTTAAAAGAGATACCGCAGTGAGGGAGACAGTCGCTCCTCACAGGCAAAGGCAGGAGGGCAGGCTGCTAACACTGGCTGGGATCTCCCAAACAGATTGTCTGAACACCTGCAGTTCAAGGGCCCTCTGACTCCCAAGGACTCTCCTTAGAATCTCTTTAGACAAGATTGTCATAATTCAGTAAGTGGTCGCGGCAAGCAGGTTTCAAGTCTACCCAGAGCTGCTGAGAGTCTGCATTGGAGATTTCAAGGCAGTGGTTGGTGACAGTCTCAGCCACTAGTCAAGAATGGAACCAGAAGAGTGAGTGTGACCCTTTGGTATATTTGCTGGTAAAAAGAAGGCTGTCTGAAATTGGAGGTGCAGCCCTGAAGGGTCATGGAGTTCCCGAGCCTCAGTTTCCTGACATGTACAATCAAGATGGTGGCGGTATTTCCCTGAAGAGGTCGTGATGCGGATCCGCTGTGTGAAGCACGTACAGCAATTTTGAGAACCATAGAAACTGGGGTACCATGAAAGGGTGTCAGTTAAACCAACAGACACTCGAGTGAGGCTGCATATGTACGCACAGGTTCACGTGAGGCTTTCAAACGCTCCAGGGAAGCTTTCTAACCTTTGGTACTTTGGTATCTGGTGGAATGTGTTTGTGTGTGTGTGTGTGTGTGTGTGTGTGTGTGTGTGTAGTGGGGTTGGATCATGTATTGGAAGATGCTTATAGACACCCTGGGGCTCAACATACTCCACACCAGAAACAACATGACCTCTAACAATCAGAGCCACCTAAGCTGTCTCTAGAATATATTGCCAAGGGCAAAATTCTGCTTGATCCAGGACTATAGCTTCTCCTTTGCCTATAGTATGGATTCTCCTTGGAGCTTTGGAAGTGTTCCATGTACCAGGCACTGAGCCCCAACCAAAAGAATTTATTGAGTTGGCTAAGATTAGGTGGGCGTTCTAGTTTCACGTCTGTTGCTGTGATAAGATCCCCTGACCAAAAGTAATTAAGAGGAGAGAGGAATTATTTTTTTAATCTCACAACTCCAGGTTACAGTTTGTCACAGCAGGGAAGACCTCATCACAGCACATTCACAGGTGAGAGAATGAATACATATAGACATGTTACTCATCTCAACCCCACCACTCCCATACAAATCCAATACCCAAACCTAGGGAATGGCACTGCCCACAGTGGGTTAGGCCTTCCCACAGTGGGCAATCAACATAATCAAGACAGTCACCTCTGGACATACTTACAGGTCAACCTGATCCAGACAATCCCCCATTGACACTCTTTCTAGGTGACCCTATACTATGCTAAGCCAACAGTTAAAACCAACTGTCCCCGTTGGTGTATATCTCTCTATCTCCAGATGATTCTAGAGTTGGGAACTCTGAGAATATAAAGGTTCCCTCTCTAATGAGTCACACCCTCTCCATTGTTTCTCTGGATTTGGTTGCAGGATGGCCCGGGAAATGAAGCCACATACTTTTGGTGCAAAAAGAACAGGGGTTGTCTAAGGACCAAACAGAGAGAGGTAGAAACACCCTGACTCAACACTAACTTTTCCTCCCACGTCCCTTTGCAAAGATTCCATTTTTTTAATGTATCTGTGAGTGCTCTCTCCCTTACCAGACAATGGAGGGAGTGTGATGCAGGAGATAATTAAACATGATAGATACCCAAGCACGTCCATCTCAAAGCCATTTTTCAAAGACAATGGAAGCCCTAACGTCGCTCCGATGAGAAGGAGCCAGACAGAAACATTCCAGAGTAACATACGACTGGGTACAAATGGTAAAATTAAAGGCAACGTTGTTGATGAGCTCACTGGAGCCTGAAGTGAAGCACAATATTAGCCTTGGTGGGAAATAACTTCATTGAAATATGTCCTTCGTGGTGCACGGCTTTCCCGGGGCTCTGAAAGCGTTCTGTCTCTCTCTCTCTCTGCATCTCACTCTCTGCCACCAGACTTTCTCAGTAGAGTGAACAGAAGAAAGGAGAGCTCAGGAGGAAAAGCAGAGGATAATTGAAGTCTTGCCTTGATCTATTGTTACAACTGAAGAGGCAGAGAGAGTAAGTAGAATACCACATCCACACAGCTCCCGTGGCTTGCACAACAGCCAGTCAGCAAGTACTTAGCCACGCACCCATTATCAATAAATCCCTGTGTTCTGCTCCTGAGCCAGTGGGGGGGGAGGGGGCAGGCCAGAGAGATGGATAAGAAACATATCCTGCCCGCTAGGTGTTTGCAGTCTTGTTACGACACATAAAAACACAGTCAATAATAGCGAGTGGTCTCTGCTTAAGTCCAAATGAACAACACTGAGGGAGACATCAATCTGAGTGTTTCCTGTGACACTGAGGGGGAAATTGAACACATGGACCCAGCAATCAATTCAACCCTGTGAACGGATATACAGGGTGCTGACTGTGGCGAGAGAGGCGCCCCTGGTGGAAGAGGCAGCAGGTGCCAGATTAAGAAGAAATGTTGCCCTCTCTGGGCTTAGCAAGTAGCTGTGTGCCTGTGCAAGAGACTGGTTGGCAGCAGAGGCCTGGGGAGAGTGGAGATGCTGTGGTGGGGTCTAGGGGAAGGGCCAGCTCTCTCACCATCTGCCTTGCACAGACGCAGTCCTTGGGGGAAGAACTGGTCTCCAGCAGAGGAACGCAGTCTGAGTACGAGGCAAGGCCGTGACAGGAATTCTATGGGCAGAAGGAGGTTGCTTAGGTGAGACCCATGTACAACCCGCTCCTGAGGTTCTTGAAACCCACTTGGAATCTTCAAGGGATCTGTGGGCAGATGCCTCATACCAGGCTTGAGGGCGGGGTCTGTCTGTGGGATATGTTAGGTAAGCAAGTGCAAAGGAAACACCACAGCCGTGACCCACCGGGATGGGAGCTGTGGACTGCGCATGAGGTCAACAGAGTTGCCATCTAGCCGCCATTGTACAGGCTGGGACCAACCTGCCAGCACCACCGAGGTCTTGGTGCCAACCCTTGGAGTGTGACATCTGCCCTGAAACATTCCAAAGACCCATCCTGTGGCTCACACTACCAAGGATGCCCTGACTAGGCCACTATAGGCATATGGTGAGACTTTGGGGATGATATAATAAAGTTATCCATCTTCCCCATTTATTGGTCTCTTTGTCTCTAGACACAGGTGTGGTCCAAGAGCCACTATGAATCCGACCTACCTAATACAAAATCCCAAACATACTTAATTTTTTTTTTTTGTGGACGCTCCATTTGTTTTGTAACTCAACCGAATGGTTCCCAAGTATGAGCTTTGGAGAGGACATCAACCGTGTTATGCTTTCAGAAAGCTGGGCACGGGACCTGGCTTTTCACAGAGCATACATCCCATGCAGCTGGAGAACAAGGTCTTTGAAGCTCATGGACCATGATAACTGCACTGCTCCAAAGTCTTCCCATGGCTTCTCTAGCCCTAGGAGAAGATTCATCCTTCTTTCCGGGCGTGTTGGTCTTATAGGATCCACCCACCTACAGCCTACACCCATTCCACCGTTTTCTTACCTTGTTCACTTCTCTCTGGGGCTCATACCCGTAGTGGGTTGGCCTGATGCTGGTTGTATTCTAGGTGCTAAGATGGGCCTCCCAAACTGGTTGCCTCAGAGATGAGAGTTTGTACAAAGACACTAGCTAAGTGCTCCTGACCCCAAGGGAAATAAAGTTGCCAATAGCAATAGCTGGGCAGAAGAGACATAGGTGGGGTTTAGGCTTCTCTGGCTTGCTGGAGAGGTAGAAAAAAACATACAAGAGAGGAGGAGGGAGAAGCTGCCCGTGGGTTAAGGGTCAAGAGAACATGGCCCTGAGGGCTGGCCAATTGGAATTAAGAGCAGCCCAGATGGAACGTAGTAAATAGTAGATAATAACTCGGGGTTATCAATAAGAAAGCAGATTCTGAGTGGTAAGCAGCTACCCAGCTATTGTGTTGTTTGGGGCTTATTGTAAATATAAAGCCTGTGAGTGGGTCTTTCACCTGGTAACTCAATAACTCAGGTAGGGAGAAAACCCGGGGTGGGATTTAAAATATTTACTATCATAATACCTGTGTTCTGGGCTTAGACCATTCCCAACTTTATGCTTGTTACCCAGAAATCATTCTACCATACAACCCATTGCTATTTCAATCTCTTTGTTCTGATCTCTGGCTTAATAAATCTTGACCAAGCCCCTCCCAGAATAGAGAAGCCCTCATTACTTTCTGTACATTTTTCTCAACTTAATTTCTTTCCAAAGCACTTACCTCCTAGTATCATAGCATACATTTGTTATTGCACATTAGACTGTAAATTGCAGAAAGATACTCTACACAGTGTCTTTCTCGACAGAAAGGTGCCTGTCATACACAATGCACACCATAAATAGAGTAAATGAAAGACCAGACACCTTCCACCCAACCCTTTGAAGGCTTGGTGTTGGAAACCACTCATATGTTAGATTTAACCTTAACTATGTAGGTCCCTTTGGCTGGTCACCATTGTGTCCCTTGATTCTCCTGTCCCCCTGCCCCATCATCACTATGAATGGTTTAGGATTGGTTTTACTTTTCCTTTGCTCCAATTCAGCATCTGCCTCAGAAGGGCAGGTCAGGCCTGATTTGTTTTCTGCTGCATTAAGTGTCTACAGACTCAATCCCAGTAGACCAGAATACTGGTGCAGCTGGCTGGCTGGCATTTTGTACCTTGGAGCCAGATCTTTTATCAACCATTCTTCACTGTCAGCATGCTATATTAATCCCCCCTACACACACACACACACACACACACACACACACACACTTCCTATCCACTGAAACCCTGGCTCTGCCTTTCAGCACACTGCTGTCCCTTCCAGCATACATGAAAACCTAACATAGTTCACTGGTAGCATTTGTGGTTGTTTGAATGATAATGGTTCCCCCGTAGGCTTGTGGCTATGAATGATTGATCAGTACTTGGTGGAACTGTTTGGGAAGGATTAGAAGGTGTGGCCTTGTTGGAGGATGTGCCACTAGGATCAGGCTTTGAAGTTCCATTGCCAGTACGCCCATCTCTGCCTCCTGCTTGTAGAGGCAGAGCTGTGAGCTCTCAGCTATTACTCTAATGCCTGCCCACTTGCTGCCATGCTCCCTACCATGATGGTCAAGGACTCATTCTCTGAAGCTAAAAGGCCCAAATAAGCTTTTTCTCCTGCACAAGCTGCCTCAGTCATGGTGTCTTATCACAGCAATAGAAAGTGACTATGACAGCGTTTCAAGGCTAGAACAGGTCAGTGGACAAGCTGTGTCTTTCCTCCGCATGTCTCCTAGCTTGTCAGAGCTGGATCTTGACCCCAGATCCCTCCTGGACACACCCATCTATCCCTCCCTTGGCCCAGCTAAATCATGGTTCAAATCCCATCGTCTCTATGAACTTACTTCATGAATCTGAGCAAGGTTGACTCCATTGGTCTTCCAATACTGTTGCCTCTTTGATGAGAACCATTGAGTCAGAGGACCTGTAGGGCTGAACAGGACCTAACATAAGACCTAACATAAAAACCCACCCTGAGTCTGGGAGATATACTTTAGGAGATAGAGAGCCAGAATTCAATAGCAATGATAAATCTTTTTTATAAAAGATTTATTTATTTATTATATACAAGTACACTATCGCTGTCTTCGGACACACCAGAAGAGGGCATCGGATCTCATTACAGATGGTTGTGAGCCACCATGTGGTTGCTGGGATTTGAACCCAGGACCTCCGGAAGAGCAGTCAGTGTTCTTAAACTGCTGAGCCATCTCTCCAGCCCAGCAACAATAACTCTATCAGGCCAAATTCAGTGGGCACGGCAGACTCCAGGGAGTTGAATGGGGGAATCCCCTCTCTACTGTTGTGCTATGAATGGAACCAAGGGCCTCGTACATCCGTACATCCGTTAGGCAAACACCCCACTAGCTTCATCCCCTGCCCTCAGAAGTCTTTTTTAAGCCAAAGGAAGAGGGAAGTCAGTGTTTCCCAAAATGAGTCCCTATTCACAAGCCAGGTAGACAACAGTGGTCACAGGTTTCACAGCCTTATTAAAGTCCCCAGGGCCCATGTCCTTAAGGCGGGCTGGCAGGCATCCCTCCAGGGCTAGAGTAGGAACAGGGCTGAGGTGTCTGGGGCCAAGGGAACCTAAGCAGGCCAACTGGGGTCACTGGCGGAGCCGGTGCAGACAGGCACCCCCCCCCTTGCAGCGCCTCCACCCTGCCAAGCCAGCTGGCTGGCGCTTTAGCATCTACCTCGGGCTCATTTAAATAATGGAGCAAAGTGTAAAGATGAGAGATAATCATAAAAAGCTTTGGAAAGTATGCAGAGAGGAACTGTGAACTCAAAGGAGCTCCGGAGAACAAAGCTAATCAGGAGCATTATCACCAGCCCCAGGTGTGCTCTGGGCTGTGAGAGCACAGCACTTGCATCCTGGGGAAGAGGGGAGAGGGGTGGGGCTCTGCCTCTCTCTCCCTGCCCCCACCACCTCCTGCCTCTGCTCCAGAGGAGCCTGGCAGATGGAGCTCGAGCCTTCTCTCTCTCTCTCTCTCTCTCTCTCTCTCTCTCTCTCTCTCTTTTTGTTTTTTTGGTTTTTTTTTTTCGAGACAGGGTTTCTCTGTGTAGTTCGGGCTGTCCTGGAACTCACTTTGTAGACCAGGCTGGCCTCGAACTCAGAAATCCGCCTGCCTCTGCCTCCCAAGTGCTGGGATTAAAGGCGTGCGCCACCACCGCCCGGCGAGCCTTCTCAAGAGTAGAAGGAAAAGGACTTTCCGATCCTGATTGGTCCTGATGCAATCGCCATGGAGAGGCACTAAAAACCACACCCAGTATCTTCCAGGCTGTGCCCCCAACTTTGAACTTCTTTCAGCTGGCTCAGAGAAGAGCCACTGTGTCCCACCTCCCCAGACCTCAGTCTCCTTTCTCTTCCCACTCCACCGCTGCTGACAGATCCCTCACTCCGCCTATCCAGGGCTCTCCCTTTGTCTAGCCTCCTTGTTGAGAACTCTTTGAGCCTTAGTCCCAGAGTTTGGGTTTCAGGGGAAACTTCTTGACACTTCAAGTGTCCCTCAACTTTCCCTCTCAAGGCCTGGCCTTCCTTAGAACCTACCGCATCTCATCTTACTTTCATACCAAAGATAATTGCTACTTATTTTATTAAACCAAGTCCTATAACACAACTTTCATAACATATATAATGTGTGTGCTTTGAGCACGTCACCCCAGAGGCCACGAACTCCACTTTTCTCATCCTCTCCTTAGTCCCTGGCATCCTAGACAGCTTCTCTTCCACTTCCACACCATAAATACATGTATGACTAAATACATGTATGAATTATCTACAGATACAAAATCTAGAATACAACACGAGAGAAAACAAGTACCTGTCTTTCTGAATCTGGCTTAATTCACTTAATAGGATTATTTCTAGTTACATCCATTTTCTTACAAATGATGGAACTTCTTATTTATTTATTTATTTATTTATTTAATGTGAGTACACTGTCGCTGTCTTCAGACACACCAGAAGAGGGCGTCGGATCTCATTAGGGATGGTTGTGAGCCACCATGTGTTTGCCAGGATTTGAACTCAGGACCTGCGGAAGAGCAGTCCGTTCTCTTAACTGCTGAGCCATCTCTCCAGCCCATGATAGGACTTCTTAATGCTGAAGGACATTGCTCACACACGTCACATTTTCTTGGCTCATTCCTCTGCTGACAGACACTTTAAGTTGGTTCCTTAATTTAGCTATTGTGACCGGAGCTGCAGTAAACACAGCATGACATGAGAACACTTTGGTCTCTTTCTCCTGACTCCACAGGAAGCTCGTGGAGAACAGAGCCCTCACTTTGAACATTCTGTCGTGGACACGGTTTGTCCCCGGGTCTTCCCAGCACCGTCTGCATTACCTGGCCTATGGCGGGCTCTGGGTGAGTTTATAGTTTCTATGGAGTAGAACTGGCCCAAGGTGATTTCGATTCGCCGTTTCTTCTCCCTTTCTTCCTTTATGGCCTTCTGTGAAGCTGCTAGACAAAGCATTCCTGGTGGACAAGCACTTGCCCTCCTTCCTGGTACACTTTGAGCCTTAGTCCCCCCAGGCTTGAGTACACGCAGCAGTCGGTGAAGGTTGACTGCCCTCTGGATCTGGGCAAGTTTAATCTCAGTATAAAGTGAGCCAGTGCCTGTCTCGGGGTGGTGTCAGGGAGAATGGATTAGAGAGTAGGAACAGAGGCACAACATGGTTCCAGCCACACAGGAAGGGATACATGGGAAGGGAGGGGAGTGTTTAGTAGTCAGGCATGAACCGCTAGGAGGCAGAACCTTCAGTCAATGGAGAGCTGGCCCAAACCAGCCAATGCACAGTCTTTCGAACTTCTCTCCCCACTTCTCTGTGTGTCGTCGCAGATCCCAGCTGCTTGTGCGTACCCCTGCAGCCCTGGTCCCTACGGAAAGTCACCCCTGCAACACGTGAGCCATGCCCAAGCCAAGCCTGATTTCTACAGTTTTCTAGCTGGATGGATTGGCATAGCCAATCCCAGTGACTTGGGCCGTATTTCTCAAAGGGCAGAATTGTAAGAATCAAGGACTGACACCAACCCCATTACCAACATGGACACTGTAAATAGAATCGGTGAGGGTGCAGGGGCCTCTGGGATGCTGCCTGTCTTAGCTCACCCTACCATCCCCATCTTGGATTCCATCCCTCTCATCTCAGGGCTCCACCCACCACTAGTATCTCCTGCCATTGCATTCTATTCCAAAGACAACTATAGGCAGTCTGAGTCTCTCTCTCTCTCTCTCTCTCTCTCTCTCTCTCTCTCTCTCTCGTGTGTGTGTGTGTGTGTGTGTGTGTGTGTGTGTGTGTGTGTGTGTGTCTTAGTCAGGGTTTCTATTCCTGCACAAACATCATGACCAAGAAGCAAGTTGGGGAGGAAAGGGTTTATTGAGCTTACACTTCCACACTGCTGTTCATCACCAAAGGAAGTCAGGACTGGAACTCAAGCAGGTCAGGAAGCAGGGGTTGATGCAGAGGCCATGGAGGGATGTTCTTTACTGGCTTGCTTCCCCTGGCTTGCTCAGCTTGCTCTCTTATACAACCCAAGAATACCAGCCCAGAGATGGTACCACCCACAAGGGGCCCTTCCCCCTTGATCACTAATTGAGAAAATGCCCCACAGCTGGATCTCATGGAGGCACTTCCGCAACTGAAGCTCCTTTCTCTGTGATAACTCCAGCCTGTTCAAGTTGACACACAAAACCAACCAGTACAATATGTTTGTGCACACACACATGCATGCACATGTGTAAAATTTAAACTATTCATCAATGACAATCTCTCTTGAAATTTTTCTTTCCCCGAAACAAGCCCAAGTCCTCCCCACTACCTCCACTCTGTATCTCTTCTCACTGTTTTCAGACTTCCTGAGACAACTCAGGGTCCCAACAGTGATACTCACGACTGACCGACTCCCGAGGTGTTCACAGGGTTGGTTTCTGGCCACCTTTAGAACATAGCTCAAAAGTCTCTGCAGAGATGTGTGCTGGCTTCCCGGTCTGCAAACCACCCCCTTCCAGCCTGCTCACCATCTATCTGACCCCTCGTGACCTTGCTGGGCATCAACCTATGGTCCCTGAACTAAGTAGGTTCCCTAGAAACTCCTCAGAACTGCTCACAGTCAGCCTCACCCTAGACCTGCCAAATCCTAACTTGTACTTTAATAGGATGTCCCGAGTCCTCTGCGTTAGCATGGGAATCTGGAAGGTGCCTGGCAATGCTTGCACGGCCTGAAGTTGGTTAACCTGTCTGATGACTAATTACTTAATCTCAAACCCAAACAAAGAGGAGCACGAAGACAGAGATTTTGTCCGACCTGTTTATGATTTTATTTCCCATGCCTGGCACCATATCAGACACATGGTAGGTACCAAATACAAATGAAATAATCGGTGAGGGGAAAAAAAAGATGAATGTCAGTTTCCAAAGTATCTCCAGTGACAATTGTCCTGAGAGCAGCGGCCACGTCTCCCTACTGTCTTCCTGCTTTCAGCAAACACTTTCCCACACAGGATAGTCTGTGCTGAGCCCTGGGAACAGTGACAGGGCACAGACTGGTCACAAAGTCAAGGCTCACTCAAAAGAAACAATCCTCACCCAGTGTCCAACTGCTTTCTAAAGACATATCCTTAACGGCATAAAGCGGTACACACCTGTCACCCTTCAGAGACACTTCACTGTGCAACAGAGTGCAGCTAACACAGTCACGGCTGTTCAAAGTGCAGAGGCGAGAGGCGGTGGTGTGCTAAGCCCTACGTAGGACATCTACGTCACCTTCCCGCACTTCCAAGGCTCAGCAAATATCACAGAAGAAGGGGAAGGTTGCTGCCAAGTAGCATCTTCTAGACAGGGTCAGGGTGATGCTCTCAGGGTCCCAGAGGAGCTCCGGCTGCCCTCACAAGACCTCCACAAGAACAAGGCAGTCAAGTGGCCAATATGGAGGGGGGAGGAGTTCATAATGCCCCACGACTAACTGAAAAGTTATTGGCAGTTGGGAGAGGCAATCAGTTTTGCTTCAGCAGTGTGTCCATGCTCCGCTGGATGGCGTCCTACGCTCAAACACATATGGGAGGTGCTGGTTGGATACAGTGGGCTGGAAGGAGGAGGAAAAGGAAAAGAAGATCAGAAAGAGAGGGGGAGGGGTGAAAAGAGAGAGGGGGAAGTGAGGAGTGAGGAAGGGAGAGGAGAAGGAAAGGGGGAGGATGGGGAGGAGGAGGAAGAGGTGGATGGGGAGAAGGAGGATGGGGAGGAGGATGGGGAGGAGGAGGAAGAGGTGGATGGGGAGAAGGAGGATGGGGAGGAGGATAGGGAGGAGGATGGGGAGGATGGGGAGGAGGAGGAAGAGGTGGATGGGGAGAAGGAGGATGGGGAGAAGGAGGATGGGGAGGAGGAGGAAGAGATGGATGGGGAGAAGGAGGATGGGGAGGAGGATAGGGAGGAGGATGGGGAGGATGGGGAGGAGGAGGAAGAGGTGGATGGGGAAGAGGAGGACAGGGAGGAGGATGTGGAGGAAGAAGATAAGGAAGAGGATGAGAAAGAGGATGGGGAGGAAGATGGGGAGGAGGATGGGAGGAAGGTAGGGAGGAAGAAGATGGGGAAGAGGAGTATTAGGAGGAGATTGAGGAGTAGGATGGGGAGGAGGAGGAAGTGCTATGAGGCCATGTTGAATGGAGACATATAGGAGGAGTTGAAGAAGCAATGAGTGGATAAAAGAAAAAAGGGGAAAAAAACCCTAGCTCCAGTCTCTCTCTCTGATTATTTCTTCAGTGTCTAACCACCATCTCAAAGACACTAAATGGCAGATACATTTTCAGTCCAGACAGTCAAAGTTGTCTCCTTTCTTCTCTCCATGACAAGAAACCTGTGTCCTCCCTCAAACCTGACCCTGATGCATTCTGTGTTTCTCCGTAAGTTACCAGCTTTTATCCACTTCCTCAAAATGTGGAATGCTGCCCCAACCTGGTGCAGAAAGCTCTTCGGTGTGCACCGCCCCAGGCAATGGGCTGCCCGAGACCCATGAGCTAATGCCCTTGCAACCCACATGTCTTCACCTGCTCACTTCCACAGCACGGTGGCTGCCTGTGGTCTCCAGGGAGCTGTGCTTTGAGTCTAGCTTTAGACCGTGATTTCTTGTTTTTCCTTAATTAAGAATCACCCCTGTGGTTTAATTTGCTGTTCTCCTTCCCTCTGAAGAGACGCCTCTGCATCCTTACAGCCTGGATTTATGTTTAAGAGAATTTACTTTAAGGCATCACATCGAGTAAAGAAGCAGAATTGTATGACTGCATGAACACAAGCAGAGGAGACAGTTGAGAAACCAGAACACCTACTTATAAGACGAAGCAAAAACAAAGGCTTGAGCATTGGGGGCTCAATGGCTAGGGGTCCTCCCTGCTCTTCTGGAGAACCTGAGTTTGGTTTCCAGCACGAGAATCAGGAGATGTGTCACTTGGAATCCTAGTTCCAGAGGATCTGATGCCTTCTCCTGGCCTCCGTGGGCATACACACGGATTTGGCTTGCCCAATGTGCATGCATGTGCACGTGCGCACACATACACACGTGCACACACACACATACTTAACAAATTTTAAACATAAGAATTACAAGGAAATATTAAAAACCTTTAGAAGAAATACAAATATTAAAATTTGAAAAATCCACGAAAATCTGATGTGAGAGATACCCACCATCACTAATGACTCGATCCATGTCAAGTGGTTGTAGCCAAAGCAAGAAGGTAAGAAAAATTAAATGAGCCTAAGAATGAAGGAACAATGGGACAAAACCCGCACCTTTGGCAAATGTTTGGCTATGTGTCTAGAAAATCCACATATTCTAGTTCTCAAGTATTCTGTACTAATAGCTATGATAAAGTCCAAGAGCATTAAAATGGAAAATAGATTCTGTATATACTACTAACAAGAATGTGAAAACAGCAGAAAAATACAATATTGGAAGAATGGTTAAAGATATATCAAGTTTAGCAGGGCGTGGTGGCGCACACCTTTAATTCCAGCACTTGGGAGGCAGAGGCAGGCAGATCTCTGAGTTTGAGACCAGCCTGGTCTACAGAGTGAGTTCCAGGACAGTCAGGGCTACACAGAGAAACCCTGTCTCAAAAAACAAAAAAGAAAGAAAGAAAGAAAGAAAGAAAGAAAGCAAGAAAGAAAAGATATATCAAGTTCAGCAAAAACACCATGGGGTCTACACAAGAAAATTTATAAAAATCTAATTAGATGATATAAAATAGATCCTATCAACTGAAAAGTGAAGCGAGGTTCTTCATGAGGGAAATGTAACATAAAAATGTCAAAATTATATGTATAAATGTGCAGAATGTAATGATACTCCTATTAAAGCATGAATAGCATCCTTCTTGTTCTTTGAAAGTGAAATCATCTTCTTCTGTTCATCTGGGTATGCATACTAACACGCTGGGGCTTTTGCCGTGGCTTAGTCAGTTACTCCGGCAGCCATGTAAAAACCCCAGGCGCAGCAGCATACAACTACAGTCCCAGCTCTGGGGAGGCAGAACCTGGAGGATCCCTAGAGTGCACTGGCAGCCATTCTAGGTACATCTGTGAGTTTGAGAATCTGTGAAAGACCTATCCCAGGATATAAGGTGGAAAGAACTGAGGCAGACACTTGACATACTCTGGCCTCCACATGGGTGCACACCTGTGTGTGTGTACATGAGTGCACAGAGGCACACACCCACTTCATAATGTACACACATCACCCACTTACCCCTGTGCAAGGAATAGCAAATACACATGTACAGAGATGAAGATATGGCCTTTGTCTTTCCAAACATCAAAACAGACTTACAAAGTCATCTGAAAAAGATCGATGGAATATTATTACTAGAATAGGAAGAGGTTTCTATATGACTCTTTCAAACATCCTTAGTCTTAGTTACCCCTGCCCTATGCCCCTCTCTGCCCTACCCTGCCATCTCCCTCTCATCTTAAACTTCCCTATTTTTGCCCATCTTTTAAGATATTTCTCCTCCCACATCCAATGTCCCCTCTTTCTATTTTCCTGGTTTCTACAAGTTCTCCATTGAAAACACACAAGGATTTGTAATGACGTTCTGTTATATTGCCTAGCCCAGTTGTTATCAGAAGGGTGGCATCCAGAAACCCGTGGGAGCAGATTCAGAGATCCATGGCCCAGTGCTAGGCAGAGCCAAGGGAACCCTGCAGAAGAGGGGCGGGGGAGGAAGGACTGTAGGAGCCAGAGGGGACGGGAACACTAGAGAACACGGCCCATGGAGTCAACCAAGCAGGGCTCATAGGGGCTCACAGAAACCGAAGCGACAAACACGGGCCCTGTATGGGTCTGAGCTATGTCCTCTGCATGTACCTATGGCTATGTAGCTTGGTGTTCTTGTGGGACTCTCAACATTGGGGGTGGGGGGGTCTCTGACTCTTTGGCTTGGGACCCTGTTCCTTCTACTAGGTTGCTACATCCAGCTGTGATATGAGGGTTTGTGCCCAGCCTCATTGCATCTTGTTAGTCCTGGGAGGCCTGCTCTTGCATTTGGAAGGGAAACAGGAGGAATTGATCTGGGAGAGAGGAAAAGTGGGGAAAGACACTGGGAGGAGTGGAGAGAGGGGACTGCAGTTGGGTTACAATGTCTGAGAGAAGTATAATAATCATATTTGTGTGTGTGTGTGTGTGTGTGTGTGTGTGTGTGTACGCGCGCGCGCACAATTAAGAATATGTGAGGTGTGCCTTTCTGGTCTTTAATTACCTCCTTCAGTATAACCTCTTTCTGGATCCATCTCCATTTACCTGCGAATTTCATAATTTCATTTTTCTTTTCAGCCAAATGAAATTCCACCGTGTGTGTATGTACCACGTTCTCATTATCCATTCATCGATGGATGGGCATCAAGGCCTTTTCCATTTCCTGTCTATTGTGAGTGGATGAGCAAGCTTCTCATAGACAGCCCCTTGGGCGCATGCCCGGGACAAGAATGGGGGAAAAAAATCAATGGGAAAGAATAGACCATCCTAAAGTATCTCCAGATAAATATTTTAAAATCATGGTAGAAGAGGCATCTAGAGTCAGTGAAGGAAGCAGGGCTTATGTGGTAAATGGCCCCGCACAAATGTCTCTGAACTTAAGGGATATGGTCAGTGAGTCCAAGGTTAGACTGAAGGAGTGGTTTCCGGTGTCTGGTGGCACTGGAGGGTGACTAAAGACAGCCTAAAACCATACCGTGTCATGGTCCTAGAAACGACTCAGGGAAAAGACTTTTAATACTCTCACCCTAGGAAACAGCAAAGGTTTGAAGTGACTGACAGGGTGCCTACCCTGTTCCAGGATCACAGAGTGACTACCTGTATGGAAGTAGCCCGCCAGCCTCCATGGCAGGGTATGGACAACTACCATGTAACAGTTAAAAGATACATGAGATGTTAGGTTACCACCCCATGTCACATAAAGAGGAAATTCACACAGATTAAGATCTAAATATAGTCAGATCTAGATATAGTTATATGTCAAATGCACACACACACACACACACACACACACACACACAAAGAATGTCTGTCTAAAGTTGATAGATGGGAGATGTCCATTCCAAGAGGGGGGACTGTTAATTTCAATGGGGCCATCTACATCCATTTCTATAGAAACAAATGTTAACTCCCCTCCGTGTAAATATAAGCCGCAACCTGTATCACCGCAGCTAACAGTTACACTTCTCAAGTTAGCAGAGGAAACAGACTTGAAAAAGCATTTTCCCATGCAGATAACAGGTAGCAAATTACTACGCACGCCACACAAAGACCTCTTACAAATTGAGAAATAGAAGCAGTCCCGTGGTTAAATGAACAAAGGTTGCAAACAGGCAATTCATCAACGCACAAGCCTCATAGACAACAGATACACGGAAGTGCTCTGAGATTCACTGGTAATCAGAGGCATGCAAATGTGAGCATGGAGTTATACGTTCGCACTCACGTCCCGGCAAAAATTAAAAAGAGAGTTAAGACCCACGGCCAGAGCAGATGATGGAAACGCTCTCTCGCTTATTAATGCAGAGAGGGGAGTTCTTCCTAAAAAAGCCATATGGATGCATCTATTAAAATTAAAAACACACACGCTCTCCAACCCAGAAGCTCCGATATTGTGATTCTGTCCTACAAAAAAAAAAATAATAATAATAAAAGTCTCAGTGTCCAAAGATAGATGTTTATGACAGCATTCTTCAAAGAGGGAGAAAACACTGATCCTAGCAAATGCCTATCAGTAGGGAAATATTGATTAAATTATCGTATGTTCACAGCGGGGGGATAGCACAGTGTGCTGTGCAACCAAATAAACGACAAATGAGAACCAGAAAGGCGGTTGGGAAGAGAATTATGCAAAGAGGTTTGCATACTACAGCACCATGTTTTAATAAACAAAACACTCTAAAGGAATTTTCTGCGAGGGCTGGCGAGACGGCTCAGGGGGTAAGCACGCTTGCTGCCAAACCAGACAACCTGAGATGGACCCCCCCCACACACACACACATCGGAACTGGTTGGTGGAAAGGGAACCGACCACTGCACACTGTTCTCTGACCTTCTGTCTGCTCACGGTGGCATGCACATAATACATATACACGCTCAGTCCATAAATGTAAATCAAATGCAAGAAGGAAGAGGAGGAGGAGCATGAGGAGGAGCAGAGGGAGAAGGAAAGATCACACATACAGAGAGGGACACACATAAACATGTAAAATGGAAAATATACAAGACTATTTAGAAAGGTCTATGGAATGCTTAGTATAGACTGGCAGAACTTCCACTATACAGCTTGGAAAACAATGTGAGCCTTGAGTCTGACAGCACTGTCAAGAAAAACACCACGTGTTTTTCTACAAGGTCTCTGTTTCTACAAGGTCACCACTTGAGCTCATTCACTCCTTCCGGCTCCATCCCTGACACAGTGACAGCCATGGTACAGCCAGCAGAGTCACCAGCTACCGCTACATGCTACATACACCTAAACATACAGCCTTTGAGCCTCTTGGCATAAGGAGATGGGTGTGAGTGCTCGAGAGATGGTTTAGTGTGATGGTTCTCAACCTGTGGCTCACAACGGTCTCTGGGTGTCACGTATCAGACACCCTACATAGCAGATGTTTACATTAGGACTGATGACTGCAGCAGGATTATAGTTATGAAATAGAAATGGAAAGATTTTATGAGAGTCGTGGGTCACCCCAACATGAGGAACTGAATTAATGTGTTGGAGAACTAGGGGGGTTTAGAACCAGTGGGTTAGTGACTAAGAGCACATGTTGCTCCTGTAAAGGGCCTGATTTCTGTCCCCAACATCCATGTCACTGGGAAGCTTACAGCCTCCTGAAACTCCAGCTCCAAGGGAACCTGCATCTTCTTCAGGACTCTGTGGGCACTTACACATACATGTACTCGCACACACATACACACACACACACATGCATGCACACACACACTCACACATGCACTCACACACTCACACGTGCACTTACACATGCAGAGAGAGAGAGAGAGAGAGAGAGAGAGAGAGAGAGAGAGAGAGAGAGAATGAATATGAATGAATGAATTTGGGGAATATGGATGCATGTCAGGATGATAAAGGACATAGGTCAGCTTATCTCATGCCCACTGGAAGCATCAGAGAACTCAGTTAACCATTGACCAGAACCATTCAAAACGCTGTGTCCACACTATGTAAAGCTCCTTCCTTGTTGTCATTCCCTTAACAACATAACAACTCTTTGCACAGTATTAACACTGTATAAGAATCATACATAACCCTAACCCTGACTTCAAGGTTCGTCAAAGGTCAAACATAAACACTATATATTGGAATAGGGGACTTGAGAATCCTGAGATTGAGGTACCCAGAGGAGGTCTTGTGGTACGGACATTTGTGATTGTACCTAGTGGCACATCCCTACTAAATCATATTATTCAACCGCTTAATATTTAGGGATTTGGTACGATGGCTTTGGCACCTGGCATTATTGAAAATTGGATATCTAATCATTAAACAAACTTTTTCACCTGTAAAAACAACAGATAGACAATTGTAACATTTCCTCATTATCATCTCATTATTTGTAAATTTTAGATTAATTGTGTGTATGGGGCGCTCATGCCCATGTGGGGACCGTGGTATCAGGGGCAGCCACAATAGGCATCAGGTCTTCTGGAGCTGAAGTGACAGGTGGTTGTAAGCTGGCTGACCCGGACGCTGGGAACTGAACGTGGGTGTGGAGTGACAGGTGACCTGGGTCTTCTTCAAGTACAGCAATTGTTCTTAACTGTGCAGTCATCTCTCCATCTTCACATTTCTTTACTATTTATTATACATAAGGCTTTTGACAACGTCATCATCTCCAAGGCAGAAATAACACCGCACATTTCTTCCCAACCTCACATTCAATGACGTCACTCTGACATCATTTGGAATCCGTGGCGGTGAGCACGATTACATCTCTGAGATAATCAGACATTCCGAGCCAAAGCTTGGTCCATTGTTCGGATGACTGTCTGGGTTTAAGCCAGTGATGGAGGCATTGGGGATACAGCCCAACTGGTAGACTGCTTGCCTAGGAGTCTCTATTCCCGGGTTTGATCCCCAGAGCCAGGTAAAATGAGAATTCTGCCCCATTCCTGTAACCTCACCACTCTGGAGGCAGAGGCAGAAAGATCACGAGTTTGAGGCCAACCTCTGCTATATAGGTTGAGGTTAGCCTGGGCCACATGAGACTTGGTCTTGAAACAAAACAGAAGATAAAGAATAACGGGGATTATACTTAAAAGGTGTATATCGACAGCTAGCATGCTGTCAATGGCACAAATAACTGGTCAATACCCTTGAAGTGTTATCTAAAAGGTGCTAGCTAGTTCCAGGGAACCTGCCTTAGGATGCAGTTGGCGCACAGCCTTGTTTTTATTTCCAGTCTTGTCTTTCTGAAAGTGATAACATTACCTTATGTCTCCATTAATACAAATGGCAATATTAATGAACACTTGTTCCTGACATATGCTGGCTTGTGAATTGCAACCACGGGTTGGCCCAACATAGGCGGTGGGGAAGTTAGCAAACATGTTCTCCTGCAAATGAACTAACTGGCCCTGTCCAGAACTTCACAGGGCAGAACACTTATATATTTATCACTATTTGCAAACATTTGCAAATCATTTGCATTGTTTAGATGGACGTTGACTCTTATAAGCATATGTAAAGCATATGCACATTTCCCCAGAGAACTGATTACTGGTATAGCACTAGCTTATCACTGGCCATACTGGTGTATTGTCAAACATAAACCAAAGGAAAAGGTTACATAACTCACCGGCCCCTCATCCAGTCGGTCCTCCCAGGTTCCTGCCATGGCTCAGTTTTCTCCCAGCATCCTTCACACCAGATCAGCTCTCTGGTCCTATCCTGTCCTTCCTCTCAGACTGCCACCTCAGACTGAGTGGCTGCTTAGCACATGAATGACCCGAATAAACTGGGAAGGGTGTGGCACAAAGGCCCAGAGATCATATTCCCACAGGGAAATACTGGGCAGAGAGCATCCTTTAAAAGCTTTAAAAGCTTTAAAAGCTCGCCTGGAACTGTCGGCAGCAGCAGGAATTGAACCCTTAACTGTTTGTTATTTTGTAGCCAAACTTTTGGGATGGACTCATTTCAACAGAGCTCTGGGCTCCTGGGCTATAGAGAAAGCAGAACGTGTCTGTAGCAACTTTCTCTCTGCTTGCTTTTTTAAACTCTCACTTTTACAGTCTCCGAGTCTGGGAGTATTCACACCTGTAATCCCAGCACTTGGGAGGGAGGCTGAAGCAGAGAGACTGCTATCAGTTTGATGCCAGCCTGGTCTATGAAGTGAGTGGCTGGCCAGGGCTAATGCAGCAAACCTGTCTCACAAAACTTACAAACAACAAACAAACGAACGAACGAACGAACGAACACGCAAATGTTATAGTACAAATAAAGATATAGTGTCAGAATCTTGACAGGAGTAGGTCCTGGCCCCTGGTGGGATCTTCTTATCTCTCGCTGATGAGTAAAGTAAAAAATGTTAACAGGAGTGAAATGCTCGTGCTGTTGCCCTCTGAGCCTGGTGCGGCAGCCGATCTGGAGAGCTGTGACAGGGAGTTCAGATAGACTGAGAAATATGCTCTTACAGCAAAATAAATGTTCATTTTCCCCCACTGAGAGCATTCCTTTGGATAGAGCTGCAGGAGCACAGCGCTTGGATATGAGCCTTGCTACCATGAACCCCTGGCTTTGGGCAGGACAATCGATCCTGATGGACCTCAGCTGTCTTGTCACTACAATGAGAGTTATGGAACACTATGCCAATTACTTATGGTGGGGATTTGAAGACTGTGTAGACAGGCTGGTTCAGTAGTAGAGACCTGCAAACCCAAGCACGGCAGGAGGCTGAGACAGAAGAATGCCAAGTTCAAAGCTAGGCTGGGAAACTTAGTGAGACCCTATTCCGTATTAAAAAGTGAACAAGAAGGCTGAGATAGAGCTTTCACCTATTCTGTGGGAGAAGTACCTGGCTTCTACTCCTAATACCACAAAAACGCTACTGGGTCGTGGAAGAAAACTATGTGTGCATAGGACAAAGCAGCTTTATGTGTAATAGTCAAATTTGGGAAGCAGGGCTGGAGGGAGGCATCTCGGTGGGTGAGAGCATATATGTATGAATATGTAACATTCATAAAAGGGATAGTATACAGCAACGAAAAGGTAATAAACTGTTGGCATATATCACAACATGGTCTCATCTTAATATAATGTAGTGGGGAAAAAGCCAAATTTAAAAATAAATGTTGCAACAGTTGCAACAGCTATGTCCTGTGCAGAATATAGCTACTCTCAGCAGCTGTGGCTACCTATATACAAAGTAGCTAAAAATCCCAGCATGAATTGAGGAGGGGGGTCCCAGAGGCTGTAGCTGAGGATTCATTAGCATTTGATGGCCACCGGGGATTGGCCAATGTCCTAGTGGGTGGCTCCACACCCCTACACACATAGACAGGACTAGTGGGACTCAGTGTGTTAAAAATAAATTAATAACTTAAATACGTGACATTCTAGGAAATATAGAGAACAAAACTGGAGAGGATGGGGGATCAACTGGAAGCATGCACAAAGAGGTGACGGGCTACTGGATGTTTGTCACTGCAACAGTGGCAAGAGTTTCATGGCAGCATCTGTATGTCCACCATTATCAAACTGTACACTACAAAATGCAGAGTTTAATAAATGCCGGTGATGCCTCACGACGCTGATAAAAACTGTACGGAATGGTAGAGGCAGAGCTTGGGCTGGCCTCTGATCTGCAGTCAGAGGCTGTGAGGTAGTGGCTGTAACGATGGGGGTGGGAAACGGTGAGGATGGTCATGATGGGAGCTGTGACAGCATCCCTCCTTCACCCCCTGTCGCTGCTGGGGAGGACGGCCCCTTGCTTACATCCCTGGAATAGCCACATACCTTTCCCCCATTACCACTTTGATCATCTAAGGTCAGCATGGTGTCATCACCTCGACGACACCCAAACAGTTGCTCCCTTCTCTGGCAACCACTGCTCTCCATCTGAAAAAAAAAGCACCAACCGGGTCCCTTCACTGCACACCAGCCGTGAGCCTTAGGTTCAGAGAGATGTGAGCCGATCTTTGCTTTATTGCTTCTTAACCTGGACCAGCCTCGGTTGTCTGTCTACACACGGGGGACTGTCGGTGAGTGGCATCATGGGCTCATTTGCAGGAAGACGTGTAGGCAGGTAAGGAAGTTCAGTGCACACCGACTCCACACGCTGTTCCTCCATGCCTGTGTCCTGTCTCCTGTGCACAGAATCTTGGAGGGGCAGGGCGTGTCTCAACAACGCCCACTCCTCTTCCTGAACTCTGCTCAGAACAAGGCACGGAATGAGGGCATGCCAGACCCAGTTGCCAACAACCTTTGTTCCCAAGCCAGCCTAAAACAACGCCACCTGAGGGGGAAATTAGCCTGATTCACGGTGCTAGGCTTCTAAATTTGACAGATCCATCACTGGGCTAAAAGCAACTGTGAACTGGGGGAGGGTCCCAGTGTGAGGGCACAGGAAGTACGTTCTGTGCCCAGAAGAGAATAGAGGAGTATTTGTTCTGTGGCAGCTTGCTCCCTGGAGGAAAAAAAAATAAAGGGGCGGGGAGTTCTAAACAGCTTACGTCAAGCTTTGCTCCTTAGATTGTATGGATTCTAATTTTTTTCTCTTCTGTCAGCGGTGTGAATCCAGCAGAGGGCAGACAGGCTGAGGAACCATATTAACAGAGCTCCCAGCAGGAAGAGAAACAGCGAAATGTTTCCAGAGCATGGAGAGGAAACGTTGTATCCAAACTGGATTCTACTCCAGGCTTCCAGGAGTCTGAGCGAGAGCTGGCCTTTGCAAACTATGACTTCAACCTAGTGACTGAGCACACAGAAGGGCTAAATGAAACGGCATCTACAGTTGAGCCCACAGTCAGCACTGACAGCAGCAGGCCCTCGAGTGACAGCCCTCTCTGGTACACCTGTCGAAGCTCCTACAGAGTCACAGGCTGACCACACCTCAGTCAGCTCCTAACCACAGATAGGGTAGCCATTGCTTCTGGATCAGTACTGAACATGTCGCCCCCCCCCCCCGACCCCATGTCTACCACACCAGTGGCATCCCTCTGACTTGGATTGTGATTTTTAACACTCTCACCTACTTCCCCTTCTGAGAGAATTGCCTCAAATTGTTCATGACCTTAAAGTATCTCAACACGATTTTGAGATACTTGTTGGAAAACAAAGGTTATAAATGCCTTAAACAAATGATGACTCAGGAATTCAGGGGTCTAAGCAGAGACACAGATCTCCCTCCACAAGTAGTACCATACACTCTGTGTCCGTGACAGGGCCCTGTGGTCAGCACAAGCCTCAAGATAATCATCCATATCAATCACTGGCAAGCTGCAATTTCTAAACCTCTGTTTGCACCTCTCTGTTTTGGATTGGGATTCAGGAATTTTATTTCTTCCGGCTGCAGCTCAGCTTTATCAGAATAGCCAAGGCAAGGAGCTTCAGGCACTGGCCCCGATCAGGCAGGCCCACTGCAAGCTTTGGCTGCGAGTCTCTGAGCTAATGATAATAACATTGTCCATGTTGTGAATAAAGCACAACCATGCATGCCAATCCCCCTGAGCCTACCTCTGACTCAAACTAAAACTAAGACGAATACGCAGTCCTATTAGTAGCAAAGTTAAGTAGACAAATACTGTCATAAGAAGACATTGTCACTCTGTAATGTGGGACGCAAGTGTGATTGGAGAATCCGTGTCAATCACTGTCCTGATTTCCCTTCTGCTTCTTTAATAAAACACTTTGGCCAGTATCATCTCAGGGAAAGGGTTTATTTCACCTCACACTTCTGGGAGGTGGAGAGAGGATTCAAGACAGGAACCTGGACATGGGAACTGAAGCAGAGAGCATGGAGGAAACATGATACCACACTGCTCTCCAGCTCATATTCAGCTACCTTTCGTAAGCACCCCATAAGGTTGTCACCACCAGCCTAGGGTTGACACCACCCACAGTGGACTGAGCCCTATTTCATCAATTAGCAATCACTAAAACACCCCCCAGATATGCCTTTCCGGCTAATCTGATAGAAGCATTTCTTCAACTAGGTTCCCTCCTCCCAGGTGTGTCAAGCTGACACAGCCCAGATGAGCCACTACAACTGCCTTGGGAATGACTTTAGAGCTCAGTGCACAAAATCACTGCTGTTCAGGAGCTTCCGTTATCTTGACTGCATTTTGGATGGTAGGTCTCGCGCGTCCCAGTACAACTGTGAAGTGAGTAATTTGCAGGCGACTTGGGGAGCAAAATCTTTTGTCAGGATTCAAGAGTGTATCATTTAAGTCCAACCCAACATATTTGGGAACCTCCATTAACTTCCTGAAGGCCACAATCTCGTCAACCTCCCTTCTATAGGCAAGCCCTCGCATGGCTAAGGATGGAATTCCAAAGTGACCTCAAATGTAGATGCCAAGGGGATATATAACCACTCTCCTCCTCTGACCTCAAGTTACTACTTACACGTGTGCAAACCTTTCCTTAAGCCTGTAAAGACTCTGTCCACCTGGAGAAAATGGGATCCTAATAGAAGGTACAGCCTGAGCACCGTCCGAGACCTTAATTCTTCTCTGAACACGGCCAGGAAGATATTCTTGCTCATACTTAGCATCCCTGTCTAGTCCCGAGAGCCTCTGCTGCATAGCTTGTATAGCAGCCTGATGTGGCACTTTCCAGGGACGCTCCCTTCAGCCCTCATGCCCTTGGCCATGGACCTTGGCAGGCCTCTCTCACTCTGGCTAGGTTCTTTATGACCTCCTAACCCTGAGCTCAGCTCTGAGTGCGCTTTGACTAGTAGATGCGAGTGGATGCAATGTAAACTCTTGTCCCTCTCCAACTGTTTATGCACAGTTCTCCACTGGGTCTTCGGAGGAGGACCAAAGGTATCACGGTCACTGGATGCGGTCATTTTTGATCGCCTGAAAGCCATGCGATAGGTGAACACATGTGGCGCAGAGAAGCAGAGCCATATGAAGTGGCAGTTGACCCTGGCCATGCGGGATGCGCTGAGCCTTTGAAGTTCAAGCAACGTGAGTTTAGAGCTCCCAAACTCCTGGGCTAACAAAATGTTACAGCCATGTGGTAGTGGTGTTTCACAGTGGCGTGGCACAGTCCACAAACCCACAGGGACTGAGTCCAGAAGGAAGCGGC
The DNA here is from genome assembly GCA_964023405.1 of Apodemus agrarius. Classification (NCBI taxonomy): domain Eukaryota; kingdom Metazoa; phylum Chordata; class Mammalia; order Rodentia; family Muridae; genus Apodemus; species Apodemus agrarius. The sequence goes on from OZ030024.1 coordinate 11,186,416, forward strand.
GGAGGAGCCTTCTCTGAGCCTGTCAGGCACTCTTTGATTAAGCCTCAGGTAGTAAAGGAAGTGCTCAGGGACACTCGTGGCCTCATCCAAGTGGCTGACCTGGGGGTCAAGTATACGATGACCGCAATCCAATTGGAATGGAAGCTTGATGATTTTCTTGAACATAAAAAAAAATTATCCAATTCCACAAACAGACACAATTGCTAGCCCCGGAGACAACTCGCAACTTGACACCAATTCACTCCAAATGGATGGCTTGTCTCCTCTCTGTCACCCAGAACGATTTTACCATCCCGTGCTTGCTTTTGAAATATGAAATCTTGGGAGAATTACAACTTTCTCTGTAGCTTTGATGTTTTTTTTTCCTTCTTGCAGAGAGCTATTTTAAATACCCGCCCCCCAAAACTTGTGTGGGAGTGCCAATCGGCCACATTTAATTGGCCAGATTGCTAGCCTCAGAGATGTAGTGCTCTTCAGAAAAATTAAACATAGCTGTGATTGTTACTTTGCTCTGCTATTGTGGCTATAGAATGGCCAAACCAGTCTGTCGGAACTGAAGAAATCCAGACACTCAATTATCAGTCAGGCTTACATAGCTAAATACCCCCTAACAGGTTTTGTTTGTTTTTGTTTGTCTACTTAGCATAGGTGGATCTTAAAGATATTGCTAGCTGGCCACGGTGTATGGCCAGGATTCAAGGTCTCCCTTACTGCTTGTCAGTTTCATGGGCAGGGGTTAATGCTCTAAAGAGAGACTGACCGACCATCCCTCACATACTCTTATATTCACTTGGCCTAACGTGTTTAGCAAACATCTCCCCCTGTGAGGTGCTGCAGAGAAAGAGAGTGTGGAAACAAAGCGTCCCACAACCAGGAAGTCAGTGAGACTGGAGAGGATGCCAGGAACAATCGGAACATCCTTCTGTCCCCATCGGGGACATTTGTCAATATATCTAGATACTTTTGATATGTGATAGGTTAGGTACTACTGGAATCTTGTGATCTCAGGTTAGGTATACTGTTAAATCTATAAGGCCATGGTAGCTGCCACAACAGAAGATTGTATGGTCTCAGTCATCAGTTGTGTAAATGCTGAGATCCTGAACACTGAACTCATTTCTTTAAGAGAAAAGGTTCCTAGTTCTGTCTTACCCATTCCTGATCTCTGCTTCAGTACAGAGATAAGCATAGGCAGGAAGGTACCCTGTAAATGATAGAGGGATGGGTGGGTGGATGGATGGATGGATGGATGGATGGATGGATGGATGGAGGGAGGGAGGGAGGGATAGATGGGTGGATGGGTGGGTGGACTAATGGGTAAGGGGGTGAGTGGGTAGATGGATGGATGCATGAATAGATAGGTGGGTAAGCAGATGGGTATGTGAGTGGATGATGGGTGGACGGATGGGTAGGTGGATGGATGAGTGAGTGGGTTAATGGGTGTACAAATGGGTGAGTGGGGAGATGGATAGACAGATGGATAGACAGGTGGGTAAGTAGATATGGATGTGGATGAATAGATGGATGGATCAGTAGATGGATGTTGTGAATGATAGATGAAAGGATGGGTAAGTGAGTGAGTAGATTGGTGATAAGGTGGGTAAGTAGATGAGTAGAAAGGTGTATTTGTGGGTAGGCAAATGAGTGGGTGAGTGGGTGAGTGCATGGATAGGTATATGGGTGGGTGAGTGCATCTGCAAATGTATGAATGAATGGATAAAGAGGTGGGTAGATGGATAAATACATGGGTAGGCAGGTGGGTGACAGTGGGTTCTTTGGTGGATTGATGAATGTGATTAGATGGATGTGTGAGTGAGTGTAGAACCGTGTGAATGGGTCTGTGGGTGGATGGCTCAGTGGACCAATAACTCAGTGGGTGGGTAGTTATTTGAATGAGTGATGGCTGGATAAATGGATAAGGGGGTGGGCAAACGATGGATGGAAAAATGGGTAGATGGACTGAGAGGTGGGAAAGAGTGGATGATGAGCGGATGAAAGGTTCACACACCAGTAGATGATCCCAGCCAATACACACAATAAATAAAAGTTCCTTGGGACATCAGAAACTTGTGGTTATAATATCCACTAGAATTTATGTGGATTCAAGGAAAAGAAAGACCTGATAATGTTGGCATGCCTCCACAGTACTATGCTCCATGATAAATCTCAAGTTCTGTGAGACCCACTGCTTTCTTAGCCTCTTTCTTACTTCTTCTTTTAACTCTGATAAGATGTGCCGGGCTCTTTCTACAAACCTTCCCAGCCTGAAATGAAGATAATCTGTCTTCTTTTATTTCTTAACCACTGGAAATGAGAGTAAATTCGTCATATCTCACATTCTGTAGATTCATTTAGTCAATTATTCTACTTTGGGTCTGAACTCATCCCTCGTAATGTACAATCTGTTTTAGATGTTAATTTTTAATGGTGTGATTTTGGCTTGTCCTTCAAATGAGTTGAATAGAAACACTGATTTATTTTTATCCCTTTCATCAATGCCAGGGAACAGAATAAATTACTCAGGAATATGTTCTCTTGTCTCTGCTTTCCTCTCCCATAAGAGATTATGAAGATGAATGTCCAAGGATTGATCTTCTCTCTAGAAGCCTGGCTGTGCGGACCAGCTGTGAACAGGTACCATGTGGGTGTCATATCAAGAAATACCTTAAGGCCATCAGAATACTTCCCTGCCTTTTGGGAAGTGACAGTTCAGAGGGACTCTGAACTGCAGTGCTGACTTGTACCCTGGCATCTAGAAGCTAAGGCATAATGATGTATTAGTCATGACTTCAGTCAAAATACTTGTCTTGAACAGCTTGGTGGAGGAAGGGCTTATCTTGGCTCAGAGGTTTCTACCCTCTCACCGGTCCATCTGCCCACTTACCCACCATCCATCCACTCATGTACCTATCTACTTACCTGACCATGTATCCATCCATCCATCCATCCATCCATCCATCCACCCATCCATTCATCCACCCACTTATCTCCTCACCTACCAACTAATATTCCCATTCACCCTCACATCAAGGTAGGGAGAATTCATAGAAACAAAGCAATTCATATCAACATAGAAAGAAAAGAACGGAGGAGAACAGAGAGGTCCAGGACAGGAAACTACACTTGGGGACATGGCCTGGGGACCTTCCCTGTCTAGATATGTTTCTCTTTTAAAGTTCCCAAAGCTCCCAAAATTGCATGAGCAGGTAAGATCCAACTCTTCAGTGCCTGCGTCCTTTCATCCAAACCATGACAGAAGCTGAAAACCAATGGCATGTAAAATATGGTCCTGAGAACAGACACCAGGCCTTAGGACTGGGTGTCCAACTTGTGGCCAGTGGGTCACATGTAGCCCAGGATAGCTATGAATACAGCCCAACACAAAAATCATACTGTGGTGGGTTGAATATACTTGGCCCAGGAAGTGACACTATTAGGAGGTGAAGCCTTGTTGGAGTAGGTGTGGCCTTGTTGGAGGAAGTGTGTCACTGTAGGGGTGGACTTTGAGACCCTCCTCCTAGCTGCCTGAAAACAGTCTGATCCTGGATTCCTTTAGATAAAGATGAAGAACACACATCTCATCCTGCACCATGCCTGCCTGGGTACTGCCATGTTCCCACCATGATGACAATGTACTGAACCCCTGAACCTGTAAGCCTTATGTTGTCCTTATGAGAGTTACCTTGGTCATGGTGTCTGTTCACAGCAATGGAAACCAAACTAAGACACTTAAGACAATGAATATTTTGTTTTCTTTCTTCCTTTAGTTCTTTCTTTCTTTCTTTCTTTCTTTCTTTCTTTCTTTCCTTTTCTTTCTCTTTTTTAATCTTTACCCATAACTCAACTGCATGGTTCTGAAGCTTGAACAGTGTGGGTGACAACATCATGTCATGATATCGCAACAATACAAATGCTGTGTGTCAGACACCCTTGCCTTAAGTGAATGTACTTCTCTGATCCTTCTTAAATTTGGATCCTCATTAAAAATCTCCCGAGGAGCATCACACATTTGAGGCAACTTTGGAAAGCCTCTCCTCCCCAAGACTCAAATGAGATGTGCGTGCTTTGCTAACTAGGTCTATCCAGCCGAGCTCAGCTGTCCAATCGCCCGCTGGTCCCTGAGCCTGAGTAGTCTGTTTGGAAGCTTACCAAACACCTGTCATCATCACCGGGCTGATGAGCCAGATAGACTTGGCCAAAGTTAAAGGAGGTAAAGAGAAAGATTCCTTTGTTTGCTCAACAAACACCCACTGTGGCAGGCATGGTGCCAGGCAGAGATGACACCAGGCAGCCGGCAGATGCAGTTGTTGCTTTCAAGTTGTTCATTGTCCACTGCAGGAGAGAGGTGGAGGTGTGCTTTGGTTTGGAGTCTCCCTGATTGCCTGTAATTCCTTACGACCCAAAGAGAGATGCAGAATCCTTCACCGATGTCTTTCAGTCCTTCTCCTTTTGGATGTTTTCGCATGTCTACCTCTTCTACACATTTCTGGTGTTCGATTTGAAAAGGCCCATGGAAGAAATCTGCAGCTAAGTAGCTGCCAACAGCCATCCACGGGTCACTGTCGATCAAGGACAGGGTTCTCAGATATGTGCCCATTCCTCCTTCTTATGTGCATGGACTCCCATTATAAATGGATGCACCTCACATCAAAAGCATGCCCACCCTGACTAAATCTGACTCTCCCATTAAAGGATAGAAAAGTTTCACTCACTTCTAACTAGCTACAATCCTCGCCCGTGGTTCCCTCCATCTGGGAGGTGGCATAAAGGAGGGAAGCCTGACAAACAGATCACCTGGAATCCATCACCAAGGAAGCATCAGACTTTCAGACGACTTCCGCACTGACTGCAAACTACCAGACTAAGCGCTTTCTGGAATCCCGAGTTGGAAAACCTGCAGGCACCTGGCACACTCACCATCTTAATCATCAGGAAGAGTTGTAGTTTCTACATTATGGGATAAACTTAACTATGGACATGGAAACCAGCAGAGAGAGAACCTGGCTAGCCCAGGGTCTAAGCCTCCTGACTCTGCCACTGCGCATGAGCGTGCGCAGTAGAACTCACTGAGGCACGTGCGCACAAACTACACACTGGTGGCAGAGGGGGGGAGTCGTGGAAGTGACATGGAAGCTGGGGGTGGTTGGTGCGAGCTTATAAAAAGACCCTGGGCTGGGGAAGAAGAAATAAGTGGGACACTGGCCAAGGAGAGCACCAATTTCCAAGAGAAGATTGGAGGTACCTGAGGATGCCCTGTGAACTCCAAGGTTGAAAACACACACATATATACACAGAGAGAGACACAAACATACACACAGACACACACAGAGGCACACACACACAGAGACACACACAGAGACAGACACAAACACCGCCATCATCATCACCACTATCACCACCACCATTACCATCACCACAACCACCACCACCACCACCTCCACCACCACAACTACCACTACCACCACCAACACCACCAACACCACCAACAACAACACCACCACCAACAACAACCCACACTGTGAAATAGTCTGTCCCATGGACTCATTTCCAAGCAAGTAAACTCTGGCTCTAGAATTCTGAGGTAGTCCTAAAAAGAGCCCAGTCACCTTCAGGAACCAGCAAGCACTGCATCCCATCCCTGAGCTGAAGCTGTAGATAAGGAATATTCCATTTTGCATTTGAATCATTCTCCAGACATGAGAGATGTCCAAGATGTTTGTGAACTCAAGAGATTCTCTTCACATTTGTTTGTTTGTTTGTTGATGATGATTTTTGTTTTGGTTGTTTCCTTTTTCTTTTCTTTTTTCAAGGGGGAAACATAGGGCAAAAATCAAGGAGGAGATAGTCTGTGGGGGTGTGTGAGCCCACAAGATATGCTGATGGAGGAAAGGGAACCAGGAGGAAAGGTTTATTGTACGGCATAGTCCTGCAGCTGCCCCCACGGGCATGTGTCAGATGAACAGTGGTGCCTGAAGGTGCCCACACCTGAATCTCTAAACCTGTGTCTAGTCACATGACAGGTGTGACTAAGCACCCGGAGATGGGGACAGTGACACTAGCTATCCCAGGGACTGGTAGCATTGCAGAGAGCCTATAAAGGGGAGACAGAGAGATGAGATAAAACAATAAACAAGAGAGACTGGGTCCTATAGGGAAGAGGTTGTAAGCAAAGGGATATTTAAAACAGTGACCAACCACGTTGGGAGTTGCATATTAGGCTTCCTGCATCTCAGATATTTATAATACAATTCATAACAGTAGATGATTACAGTTATGAGGTCGCAATGAAATAATTTTATGTTTGGGGATCACCACAACATGAGGAGCTGTATTAAAGGGCCATCTAGCATCAGGAAGGTTGAAAACTACTTATAGGAGCTATACAAGGCCAAGAAATGGATTTCTCCTCTCTACTGTGTGACATCATCCTATTCTCTGAGGAAACCAACTCCCCTTCCGAATCCAGCTGGGCCCTTGCGTGGGAGGGCTCTCCCTCACACTTATTTCAGAAGAAATCATGGCCTCAGATTGGCTCTCTCAAGAGCAGAATTCCCTATCTACCCAGTTCATTCAGGATCAGACACTGCCCCAAGCCTGACCAGTCATTACACTATATCTCTTGGCCACAGTGCTTGGTTTAGAGCAGATAATATGACTGTACCTAGCCAGTATATGATGGTTTAGTGGGTGTGGCCTTGCTGGAGGAGGTGTGTCATGGGGAGGGGCAGGGTGTGAAGTTTCAAAAGCCCAGACCAGGCTCAGTCTCCCTCTCTGCCTCCAACTTTTGGTTAAGATGTTGGCTCTTCACCACTGCCCGACTACCATGCCTTCCTGCCTGGCACCAAACCTCCCACCAGGGTAACTCTCCGAAACTATAAGCAAGCCCCCCAATTAAATGCTTTCTTGTGTAAGTTGTGCTTTGTAGGTTTTCTTTGCCATGGCATCTCTTTATAGGAATAGAATCGAAGCCTCTGTGTGTGTGTGTGTGTGTGTGTGTGTGTGTGTGTGTGTGTACATGTGTGCATGCGCACATGTTTAAGTGCCTGAGAATATGCACATGAAAACCCAAAGATGACATCAAGTGTCTCTCAGGTATCTCTCCTCGGGCATTGACATCGCCACTTTTTTGATTTCTTTTTTCCTTTTTGTTAAGACCTCTTGGTGGTCTGGAACTTTCCAAGCAGTCTAAGCTGGCTTCTCAGCAAGCCCCAGGGTTCTTCCCGTCTCTACATCCTCAGCACTGAGATAACAAGCCGGTGACATCATACTGAGCTTTTCCACGTGAGTACTAGCTATCAAACACAGAGGCTCCCGCTTGCAAGGCAATCTCCACAGTGGCCCTGCCCCTACCCTGCTGCCCACCTTCCAGGCGTCTTGGATGCTTCTAAAGGCAAGAGGTGTCATGGAAATCCAAAGCACAAAAGAAGGCGAGGAACGGTTGGGGTTCTCCGAAGATGATCAGTAACCACAGTGGACCCAATTGTGCCTGGGCCCGTCACTAAGGATGCTAAACACTCCCCCTACAGTCTGGTGTCAGCCCCGTTTATTTGGGATGTTTTCTCCCGCACAGATCCTCCTGCAGAACAGGTAAGTGCCATAAAAATCATTTCTTGGGGTTTGAAGAGACCTGCTGGCACTGCCCAACCTCAGGTGCTCTATACCAGATGCTCATGTCTGATCTGGCCTCCCCAAAAGAAAAAAAAAATGCAGCTATTGTCAGAGATAGGTGTTGGTCAGCAGAATCGAAAATGAAAGCATCTTATGACAGCCATGGCTTGGACTGGAAGCAAGCCCCTCTCCAGAGTGGAGAGAAAGGTTGTTTCCAAGGCAGGAATTGCATTGCCTCTGAAATGTAACCAAGAGAGGCCCTGGAGCTCCATTGCTTTGAAGGGTCTGTCAGTGTTTTCATTACAGCCCATTTTCCTCGGCGATTCGTCTTCGTTCGGGAAGCCGGGGTGGCAGCTGGGGCCCCGGCACCCACAGGCCCAGGCCCAGAACAGCGCTGAGAGTTTAATGGAGTTGGAATTGCTCGGCCGCCATTCCATGTTGGAGACTTGCAAACTGTGAATTAGATCCAAGTTTGGGACTTCTGACATTTTTTTTTTAAACCTGGCAGTTCTTGTTCTGAGCATTCGCAGTGACTCTCCGGCAAATGCCACTGTCCAGACAGTGTGCATTACAAAAAGCAGGAGAGACACTCCTTGGATTCTTGGGGTGAGTTGGGGGAGGGATTGTGGGGTGGTGAGAGATTTATGGTCAAGACCCAGGAATAATGTTCACATGTCTCCCCAAGTTAGAATGTATGTCTGATGAGCTGACATAACCAGTTAGAAATTGCCCCTATCTTCTTTCTGGTCACGGACCCCCGTGTTCCAGCTTCAGATACAGGTGCTGTGTGCTCCTGGGGGCAGGTGCGACGTGATTTATAGTACCTTGAGAAAGAGTCCGAGCGGCTTGCTTGCCACTGGAAGGCTAGAGGGTAGACATCACACGCAGAAGGAAGCCCCAAATCAACTCACATGTTGGCTGCTACATAAACTGTCGGGGGAGGGAGGGAGACGGTAGCGGGAGGGGGAAGATGTCTTTCTCCCAAGTGATTCCATTAGACTGCTGAGCCAACAGGCCTTATCAGGCCAGGCTTTGATACGGGCACTGGAGATCTGACCTCCGGTCCTCATGCTTGTATAGCAGGCATGTTACTGACTAAGCCATCTCCCTGGCCCTCCTATGTCCTTTAATCTGGAATCCTCCATGGCACCCTCAGTCTCAAAGTCGGAACTTAGTTGCTTCTCCAGAGAGAACTGTGCTACACAAAGTAACATACTTGCCACCTGCAGAGATCGGACTGTAGACGTTCGTGGGGGCTCTCTCGCTCAGCCTGCCACGCGGCCTTCAGTCACTCTTGATTCTTCCCTGAGGTAGTCTCTGAAGGTGGCGGGCAAACATTTTAAAGCTATCACATAGCCCTTAGAAGCTCGTGTCTGCTCTGGCTCGGAATCTCCTTCCCTGCCTCTGCTGGGCCTCCTACATAACCAGCTAGCTGCTGTCTTCCTTTCCCACGAATCCTAACGTCCTGAGTTTATATTTATGACCAACTGTTTGAAATACCTCTTGTGTGTCTGACCACGGCTCAATTACCCATTATTGCTCTAATCACCGGTCTCTCTGTGTTCGGTGAGCATTGCAGACCAGGAAACAGGATGCCTGCTCTGGGCATTGAGCGTTTGCGTTTGGGGGGACGTTTCTCCCGTGGCCGTAAACGTGTGACATGGAAGCATGTCTCTCTCCATCCGCAGCCGCGCCACGTTTCAGGTAAAACTGTGAGCAACGCAAGCAATAAAACCGCAGAGGGGCCGCTACCTCCCACACACGCGCACTCCCAGTTAGCTGCGCTAATGGCAGAAGGTCCTCTGAGGTGAGGCCTTTGCCGACTTCTGCGACCTGGAGACACCCAAGAAGGTCAAGAGGACGTGGAGAGGGGTACTTTCTAGAAAAAGTCTGCCTAAAAAGCCAAGTCACAAGTCAGTCTTTCTCTGCTCAGGCTCTGAATAGCCTGGTCTAGGCTGTACATGCACAGAACAGGTGAAATCAATCACTATCTCCATCAGAGCAGACACTTCTTGTCACCAGGAAGGGCTACCCTGTCACCCCATCCCTTAGGTTTCTGGGGTAGAGGGGACTATCAACATCTATATCTCCATCTCCTTTGTTTAGGGGTACGAACCGCAGAGGTTGTCAAGGATACCCATTCCTCATCCATCCCTACCCCAAGCCCTAACCCCAACTTCCTTCCACCATTCTCCCTTCTTATCTTAACCCCTTCTCTTCCTTCCTTCTTTCTCCCTTTCCTCGTGAATCTCTAGGCTTTCGGGTTAGGAACACAGAACTGTAGCTGGCCACTTTACCCATCTGCTCAGAAGCAGACCAGCCCTGGATCCAGCCTTGCCTGCAGGCAGCCTTTTAGACTTCTGAGTGACATGAGCCAATATGGGCTCCTTTAAATGTAAGTCACGGGAATACGCTCTGCTGTGAGATGTGAGACGCTCTCCCCAGAGGCTTGCCAGCAGCTCCTGAACTCTAGTACTCCAAGGGAAATGCAGCCCCTCTATACGCTGCTGCCATAGCTCCTAACTGGTCTCTCCCACAGGCCCGACTCCTTGGCCCCTGCATAGCTTTGAAGCCTGTGTCCCTAAAGTCTCTCACTTCTCTCTCTGCTCCCCTTGTTCTGGTTGAATAGCTCTCCTTATAGGTAAGCAGCCATTCCTGTGTACACACACACACACACACACACACACACATCCACGCCCCTTCCCAAATACTAACTCCTCCAGGTCCAGATCTGCGAGGCCCTGTTTGTTCTTGTTTGAGCTCCACGATGGGAATGTAGCAGACATAAGCTTGGATTTCACTGTCAGACTAGACCAGTCCGGGCTGTGTGATTCTGAGAAGGTTTCTAAGCCTCTCTGATGCCAGTGACCTCATATATCAAATGGCGAGGACAGTATCAACTTTATGAGGTTGTGGGGAGAAATAAATAATTTACTGACTGACATTAAATATGAAGCAAAGAGACAGAAGCTTCAGGGGTAGCTAAAGACCAACTCAAGGGGTGATTCTGCACACCTGCCAGGGAGTCAATTAGGCACTACAGAGAGACAGAGACAGAGAGAGACAGAGACAGAGAGAGAGAGAGAGAGGTGGGGGAGGGAGGGAAGGAATGGAGGGAGATGAGGCTCAGCTGTCAGCCAATTTGTTCTTCCTGACCAGGGCAGCTGCAGACAAGATGGGGCCCCTGATCTCCAGAACCTTGTGTCCAGTAGGGGAGTCAGGTATCAGATGGAAAAGTTTCCCTGCCATACAGAGATCTGCCCTGCCACAGTCCCGTGCAAGAGCTCCTAGGAGCCATTGTCATCAAAATGCTGGGGATGGGGACGCTGTTAAAAAACAAGAAGTGGACAAGATCAGGAGGCCACCTCATCCTCACCCCATTCCCCGAGGACCACTTAGCATCCTTCTTGCATCTTTGTCCCATTGGGGATCCCCCAAACTGAAGCCCAAGGGTGACCTGTGGTACCGATGACACATCGGAGGCTGAGAACAGCTTCCCAGAGAACCAGTTGTTCTCACAGCCTGTCAAGATTCTTCCTCACAGCTGTGCCATGCCCTGAGTCTTCCCTGAGCTCTGGCAATGTCCTCTGGACAGGGATGGCCAGACCCTACTGACCGTAGCATTTCCCGTCCTGTGGGCTGTAGAGTTTTGGGGGAAGGTATCTGAAGCGGGCATTCTGGGTCCAGGCTCCAGGAAAGGTGGAAACCTGAGGAACCTTCTGAGGGGCAGAGGGGTGATTATGACACAAGTGTGCTTGACACACGGATCACATCAACATCGCAGCCACATTGTTGTTTGTGGTAGGGGGCAGCCTGCTACAGTGTTAAGAAGCATCCTGTGGTCCCTACCCATAAGATGTCATCGTCACACCCCACCCCCAATTAGGATGTCTCAACACCTAAATTTATCACCCAGTGTGATAAAAACTACCCAGGAGGAAGAAGACTAGTCCAACACCAGAACTTCCTAGTGAGAATGCCCAATGCTAGGAGACTTGGGACAAATCCAGAGAATTCCAACAAACAGGCTGAAGAATGAGGAGGCGCTACTGAGCGGCCACAGTCTTACCAGTGACTCGGTGTGACTCCAAAGACAAAGGAATGCATCTACACGACGTGTATTATTAAATATTAATTGTCCTGGTGGTGATTTCCACACACTACTACCCTCCCCGATGCTTTACATTCCGAATGAAAGACACACACAGCCTTTATATTTTGATTTGCCTTAAACAGCATGGTAGCTGGCTTCCTAACCTCCTTGCGGTTAATCCGCCTCCTGCTGATAATCACTTACTAAATTCTATCTTCTACCTTGACTGCCCTGGGACCCAGAGGGCTGCCCACTAGGCCGCACTCTCCTGGCTCCTTCACATGCTGGTTCTGCCTCCCTGTCCTCCACTCAGATATGGCGAGTCTCCTCTTCCTCCTCCTCTCTCAGTCTCAAGCCAGAGATCCTAAAAGTCCTACCTCTGTCTACCCTGCCCAACCATTAGCCACCGGCATCTTTATTTACCAATCAGAACCAACTGGGGACAGGGTCCCTCAATGTCTTACATGTGGATATGTAGACTCTCTCTTGCAAACAATTTTGGGGACCCAAAATACCATAAAAATGCAAGCAGCATTAGGCCAGACCCAGTACACTCATGTATCAAATGAGGCTTCCAGTGACAACCAGAATATCTGATTACAAAAATGGGTGTGGTTTCAAGCCAGGCTCCTGACATTCCTTAACTACAGGCCTTGGCTCTGGGAAATGAGAAAGCTGGACTGGTCTGGGAAAGGTATCTCTTCCCCTCCCCTCTCCCCATTACCTGGCCCGTGACAGACATTACTAATTAATCACTGCAAGCTTCCTTCTGGCAAAGCTTTCAAATACTCCATACATGTCTGGAAGCTGACGTGGCCCCAGTAACTGAACTGCTGCCATCATACGGCTGACTTACCCATAATGCTAGCCTTTTGGTAGCAGTTTTCAAGCTGTGTTCTGAAGGGTTCCAGAGAGCCTTCTTCAGGGCTGCCCTGGAGAGAAGAGAATAAGGCAGCCTTATTCTCCCAGAGTTTTTATCTGCTTCCCATGACAGGCTTCCCATCCCATTCTACTGAGGCAGAGACATCCCTTGACTAGCGAGACACAGTCTCGGTGAGGGAATGAGGAAGGCTTTAATAAATTACTACAGGCTGAGTAGCTTAAATATCAGGAAAGCATCCCATCCATTCTAGAAGCCGGAAGGGTGGGGTCAAGTGTGCACAGGGCTGGCTCCTTCTTCCATTCACACATAGCCCGGCTTAGAACATCCACAATCAGGTAAGACTGAATGAATGAATGCATCCATGATGGTAGTGATGTAGGGCGCTCATCCTGGGTCCTGAAGGATGGTCCATACCAGGGTCTTCTTCTATCTTCTTGGATTGCTGGCCGCCTATGTCTGATGAGTGCATCACCCTACCTTTGTCTACTATCACTCCTTGTTCACAGATGGATATCCAACTTTGCCCTCCTATGAGGAAGACAGTTCCATAGGACGATGGCCATTAACAGCTTCATCCTTTTTTTTTAAAAAAAAAGACTTATTTATTATATGTAGGTACATTGTTGCTATCTTCAGACACACCAGAAGAGGGCATCAGATCTCATTAAAGATAGTTGTGAGCCACCATGTGGTTGCTGGGATTTGAATTCAGGACCTTTGGAAGAGCAGTCAGTGCTCTTAACCGCTGAGCCATCTCTCCAGCCCTAACGGCTTTATCTTGATTTCCATCTTTTAAGACTGTGTCTGTGATATCATCGCATTCTATGGTGGGACTAAGAGAGCAACAGGCAAATTGAGTAGGGGGCAACAAGCTAACCTTTAACACTCGGTTCTACAGTTCCCATCCCCTCCTGTCCTCCTTACATCCATCTAAGATATCAACCTAAAGAACATTAACCCAAGTCTACAATGTCACCTAAAAGCAAGTAAATCAAATGCAGGTGAAGTTCAATCGGAGACAACATGACTTCATCTGTGAACCTTTGAACAAACCAGACCAGTGATCTTCTAATAAAGTACAATGTCACGCAGGTGTAGGAGAGACACTCTTTCCTTGACAACGGTCAGCTTTCCTTCCTGGAGTCTGGAAACCCCAACATGTGTCTTCACCAGGCCTCCCTGTGGCTGAGTCCCTAAAGAAGAATCTCAGCCCTGCTTGCTAGACCCTCAACATGGCCCTTTTGGGAAACCCAAGTTCATGGGCCAGTTCCTCCATGAGTAGAGAGGGGTTAACACTTCCCTGATGACAACAGATATCTCCACGGGCCATCACGTGCCAATCACAAAGCACAGAGCACAGTCCTCAAACCCACAGCAGCTAGCTTCTCTTCCCTCCCCTTCCCCTCTTAGTAACAAGGAAAATAGCTCAGTTATTCATGTATCTGTGTCTCTGGCTACATGAGGATTGCATGTCTGATGCAATATTCCCATTGTAGGATATAGATTCAGATGGCACTGTCCCTAGGAATTGTCACATGTGTGCTGGTCTCCCCACAGATCCGATGCCTCTGGCATTCACTGTCTTAACAGCGTGAGGCCAGAAGTCCTTGAAGATCATTGACTTTGAATAGCGTGGACTTAAGAGCCTTTTGTCCCCACTGGATGATGCACTTACTTCGGATTTTAATCAACCTTAACGTGTGGATGGTATCCATTATTCAAGACTTCCGTGAGCCCCCCCCACATAGATCCTCCTATTGACAAACACCCTGCGAGAAGCTTGGGCAGTCTCCGAGAAGCCACGGGGCCCTCTTGGTATGCATGGCAGCAGTTCCCGGGAGAACTGAAGTCAACACCTATTTGTGCTCTAGCCAGATCTTTGGAAATTGCACATTTTCCGTTCTTAAGAAAACTCTCTGGGTCGTTCCCCGTGCTTCGGCCTTAATATCAGCTTCAGGGTAAATGCCTACTGGTACAGGACGTGTATGGGATGTGAGGAAAACGCTCTAGGAAGCTGTTGGGATGTGGCCCTAGGAGCCCCTGCTCTTATATGGGGACCATAGTCCATCCTGTGGCAGTGACAGTCTAACAAGCTTTGACTGGCACGTGAGTCTCAAGCTTCCCCTCCCCCAACTCCCACCAGGTCTCCAGCTACAAGGTCTCTCGTCAGCTCTCAGAAATGTATGCCCATAGTCCAACCTATGGCATCTGTCTACCAAGGGCTAACTCACACAGCACAAGGGAGTGGTATTTAGAGTGCGGGGGGGGGGGTATAGCAGACTTCAGGAGCCCCAAATTCCATCCCTTAAGCATCAGTAATGACTTAGGAAATCTCTTCCCTCAGCCTCAGTTTCTTTACATGTAAATGGAGATGACAGCCACACCTACCAAGTATGCAAGTGGGTAAGGCACTTTGCATGTAGTATGGGACATGCACAGGGGATATAGATGTTCCTAAACCCAAGGAGTCTTATGGAATTGCCTCTGTTGGTATCTTTGGACAGCAGTTTCTACAATTATCGCAATTTCTCACAAGCGTGGAAAATGCATGTATAAGCAGTAACAATAACAGTAACAATGGCAAAGGGGCAAAATGGATGCTTCTGAGCCCTACACTAAGCCCTTGGTAGGTCTCCTTTCCTGTAATGCTTCCCAGGAAATTACAGAGCCACAACAGGGCACTGCACCTCCATTTCACAGATGGAGCAGTTGAGGCTCAGAGAGGTCAAGGAGCACGTGCCAAGCCATAAAGCTTGAGAGTTTAATACAAATCCAGTCCTGCCTGGTATCAGAGTTCATGAACTAGACCTGTGAGATGACACAGCGGGCACAGGGGCCTTCTGCCAATCATGACAGCCCACGCTTGATTTCTGGAATCCACACAGTGGAAAGGGAGAGCCAACTCTGGAGTTCCTGAACCATGGTATACAACTGGGTAGGTTCTTATTTAATGTCTTGGTGCCTCAGCTTGGACTGGTAACAATGTCTAATTAAGAAGTAATGGTGAGAATCAAACAGGGCATTATTTTGGTAGATGATGCTTTGGACTTACAGAGATCTGGCTAGGAATCTGGATGTGTGCTATAAGCCTTCCTGTACAGGCCTTCCATGTAGCACAGGGGACACTGCCACCCTGCAGTTGAGACACTCACAGTGCCTGTGGGATGGAGTTCTTCCTACAGAAGGGGAAGACAGAAGAGTCCATCCTGGGCCAGCTAGCAGGCTTTACTACCAAGTAATGAGTTCTCTTGATCGAGAAGAGGTGTAGGTACAAGATGAACCCACAGATGCCTGGCTGGTGTTCCAGAGTTTCCATCATAGGAAGTCAGCATCTGAGAGACCCAAAAAATCTTGACATGGGCAGTGCTGTGTATGTGTTTATCCTGTGGTGGGCACAACCTCTGCAATCTTGAATTAGGACAGTTGTGATGTTGATCCACAGGGATACCTCAGGAGATCCGGTCAGAAAAAATTCCAGAGTACATCAAGGGCTCACAGAGTTCAAATATTGTATGGGACTCGTGAGACCCCCAAAATCTTCAGAAGACTCCTTCTCCTCCCAAAGTTACAGAAAAGGGAAGAAGTTGATCATAAGGTGGCAGTCCTTGGTAGCAGAGCTTCTCATTAGCTGCTCAGGGCACTTAGGTGATACGAGGTTCATGAACCATCTATGCTGTGAGTGGGACTCTTCAGATGTCTCAGCTGTCCTTGAGTCACTCATGTGCTTGAAAATAACCTCAGTAAATATACTGGTTCACCAATCTGGACTTGGATGGGAGCCTCTGTATGGCCTATCAGGCCCTGTCTGTGTGGGAGGAATAGACATTTCTTTAAATATCCTCAGGAAAGGTCATGCAACTCAATGAGTAGCTAAGATTTTTTCTGGGTGGGACCCAACATGATCTCAGCATCCTTATGAAGGAGACAGACTAAAAGAGAAAAAGGAGATGAGAGTGGTTACAGGGATGAGAGGAAAAGAGAGGGGGGGTTAATAAATATCTTGCTTTAAAGATGGACGATGAATCCCTGGGACACAGAAATGGCTTGGTAGGTAAAATGTTCACTGTGTAAATATGGGGACTTGAGTCGGGAATCCCAGAACCCTGTTATATCAGTGCTTGGGAGATAAAAGAGAAGATCCCCAGATAAAGCAGGCTAGCTAGACTAGGCAAATTAGTGAATATTGGTTTCAAGTCTGAGATAGAAATGTAGAAAACAATCTAGAAAGATACCTGGTATCAATCTCTGGCCTACATATACATACATATCCTCCTACATACACATGCATCCATGCATGCACATATATACATATACATACCACACACATCACACCTATGCATACCACACTCACAAACATACACACTCACCCATGCACCCATGCATGCACACATATACACATAATACCATACATACCACACACGTGCATACCACACTGACAAACATACACACTCCCACATGCACCCATGCATACTGACATATATAAATGCATACCCTACATATTCATAGCCACCCCCAACACACACACACACACACACACAATGTGTTGTGTGTAGGTTTTCACTCCTCCTCCTATGCTGTGGGAATGGGCTGTGCTACTGGCCCCTCCAGCTTCTCTTGAACCCACAGATAAAAGACACACACACACAGTTGTTCATTTTCAACTTTGCTTTGGACACAATTGCTTGGCACTACTATCTCCCACCTGGAAAGCATGTCCTTATCATTACTCTTAGGTCTGCTCCTCCCATCTGCCCTGACTTTAGTTGGTCAGTTGAATCTAGTCCCTACTAAATATCTCTGACTACCTGCCTACCTCTCCTCCTGAGACCTTACATGGTTGCCTGGTTTTTCTCTCTCCAAAGCATGGCAAACTCCCCCTCTCCTTTCCTGTGTCTCCATTTTCTTCCAGAGACCAGAAGTCCTGCCTAAACCTTTTGTCCAGCAAATCGGCTTTCTTTACTGACAGATCAACAACTAATTGGGGAACAGGACCTTAGCATCAGAACTTCCCCTATACACATGAACCCTTGCATACACACACAATCATATACACTCATGTATAAACACATACAGGAATGCAAACATACACACGTACAAATAAAAATGATTTGGAAAGACAAGGAAACAGATTTGCCCCTAGCACTTGCAAAAGGGATACAATCCCGCCCTCTGTTATAAAAACCCAACTCACTTAAGAGAATAAGTGTATCACTTAAGCTACCAAGTCTGTAGTGACTCCTGATAGCACCCACATAAACTCATGCACACGCATTTTTCAAACATACTTTGAAACTAGATCCAGCTCACACAGAGAAAGAGGAAGACAAAGATCTTTCTATGTGGCACCATTGTGAGAGGTTGTACAGCTGGGCTTTAACACGGATTCTGTTTTGTTGAGATCTTGTTGTTAAATATTCAGAAGGGAAAGAGAAAGAGACTTGGCCCCATTCAGAAAAGAATGCCAGCATTTTGTATCTGTAGAAAGGCAGCCTGTAAAACAGGATGCCATGAAGTCTCTTTGTAAAATGTGAAGTGACAGACATATGGGCTGGATTATTATTATCAATATGAATTTAAAAAAAAAAAAAAACGTAGGAGAGAGTCCCCAGAGTGTCACTCCGTAGGCTGTTCTGCCACCCCCCCCCTCCATCTTCAGGAGCAGAAAGAGCATGGGGGAGCTGGCAGCCGAGGCAGAGAGCTGATGACCTAGCCTATTTCAGAACTGAGAAAGGCTGGGACCATCTCAAAGCTGGTCACATCGGACGATGAGGCGTGAATCACAGAACAAATGTGCAATGGAAGAAAACCTGCAAAATAAGCCTCGAGACGGAATGCTAATAGGCAGGCAAATAAGGGGAGATGAGCATTTGAATATTCATGAGTCTAATCAGGAGCTGTGGATGAATGCAGAAATGGTCCTGGTGGTGACGCCGAAGACGTGCTCTATAGAGAGGAGAACCCTGCCTGGGAAGGTACAAAGAAATGTGAGCCAGACCTGGTCCACTGGCCAGGCCTCCTGGGACGTCAGCGTGGGTCCTGTAATCTAGTTTCTTTCTTATCTGTCACTCATGCTGTGTCTCTTCTGTTCTTGCCATTGGAAGTGTCTGCTTCCACAGACAGAAAGGAGGCGGTGGGGAAGAATGCTAAAGCACTTCGAGCATCCTCCAATCCTCCACCTCCACGGGCCAGGCTGAGCTGCCTGCCTTGGCCAGCTCTGATTCATCTCCACCTTTCTATGGGGATGATAATACCCCATTTGCTAGAACAGGAAACAGAGGCTCAGGGCAACCAACGCCATTCTGTGTCAGAAGGCTGGGAAATGGCAGAGCTTAGATCTAACCAGCTTCTGTGTAGACCGTCACAGCCTATACTTTTCCTCCATCACATGGGCTTCCGAGTTTTTCTCTAGGCCAGCCCAAAGTCCTGGAGGAGCTCCAGAACTCTTTGCCCTGCTGACCTTGGAACACTCATTCCCCCGAGGCCATCTCCATAGTCAGTCTATAAACTAACCCCACGATGTGGACACGGGTCCTCGACTCCTTTGAAGCTTCCTGTACGGTATTTGGGAGAGGAGCTGCAGAAGGCTAAGTGTGGTGCCCACAGTTACAGAAAGACGGAAGTAGCTTAGAAGAAGAAGCTAGAGGGACATCTCCCTGATGGTGGTGAGGAGTACCAGCTGCCATGAGATGGCCTCTCAGAATCTGCAGGGATGCCCAAAAACCTCAGGCTACCACCCATGGAATGTTGGAAAGTCCTCTCCTGCCCTATCTCTTCTCCACTGCCTCACCTAATCTCCCTGGAGATTGAGCATGTTTTAGAACATTTTCAGCTATGATTGACCCATGCTCAGCAGGTGGGGCGCACTCAAACTCTTGCATCCCATCTTGCTCTGGGCATAAACTCCTTATTGGAAGCAGGTAAAGTTCTCTGGGAATAGCTCACAAGAGCTCTGAGATCTCAGTATGATAGTAATGACCTTGGCTTCTGAACTGTGAAGCTACCTCTGATGTTGAAGGCCAGTTCTTATTCCAGTAGAAACATCTTCTTGCTAAACAAACAAACAAACAAACAAACAAACAAAACCATTCAATGTTACCTAAGCCCTGCTCCTCTCCTGTCTCTCCTCTCATTGGGGCGTGGCTTGTGACTGGCTATAGAAAGATGCTGGTGGCCTTGTGGTACCCAGATGTAGCCCGAACACTGACTACTCCCTCTTGTAGTCCTTATTCTGCCCCAGGCAATTCCATCTATGCTGGTTAGTGTTAACTGTCAACTTGACAAACCCTACAGGTGACTATCTTGATTCTTAGTTGTTAAGGGAAGATCAAGATCACTGTGGGGAGCCCCATCCCTAGATAATGGATTCTAAACAATAAGAAAAGAGAGGAGGCTCAGCAATTAAGATTCCCTAAGACTCCCAGGGACTGAACCATCAACCAAAGGGCACACATGGTTCCAGCCAAAAATGTGGCAGAGGAAGGCCTTGTTGGGCATCAGTGGGAGGAATGGTCCTTGGTCAGATAAGGGTTCAACAGAGGCCCCAACAAAGGGAAACTGAGGGGTGGGTAGAAGGGAGTGTGTTGGGGTGGAGAGACATATGCGTGGAGGCAGGGGAAAGGAGGAAGGGGAGGGGTTGGGGGTCTTAGGGGAGGGGGGGTGTCGGGAAAGGTTTTACTATTGGCAATGTAAATGAAGATGATATTCAATAAAATATAAATTAATTAAAAAAAAAGAGCCAGGCAGTGGTGGTGCATGTCTTTAATCCCAGTACTTGGAAGGCAGAGGCAGGCGGATTTCTGAATTTGAGGCCAGCCTGGTCTACAGAGTGAGTTCCAGGACAGCCAGGGCTACACAGAGAAACCCTGTCTCAAAAACAAAACAAAACAAACAAACAAAAAAAAAAAGAGTGCTTTCTGTTCTTATAAGGGACCTGGGTTTGGCTCCCAATGTCCATGTCAGGTGACTCACAACTTGGATAACTCCCTCTAGCTCCAGGGTAATCTGATGCCTATGGCTTCCATAGGTATCTGCATTCGTGTGTGTGTGTGTGTGTGTGTGTGTGTGTGTGTGTGTGTGTGTAAGATTAAAAGAAAGGAGAGAGTCAGCTGAGAACAAGCAAGGATGCACATGTTTATTCTGTCCCTGTTCTTGACCGTGGACATGACACTCTAGGTCCCTACCTTGACTTCCTGACAATTGGTGTATAAGCTGAAATTGTAAACCAAATAAACCCCTTTAGTCAGAAGGTTTTGTCACATCGGAAAGGAAGCAAGATCACCGTCCATCTTTGTGCACAGCCCCTGCCCCAACAGACTCACGATCCTAATATCTGGTGTCTGGAAGGGTCCACTTAAGGGCTCACCTGACCTTGTCAGTGCCCCCCAGATACGTCTACTTCTTGCTTACCCAGAATCCTACCCCAATCTATCCACAGGCTCCACCTTCACCCTGAGGCAGAGGATTTTACAAAACAGCTTAAAAACAGCAGTCATATGGAGGCCATATTGGAAAACGACGTTTACAAGATCTGGTCATGTTAACCATCACCGCCCTTTCGCATCTGCTATACCTTAGGCACTATTCAAATGACAACATGCAAATGGAACGCTGCCACACTGGCTGCAAACAGCCCCCAGTGTTGAGGTGACAGTGCAGAGGTCGGGGAAGTTAATAACTTGGCAGAGCACACATAGCTACAGCAAGGAGAGGTCAGGCATAAACCAGTCTATGTTCCTTCAAAGCCCAGCCCACCCTTCAAGCCCTCCGTGCCTTAGCTCATCTATGTGGCTACCTCAGGACCTTGTTTCCCCCAACAGCCAGGCCCTAGATGTTCCAGATGGAAACCTCACTCCCTGCAAGCCTCAGACCCATTCCTTACACTTAGCATAGAAGCCCTCAAAGGGCTCAAGAGGTATCCATGGTCTTGGACCATGCAGACATCACAGGGAAAATGGCATTGCAATGGGCCAGGTCATGAAGACCAAGGCACCTGGGGTGTTGGGCTCTTTCCACCTGGACTAGAGAACTCTGGAGAGTCCAGGGACCTCAGAGACCTATAGAGTGGACAGAGCAAGCTTAAAAGCAACCCCCTCTCCCAATCTGTCAGGTACTCAGCTGACATGGGCACCCACCCACAGCTCTGTGAAGCCAACGCTGCACAGACTTGCCAAGGCGACTGCCCAGTGTCCCAGGCCTGCCCCTCCCCCCCACCCCCCTACCCTCCCACCCCCGGAACAGAGTCTGCGACAGATGGTCCGGAGTCACTCCAGTGGAAATTAATGGAGTCAGACTATCCACACACTTCTTTTCAACCGTAGAGAAATATTTTCCATGAGTCAAACACCAGATGTATTTTGTTTATGGGGCAATTTAGCACTTGCGAGGGTAAGACACTGAAGTACTGAAAAGGGGGAGAAAAAAGAGTAGCGCTAGCATTTCAGGGAGCCAGGCTTCACTCCAGCCACCTGCAGCAACATACTGGGCATCGCATCGCCTCCCTCAGAGATGGAGGCTGCTTCTGGAATTCAATGCTTCAAGACTTCTTAGAGAGAAAGAGTGATGCTTGAGTCCGTGCCTGGGGGCTGTCCCTGGGCTTGAGTTGCTAATCCTGCTGATTGGGGCTGAGCCTAGAGGGGCAGGAGATGGGAGGCCGAAGGAAAGGATAGCATTGGTTTGTTTTAAACACCCACTGAGATGTGTGTGTGTGTGTGTGTGTGTGTGTGTGTGTAAGTTTGAACATGTGAGCGCCAATGTCCAGGTCGGCCAAAGGCACCAGATTTCCTTTCAGCTGAGGTTATAAGCAATTGCAGGGCGCCTAATGTGCATGCTGGAAATTGAACTCCGCGGGTCCACTGCAAGAGGAGAATGCTCTCTCTTCAGCACTGGTCTGTCTCTCCAGCGCCCCTCCCCCTTATTTGCTGAGACTAACCTCCCTCATGGAACCTGGAGTTGACATTCAGCTTGGCTGCCTTGTGGGCAAGCCTCCTCCCCCCCCCCCCCCGACTCTGCACACCCTTCTCCTCGGGGCCGAAAGGTACCCCCAGCCTGCTAGGGGGAACTTTTGAGAACCACCAAGAAATGCTTGGCACAGCTTCCTTGTGTATAAGATAGGTGAATGAAGCCAATCACGCGGGTCCTAGCGTTTAAGAGGTTGAGGCAGATTCCTTTCGGTACGAGTATAGCCTGGGCTACATTCTGAGTTCCATCCCAGCCGGGGCTGCACACAAAGACCTTGTCTTGAAAAGCAAAATCAAGGACACGTCGAAGGTGGAATCAAAGGTGACCTCTTGATTCATTTCCTGTGACAAGCCAACGAGGTAATGGAATAAAGTGTTCAGAACAACAACTGGCCTGGTCACATCCCCACATGCAGCCACTTGCCGACAGCATTTCCATTCAAGACCAGTTGTGAAAGGCAGGATATTCAGCCTTGACCCTGATCTGCTATGTAAGTACAGGCAGAGCAGAATGGAGCTTTGAAAGCTAAGGGTCTTGGGCCGAAGGGAGTTCCCTGCCTTTTTGGTGCACAGGTTTGTGTAAGAGAGTAGATCCGCCCACACTTAAGACTTTCTTCTGGCGGAGGCAGAGGTAAAGCCTTTGGTGGGACCATTCAGCTTCCAAAGTCTGAAGTGTTTACTATTTGGCCTTTCCAGAAATCCTGTCTCCAGCTCTGGCCTAAGTAGGAGAGAGAGCTCATACAGTCTGCGTCAGAAGGGTCCAGCTTACTGCCGTTCCCACTGAACCGGCCAATTAATTAGGTTATGGAACTGAAATAGAGCAACCGGCCCTTTCCAGCCTCTTCCCCTCTTTGGGCTGCCTTGGCAGAGACTCAGCACAAACCCTTCCGCCTAACTGGGCAGGCGCATCTCTGAAGTAACCAGTGCAACAATATAATAATTACTTAATGAGCAGGCAGTTTAATGAGGGCTCAACACCAGCACACTCAACACACAGAAACGCAAACCCAGACAAAAATGAGATCCGGTTGTCATCTGTTGGCTCCAAAGTACGGACAACACTGCTCAGAAGGCCAAGAAAGAGAGACCTCCGCCTGGGTGGGCAGGGGGAAGGGTGTGACCTCCACACCAGGTCTTGCTAGCAACCAGCAGAGCTACGAACACCTGCTGAGTCCCGGCATCCCTGTCAATATGTCTATTGTATAGATCTGGCCTCAAATATGGCCAATATAACCATTGCAATATTGCTTATAATAATAAAAACTTAAAGGAGTGTAGGCATTGACAAGAAGAATGTGTGTATATATATATACATATATATGAATTATTTATATTATATTATATTAATTATATTATATTATATTATATATAATATATGTGTGTATATATGTGAATAAATTGGAACCAATTCACTTCATTAGGTAAAGAAGGAGTATACTAGCTCTAATGGCAGTAAGAAGATATTGCCTCAATGGAGTAAAAATGTGGTATATATACACAATGGAGTACTATTCAGCCATTAGAAACAATGAAATCATGAAATTTTTAGAGAAATGGATGGAGCTGGAGAACATCATCCTAAGTGAGGTAACCCAGTCTCAAAAGAATACCCATGGTATGCACTCACTGATAAGTGGATATTAGCCTAGAATCTTGAGACACCAAAGACACAATCCACATAACAAATGATGTCCGACAAGAAGGAAGGGGTGGACCCTGGTTCTGGAAAGGTTCAATGCATCAGTGTAGGGGAATACCAGAACAGGGAAGTGGGAAGGGGAGGATGGGGGAACAGGGGGAGGGAAAAGGGCATGTGGGACCTTTTGGGGTGCAGGGAACCAGAAAAAGGGAAATGAAATGTAAATATAGAATATATCCAATTAAAAATAAAAAAGAAGATACTCCACACACTCCCTACGGTGACAATACCTGCGCTTCAGAACATGTGAGCTTTGGAAAGCATCTCCCCACTCAACCGCGGCGATGCCTAAGATAAGAGGAAGACATGGAAGTCTCTCTCTCTCTCTCTCTCTCTCTCTCTCTCTCTCTCTCTCTCTCTCTGTGTGTGTGTGTGTGTGTGTGTGTGTGTAAGAACACACTGTTATAAAGAATATAAACTCATAAATACACCACACGCACACACATTCCACACCACACCACAAATGTCAGCAAATAGGCAGAACACTTCTGACACCGTGTGAACAAGCCCATCACCACCCATCGCCGCGGTTGAGTGGGGAGATGCCTTTTCCAAAGCTCACATGTTCCGAAGCGCAGGCATTGTCACCGTAGGGAGTGTTGGAGTATGGGACACATGTGGACGTCAGGGACCAACGCTGGGAGCTGTCTCCTTCTGCCACTTGTGAGCTCCAGGGATCCAGCTCAGGCCAGCAAGACCTGAGACACTCTACCTGCTGAGCCAGCTTGCCACCGTGCCTTCTGAACTGACAAAACATCGCTCCTTGAGCCCAGGCTAGCTACAAATCTGCTGGGTAGCTGAGGATGGCCTTGAGCTTCTGACCCCCCTTCCTCCACCTTTGGAGTGTTGGGATTCCACGCGTGCACCGCACTCAGCTCCATGCTACCCTGGGGATCAAACTAGGGACTCCACCATATAGGAGAGCTCCATATTCTCATTCTGCTTTATTTTAAATCACATGTAAACATTGTTAATCTAACTCAAAGTAAGGTTTTTTAAGTGACTTTAAGGCTAGTAGCAGTGTTCCCTAAGAAAAGGTCCCTCCTACATGGGCAATGCGGTATGTGTGCTATCTGCCTGGATTGCCCTCCCTAAAACCCAAGAAAATAACAACTGTGTGCTGCAGCCGCCCACCAGGCTGCACTCCACCCCTTCCCGATGTTAAAAAAAAAAAAAAAAAAAAGTACCCTAGCCACTAGTTTCAAGGAACCAGCATTATTGGCAGGAAAGAAAAATCAATAACCCATCACCGTGAGGGCCTTAAAGTCAAGCTAGGAAGTGTGGACTCTGGCTACACCCTTATAGCTCTGAGACCTCCAGAGTTGCAGTTTGGAACCCCTCTGCCCGGTGCTGCCTTGCAATGATGCAAGGGACCACACCGACCCCCTCACCACCACCACCAAGTGCCTGGGAGGGTCTGGCAGTCAGCATGTGCTCTGTGCAGGGCGGTGGGACTTACATCACAGGCAAAATACGGACTCTCTCAGATGCTGAACTCAGAGACTTAGGGAGATACCAACCAAGGCACATGTTCTGCAGTCATCGGGTAGAAGCCAAGAAGCACTGCTCAGACCTGCCTGCTTGAACTGGCATCAACTGTTACATTTTGCCTTTCAATGAAATGAGTTCAAACAGCAAGCAACCCAACTTGGCACCAGCTGCTGGGCGAGTACCCTTCCCAGCAGGCCCCATGGTGCCATGATCAAAGTGTCTAATGATACTGCTAAGACCCACACATGCCATCCATACACGGCCCCTCGATGGGGAGGCTAATATAGACGCCTTTGGGGTCTGCCATCCGCATCTAACAGGTTCTCCCCAGCCTAGGCCCCAGATACTGCTGCAGCCCTGGCCGCCCCTGCAATTCTTCCTGACTTAACCATTATATATGGTTCCCCTCACAACACACAGAGGCCCCTCTGCCTTATTAAACACACACACACACACACAGAGAGAGAGAGAGAGAGAGAGAGAGAGAGAGCAAGAGAGAGAGCGAGAGAGACAGAGAGAGAGAGAGAGAGAGAGAGAGAGAGAGAGAGAGAGAGAGAGAGAGAGAGAGAGAGAGAGAGAGAGAGAGAGAGAGAGAGAGAGAGAGCGAGCTCAGGAAACATCACAATTCAATGTTGCCTCGACTCCCCGAGTGAAATGAGAGATCTCGGTTACTCCGTGAACCACACACAGCCCTCCTCCCTCTGATCCTGGAGCTTGCACGTACAGAGCAGTCCTGTATTGGTTTACCTCAGTGGCTGGGAGGCAGGAACTGAGGCAGAGACCATAGAGAAAGGCTCTAGAGAGCAGTCTAGCGAGCTCCTTGGGAAACTCATGCTTGGCTTACTTCACACCCTGCCATCACTGCTGATGACCAGAGAGCCTCACAAACGTACACTGCTGACTAAAGGAGACATACCTGCTGCTGCAGCTCCTGCTGCTGCCGCTGCTGCTGCCGCCGCTGCTGCTTCATCTGTGCTCCGCACTCCTTGAGCCCACTCCTCCTGCCAACGGCTCTCTCCTGCTCCTGCTGGAAAGGAGGACGAGAGATTATTTTGGTTCTGAAAACCCTAGAGGCACCTTTCAGAGAAGGCTGGAACCCGGGAATCAAATGATTTCGTAGGGACGGGGTCTCTCCCTACCTTTCGCCTGTGCTTTCTTAAGTGCTGGCTTTTTATCCTTGGAAAAGCACGTATGTATTCCGGTACTCTGAAAACACAACCCCAACTCGGCCACCCCTTTCCTCACAGACCCAGGAGACATGGGTTTAAAATTGGTTTTACTGGATCAACCTGGCTCTTAAACCAACCCTGAGCTGCTGTGATAGTTTGTGGATGGGGTATTAGTTGGGCATGGAGCCAGAGGAAAGTGAGGGACCTTGGTCAACAACCAAGACACTGGCAGTGACTGCGAAGAAGTCACCAAGGAGACAGGCAGAGCCTTGGTTTTAGGCCATGTTCATCCATTCGCCCATCCTTATTTTATGACTTCCTTATGCATGCTGTCGTGAGGCTCTGGGGCGGAATGAGCCAGGCACATATGGCTCCTGCTTTGGTAAAGCTCAGCTCAAGTTAAGTGTAGACAACAGACAGACAGACAGATAGACAGACAGACAGACAGACAGATAGACAGACAGACAGACAGACAGACAGACAGATCCACCTCAGTACCAAGAACAAAATGGGATAAGAGAAGGGAATCTGCTGGGAACAGTCGTGGGAATGGGGGTGACTGTGTCCAGCAGGTCCAGCTGGCTAGGATGGAGGACACAGGTGTGGGGAAGCAGAAAGCACCCTACCAAAGAGAGAAATCAGACTTGGGAAGATTGTAGGGGACTGGTGGGGTGATGGGCAAAAGGGGAGGGGGAAGAGGCAGCAGGAAAGCAGGGAGAGGTCAGCTTGACCACTGCCGTCCCCGCCCCCCAGGCTAGCCTTGATTTCTTATCATTACGATAAGAAATCACTACTCAAAAGAGGTCAAAGTGTCTGTCTTGAACTGAACCCCTCCTGACTGGGGAACTAATTAAGAACTGTAAGGCTCCTAGTTACATCTGTGGCTGCGTTTAAACGATGCGGGATTCCCGTGCCGCGATAACTCTGGCTGGAAAGTAGCTGCATTTGTTTGACAAAGGTATGTAACTCTTAAATATGGTGTAAAATGCAGGTATAGGACATTTTCCTAAAATGGGGGCATATGTACGCCTGTGTGTTTGTTTACATGTGTGTTGGTGTTCGTGTGTGTGTGTGTGTGTGTGTGTGTGTGTATCATTCCATTTGTCAGAGGATACCCAGGAAGAGTAGGGCACCAGCCAACCCAGCACTTGGGAGACAGAGGATCAGGGGTTCAAGGTCACCCTCAACCACATAATGATTTCAAGGCCACCCTGGGCTCCATCGAAAGCCTGTATCAAATGCCACAAAATAAAAAAAAAAAAAAAGACTGTCGATCCAATTTCCATGTTAAAAATTCAAAGGCACGGTCCAGTTCCTCCCTTTGGAACTCCTCTGTGAATGCTGGCCGACAGGAGCACGTGGGCACAAAGAATGGCTTACCGTGTTTCTACGATGGTCTCAGTCCCTGAGAACACCCAAACCAAAGTTTAAAGTTAAGTATGCAGGCTTGTGTGCGCGAGTGTGTGTGCGCACGCGCGCACACACACACACACACACACACACACACACACACACACACAGGGAGGCTGGGGTGGAGGTGGGGACAGACAAAGACATTACTAAAAGGCACTGGATTGAATATTCAGCTCCGGGCACCTTTCTAGGTGAGCTTACACACTTTAGAAGCAGCCCTCTCTTCTTCTCTTGGTCATTCAGCATCCCTGCGATGGGAGTGACCTACCGAGGCTGCACATATAGAACACAGTGGAGCCATATGAGAGCATCTTCCTACTGAGCATTCCTACTCTCTGGCCCATTCTCTGCTGTCACTCACGAGAGGCTGTGCCTGGGCACGCCTGCATCACTGACCAGTGTGTGTGTCTCCCTGAATATCCCAGCATGCCGAAGCCTCTAAGGGTATAAAACAGGGCTCTCTCCACTCCAGGCTGCTGACGCCATTCCAGATTTATTGCATTTATTTTAAAACAACAAATACTCTCAATTATTTCCACACTGCTCGGGACCATAATTTACTCGGAGGTATGAGCTATCAAGTTTCGTGGGGATTGCTTCAAAATGTCAGCTCTGAAAGATGACTCCCCTGTTAGTGAATACGAAACACCCATTTATATTTTTCATTTTTACTTTGATTTAATTTTCAGACAGTTCAACTTTCTCCCCATGCCTGAGTGCCTAAATTCATTTCACTTGTCAAAAGAGACAAATTTTCATAATTACAAAATAAAACATGGTGGCCCTTCCTTGGTGACCATATATTTCACTCCCCCCCCCCCAGATGAAAATGCCTCTCTTGGTTGGGTTGACTTACTTCTGACATATTTCTATTGTGTCCCTGCTTAGAAAGAGGTAAAGGTTCAGGCTAAGCACTCAGTAATGTTTGTTATGTTAATGGGCATCCATAAGAGGGAAGATGAAATCCCCTAGTCCCGTCCTGCTACGTTCACATCTCTCCTGTAATTCACAGTGGAAAAAAAACAAGTCACTGTTCTGAGATTCTGACCACAGCATGAAATATGCTGTGCCTCGGTCTCTAATGATTCTTCTCTCCCTTGGCCTGAAAGCCTCCAGTCCCGCCAGGAGGCTGTGCTGCCTCTTCATTTCAGAGACGTCAGAAACATGAGAGCTTTCTTCCTGTAGCTGTTGGGGACATGCACAGGATAGAGTGTGTTGGGAGTGGGGGATGGGGGCTTTACCTAATAAACTGCCAGGTTTTCCATTTACAACAGTAATGTATGTTCTTTATATAGAAGTTTTGAAAAGCACACTACAGAACGAGCTAGAGCAAGCTGACCCGCATCCCCACCATCCAAAGCAAAAACACAGAGCCTGTGATGGATTAGACCTTTTCTTCTTTTTAACTTTATAATTAAAATTTTTCTTTTGACTTTGGTTGGGCTCGTGAATGCCTAAAAATGGATGCTCTATAATTAGAAACCTTGTGTATTTGGAAAGGGTAGAAATACGAGGATGCAGACACGGCACCCCACCCTTGAGGCTGAACATCCGAACCACTCAGTCCTCTCTCGAAGGCTGTCGGATGGCCAGCCGGGTCAGGCTGCCACTGGCTACTCCCTGCCCACAGTCCTAGGAAACACCATCTGTTCCTAAGGGAAGATGCTGGGATTCACAATTCAATGGCTACTCCATGTTGATAAGGCTGAGAGGGAAACTATGGAGAAAAGAGAATTTTCAGGACAAGATGTTAATCATGGAATGGGGGAACATGGAGTGTAGGGGGAGTGCGGAGAATGGGGGAGCACAGGGAGTAGGGAGAGCATGGGGAGTAGGGAGAGCATGGGGAGTAGGGGGAGCACGGGGAGTAGGGAGAGCATGGGGAGTAGGGGGAGCATGAGGAGTAGGGGGAGCATGAGGAGTAGGGGGAGCAAGAGGAGTAGGGGAGCACGGGGAGTAGGGAGAGCACGGAGAGTAGGGGGAGCACGGGGAGTAGGGGGAGCACAGAGAGTGGGGAACCACAGGGAGTGGGAGCACAGGGAGTGGGAGACCATGGGTAGTAGGGGAAGCACAGGGACTGGAAAGCACAGAGGGTAGGGGAGCACAGGGAGTGGAGGAGCACAGAGAGTGGGAGAAGCACAGTGAGTGGAAAGCGCAGGGAGTGGGGAACCACAGAGGTTGGTCATCTTTGGGAGCTGACTTCAGGACAGAGAAGAGTGAAAATACTTCTGATGGCCACAAGCATCCACACGCTTTGATTGAGACTTTCACCTTGGTCAGCACCAGGAATCAGTGTCTTAGCTTGGGACAAGCACTCAGGAGGGCCCTTGGGTGCTGCTTATTTCGTTATAGGGAAGGGGAGGCGAGGAGGAAGCATCAGGAATGAGTAATCTGAGCTGAGAGGCCATCTCGCCAAAGGCCTGAGCTGACCTCATGGGAAACTGAGGGCTCAGAATGGCCCATCAGGGATGGTATGAGAGGCCAGTCATCTGCGCTGCCCGTGTTAGCTGCTCACTGACTGGGCCAGCACTTCAGCTGGGGCCGTTTCTTTTGTTTGTTTGTTTGTTTGTTTTTTTAATTGGATATATTCTATATTTACATTTCATTTCCCTTTTTCTGGTTTCCTGACTCCCCAAAGGTCCCACATGCCCTTTTCTCTCCCCGTGTTCCCCCATTCACCCTTTCCCACTTCCCTGTTCTGGTATTCCCTTATACTGATGCTTAGAGACTTTCCAGCACCAGGGTCCACTCCTTCCTTCTTGTCGGACATCATTTGGTATGTGAATTGTGTCTTTGGTGTCCCAAGATTCTAGGCTAATATCCACTTATCAGTGAGTGTATACCATGGGTATTCTTTTGAGACTGGGTTACCTCACTCAGTATGATGTTCTCCAGCTCCATCCATTTCTCTAAGAATTTCATGAATTCATTGTTTCTAATGGCTGAATAGTATTCCATTGTGTATATATACCACATTTTTTGTATCCATTCCTCCGTTGAGGGACATCTGGGTTCTTTGCAGCTTCTGGCTATTATAAATAAGACTGCTATGAACATGGTGGAGCATGTGTCCTTATTACATGTTGGGAGCATCTTCTGGGTATATGCCCAGGAGTGGTATGGCTGGGTCCTCCGGAAGTATCATGTCCAGTTTTCTGAGGAACCACCAGACTGATTTCCAGAGTGGTTGTACCAGCTTGCAGTCGCCGGGGACGTTTCTAAGCCAGTCGGTATCCAGGTGTCTTTCGGCTTATCTCGCCAGTCCTAAGAGACCCAAATGACTCTTCATGATGGCACCGTCCTCTCTCACTGTAGCAGTGACCCTAGCTCAAGGAACAGTTATACAGTTCACCACACATTTCAAGACGTTCTTCTGGAGTCTGCCTGGCAGTCAGAAGTGCTACAGAAGAGCCCAGAATCCAGCAGTGGACCTGGTGCTAGAGGGACCTGTCACATTTGAATATCAAATGTCCCCCATAGACCCATGTAAAGTTGCCAAGTGAAAGGCTGTGGGGAAGTCACTGGCTCCTGAAGGCTGTAGCGTAATCAATGGATCAATCTCTCTGCGTGTTCATAAAATGCGGACATTCCCGGGATGGGGATAATTTGGAAGAAGGACGGTATTTATTAGCTTGAGCACCCTGGGGTTCTGACCTGCCCTGGATCCTTCCCGTATCCTCCCCCATTCCCTTGCTCCCCATCCATACACTACTGATGTAGCAATGTCTTCTCCAAGTGTGTGGCATTAAGACCAAACCCTCTGAAACTGTGACACACACACACACACACACACACACACACACACACACACCCAGCACACGTTCTCCTGTGAAACCAGCCTGCATGCAGGAAAGGCGTTTCAGGTTTGCCTCGTATGTTCACCAACAGGCTGCGATGTGCAGGGAAAGAATGCTGCGTAAGGATACTCTGAATCAACACCAATCATGAAGTCCTTCTTCTGGGGCCCCCAGAGCTACAACCCCTGGATCTACAGCTAACCTAACTGGGTATTTCTAAAGCACAGCGGCTCAAAGGACAGAGCGCTCATCCTCTGCGCGGCCGGGCAGGTACTCAGCGCCTCGGCAGGTCTCACAGACAAAGCCGGCCACGTTGTGTTTAATGGATAACGGGGACATCGGGCAAAAGGGAAGGTTTCCTTTCGCAAGTCCCGTGTCACGGCAGCAAATGTCACGCAGAAATCTTTTCTCGCTCGCTCTGGTGCCCAGCTGTCCTCTCACGTGTGAGGCGTGAGCTGCTCATCCTCTCCTCACTGGGGGGATGGGAAAAGTGAGACCTGAGCTCTCGCCCAAGCTTTCTCTTTAAGAACTCCAACACTGGGCACATTCTATCACACATCTGCTCCTATGTTAGCATGGCCAATCGCCGGCCCATGTTTCCATCCATTACCTATGGTGACACTTTTCTGCCATCCGAGTGACAGCCCTTTTGCTGCAGCCATTACTGTCTAGGAAGAAGACACCAGGGTGCCTCTTGTGGACAGTGATGGACAGTGAGCCTGACAACCTTGGCAGGGAAGAATGTCCACCCTCTACAGAAGGACCACACAGGACTGGGTGTGTCACTCAGAGTTAGGCAGGTACAGCTTAGCATCTTTGGGAGAGATGCCCTCTGTTGGAAGAGACGCAGTTCTTGTCATTGGCCTGGCAGCCTAGCTTGGGGACAGAGGGGTTACGTAAACCCCTGCTCCTTCCCTGGTCTTTTTGCAGGTTGAATGTGCCCCCATCTTAAGTAAATGATGAGTCTTTTGACAGACTGATAAAGGAAATGCAAGGAGAAGAGAATAAGACCCTCCCTCAAGACCTACCTATCCAACTAAACCCCATCTCATGATGTCAGCAACCCTGAACCACAGCAGGTGAGAGATTTCACAGTTTAATAATACCCGGGGAAGAGCTTGTGCCTAGAATCCCAATACTTGGGAGGCTGATGCAAAAGGAGAGTCAAAAATGTGAGGCCGGGGCTGGAGAGTTGGCTCAGCGGTTAAGAGAACTGACTGCTCTTCCAGAGGTCCTGAGTTCAAGTCCCAGCAATCACATGGTGGCTCACAAACAGCTGTAATGGGTACATCTGAAGACAGCTACAGTGTACTCATATAAATAAAAATTAATAAAAAACAATTTTTTAAAAAAAGTTTGAGGTCAGCTTCAGATTTATTTTTGCAAGTTCCAGTCCAGCCTGGGATGCAGGGTAAGCCCTGTGTCTAAAGAAATGAAAAGAAAGGGTGGATACAAAGGAAGAAAGTGAGTGGAGGGGGTGGAGAAGAGAAAGAAGAAAAAGGAGAGAGAGAGGATAAGGAGGAGAGAGGGAGGGAAGAAGGAAGAGAAGTTGGGAGGGAGAGGGGGACGGAGGGAAGGAGGGAGCAAAGGGGGAGGGAGGGAGAGAAAGCAACAACCTAACAACCTTCAGCAAACTAATTTGCCATCCTGTGCCTCAGTTTCCCCATCTGTAAAGTCTAAGGCTTGGAGTGAGTTATTACTAAAATCTGTACCATTCTGGACAGTCCACAGGGATACTGACTTTGGGTGTAGTGGGCAAGAACAATGCAAAACTAACATCACCACAGCACTGTCCAAGACACTCCCAAGACAACACAACCAACTCCCTGCAGTGTCTTGGCCCCTGTTGATGGAGCACAGTTAGAACAAGCTTATGTCAGAAGTTTGATTTTCTTGTTCATTTTTTAAATGTCCTTGTTTTGCTATAACAGACATATTAGCAGACAAAGACCCAAAGCATACTGCAGTACCCACCCCCCCCAAGCTCATTTCAATGTTTAGGCTCTAAATTGAAATTAGGATTACAAAAAAAAATGACACTGGAAATTATTTTTAAGACTAAAAATCATCTCCTACCCCACCCCTCCAACCACATTCCGACTCGGCGGTTCTGTGGGCACCCTTCCCCGCCAAGTCAGAATGTCTCAATTACGGCAGTGCAGTTGTTACCCTCTCTACTGAAATCGTGTGTGGGAGCACTGTGATTTACATTTGCCGTTTATAAAACAAATTAGGCAGAAAAGAAAGAATCTCATAATCTCGAACACATTCGGCTTCCCAGATTTGGGGAAGGTAAATGGATGAAGCACGTGAGCCTCAAAGCAGCAAATGAGGATGCTAACAGTCTTTAATGCCTCCACTCCTGATGGTTGATAAATGAACAGAGTTGTTCCCGGACAACTGGTAAACCACGGATTAGCAACACCTCTCAGTCTGAATTCCACTGAGAACTGCACTATTCCAAAAGGTGTGTGTGCTGGGGATGAGGCTTCCAGCTGAGCTGTTGGGGCTTCTGGCCCCTGTGGTTCTGTGTGTCACACACACACACACACACACACACACACACACACACACAAACTGGCTTAGACACCGTATCCAACACAAGTTTGGAGCCATCTAGAATTGATACCTACCAGTCAATGCTCAACCTTGGCTTGGCCCTCACCCTCTCCTCTCCTTGGCGGATGCTACAATGTATTCCCATCTGCCCCCCCCACTCTGACCCATTCTGGTTCCATATGGCAGGGCAGGATGCCTTAAACACAGAAGTCAATTCGCTTAATAGCTTGCTTGACTCCATCCACACAGAGAGGCAAGACTTCCACGTCTCATCATCTGGCCTCACCCCTTACCCCTTTCTCCCAGCACCCACTGGGCTCCAGCTTGTCCATCCTGCTCTTCCTGAAACTTTGTAGCTAAGACTTCCTTCCATTGCTCTTTCTTCACACCTCACAGCAACCCCTCTTGCCCCCTTCAGAGTCAGGCTCCCAGGCTCCTCCTCCCCTTCCCCTCAAGTCCCCCAACACCCCATCACCTTGGCTGACATTTCTCCTAATATACTATTTCTTCATTTTTCCTAAAATTAATTTGTGTTTATGTGAGCATGTCTCAGAGAGTGTATGGCAAGTGTGTGTGCAGTTGCCCAAGGAGACCACAAGAGGACATCAGATCTCCTGGGGGTTAGAGTTGCAGTCACAAGCAGCCTGATATGGGCGCTTGGAATTGAGCTCTGGTCCTCTGGAAGAACAGAAAATGCTCTTAACTACGGGCCCGTCTCTCTGGCCCCATTATTTCCTTATCTTTATAATCTTTTGTTTAACATTTGTAAATCTCCAGGAAGACAGGCACCATTGTTAGATGCTGCTATATTCCATATACTCTGAATTATCCTAAGGAGAGTAGATACAGAATAAGTCTGAGAAGAAGGGAGAAAGGGGGAGGAAATATAGGGAAAAAAATGGTACATTGGGGTGTCTAGAATTATATTTTTGTCATGCCTCACATTTTAATATCATTAAATTACATTATTTAAATATATAGCACAATATTATTAAATGACATCATTCTTTAATTTCAAGCTATACAGCAAATATTTGTATCTATAAGTGCTCCCAGGAAGCATGTCTTGAAAGTGTTTTTTGTTTCTTACAAGATGATGTCTGAGTTTGAGAGTGTTGGTGCAACCAAGTAGAGGTTCTGGAATTCATAGGGAGGAACTAAAACAGGTTTGGGAACCTCCACCAGTTACATTGCCTTTGGACACCCAACAATGTCATCTACAAGTTCCGGAAGAAAGCCACAGTGTTGGATTCAGTGCCCTTCCTGCAACAGCCTCCTGAAAATACCTCCCGCATCCTTGTTCATTCATCTGCTTATTCATGAGTGTGTGTCACACCACCCATATCTGTCCTTCAAACCCAGCCAGTTTTGGTGAGCTGGATTACTCAAACCATTTCCACAAAGCAGCAGGTTCATATGAAAGCCTTCAACCCCAACTTCTCTCTGTATAGGAAATCAGGAGATTTCTCTTCGAAGGCCAACAGCCTACTGATTACATCATTACAAGAGCCAGTCCAACTTTGTGACAAACTTATGCATTACATTGGGCTACACGGTATGAAGTTGTGTCTCTATCCTTCCTCGCCTAAACCAGCATAAAAGTCACAAAATACTTACAAGGCATTCTCTGATTGGCTTCAATAAATGTCTGATGGCCAATTAGCTGGGCAGGAAGTGGAAGGCGGGACTTCCTGGGAGGGAGAAAGGAACTCTGGGAAGAAGAAAAAGGAAGTTTTTTGTTGTTGTTGTTGTTTTTCCCTCCAGGAGATATCAGAGAACTATGGATCTGAAAGGTATAGGTAGTTGGGTTAACTTAGATGAGCTAGTTCAGAGTCAGCCCAACTAAGGCCTATGCTTTCATATATTAAAAGATCTCTGTGTAGTTATTTGGGGAACTAGCTAGTTAAGAAATAGCTTATATTAATTTCCAACATTAATTTCTATTGATAATAATTTTTACAGCATTGCTTGTATTTGAGTACGTGTGTGTGTGTGTGTGTGTGTGTGTGTGCATGTGCATGTGTGTGTATGTGTGACCACAGGACAACTTCAGGTGTTAGGACAACTTCAGGTGTTGCTCCAAAGGATCTCTTACTGACCTGATCAAGTAGATCAGGTAGAGTAGGCCCCCTGGCCAGAGAGCCCAGGGGAATCTACCTAGCTCTGCTTCTCCAGTGGTGATTACAGATGGGAGCCCTCACACTGGCTTCATCTACATAGATCTTGGAGATTGGCCTCTATCCTCATGGTTACAAGACAAGTAACACTAAGCATCCAGCAGTCTCTCCTGTCCCACATTTTAGTATTTCTACACTGGTTCTATCTCCTCCTCCTTCCTTCTACTCCCTTCCTGCCCCCTTCCCTCTCCCACTCCTCTCCCTCTCCCTCTCTTTGCAGAAGAGAAATGGGAGAGGGAACTACCTAAAATGCAGAGCGACTCTTGTCTCACTGCTCCCCCTTCCCACTGTACATTTTTTGTTTCTATTTATAAGAATTCAAATTAAAATTTTAAGGTCAAGATGAGACCCGAAAGAGACATGAAAATTCTTTAAACATTTGGGGGGGTGGGGGCAGAGATGACACTGTGAAACACCCAGAGGCCATGGTGAGTATTTTTAACTTGCTCTTGGGATTCTTGGGTTGAAAGGTAAGGGCTCACACCAAGGATGAGGTAAGCCGCAGCAGATAAAAGAAGAAACGCTCCTTGAGTTTTGTTTCTTTTTTTTTTTCCTCCCTCTAAATGGTGAGAGATGCTTCCCTCTGAATGAGTCATCTTCTCCTGGGAGACTCTGAAGTGGTCTGTGATTTGATTGCTTTTCCTGTGGTAAACATACCCACGAAGGAAAGCCCCAGACACACAGATAAAGGACCCTGTGAAATTCAAACACTTTCATCTGTTTCTTTCTCAAATGACACAGACTGAAGATGGTTTTTAATGTAACATGCACACTCTCTTTCATACTGGAATTATTAATCAAGGCCACTGAATATACCAACTTGAAGTCGAAACACTTGGGGGAGAGCTCTTTCGCTAATGGGATTCACCATTGATTGATCTAGTGCAGTCATTTCATATGTGGAAGTCACAGGCTGGCTTTCATCATCCGTTATGTCTTACCGTTAAGACACCATGGCGCCTATTTCCCTGCTTCTTTTTCTCTCTAGACCCTTTTTCCAACTATTTTGATAACTTACAAAGGCGAAAAGAATGTTCAGTGATGGGGGAGGAACATCAGAAATTTTTTTGAACTTCATTGCACCCCAAAGGCTGACAGCCGGAATATACTTTCTGGTACATAAGAAAGAAAAATGTATTTGCTATGACTGGCTGTTAATATGTCATCAAGATAAATCATAAGTCTTATTCTTAGGAATCTTAATAAAAGAACTCACTTGGGATATACAAAAAATAATCACCAAGAGGCTCTACCTGTGACTAGAACCTGGGGAAATTTTGGAAGGGTTCGTTCATAGAGACACTTAAAAAGACATTGCCCGAATTTATCATCGTCATAAATTCTTGCTGACCAAAAAGTTTCCTTACAGTAATTTACAATGTCCGTCATAAAATACTTCATCAAAAGGAAACTGTTAGATTTAATACAAAACCATAAACTCCCAAGGACTTGGGGACAATAGTCTCTGCCTGTCTCTGTTATAGACAGATGATCAATGGTTCCAATAGGCCTCAATACCTGGTGTCACTCTCATTAGAAGCCCACACCGTCTGGGTTATCGCGCAACTCTGTTGTGTTTGTTTCCTACTGGGACCCCAGAAAGAGACAAGTTCTGACGTGGTGGGCACTGCATTCTTCACTCTCTGCCAGAGCGAAGGCAGGAAGGATACTGTGCTCTGAACACATTATCTGCGTGATTAAAAGAAGCAGCATGGGCCTAGCAAAGCCCACACCTACATGTGCACCACCGTGCACATGCGCAGCACCTGAGGCACTGGGGCGGGGTGGGGCGGGGGAGAGGGGCAGATCTGGCTTAGTTAGATGATCCTGGGTGCCTCAACCCACTGATTAGGTAGTTGGTTTCATTTTATCATTAGCTTAGGTTAGCTGCTAAGTAGCTAATGGGTCCCTCATAAGGGAGAAGTCTATACACTAAGAACAGAGCTATCAGCTGTCCTTCTTGACAATCATTTAAAACAATAAAGGCAAACATTCTGGTACCAATCCTGGCACACCCATGTGCACCAATCTCAGAGTACCTGTGTGTGCCAAACTCCTCTTACTCATGTGCTGTAGCCCTTCATATCACTGTGGACTCCTCCCTCCAGGCATGCCTGCCAGCACTACTAAGTTCTTTGCCTGAAGGAGAACTCTTGGTCTTTTCTCTAACCCTGATCTTCTGTAAGGATTTCACTGCTTACTTGAATTCAAACTTCCTTCAACCATAATGTCCAAGGGCCGAGGGCTGGCTCAATACATCAAAGACTTGTTGTGAATGTATAAGGGTGGGAGTTTGGATGCCTCTACCTGGGATTAGAACATGGAGAAATTTTGAAATTGTTCTTTCACAGAGACATGAATAAACGAATGGGCATAGAAGCCATGTTTTTTATACTCCCGGTACCTTAGATACAGAGACTGTGAGTCCCCAGGACAAGATGGCTAGCTAGAGTAGCCAGATGAGAGCACTCAAGGAGAGATTCTCCCTCAGTAAATGAAATAGAGAATGATTCAAGAACATATCCAATGTTAACTTCAGGTCACATGCACGCTGACCCATGGATGTATCTCTGCAGGCAGGAAAACATTTATACACACAAGCATCTCTGTGTCTCTGTGTCTTTCTGTCCCTCTGTCTATTTCTCCATCTATCTGTTTCTGTCTCTCTAACACACACACACACACACACACACACACACACACCATGATGCTCAAGTTGTATGTTCTTGCTTCATGTATGTTCCTGTAGTTTTCTCTTGCACTAGTGACCTGCTCTAACTAGACACAGGAGTCATGCTATTCCTCAATGTTTGTACTGAGATATCTCTCTCTCTCTCTCTCTCTCTCTCTCTCTCTCTCTCTCTCTCCCTTTCTCTCAATAAATATAGGTGGGACACAGCTCCACAGATATTGCTCTGACACTCAGACATTTCACAGTACCAACAGTAGTCTACATGTCTTCCTTCTTTCTTACACAGCCAGATGCCCATTTTGGAAGCTACACACACAGATACAGGAAGTGCCACAGGCTTAGACCTCATTGCTCCATTGAGATGCTGTTTCTGCTTGTTTCACGCCCTGATTCATCTCTAAGGCTACCTGTTACCATCCTTCCTTCCCTTTCAGGTTAGGTTAAAGCACCATATTCTCTACCGGAGATTCCTCCCCTCTGCGTTTATAGAAAAGATATTTTGTGCCTTATTCATTTGCCACTCACTTTCTCTATAACTTTTGTTCATACATCTTATCTCCTCCTACACAAGGTGGAAAGTTCATGTAAGTCAAGGACTCATCCTTGGAGTGATTCAAGCTTGTAATGTTCAGGTAACATACTGTTAGGTATCTGGCAGGAAGGAATTTATCAGCTTTACATATCAGGTGTATACACAAAACTATGCCACCTAGAGATCTCTACGTCAAGTATCCAACTAAAAAGAAATACGACCTGCTTGCCATAATTATCACGCCCAAGGTTAAGTTGGAAAGTATAGATGTAAGTTAAGGGTTGGCAACCAAGAGAGATGGTGACAAAAAAAGTACTAAAGAAACTGTGGAACAGAATAAAAGTGTCCACAGGAATCTGAAGTCTCCGGAATCTTGGAGGAGAACATCAGATAAGGTAGACCAGAAGTCAGCCCAGCAAAAACAGGAAACTCAAGGGATGCCCCTTCCAAGGAAATGGCATGTATAGAAAGCTCAAAACCGCTGAGCTTGCAACACTCAAGAAAAGACCAATGACTGGAGATGAGAGCTAAAGGAGGCAGGTGGTGAGGAAGAAGGCTGATGGTGGAGACTCACCCAATACCAACGGCTCCCCGGAAACTACTCTCGTGAACAAGTCACTCTCTGTTTGAGCCTGAGTTGTTCCCCCGAAAGATGAGTGCTCTCGCTGAGTTGTGTGGCCAGGAGGGCCATCCACAGCTAGTGCATGCTGGGAAGTGAGAGCAACCACAAAGAGCCAAGACCTCAGCTCACTGGGGGCCTTGTGCTCTGTGCTGTGTTGGCATTACATGGAGGGAGGGGGAGACAAAGAGTGCTCATCGAAGAAGGTTGGTGAAGAAACAGGTTCCCAGGCACTGCCGTGGGCTAACTGGATGTGTTAACTGCAAACTTAGCACGCTTAAAGAAAAAAATGTAAATATCAATAATGAACACACAGTGGATGTGTCTCAGGGACATGCCAAGTGTTTATCCTGAGGACAAGCACAGGACATATATGAGTGTCTATCTTCACAAGACCCTCATTAGGCAGGCATACTATCTGTATTTAACAGAGGAAGGAGTGAAGTATCTATCAATTGAGATATCTTCTGATAAGCTGTGTTCAAATCCCAGTAGAGACATACCCCAAGACTCTATCTAACATTCTCTTCCTTCTTCCCTTGGTTTACTGGGGCTTAACTACAAAGTTTACACAAACTTGATCTGAATCACTGCAAGAATTAAAGAATGAGGCTCACAGGGAGAATGGAAATTAAAATGCTATTCCTGACCAGGTCCTATTTATAGATAATCAGAGGGAAAAAAGTCATCTTGAAGGCTAGCAAGATATGCACAGCCCTGGGTGGCTTTTAAGGCAACAGTCAAGAGGGGAGGAACCATTAGCAAGTCCTCCTGGTGACTACGGTCATTATGGTGTTCTTTAATAATAATGAGAAATCAATTCATTCCTGCAAGGCCAGCAGCACTCTACTCTGTAACCCCACAGCCCAGGAAGAAGCCACAGGGCTACTGTTCCTGTGCGGAAGACTGGACAGCCCTGAGCAGGACAGTGAGGCAGACTAAGCATCAGGCCAGAGGCTTCTGGGAAAGGGTGAATTTCTATGGGGTTCTGTAAGCAAATGGCAAGTCTAGGACAGTATCAAAGACTCGGGACTTCACAGAGAAGGAAGAAAAGGAGCTGGTAAGACTATAGGGCCATGCTGTAGAGGTCTACCTTCTGTATATAAATGAGATCTCAGCACAATGATAGATGGCGACTGGCTGCCCAGCTCTCCCCGCAAGGCAGGATGCACTGTCCCAGCTGCAGAGAGAGCTGTCAGTAACAGCCTTCAGCTGTCAGGCCTCTTGGGAATGCCCTTGCCCAAGGTCACCTGCTTCCCAGGCTAATCACATCCATGGTAGATACATACAGAAGGATAAGGGCTAAGCTCCTGGAGCCCAAAGAAGAGACACGGAGACACCACATCTGGCTCCTGGGTCCCCATCTGCCTTGCCTCAGTCTACCCTTTCTTCTTCTCCCCCCACAGGTGTTCATTTGCAATATGCTCCCCATAAACGACTGCATGGCAACTGTGTCTCAGAGACCACATCCTAGGAAACCATTCTGCAATGGGCACATGCCTGTGTCTTACCATGTGCCGGGATCACTGCTGTTTCTCTGTCTTGGTTTCATATAAGCCTTACCCAGACAACTAGATCCGGGGATTTTTCATGGTAGCAGAAAGGCCGTGATTGGGGCGAGCAAAGGAGGAAATTAAAAGTCCCACACTGCAAAGGCAAAGGACGGTTAATGAGAAGTCCTGCATGGACTTGGAGTTGGAGAAAAATGTTTGAGGGTTGATGGATGGAAGGATCTGGGTCAAAGGGGATGATATTAGTAATAAGATGGGTTTTGAGGTGAGTGACTAAAGTTATGAATCAGATCCCCATTGGTGTTTTTTGAGAGACACAAGTAAATATTGGAATCACTTTTTAATTACTCCTGAGTGCTGGGTGTGCATTTAATATTCGACTCCACACAGACTCCGAGGCCCTGGCTTTTATTGGGTGTATTAGTCAGGGTAATTAACACTAGCTGTTTTAATACACAACCCCAAATCTCAGAGGCTTAATGTAATAAAGGTTTATTCTCCCTCTTACACGGCAGACAGCTGGGTAACAGACAGAGTTTTGGCAACTCTCTCACCAGCAGCCCATGTCAGAGTGGTTATCTTTTCTGTGTTTGAGTGCATGTGTGTATGTAGGGGGTGCCTGTGCACATGTGTGTGCAGGTGTGTGGAGACGGATTAATGTGTTCCTTAATAATTCTTTAACTTGATCTTGAGAGTGTCTCTCACTGAACCCAGGGCCTGCCAATTCAGCTAGCTTGGCTTGCCAGAAAGCCACAGGGATTCTCCTGTCTCTGCCTCCCCCATGCCGAGATGACAAGGTTACACCCAGCTGTTGCACAGTGCCAGGGAATGAACTCAGGTCCTTGTGTTTCTGCAACAAGCTGTTTACCCACAGAGACATCTCTCCTGCCCTTACCACCATTATCAACGTGGCACGGGAGAGTTGACCATGCCCTTGAGTGTCTCTGCTAGCCACACAGCTGTCTACATCCCACCTTCACCCTCC
The DNA here is from genome assembly GCA_964023405.1 of Apodemus agrarius. Lineage (NCBI taxonomy): Eukaryota > Metazoa > Chordata > Mammalia > Rodentia > Muridae > Apodemus > Apodemus agrarius. The sequence continues at coordinate 11,229,600 of OZ030024.1, forward strand.
GTCAATGTACCACCGGGAGGCACATCCTTCTGAACTGAGAAGGCAAAGGGACCCTTGCCTCTGACTTCCAGTTGAAGCTACCCTCTTGGGGTCCTGACAGGAGACAAAGGGAAGGGGGAACATCCCATCAGCATGGTAGAGGCTGACTTACTGGATAAAAAAGTCATGTCTTCTGCCTGATTCTTAACACCTCTCAGCATCTCCATGTTCTTCAACATATCTTCCACTTTCTCCTTTGGATTGGTAAAAGCTGTGCTGTCCTTCAAACCAATCTTACTGCTCTTTTGTTTTTAACACCTCTGGTCTCCATAGACCCTGCCCATGTCTTCATAGACGGCCCTTTAACAAAACATCCTTGACTGGATCCAGTATGAAAGTGCCCTTAGACACAGACCTGAGAAAAATGGTGTCCAACTCTTGGGAAATAGGAATATGAACGGAGATTTGGCACTTCGGCCATCTTTTCCAACTTCCCATCCATTATCTTTTCCCCTGGGAAATAAACTCCATTTCTCAGTCTCCATAACTTTTCATCCCTGTGTTACTTGATTTGCATTACACATAAAATTTGTTTCCTGTGGGGGGTTGGGCGGAAGTGTCAAGAAAGGAGTCAGCAGTTAAGAGCACGGCTCTTGCAGAGGATCTGATTTGAGTTCCCAGCACCACATTGGTGGCTCACAACCACCTGTGACTCAAGCCCTGAGGTCCCTGATGCCTCTGACCTCCACAGGTACCCACATTGAAACACACACACACACAAACACACACACACACACACACACACACACACACACACAAGTTAAAGGTAGAATACTTATCTTTTATAAAAAGAAGGGAGATGACCTTTCTTGTAACATTTAATTTTGGCTCAATGTACCATTCTTTTGATGTCTTCTTAAGTCTCCCCTAGAACACACTCTTTGGCACATGCATCATGTAAAATTCTAAGTTCAATTTCCACCTGTTTGGGGGGGTCTTCATGTCACTAAATTTCAGCTTGATTTCATGCGGTAGAGGATACTCCTGTATGGTTTCAGTACTTTTGAATTTGTTCATTCAGTTCACAATGCAGGGTATGTTCCCAGGGTACATTGCTTCCTTTCAGTACTCTAATAGACAGCTGCTAGATCCTGTGGGTCCATGGTTCTGTGTGCCTTGGTAATACTCTAGTGTTCTTTCAATGGTCAAACAGAATAGTGCTGTCATCTTGAACTGAATTTGTGGACTTGTCCACTTCAGTTTTCATTTCTAATAGTTTTTGCTTGGCATGTTTTGTAGCTTTGCTAGGGTTACTGTGGGTTAAGTAGCTCCTTCAGAACTTATCGATTGTGTCTGTTCTCAGTGGTGACTCTGACAAGGTCATGAGGCTGTGACCCTTATGAATGGATTACATTGTAATAGGTGTGGGTTAGGTATAGAAGAGGCAAATTTATCCCCACTATATTTGTCCTAGGATACATTTAGCCATACATGACCAAAAGGAATTCCCTTATCAGATATGATGGCCATCTAGACCTCTAAAAACCATAAACCAAATATACTTACCTGTTTAAATATACTAAGTCTTTGGTAGTATGCCATAGCAGCAGAAAATAGAATAAACACACACACACACACACACACACACACACACACACACACACACAGAGAGAGAGAGAGAGAGAGAGAGAGAGAGAGAGAGAGAGGATTACCATCAACTTTTTGTTAGCCAACCCTTTTGTTCCTATGTAACAATTTTAAGTTTATTCTGGAAGTTCTGTTATTTTAAAGTATACATAATCTATCATTGATATGGCTTTTCTTGCTCAGCATTTTTTTTTTTTGATTCATGATATACCATTTACCATCCATTTATTTTCAACTTTCCTGTGTTACAGTTGGATTAAGATCTGGCTGACAGTGAACAGTTGTATTCTCTTTAAATCGAATGTCACTCTCTGTGTTTTAGTTGTTTCTTTAGACCATTTACATTTAATGTAATTAATGATATGCTGGAGTTTAACTCTACCTTCTTGTTTCTGCTGCTTCTTTGTTTCTCAGTTCTGTCTCATTTCTGAAGCTCCAAGTTACCTGATCGTCCTTTAACCCAGGGTGATGTACCTCTAGTATTTCTTAGTGTAACTCTTTGTATAGGTTTCTTCACATGTTTCCTGGTATTGGCATTCCCCAGTTCAAAAATCATATAGAATTGACCTCACTTCAAGTCCCTCTACTAAACTTCTCTACTTGAATTAGATTTCTTCTATATACACTGAAAACCATAATAGACAATGGTTTTGCTTCAACGTCATGAGAAAATTAAATTCAGTAAGAGAAGGCTTTTATATTTCTCACATTTTATTCCTTTTTTCTTCCCTCATATCAAGTTCTAATACAGCTTTTATGCTTTCTTCCTGCTTTAGAGAACTTTCCTTAGCTACTCTTTTAGGATAGGTCTACTGATGAAAAAGACTGTAGTTCTTCTTAGTATTAAACCATTCCTCTCTTATTCATAAAGTCTGTTTTCAGTGAACATAGATTTCTGAGTCGATAGATCTCTTTTTCAGTCTTAAAAAAAAGTACTGAGTATTTCTTCCTGGAGTCCATGGCCCATGATAAGAAACTGGCTGTCATTCAAATTGTTTTCCAACTCAAGGTAGGGTTAAAATAAGTCTTTTCCTCTGGCCCTTTCTTTGTCTTTGGCATCAAGGTCTGCTGATGAGTGTCGTGCATGATCTCTTTGAGACTGTACTGGGCTGTGTTGCTCAGGTTTTGCATCATGAAGGTCAAAAACTTAAAATTGTGGGAGGTCCTCAGTCATTTGAATTGTCTTCTTTCTTATTGCCCGTTCTTCTTCTACGGCTGTGATGTGTCCTCTTACACCAGGGCCGCCAGGCCTTTGAACTCTACTTCCTCCTCTGGCCTCCTTTCCCTGTATTGTTCAGATTAAGTCATTTTTATTGTTCTGTCCCCAAGTTCACTGATGCTGCCTTCTTCCCGTGCTGCTGTTGGGTGTATCAATTTAAAAATGCCAGTTACTGATCCAAGTCCTAGGTTTTCCATTTGGATCTTCTTTCTGTTTCCATTGTTTTTCTCCTGAGACTTTCTGTTCCTTTGTTGAAACCCTTTCATCTGTTTTTTTTCCCCCTGAAAAAACTTTGTCCTTGCTCCTGACTGCTCACTGAAGCATTCTCTCCTTCTTTCCAAATCCATGTATCCCCATTCACAATTCAGATCAGGCACAATGGCCTGGGCTAAGCTGTATAGAGAGTCGGTGTGCTCTGCCTCCTCTCTATCTACCGACAGTACAAGAACACAGTGTGTGGTGAGCAGGCCTCCCTAAGGCACTGTCATGGCAGCTATTTTTAACTCCTCAGATAACTCCAATATGTTTCCATCTGGGTGTTGGTTTCTATCAGTTTTCTTTTCTTGTTCCAGTTGAGAATTTCCTGGTTCTGGATATGACGAGAGACTTTCAATTGTACCTTAAACATTTCCCCTCTGATATGGTGAGATATAGGGACTTGTTTAATCTTCTGCCTCAGAAAGTACAGTGACATTTAGATATCATGCCACCTTCATTACCAAACAGTGATAAAAGTCCAAGTTCCTTGGATTTTGTCTTTGTCTGGGGGTAAGGGTGCTCGCTTAGTTACTAACAGTTAGATTTCAGGCTTATCGCTATGCCTCTGTCTTAGGGTTACTATTACTGTGATGAAACACCATGACCAAATCAACTTGGGAAGAGAAGTGTTTATTTGACTTATACTTCCATATCCCAGTTCATAATCAGAGGAAGTCAGAACAAGAACTCAAGCAGGGTGGGGATCTGGGGACAGGAGCTGATGCAGAGGCCATGGAAGGGGTGCTGCTTACTGGCTCGCTCCTCATGGCTTGCACAGCCCACTTTCTTATAGAATCCAGGACCACAGCCTAAGGATAGCACCACTCACAATGGGTTGGGCCCTTCCCCATCAATCACTAATTACAAGATGTGTAGGGACAAAGATGGAGCAGAGATGGAGGAAATGGACAACCAGTGACTGAACCAGATTGAAATCCAGCCCATGGGCAAGAACCAATCCCTGACACTATTAATGATACTCTGGTATGCTTGCAGACAGGATCCTAGCATAATTGTCCTCTGAGAGGCTCCACCCAACAGCCAATGGAAACAGATGCAGAGACCTACAGATGGAGCTCAGGTAGTCTTGTGGAAGAGTTGAGGGAAAGAATGAGGTACCCGAAGAGGATAGGGACACCACAGAAAGACCAACAGAGTCTCCAACTAACTTGGACCTTCAGGAACTCCCAGAGACTGAACCATCAACCTAAGAGTGAACACAGGCTGGACCTAGGCTCACTAGCTACATATAGGCAGTAGATGTGCAGCTTGGTTTCCATGCAGGTCCCCCAACAACTTGAGGAGGGGCTATCCCTGAATCTGCTGCCTGCCTGTGGATCCTATTCCCCTAGCTGGGCTGCCTTGTCTGGCCTCAGTGGGAGAGGATGTTTCTAGTCCTGTAGAAACTTAATGTGCTAGGGTGGGGTGATAGTGGGGTGGGGTGCTCCCCATTCTCAAAGGAGAAGGAAAGTGAAATGGGGGAGGAGCTATAGGAGGAAAATTGGGAGGAGAGGGTGTGCAGATATTGGGATATGAAGTGAAGGGGGGAGAGAGAGAGAGAGAGAGAGAGAGAGAGAGAGAGAGAGAGAGAGGAGGAAGAAGAAGAAGAAGAAGAAGAAGAAGAAGAAGAAGAAGAAGAAGAAGAAGAAGAAGAGAAGAGGAGGAGGAGGAGGAGGAGAAAAGCAAAAAGCAAAAAGAAAATATCCTACAGTCCAATACTGAGGAATTTTTTCAACTAAGGCTCCCTCCTCTCTGATGACTCTAGAAACTAGAAAGAGCAGCCTCCATTGGGACACCCTGGACCACGTGGGGCACCTAATTATTATAATCTCATTATTGTATCACCATGGCAATATAGCACGTGTACTAATTTCTCATTCCTACGAGTAAATACTGGACAAAAAACAATTAATAGGAAGACTGGGTTACCTTGGCTCACAGTTTGAAGAGGCACAGTCCTTCCTGATGGGAGGCATGGACAACTGTGACTGCAGGAGCTTAGGGGAGTCCCACCCACTTCTCAGCAAACCAGGAAGTAGAAAAGGGGGAAGGAAGGCTGCAGTCGGCTCCTGCTCTTCTTTCCCCCGTTGTACTTAGAACCACGGTCCATGGAACAGTGTTGCCTGCATTAGGGTGGATCTCTTCCCATCTCAATGAAACCTCTTCTGGACATACCTTCACGGACATACCCAGTCAAGATAACGAGGACCATCAAAATCATTACATCATGCAACCAAGCAGCGGTTTTTAATTAAATGGCACAAACAGAAACATCTTCCTTCCGCACCGGGGCCTGGGAGCTCTGTCCTGTTCCAGACACCTCAAGTCTATGCTGCTTGCTCAGATAGGTAAGTGTTCTTTCTCAGGGGTGGCTTCTTGGCAGATTGTGAAAAGAAGCCACAGCGTACCTAGGGAGGGTACAGAGCACTTGCCTTACTCAGGCTAATGCACCCCTGAGTCTAGGAAGCTGGTCGGTTGATAAGCAAGACCCCCAAGTGGACACAAATCAATTAGATGCTTTCATGTGGTGACTCTCCTATAGAATGCCCTGCAGGTGGCTGTCATTTGAAGCACTCAGAAATACCAGAAAATCCATTCCCAAACTCGGGTCCCGCTGAGCCTCCGTAACTTCCAACAGCTTGGCCTATACTTTAAGGAAGTTGCTGGTGGCAGCTGTTAACATTTTGCATCTTGAAATGGCTTTCGATGAAGTAAAGGGATAGCCATAGCCGCATATCACGTAAGACTCCAGCCCCCTGGAGGCCCGTGTGACCTCAAATGCTGCCCAGAGTCCACCTCAAAGCCCAAATGGCTTGCCTTGCTTTTCTCTCCTCCTGTCCATCCATGCCCACTAGAATAGAAACACTTACCTCAGAGCCTCATTCAGCAGTCACATGACAAGCTTCTATTCTACATGGCCGTGCCCTAAGCACACAATGAGAAACACCAGCCAGTCATGTGAACCTAAACCACACTGTTCTAGCTGGAGACAAATCCGTCCTGTGCAAGTCCACAGCACCCAGCCTCCAACTGCAAGCCTAACCCACACAGACATAACTAATAAACAGCACCACGATGAGCCAGCGGTTGGGTTTGGTTTCAGATTCCTTCTTAACGCACTTTTCCTGGAGTCACTACCATCCTGAGACAGGTGGTCCATGAGAGGGAATGCCTCTGCCATCTGTCCAGGTCGAAGCTGCGTTCTCAGCCCCAGCTCTGTTAGCTGGTCCCCTGGACAGCTCACGGAGTAAAGAGCACGCGTTGCCAAGGGCTGATGCCCATATCCCTGAAATGCTGGTGGCAGGTGGGTATGGTGGATTTGCTTTATATGAATTTTCCATATAAACTGACACTTTAAAGTCACCGAACCAGAATGTTTGTGATGCGGTGGTGATGTGTGTGATGCCACAACTTTGCCAATGTGTTACCATGAGCCAAACTAACACCATAGAAGAGATGAGATTTTAATGAGGGGTTTTCATTTTAAAAAATTTAGATATCATGTAAATGCATCGTTGCAGGTTTTCTGGGGGGGGGGGCTGGCTTTGTTTCCATCTCCAAGGGCCCAGGGATGACAGAGCTGATGAAATATGAGCAGTCTGATATCTCACATGTGTTCTTTCCTTCCCACATGGGTAGGCATGCTCTAAGATATCTACTGAAGAGGGTCTATAATCCTCACACTTGATTTATTGTGGAGGCCCTAGAATTTCTTCCACAGACCAATGGTCTAAGAGACATAGTCCTCCCAAGTATGCAAAAGGGAGAATTTGTAAGAGGTTAAGCCTTGTAGAAGGTGGGTCATTTGGGACCATGGGCCCAATGATACACAGCACTGCCATGGACCCAAACCAACAGCATCAAGCAGCCCTGGGCTAAAATAAAAGCCACCTGAAACCATGAGCTGAAACAACCACTTCTTAGTTTTTAAGCAGATGCCTCCGGTGTTTTGTCACAGCAACAGAAAGCTGCCCGACACAGCTTTCCAGTCCATCTTTGAGGTCTACTAACATGGAATGAAACTCATCGTTTCCAAACTTTCAGTGTATGTCTGATGGCTCAGACTGGTTATTTCTGGTCCCTGGTGTGTTTGGCGGGGGTGGGGGTTGGGGGTGGAGGGGTGGGGGGGCTGTAATAGAAGCTGAGGTCACATGGTAAAGCAAAGATGCTCACTTAACAGCTGCCAGGAGGTAAAGAAGAAATAGGAACTATTTCAAAACAGTGCTCACGACTGAGCTCCTGTGACTTCTGTCCTTCTGGTACCACCTCAGCAGGCAAGCTTCCACCACTCCCAACAGCATATCCATTTGCCACCTCACAGTCAAATGACCTCCCAAATGCCCATTTCTGTCCACCACTATCCCGGGGACCAAGCAGGATGTTTGGAAACCAAACTATTATCATCTAGATCTCAGTGCTGGGGCTGCTGCCGGCGATCTGAGTTCTGGAACTCACTGCTCCACAATGGGTCATCAGGAGGGGCCCCTGAGAATGAGTATAAAGAAGCCAGCTCCAAATACCTGTTGCAAATACAGAGGAAACGCAGCTCTGCCTCTAGGAGGAGGTGCTTTCTGCATTTCCATAAGCCACTGTGGTGACTTGAGTGAGAACAATCCCCCCTCCCTACCCCACAGGCTCTTATATCTAATGCTTGCTTCCAAGTTGAAACTTGGTTTTTAGGGAGGATTAGAAGGCACAGCTTTGCTAGAAAAGGGCCGTCACTGAGGGTGGGCTTCAAGGTTTCCACAGCCCACACTCGGTCCAGTCTCCCTCTCTCTCTTCCTGCTGCTGCCTGTGGATAATGATGTAAGCTCTCCGCTACTGCTCTAGCACCTCGACTGCCTGCCTGCTGCTGTGCTCCCCACTATGACAGCATAGGCTCACCTTCTGGAACTGTAAGCAATTCCCCAATTAAAAGCTTCCTTTTGTAAGTTGCCTGGGTCATGGGGTTTCTTTATAGCAACAGAACAGTAACTAAAACAGCCACTGATCCCTTGACATAGTACTTACGAGGTTAATATATGGATGTAGCAAATGCCAGCTCGGCAGCTCCCTGTGGACTGTGACTCCTGCAGCTTGACCTTCCTTCCCTTCTTCCTCCTTTTCCTTTCCTCTTCCCTTCCCTTTTCTTTCCTACTTCCCCTTTCCTTCCTTCCTCCCATCCTTGCTTCCTGTTTTTCTTTCTTTCCTTCCTCCTTACTTTTTCCCATTGTATTCTTCCTTCCTATACTCCCTTCCCCCTTTATTCTCCCTTTATTTTTACTTTCTTCTTTTTGTCCTTTCCAGTCCTTCCCTTCCACCTTTCCTTCTACCCCCTTCTTCCTTTCTGTATCCACTTAAGCATTGCTGTGCCACCTGGCACCATATACCTATTTACCCGGAATTTTAGCTAATTCAAATGATGGAGTGTGGGAACCTCCCCATATCAGAGTGCATTGGCCTGGGGAGGGGGGGTCTCTCTTGGCACCCCGGACAGAAGCATGGGCTATCTTGTTCCTCCTTTAGAGGAAAATCTGGAGCTTGGTCTGGAAGGACCTGGCTGGAGGATAGAAGTCTGTCTGAAAACATAGAAACACCATGGACAAGTGTTACACGGCCTCCATCCCTGAATTTATATGGCACCTGTCCTGGAGAATGCACTCTGGCCACTGCCCAAGATGATGTCACACCTGGGAGGCTTGTAGATGTTAAGGCAGTCCCTCTCCATGAGCTGTAGTGGCTCTTTCGGGACAGTGGTTGGGACTGTGACAGATGGATCAGGCCAAGAAGAATTGGGTCTACCATATAGCCAGTGTCCTCTGCTATGTCTTCTAATTTCCTTTTCAGGAGCATGTGATACCTTGGCACCTTTATAGCTGGGAAAACCTACGGGCAGTATCCTAAATATGACAGCCCCATTGGGAGGTGGGAACAGCTGGCCCTCACCAATAAGTGTGGTCCCATAGTACTTGGCGATCATTAACTGGATACAAAGGTTTAATGGAAAGACAGAGGCAACTCATTAGAACTCCTCCAAAGGACCCGTTTGATTGGAACATGTGCCTGAAACCATGGTGGACACGTAGGAAACACAAGATCATTAATCATTTAATGGAATCGAAAAGACCCATTAAGGAAGAAAGAAAAAGTCAGGCCCAGAAGTTTGTGAGAGATTTCTACCATAGCAATGTGCTATTGGGATCAAAAAGCAGCAGCAGCAAGAGGAGGAGGAGGAGGAGGAGGAGGAGGAGGAGGAGGAGGAGGAGGAGGAGGAGAAGGAGGAGGAGGAGAAGGAGCCTGAGCCTGTGCAGTCTGCACACACAAGAGACAAAGGGAGGGTCCAGACAGGCTCTCCTCCCTCTTTCTCCAGTCTTTGTCTCCTCTGGCCTCTGTCACACACACTGGCCTGATATGGGGCTTTGGTTGATCCTGAGGTGGAAGCCTGGGGTGGGGAGGTGGGGAGTTGTGAGGTCTTCCCGTGCAGGCATCCACAGGCCTGAGCCTTCCTGTCCTAGGCTGTTCTCACCAGCTGAGCTGTGTCTCTTCCCACACTGTGCTGTTTTCTCTCTGCCAGCTGCACAGAGCAGACTCTTCCCAAAGTCTAATGAACGAGTTCACCTGGCTGGGCTGTTGTGTGTAGTGCTTAATTTCTCATTAAATCTTTGGTAGCGTATTGCTGCATTTATTGTTTTGAAAATGAAAGGAATTCTAATAAGTCTCAAATGTCCCTTCATGCATGAGCGTTTTTCCAGTAAACGGGCTTAGCAAATGTCCATTACTTAGCGGCTTCATTCGAGTTCTGCTTGCATGGGCCATTTTATTTTTATCGTATCATCTGGCACACAACGCGGGCTTGTGTTTGTGTTCCTCTAAGCGCCAAGTCTGCAGGTTTCCTTCACTCTGACGGGTCACATGAAATGGCTAAAGGTTGACAGCTGCCACTTATGACAGAATGGCCTTGGGAACGTACACACAAAAGTCGTAGTGTGTGAGTCTCAGAGTCGGGCGTGTGTTTAGCTGTGTAGATTGTAGGGTGGTGCATTTATTTACATTGGCGTCAAGTCCTCTCATGCTATCTTAGCTAATGATTTCCTGTAATAACAGAGATGGGCAGGTGGACGGCTCCATTAATATGGCACTAATTTCCAAGCATGAGGACCTGAGGCCAGCATTCCCAAATACATAGAAAAGAATAATTAGGCAGATTCTTAGGGCTCAATGACCAGCCACCTTAATCCACCTTTGAGCTCCAGGACAGAGAAATAATGTGCCTCACAAATAATGTGAGGCACCTGAAGACTGATGTCTAAGTTTGTCAGGGGTCAGTGCGCGCGCACACACACACACACACACACACACACACACGTACCTACCCACATGAACACATAACTACATACACACACACCTACACACACACAATGCCCACATATACCTACATGCATATACTTGCATACATACAAACCTACACACACATAGCTACACACACATAGCTACAAACATGTATCTATATACATACAAACCAACACACACATACCTATACATACACACACATATATTTATATACACACAAAACTACACACATATATTTACATACATGAACACACAACTACATATACTCAGCTACACACAATGCCTGCATATACCTACACACACTTACATACATAACTACAAACATAACTACAAACACATTTCTAGACACACATACAAACCTACATATACAGACATAGCTACATATACCTACACACACACACCTATGTACACATACATAAGTATACACACACATACAAACCTACACACACATACCTAAACTCATGTACACACATCTACCTACATACATACATGCCTATATATACCTACACATAATATATATGCATATACTTAAACTTATATCGTATCATCATCATATTATATAACTAGATACACACACCTATATACACACACATAACTACACACGTGCACACATACACAACAACATATGCACACTTACATGCACACACATAATTATACACACACATATAGGAAATGGTAAAGAATCAATTTATAAACACAACAGGAGACTTTCCAGCCATATTATTGTTTGGTAGGAAGCATTTGTTTTCCTGTTGGAGTTGTTTCTTTTTTTCTATCTCTGCTTTAAGTGTTCTGTGGCAATCCTTAAAGCCTTACCTTCCTACAAAAAGGCAGAGAGAACCGAGTGTGTGTGACAGCTAGACCAAAGAAGAGGGGGAGGCTGAGCAAAGGGCCCTAAGGCAGCCAGAATACAACTGTCCCATCGAGGGCACTTCTCCAATTGGACAGGATGTTAAAGAAGAAAGTAGTTCTTCACAAATTAGGAGTAGGTGGTTACTTTCTAACAAGTTTGCCCTATATACCCTGAGGGGTGGGTTCTGCAGACTGGAAAGACAGCTCAGCTGGTAAAGGGGCTTGCTGGGAGACTTGTTGTGCAATCCCTACTACCTGCACGCTGAACACAGAGAAGTAACTCTAGCAAGCTGTCCTCGGACCTCTCCACACGTGCCCTGGCTCACACGTGTGCCCCCCTCTACATATCATACATAGGCATGCACACACGATCAATAAATAAATGTTTACAGACGGGCTATGTCACATGTGACAGAGAAAACGGCAATCAGGATGAGGTTCAGAAACCCATCTCTTACAAGAGGAGGTCCTCCCTAGCTGTGATCCTACCACTGGAAATGGATGGGATTGGAATCAATCGTGCGTGGCAAATAATCGACAAAAAATCGACAAAAAAAAAAAGTGGGGAGGTACATGGGCCATAGCATGTCTTGGGGCAGAGGACGACTTGCAGGGGTCTGTTTTCTTCCACTGTGTGGGTCCTGGGGAGGATTGTCAGGCTTGGCAGCAAGTGCCTTTACCAACTTAAGCCAAAAGGGCTTTCTCCCAGATGAGTGCCCACCAGACAGATGAGACATGCTCTAGACTATAATGGACATCCAGAACTTGCCCATCTAGATCCATTTAGCTGCAAGAGAAGCTAATACATGTGGTCTTCCAGCAAAGGGGTAGGTGTGGCTACTCTAAGAGAATTCGGGGCTCCCTCACTAGAGTACTAAGGAAGAGTAAATACTGCAAGGAACCCGCCTGCCTCATAGACAGAAACATGAATTTCAGACAGAATGCCCTCTGGGGGAGAAAAAAATCCAACCTGGGGTAATTAGGGTAATAGCTTGCCAGAGGGTTAGAGACTTAGAGTCCTGATTGCAGGGGTGGAGGAGGAGGCATGGCCCGGAGACAGGGTGTGGTAAGAACAGAGCCAGCTAGGGGAGAAAGCATGCCTCCCGTGCTTTGCAGGTGACCTGTACGATCGAATTCTTTGAGCCCCAATTGGTTTAGCCTTTCCTGGAGCAGAAGCCTGAATCTGATGGTTTGAGGCTTTCATCCCTGCCTTAGAAACAACCTAGCTGTTGAGGTAATAGGGGAGATGAGGGTCCCTCCAGAGACTCTGTGCTAGAGACAGTTGCTTGACCTCTAGTGTAGCGAGTCAAGGTGACGACTACCTGGGAACCTGGAGACAGACGTCAGCCCCCTCTGAAATGCTCAGGACACTCCCGCAGACACATTCCCTCCTGAGAGACCTACACGGTTGGGCACTTTCTGCAAGTGAGAAAGACCATAATTTTCTGATGTCAATATCAGGTGGCTGAAGGAATTGGAAACCTGTCAAGGGCTCCCAGCCATCCACAGCATCAATGAATAATGGGCTTAAGGACCCTTAAGACAGAAGTCAGCCCAGGCCTTCCCCCAGGCTGTCCTTCCTCTCTCACCGGCCCCCAGCTGGGATTCTGATGCAAAACGTGGCTCAGGCAGCTGAGCACAGGAGCCAGCAGGATTCTGCGGTGACCCACTGTGACCAAGGTCCCCATAGCCACGAGGGTGACAGTCACCTACTGTTTTCCTTGCAGCCACCCAGCTGGTCCAAAGCAGTCCTAGATATACATGATTGTTTTAAAAAGGACCGTGACATGCTCATAGCTCCTGTCTAGGGAGTTAGAAAGGTAGGAGGAAAGACCAGTAACAAAAGAAAGAAATCATAGAAACCCCAGTGTCTTGGTTAGGGTTTCTATTGCTGTGATAAAGCACCATGACCAAGGAAATTTGAAAAGGAAAGGATTTATTCAGCTTCCACTTCCATATCACTGGTCATCATCAAACAAAGTCAGGACAGGAACTCAAGAACTGCAGGAACCCGGAGGCAGGAACTGATGCAGAAGCCATGGAGAGGTGCTGCTTACTGGCCTGCTTCCCATAGAAACCAGGACCATCTGTCCGGGGATAACCCCGCCCACAATGGGCTAGGCCCTCACCTCTCAATCACTACTTAAGAAAATGCTCTGATGGACTTGCCTACAGCCCTATCTTATTGAGGCATTTTCTCAAACGAGCCCCGCCCCCATCAGTCTAGCTTGTGCAAAGTTGAGAAACTACCCTGCACATGCGGAAAGTCAGAAAGGCATTTGTATGTGTGGGATTAGGGGTCATTAAATTTGACTTTCAGGGGCCTTAGCCTAGTACAGAGATGTTGATGCTCTGCCCTGGGCTCTAGTCTTAGCCCTCCTTTCCCTCTGGGCTCCATGGCCACTGCCCATTATTCTCTCTGTATTCTCTACTCTATTGGCATTCTTGTAAAGAGCCCCCCATGGTAAGTTTCCCTATCTCCCTCCCTCCATCTCTCCCATCCTTTCTCTAGCTTCTCCATGCTCCCTCCAGCTCCTCCATCCTTCCTCTAGCTTGCCATGTTACCTCCAGTTCCCCTCACCCTTCCCCCAACTCCTCCATGCCTCCTTCAGCTCCGTCCCAAAGCTCCAAATGCATCTAACCCAAATAGACACCTTTAGAGGCTTGATCTGGACGATAGTTTCTCTTTATGTTCAGAACTGGGCAGAGTTCTTGGGATTTGTATTCCAGTTGACCTTCTCATCCATGTGTCCTAGACAGACAGACAGACAGACAGACAGACAGACACACACACACACACACACACACACACACACACACACAGCATCCATGGTCCCATCACAAAACTTCCTGGCCCATCTGGCGGTGGTAACTTAACACGAGGACCAGGAACAACACTTAGGAGGAGGCGTGGCTCCTAGAGAGCCCACAGTCCATGAGGTGTCACGGCTATTAGACCCAGGCCTTGTGGTGAGGACATCTGAGTGTTAACTCTCATGCTTCCTCCACATTATGTCAAAACCTTAGGGCTACTGGCTTTTAGCACAAGCCGGTGTTTTAGCTCAATCCCCATGTTGCTTCTACCTATCGATGTACATATAAAGGCAGAGCACCACTTCCACAGTAATACAGACTAGGGGAAATTATCTGAGTGCTGGAAATACACCCAGCACAGTCAACCACTGACTGTATTAGCAGCCCCTCCCGAGCTCCATGACTTTGGGGTTGTAACTGTCAATGTCAGCTTATTAGAGGCAAAGACCTCTGGACCCTTTTCTTTTTCTTGCAATATTCTTGCCCCATACACATTGCCTTATGTTTCCCTTTGCAAGTGAAACATCCCAAGCCATGCGTCCTTAAATGAACAAAATTACTCTCATCTGTTCATCTTGCAAAATGTGTTCGTGGAAATTATTTAAAAAAAAAAAAAGAAAAAAGAAAATTTAGATTGCTCTGTGACTCTGTTGTCTTCTTTTCTCTTTCCGCCATTTGGCACCCCAGCCCTGAGGGTTTTTTTTCTCCCCCTCAGGCTTCAAGCCTGAGGCAGAGCTTTATCCCATCAGCCTTTGCTCCAAGCTGGGGTAAAAGTCACCAACAGAAGGACCCTCCCTACAGTACCTACCTCTCTCCTGGGAATATCTCTACCACTCTGTAATCTGTTTTCTTTGGACCTGATGCCTGAATAAGTTGCCTTTCGAATGCTTCTGACTAAAGGATGAAGGAATAGCATGCTACAATCTGCAACTTCACGGCAGTCTTGAAGAAATGAACTTCACGTAGTTGGGGCTCCATTAAGACTGTAAACTGAAAGACCTCCAAGTTACAAGGCTGGTTTTGATAGACAGCTTCCATTGCCTTTAGCATTTCAGTAATGACCCCAGGTCTGCCACTGACCCACCAGTGTGCTCAGTAAAGCCACAGCCCACTCCATTTTCCTCCTTATTAAAATATGGTGGGGGTGATCAGGAGGGAACCAGAGAAGGGAAGAGAAAGACCAAAGAGAAAAACAAGAGCTGTACGCAGGATACCGGCTCCTCAAGATGGGACCATCCAGACCTCGGGGCCAGGACTGTTCTGTGCCCCACAGCTGTGCAGAATTCAAGTGTTGCTAAGCATCTGCCCTTCAAATACAGATACTGCCTTGGATTGTCCATGTAAGCCAAAAAAAAAAAAATCACAGGGATCCTTAAAAATGGGAAAGGGCCACCCTCAGATGGAGGTGTGATTGTGAGGACCATCTACGAGCTGCAGAAGGCCAGCTCTGGGCTTGGAGGAAGGTGACACCGAAATGTGGAGTCTCGTGGCATGAAAACAGTAGAACAGAGATCTAGACACATACTATGAACAAGACTGACAAAGCTCCTATACTAGATTTCAACTCAGGCTAGGAATCCAGGACCAGAGGAAGCCAGCACTGAACAAGAGAGACAGGGCTGCCTTTTTAGCAAAGGGAACAGAGGCTTTCATTGACTAACAAGCTAAAGTTAGGAAGTGTACGGCTAGCTTCGTCTGGGCTAGGCGCTGTGGCGAGCCCTTTGATGGGGCTGAAGGGCTCCCAGAGCTTGAGTTGCAAAGAAAACGGGATCAGGAGACAAGACTCGAGGGCAAAGGATCATGTTTACCCCATATCAGAGTCCAGTGTGACACTCTTCTGAAATAAGGGACGTGTCTATACACAGGGCGGAGTGGAACCTGACCTAAACAAACATCAAGGCAGCAAAGAGAACAGAGCCAACATGAAGATAGATAGAGAGAGAGCCCTGGCCCTAAGTCTCATCGGAACCATCCTGGATACGTGTTGGCTGCAGTGAAGGGTCTGTGTTTTCAGGAATAGAAGCTACAGGATTCCAAAAGAACTTGGAAGTTTGGGCAAAATAATCTAGACAACTCTTTGTATCACAGTCCTCTCCCTACCCTCCACCCTCACCGACACTGTCACGGGTGTCATAGCAACATAGCAAGAAGCCAACTCTGTAATGCTCAGCTCTGTGACCTCAAAACTCGGACTTAAATCCACTGAGAGGAAGTCTGTGATCTCACTTTGGATGCCTGTCACATCTTGGGACATACCAAGGTCATTTTATAGGACGATAACTCCCCTTGTCTTTGTCATTTGTGTGACTTCTAGAATATCGATACTTTGGGCTAGGTCCAGTCTCAAAGGTTTCTAGTTTGTAAGCATTCTGGCCTTGCAGCCTAATCCTATACTTTATGTAAAAGCAGTGGAGATTGGGTGTTTAATGGTAACAGGTTAGTAGTCCTGAGTGAGTCTGTTCCTTTGTGGTGCCTCACACGTTCTTAGAGGACACCACAAGCTGAAGAATATAAATGGCCTTTGGAAGGCAGAGACAGAGTCTTCCCTGCATCTTCCCAATGGAAGTAGGCTTACACACCTTGACCTTAGCTCAGTAAGGCTGGTATTTGATTCCTGCTGCCCACAACTATAAAGTAGTGTGTGTGTGTTGCACTACCGTGGCCTTGGGCAGCCATACAGAAGCCAAGGGAAAGGAGGGAGGCAGCATTTCTTGGTAACACCTGTGGGCGGGGCGTTAGGCTGGGAGACAAAACACAAGACATTCCCCTTGGGTTCCGTGAGGCGAATTGGGGACTGTTGAAAGACTATCTCTGAAAACAGCTGAGCTCACGGGGACTTCCTTGAAGGAATGCCAGAGTGGTAAAGAGGAGATTGAAATAGGGTACTAAAATGGATATATAATGGAGAGAAAAATAAAATTTCCATTGTAAGACAAGAGCAGAGATGGCTAGTCTCTGGAGTGGTGTGCATGGTAAACTGTTTGCTTCACCCCCCTAACACACCACACACACACACACACACACACACACACACACACACAGGGCTCTTCAGCACAGACCAGCTGAGCACTGGGAGAAATACAGAGGTTTGAATGCAAAGTGCTGAGTGGAAATTCAAGATGACCACAGTAAGCCAACACTCCGCTTCCACTAGGACGCCTGTAATTTAAACGGACAGGCAGCGACAAATTCTGGCAAAATATAGAAGCGTTAGAGCCCCTGCACACTGCTGATGAGGTTGCAAAATAATACAGCCATGTTAGAAAAAGCCTAGAAGGTTATCACGAAGATAAACATATATATGAGTTGCCACGGGACCCCAAATGTCTATTAGGAATCTACTCGAGTGATCTGAAAAGACATCTGCACGAAAACGATGTGTGCACAAATATTCACAGGCATTATTTACAATAGCCAAGCTGTAGGGAGAACTCAAAAGCCTATCTGCTGGTGAATGAATGCCTTGGACAGATCTACAAAATGCAGTATTAGCCAGTCACAGTGGGAGTAGACACAACATGAAGAACCCTGAAAACATGGACAAGAAGTGTAAAAAGACAATAACAAAAAGGTTGCATATTGTTCTATCTATATGAAATCTCCACATAGGCTAAGCCGTAGAGAAAGCAAGCAAGCAAGCAGGCAGGCAGGCAGGCAGGCAAGCTGTCTTCTGGAGGCTGAGGACAGGGATGATGGGTGACAATGAACGGGCTTCTTTGTCCACGACAAAAATTGTTCTAAAAGAAATTGTAGGAATGGTTATTCAATTCTACATTTAAAAGAATCCTACTCATGGGCATATACCCAGAGGATTCCTCTGCATACAATAAAGACACATGCTCCACTATGTTTATAGCAGCCTTGTTTATAATAGCCAGAAATTGGAAGGAGCCCAGATATCCCTCAAAAGAGGAATGGATACAGAAAATGTGGTATATTTATACAATGGAGTACTACTCAGCAATTAAAAATAATGAACTCATGCAATTTGTAGGTAAATGGTTAGAACTGGAAAATATCATCCTAAGTGAGCTAACCCAACCACAAAAGAATACACATGAAATGCAATCACTCATAAGTGGATATTAATGAGCCCAGAAGCCCTAAATACTCAAGACACAATTAGCAAGTCAAATGACTTCCAAGAAGAAGAACGGAGAGGACCCTGCGCCTGTAAAGATTGGATCCAGTATTGTAGACCCAGAACAGAGAAATCGTGGGGGGGGAATGAGTGGGGAATAGCAGGGGGGGAGAGGAATTATGGGACATATGGTGGGGGCGTAATTGGGAAAGGGGAAAACAACCTTTGGAACGTAAACATAGAATATAGAAAATAAAAAAAAAATAACAAAAAAAAAAAAGAATCCTACTCAATTATTATTTTTAAATGCTTACACTGTATAGTGAGTTAGACTCCAGTAAAGCAGTAACCAGGGGTAGGAGAAGTCCGAGCAGGAGCAACAGATGCCACCACAGAGAAGCTCAAAGCGAGAGGCAGGGGTGCGGGGGTGAGCTGGTGGCCGCCGCCAGGCAGCTTGGGCTGGACAGGTTCTTGCAGGCGTCGATGAGCCAAAGATTCTCATCAAAACTGGTTGCTATGCCCCTGTGGGAGACTCGATTCCCACCCCCCACTTTAAGGCCTTTGAAAAACTGAAGTCAGTGGCTCAGAGACCCCAGCCAGCTGTGAGATCTCCTCTGGGACCCCAGGATTCTATTGGTTCCGTGTTTGCAGCCCTGGATGGGTGAGAAACGGCTCCAGCTGGAGCCTCCCAGATGTGCGCTCTTGCGTGGCTCTCCTCTGTCCCCTCTGCAGTGAGCTTCGCAGGCTGCCACTCAGGCAGGAGCTCGGGCTGTGGCAGCCATGAGGAAGGAGGCAGGGGGTGGCATTGCTTTGGTAACTTAGAAAGGTTTTCTAGCAGACGCTTCTCTGACTGCTGTGAAAGTAATGCTTTCGGACCACAAATGAGAGCACTGAGGAAGGGTCAGAGAAAAGCGGGGTGCGGGGAAATGGTGACGAGGAGGAGGGAAGAGAGGAAGAAGAAGAGGAGGATGAAAAGAAGGAAGGAGGAGGTGCGGGAGGTGGGGGAGGAAAGCGGGAGGAACAAGGAGCAGGAATGCTATTTGTCCCCTCTGTGGTCACACCACATCTGGGTGGCAGGATACTTTACCCTTGTCTAAAGCCGGAGCCCTCAAGGACAGAGAATCCCCACACGCTCACTGCTGGAGAATTTAGGAGGATCGCTGAAGGTCACCTTAGACTATTGAGTACAAACAGAAGGGCCGCTTGCCCCGGCACCCTCTCCTGCTCCTTCTGCAGTCCCCAATGCTAACCTCAGAGCAGGGCCAGCCGGCATTCTCTCCTGACAGCCAGTGCCCTTTCGGACTTCACACCCCGTGCATCGCCGTGTCACGCCGCATTACTTCCAAATGTCATCAGCCATTTTGACGCATCTCAAAGCCCCCCGCCCCTGGGCATGCGTGCTCTCCAGCTCCAGAACCCACAGCCCACCATGTCACTGACATCACAAGGGGGACCTCCCCACCGGCACACCCTGGGTGGCGCTGCCTTCGGGAATTGAACTAGCTTATAAGGAAGCAAACATTTGAAGTTCGCCAAACACAAACCGAGTAAAACCTTAAGTCAATCAAAAGTGACTAAACATCGCTTTAGTCCAAATACATGTTTCTGAAAGGTCACAGCTGGTGTAATTATCCATGCTAGACTTAGCAGGCATTCAGCTGTGTGCTTAAGACTGCCAAGAACTGGAATACATTTAGAATCCTTAAGTAAGAGTCACCTTGTTTTCAGAAAATGCCTGGTTAAGTCGGGCTGGGGCCTGGAAGGAGGCGATGGGGGATGCCGATTGGAGCTGAATGACACTTTGAGAGAATGTATATGGGGAGTTCTTTGGAAAGGAAACAGCAGCACATGCCAGGGCCAATTTCTTATAATATGCGGGGCTGAAGCCGCACCCCCCCCCGCCCCCTCTTCAAAGAAAATAAGACCAGACAAGCACAAAAGACCACGAGGACAAAATGAGTGTCTGGGGAAATCAGGCCAGAGGAGGAGAAACAAGTCACTAAACCAGCCATGACACTAGGAGATGGTGGCCCTGCGACATGATGGCCCTGGCAGACACGGGAGCGGGGGGGCTCTGGCCAACTGTTTCCCCCCTCCCTCCCTTGGCACTCAGATATGGGCAGAGCCTGCTTGCAAAGCGTCTGTGTGAGCATGCGCCTTGCACTGTGGGGGCCGCTAAGTTGTTCCGCCGCATCCCAAGGAGGCTGCAGGAGCATTAGGCCTCCACAGCAGGATGGGAGGGTGGCGGAAGTTCCAGTCCTTGGTTGCACTTGACCTGAGCCGTTCTTTTCTGTCTTTACAGACGACTCTCGCCACAAGTCTGCCTAAAACAGGGATCTCCTACGAAACAGACACCTACTGTAAAGCCTGCTATAGATGCCTACTGTACTGCCTGCTGTGGACACCTACTATACTGCTACTATATTGCCTGATGTGGATACCTACTATACTGCCTGCTGTAGACACATCTATTATACTGCCTGATGTGGATACCTACTATACTGCCTGCGGTGGACACCTCCTATACTGCCTGCTGTAGACACCTACGGTAATGCCTGCTGTAGACACCTACGGTAATGCCTGCGGTAGAGAGGTGTTTGTTAGGGAGTTAGCACTCAGAGTGGGCAGTGCTGTCTGACTTTCTCATTCCGTGCCACCTCTGCATCATGCCACTGGAACATCAGGCACACAGTAGGTGCTTACTAAGTGCTTGCTAACAGATGACAGATGAATGAATGAGAGAACATCCAATGAAGAACAATGGGGCCCAGAGCTAGCAACTCAGCAAAGGGTTAGCCGCTTGGGCCTTTTCAATGGAGCTAACCATCGAGGAAGAATGAGACCTGGTCGGTGGTAGGAGCTCACAGAGACTGAAGTGATAGAATAGGATCTTGGGACAAGGACCACACTATGCTGTAGGATCCCTGACATCATTCATTGTCACTGTGGGAGAGAAAGGGGTTCTAGAATCAAATCTTCCCACCAGTTCCATCACCCTCCAGAGCGCCCAGGCCAAACTCACAGAGAACAACTCTATAGGGAAGGCAAGGCCAAGCAAGATCCCTAAAACTATGTCACTCCAGGAGCGATAGAACCAGAAACGAGACCAGGGACAAGGTACAGCAAAACATACAATACAATGTGAATTATCTTATATATTTTAAAGAAGATATCTAAGAATGCTGGAGGCCAAACTGAGGTAGTGGAGCATATGAATTTCCTGAGGCCAGTATCCCTGGGCTCAAAGCTATATTCCTACATGCACACTGCGGGGCTTAGAACCAGTGACCTTGACCATTCCTTAGTTCTAATCTTTTCTTTGGTGAAATGGCAGAGAATAAGGAAGGGCTGGGAGATGACTCAGTTGGTAAAGCACTTGCCTTGAAAGCCTGAAAACCTGTGTCCAACCACCCAGAACTGGCTTAAGCGGGGCATCCTGGCACATGCCTGTCATTTCAGTGCTGGGGAGACACAGACAGGAGGGTCCCTGGGACACACTGGCCAGCTAGAAGAGCCAAATAGGGCACTCTTCAGGCTTAGTAAGACTATCTCAAAACAGAGTTGGAAAGAAATTGGATCTCTAAAAAATATAATGGAAAGAGTATAGAAGTTTTATCAACCTCTGATCTTTCACATACGTACATAGATACACATATATCCCTACACACACACACACACACACACACACACACACACACACGGGGGGGGGATTAAAAAAACTCTTTTTCATGCAGTGATTAAAAAAAATATACTATCCAAGGTAAATCATCTATCAGGTAAATCATGGCAGTGGAATCATTACTGCCACGGACATACAACAGACAGCTGACATTTATTAAATGCTGGTGCAGGGTATTTATTATAGTTTTCGCATGATTGAAGTTAAAGTTTTTAGGAAGCACTTTCCCCCACCCAAAGCATACCACTAGGGGCAAGCCATTGACTCCTGGGGAAATTTACCCATGTAAAACTTCAGGAGCTGCCTGACAGGGCAGTCAAGTAGACAGGCTGTCAACTTAGGACTGGCGACATCTACACACGTGCAAATCTATGAGCAAGAGAATCCTAGGCCCTGCCCATCCCCACTGAATGGGGCCTATGTTTCCCAAGCAGACATGTTCCCCAGAGACCTCTGGGTGATTGTGATGCCCCTGTAAAGGTCATTAACCAAATAAGGACCAGGCTACAGGAAGTCCTCATAACCCCAAGTAGCGGGCCTCTGACCCTGTCACTGACAAGAGCATATTTTTTGAGATATGAAAGGATGCTCTCTTCCAAAGCCCAATGGCTCCAAAATGGCTCCAATGGAACGCCTACTAACTCCACAGGGGTATCTTCAAAGGTTGGCTTAGCAGAATGCTCATAAGAAAACACACACGCTCTCCTCTTCAGTGTAGCTGGAGAGGAGACCAGGCTTGACCAGGATGCTCAGCATAGCTCTTGAGAATGTCTCACCAAGAACAGCATTTGTCCAGGACTCCAAAACACCCACCATATTGCTCAGGCATGGAGTTCAAGCCCCTCAGTGCCATCAGGACATGTCACACAGTTATCAGAAATAACTCTGAGGTCCTACAAGTAGCTAAGGATAGTCCCTCTCCTCCAGCACTCCCAGAGAAAGACGTCCTACAGTGGTTGCTGGAGATAAGCAAACACTGTCAAAATGTAGATTATAAAGCAGGTAAAAAGACAATGTGTGTGGTTCTTTCTAGAATGATATGTGTACTACAAGGCTATTGTCAGGGTAGATGTTAAAACGAAAGAGTCATATGTAGCATATTTCCCAGGTAAACGTTGTACAGAGTGAGGAGGAGTACCAAGAAGCGATGGGTTTGAGCTGATTTAGTCTCTGTACAAATGAATCCTGGAGAGATGCCCAATAAACCTTCGCAGAATGAATCTTTATAGGACACACCTGTGTTTTGTCATGCCTGAGAGCTAGCCCCCTCCTCTCCTGTCTGTCTCTGTCTCTCTGTCTCTCTGTCTCTGTCTCTGTCTCTGTCTCTCTCTCTCTCTCTCTCTCTCTCACACACACACACACACACACACACACACACACACACACTTTAACATGGTCTGCCTATGACTATGGACATTTTGAGGTAACCATAAGTTGTTTTTTAAAAAAAAATATTAGAAATAATATCGGAGAAATACGCGAGGCTGGAAGAAAGGCTAACCCAGTCAAGGGAGAAAGGGGGGAGCCCTAAAACTAGAGTAAACTAGAGAGGTTCTCATTGAGCAATGATGAGACATGATCCCTTCTAATAAAATTAACAATAATGAACTTCTGAGCCAGAGAACCAGGAAGCGTGTGGCCAGTGAGCAGGCTCAAGGGGTGGGAATCTCAAATGTCAGCAAAGTTAACTACAAAAAAAAAAAAAAAAGACCTTAAGTGGATCAATCAGGGTTGAACGACTAGATAGACGGATTAAGTGGGCAATAAAAGCCGTGTTCTACTGACCTCTAACACGAGAGGGAGGAGATAATGAGCTAAGTAAAGCTGCTGAGGATAATAAGACCGCAATTACGGCCAAGTTCAAACTACCGAGTGCACATTAGAGAGCCCTCCAGATGACGGCGGGAGGAAATCCCAGAGCCGGCCCATGAATGCTGCCCCCCTGGTGATGGAGACCCATCCCGTTGCAGCTGCTTCGGACCAATGAGCGAACAAAACCATCACTGTGGGCCTTTCCGAAGGCCGGAGCGGCGCCGGTGGGGCACCATGCTGGAAGGAAAGGTAGAGAGGAGCAAAGACCATTAAGTAGGCAAACAGAAAGAAGTCAGCCATCTCCATTATCTCAATGGTGGAGACCACAGCACCTGAGCCTGTGTGCGCAGGGTGGTGATGAATCCTGGGATGTTCAGAAATGTATAAGGGCCCTACACGTATGCAAATATACATGTGGACTCGCGCAGGCACACACGTGTACACACGTGCATGTATGCGTGTGCATGCTTGGGTATCACGCATTTGCCTGGCATTCACACACAGGCATATATAGATCCAAAATGGGGCAAATTCACCAGGTTGGGAGAAAAGCTCAATCAATGACAGGTATAGTTTTCCTAAATATTAAAGGAAGAGCCCTTGCTTGGGCCAAGAGCGCAGGCTCCCTCCGGTTATATGGGTTCTTCCGCCGATAGTTATGTGTGATTCTTCGCTTAATCTCTTGGGTGAAATGAAGGCATGGCAGCTTTACTGCACTATTGATTCAAATTATTACTGTAATGACAGAGCCATCCAGGGAGTTGTCACTGGCTTCAGAGAGACATCCTGACGGCTGTCATGTACATTATTAAGGATGCTCTGCGAAGGAAGGCCCTGCCTGCTGGCCCTGATCCCGTTCCCCCAGACAGCCTTGGGGTATCCTGAACTCAGGCCCAGGTTCTGGGGAACCAGAAGGGAAGTTTTCCACGGCTATGAACTGTGGTATCACTGTGCAAAGGAGTCACCCTAATGGTGTGGCTCTGGTGTTTCCGGATCTGCAGTCCCAAAGACGTGATCAGAGGATCCCAAAGACAGGCAAGAACACAGCTTACAGGAATGGCCCCAGGAAAGCTAAGACATGTTCCATTCAGTCCTAAGGAAGTCAATGTATCTTTGATACAGACAATGTTAATAAAGGAGCTGGTAAGGAGTGATGAAGCTACAAGAGGAGAAGACTGAGCTCAAACTCTAAGAAACACACATCCATCTCACAGATGCACACACAGAGAGATATACATGCATTCACACACAGGCATATACATCTAAGAAAGAAACACACATCTCTCTCTCTCCCAGCTTTAAGACCTGCCAATGCCCCTGCAACCACTGTACCTGGGTCTGATTCACAAGGAGCCTTCAGGGAGTCGCCTCCTGGACTCTGGAATTGTGAGAAGGGAGGGTGTGGACAGTGGGCGGAGAAGGCAGTACTTACCTAGGCTCCCAAGCAAGAGGAAGAGGGAGGGAGCCCAGCAGGGCTGGTAGGCAAGCACAGCACAAATCACAGCCACGACATCACACGGGTGTCCCACAGATGTTCAGAACACAACTGTACTTACAGGAAAGACTCCTCCCTCTGTGAGAGAGCCGTCAGGGACACAGTGATTTAGTCATGCAGAGCTGTGGGTCCATGCCTGGGCAGTGCTATTCTGGGCAAGCCACTAAGGCCTCATGCTGTTTCTTTGAGTACATCTTTAGAGTTAGCCCTCTCCCTCAGTGCTGGCTTTCTCTGTGTTCCTGTCCATACTGTAGACGGATGACACCATTTTTTCTGAATGCTGCAAAACTGTCATAATACCCAATCCCCAAACATCACCTCCTTACTGATTCTCAGCCCTAATTCTAAGTTTCTGGGAAAGAGATAGGAGGTTCTAGTTTGGGTCAGAAGTGGACTCTGGCTTGATCACACTTGGTAAGCTGACTCCCAAACATCAACCCAAGAGGTCGGCCTTTCTCCGGCTGCTCCCTTCCCTGTGAGGACTATGCCACCAGTGGAGAGGAAGAAGATGGAACCGTGGCCCCTTTTCACAGAGTCACCAGGGAAGGCTACGCCCCTCTCCAATGCCAGGACTTCACTAAATGAGAGTGTCTCTTCTTTGCCGACTCCTAGAGTTCTATAGCCTCTGCTCACACCTCAGGACTAGGGTTTGTTGCCAGCCTGGCTGTTGCACACCCTCAGACACCTTGTGATCCCCACATTCTGTCCACATCACTGTGGGCAAACTGTACTTTGATAGACATTCCTCAAATTGACTCAAGTGTGCTATCAAATAAATGTCCCGCTGATAACAAATAAACACACATGACCCGGGAAATGGAGAAAGTTTCTGAATGAAAGAGACCCCTGGGTCATGTACCTCTAGGTTCCCCGAGAAGGGCAGGGAGATACTGTGGAGATGGAAGGTTCAATATGGCTTCTGCATTGCTACTGTTACGGTAGAATACACATCACTTACTCTGCAGAGCTTTTCCCTCTCAAAGGCTGGATATTGATAGACTGGAGCCAGCCGCCGTCCTCCATGTGGTCTGGACATTCTAGGTCTCTGATAGCACAGCCAGGAGCATCCTTATGGGCTCTCCAGGACTTCCCCAGCTCTTCACAGCCTCTACGAGGCTCAGTGTGGATTCTTTGCTTTGTTTAAAAACGAAGACACAACTGAAAAGTCTTTGCAATCTCCAGGTTCTGGGGCCAAGCGGCGGCGACACTGGCAAGAGGTCTAGAGTACTCAAAACCACTCTGGTTACTCAGAGGACACTCAAGGGACTGTCTCTGATGGCTGCCCAGAGAAGGTACGCATCTCTCCCCTGTGCATGGAGACGTTGGGGATCCATGTCAACATACAGAGAAATGTCACTGTTGGCATAATTGAAGCTGCCTAGACTTTCCATTGCTGGCCTCTGCTGTTACAAATGACCAAATTCCCCTGTCCTCCTCCCTATATGCACACTCTTGTCAGTTGTCAGGAAACCCCACCAGCCTGCTGTCGCAATATCACGAAGGGGTTGTTCCTATTTACATCTGCAGTGCTCCTGAAGTCGCTGAGGGCACCAGCTACAAGAATTCAATCCCCGCTCCCATGTTCTCCCTCCATTCTGAGAACGCAGGCCTGTTACAAAGCAACGGTGTGACCCTCCCAGCACAGAGGTTAAACATGCACATTCTCCATGACAGAATACATCCTTCCACGTAGCGGAGGTCGTTTTTTTCTAAAATTAAAAGCAAACATCAAGTGCTATCGGTTTTCCTGACCAAGAAAAGGCTTACAGGATAAAAATGAAAAAAAAAAAAAAAAAGGAGAACATAAAGATTATCCTACCAAGCCAATAATTTTCTATTTTACTTTTCTTGGCTTGTTTAAATATTTGTGGTCACAGTATGGGGTCCCACTCAAACTACAACATTTCCAGACACTTGAGTCTATAACCGAGCTACTGGGTGACCTGTTACCAAGGAAACAATGATCCCTTCTCTAAGTGCCCCCACACGGTGACCTTTCAATAACTTTAGGGAAGTTGGGATTGACTCAGAAATATAATTCTGTTGCTTAATAGCTGTGTGGCCTTGGGCATCTCCGGGTACCTGCCTGAGTCTGTTTTCTGATCTGAAAATGGGGACTGGTGATAGCAGTTCTTTCAGAGTGTTTGTAAGCACCAAATGAGATCTTCTGGGTAGTAGGTGGTGTGTATCCCGCCACAGTAAGACTCAGTGAATGTGATGTGATTCTGCTAAGATGGATTTTTAAAAAATTAAGCCCAATTTAAGGGCTGAGTCCTGAAGGCATGAGTCAAAGACAACAAAACCCTCACAACCTTTACAAAACTCTATGAGGAGCCAGGTATGGTAGCTCACATCTCTAAATCCTAGCCTGTAGTCCAAATAGGGGAGCCTGAAGCAGGGGGTCAGTCTGCATGTACTACCTAGGGAGTTTCAGGCCAGGCTAAGCTACAGAGTGCGATCTGATCCCAAACTAAAACATTGCTGTAAGGGGCTGGGAAGATGGCTGTCTGGATAGGAGCACTAGATGCACAATCTTGAAGCACTGGGTCCAAATCCCCAGCCCCTATGTAAAAAGCTAGGCATGGTTACACAGACCTTAGCACCAGCACTGTGAAGGGTGGAGATAAAAAGGCAGGCTGGAGCTCGTTGGCCGCCTGCCTAGCTCTGGATTCCATTAGAGACCTGTCTCAAAGGGCTAAGGCAGGGAATAAATAATAAATCAATACCTGACATCTTCCTCTGGCATTTGCATATGCGCATGTTTGCAAACACACAGGTGCGCACGCACTGCCTCTACCAACACACAAACAGCCATGCGAGAATCCAGACGCTAAAGCGACGTCCTCCTGGACTCTGACGCCATTACGGCTGCTTGCTGATTGCCCCAAGGCCCGCTTGGAATGCTGACCCTGACTGCTTGCCTGCTCCTGACACTTCAGGCTTCAGCAAGACGCATCCCCCTCGGATGTGTCGTGAAAGCCACCCTTTTCCCACAGTGAAAACACGGGACCTCTATTTTCAGTGGGCACCTGCTGAGGTGGTGACAGCTTGCAGGCGCCCACCCACACAACTTGGCCCAGTTTCCCCTGGGATGCATAGCTCTCACCCCTGGTTTTACTCCGTAGACATTTCCTGGATCTAAAAAGGCTCAACCCTGGAGTTCTAGCCTTGGCATCACCGTGTTCCCACTGCAGAGACTGATTCTCTAGCCCAGATGGCAGCTGTCAAATCTACCTCACTCTGAAATCTGCATCAGTCTAAATCTCCAAATGATGATTATGTTAAAAAAAAAAAAAGTAAAATCTGCTCATTAATTATGACCTTGTAACTTTCAAGTAAGGGCCATTTGAGAGTCTCATGAGGGGTCAAGTTTCTGTACCAGAAGACAGACTACAGGTATGAACCTAGGTTCAAACATGCAGGGCACTTGCTCCAGTGCCCTAGCCTCTCTGAATTCCAGTCTCCTTATTTGAGAGAGGGATGCTCATGTCTTCCAAAAGGAGCACTGGCCACCCATGCAGGGTACTACTGTCCGATCGATCTCCTTTTAAGACAAAGATGTAATTATCTTACAAAGTATTAAAAGGCATTCCAAGTGTGCTTACTTTTTTTTTTTTTTTTTAGTTTTTCGAGACAGGGTTTCTCTGTGTAGCCCTGGCTGTCCTGGAACTCACTCTGTAGACCAGGCTGGCCTCGAACTCAGAAATCCGCCTGCCTCTGCCTCCCGAGTGCTGGGATTACAGGCGTGCGCCACCACGCTCGGCTTTTTTTTTTTTTTTTTCTTTTTTCTTTTGGCTTACTTTTGATATACAACCTACCTCTTGTTTTTTCCTGTCCCTCAACCTACATTTCCTACTTAGATCTTTAATCCTCAGTACTACCCCCCCATACCTCCACTTACATATCACACAGGCTCAGCTGTCCCCCTCTTAAGATCTCTTCCCTTCTCCCCTCTCAGGGGCCCTTTATACTTTTCTGATCTGTTCAAATGAAACATACAAGCCATGATCCATAACCAAGAGAGAAAACTCTTGTCTTTCTGGTCTGGGTTGCCCTGCTAGGTATATTTTGCCAGATCCATCAGTTCTCCTAAAAGTTTCACGATCCCACGTATCTTTACATGGAATCATTGTATATGTGCCACATCATTATCCGCCCATCAACTGATAGGCATCATCGTTCAAGCAGGATGTAGAGTCCTTTGGGTGGATGCCCAGGAGTTGATGTAGTTGGGTGCCATGGCAGCTCTGTTTTTAGATTTTTTTTTTTTTTTTTTTTAGAAAATTACCTATTGTCTTCAATAGTGGCCACACCAATTTACGCTCCCATCAACAGTGAACAAGGGTTCCTATTTCTCCAAATCCTCGCCAGCATCTGTTGTTATTTGGTTTAGGTATTTTTGTTTGGTGGGTTAGTTGGTTTGTCCGTTATGCTTTGGTTGGTTTGGGTGTTTTTTTTTTTTATTATAGCCATTCTGACTAAAGGGAGATGAAATCTCAAGTCATTTCACAAGAGTACCTGCTTCACAGTGATACTCTTAACATGCTAGCAACCCCCATTATTACCATTTCTCATTGTGCTTCATCTTGAGTCAAAGAGGAGAGCATCCTTGGATGGATGCAAGCCATCCTTTCTAAAGGAATATGAAGAGTAACATTCCTCTACTCTGGTGAATAAGATATGGCAACACTGAACTGGGTATGGTCACAGTGAAAATTAAGAGACACCAACACATTTAAGTGGCATGTATAAAATAGGGTTTGCAGGCTATGAAGACTTCCATTGTACAAGACGGATGGGAAGGGCAAAGGACCCTCAGCCTCTAGTCTAGTCTATATTCACCCCCGATGGAAACAGCTACAGTCCAGGAGGAGGACTCAGAGGAGGATCTGTGGGAAAGGATAAGGAATCAACGGCAGTCTATAAACTTTCAGGGAGCACCTGCTCGGAATGGGAAACGAGTAGTCGTTCACTCAGAATGCAGAAGTGCACAGACTGGAGATGTGCTAAAGACATTAGTCATCGGAGAGATGCAAAGTACATGCACAATGAGACACTAAACCAGCCGGGTCTAGAAAGACTCCAACGCCAAGTTTCTTCGTTACTTTTCTTACTGCTTTGACAGAGTAGCTGACAACAATGGCTAAAGTTAGAGCTGATTCTCGTTCACATTTGAGAGTCCATCTTAGCAGGGAAGGTACAGTGACGAGAGAGGCCCTTGGCTGTGACAGCAAGAAGACAAAGCAGCTGGTCACACTGTCTCTAGGGAATTAGCAAGAGCTTAAGGCTTGAATCCTCTGTCTGAAGGAGTATGCATGCACATGTGTGTGCGTGTGCATGTGTGTGTGCATGTGCGCACGTGTGTGTACATGAGCGTGACTGTATGTGCGTGTGTGCATACCTGTGTGAGTGCCTGTATGTATAGTATAAGCAGGAGCATGTGCATGCCTGTATGTACATGTGTGTGCATGTATGTGCGTTTGTGTATTTATGTGCATGTTTTATTCAGTCGAAGCCCAACATTCATGGGACAGTACAGCTTACAATCAGCGTGGCTCCTCCCTCCTCGGTTAAACCTCTCTGTGGATACCCTCAGATGAGGATACACCGAGGCATGCCCAGAAGATGTTCCTCCTAATTGATTACAAATCTAATTAACAAGGATGATCAAGCATCACACGGAGAACTAATAAAGACACGTGAGAGTCAGAGAGGTCGCCCACTGCAGGCAGGAGTTGAGTCTGACAGGACCATATAGGAAAAAGTTTGGTTGCACTGACTGAAGCTGAAATAGGTCAAGCAGTTCCATTCACAATGCGAATGAGTGTCAAATCCCCAGAACTCCATGACCAGAAATGTTCATAGGGACATCGCTGCAAACAATGGTTGCAGATTGAAATGCAGGATGAATAAATTACAGTGTTCTCCAAACACCATCTCAGTTTATAATCCAATAAAAAGAATCTAGATAAACACATACAAAAAACATTATGACACAGTGTATGATATTGACACAAAGTGTGAGAAAAAGCAAAATTGACCAGCAAAAAAAAAAAAAAAAAAAAAAAAAAAAAAAAAAAAAAATCACCACCAAGTCCTGCAGGGCAAAGTTATACATCTATTTGTGATGATGTAACCTTAATATAAGAGTAATTAAAACAGCACAGGGCTCAAATGGTGAAATCCACACAGGAGAGACAAGCTGGCTCCTGAAATGCCCTGGGCCTGGGAGACTGAGGGGACTCATTACTCGGAGTAATGTGAGAGCAGCCATGGCCTCTCACAGGCTTTCAAACACTCACGCAGGCAGCCATGCCTGGAGTTAAGTAAGGATGCTCTGGGCTTTGTCAGGCGTGGGCCCTGTGGAGTCTTTGCTGTGTGTCAGAGGGTGCCAAATGGTATAGGTAAACAAAAAGGAAGATGTGTCTCCTGCGATGTCTCACACGGCAAGTAGCAAAAGTCGTCTGTGCCAGGAGTGCCACTAGAGGAAGCCACAGCTCCCAGGAGCTCTCCCAGGGGATGGCTTTGATGACACTCAGTCAGTGATAGCCAGTGGCTTAGACCTCCCTGTAGGAGTTGTGTGGGCGTGCTCACCTGAGGCCCTGCCACAGTGTGGCTCCTTCCTCTGCACAGATGAGTGGACGGCTTCTTTCCCAGGCCTGCCCTTTCTGAGAAGCAAACCGTCAGCCACTGGCAACAATAACCAACCTCGAATCTCCCCAGATTAGCCCTAGATATTAAATCAGCTCACGCCCATCTGGAGGGACACAGGCTGTGCTCAGACCTTAACATTTATGAAGGGAAAGGTGCTCCGGAGATAACAAGTTTGTATGGAGTGTTTGGGGACCACCCCTCCCTCATGTGGCTGGCTCTTAACCGGAAGCCTACATAATGTCATCTAAACAGACGGGTGGAGAACGCTAGAGAGATGGCCCAGTGGTTAAGAGTACTTGCTGTCCTCGCAGAGGACCACAGTTCAATTCCTGGGACAAGTGACAGACAGCTTACAACTGCTCGGGTGATGCTCCAGTTCCGGGGGAAAGGACACCCTCTTTTGGCCTTCACAGGTACCATATCTAAATGGTACCATACTAAATCCAATAGATTTGATTTGGTATACATATCTATACCAAGACACATACACATACAGAAACCTTTTTTTTAAAAAAAATTACAGAGATGGATGAAGCCTGGACCAGACAAACCCAAGCTTCATTGACTAGGAAACAGTCTATCGCTGCCCCCAGCAGGAGAACCCTACTGAACTGAGGCTCAGCCACTCCTGCCCGCCCCTCTGCTCTGTGCATATTCCCAGTCAAGAGGGTTCAAGGCTATCGACTGCCTCCTCTCAGCAGGGAACAGAAGCTACAGCTCCACTCCCCTCCCCCAACTCCCCACCACAGACCCCGGATTTGAAGATTAAATGACCAGGAATAGGAATTCCACTGGGGAGAGGGCAGTTGTCTCAGTCAGGGTTTCTATTCCTGCACAAACATCACGACCAAGAAGCAAGTTGGGGCTGAAAAGGTTTATTCAGCTTACACTTCCACACTGCTGTTCATCACTAAAGGAAGTCAGGACTGGAACTCAAGCAGGTCAGGAAGCAGGAGCTGATGCAGAGGCCATGGAGGGATGTTTCTTACTGGCTTGCTTACCGTGGCTTGCTCAGCCTGCTCTCTTATAGAACCCAAGACTACCAGCCCAGGGATGGCACCACCCACAAGGGACTAGTCCCTCTCCCCTTGATCACTAATTGAGAAAATGCCCCGGAAGCTGGATCTCATGGAGGCACTTCCCCAACTGAAGCTCCTTTCTCTGTGATAATTCCAGCCTGTGTCAAGTTGACACACAAAACCAGCCAATACAGAAGTCTATTGGATTTAGCATGCCTTGGCTTGGAAACAGGCACATACAAGCTGGGACCCGAAGGAAAATGACCAAGACATAGTAAGTATGGGTTTTATCCCC
Organism: Apodemus agrarius; assembly: GCA_964023405.1. NCBI lineage: Eukaryota > Metazoa > Chordata > Mammalia > Rodentia > Muridae > Apodemus > Apodemus agrarius. The sequence continues at coordinate 11,262,733 of OZ030024.1, forward strand.
AGACAGATCCATAAACACCATATCAGAAGGAAATCTGACCCAGGACGTTCTTTTCCCCTGTGGGGCTTGCATCACTTCTTCAGGATTACCTGTGGATCGTCACCACTGCCATGCCTCCTTCTCCTTCCCCGCCCACCGCTCGAGAGCAGAGACCACACTGGGCTTGTCTTACTGATCCCAGCGCCTGGTCCACTAGCTGCTGCTTTGCACGTGTCCAATGTCGGCAATGTGTATGTGTGCACATGTGCATGAGTGGACACGTGCCTCCTCAGCCCAGCTGAGTACCTACACCCACTGAGTAGGTACCGTGGCAGCCGATTTCCTCCAGATGCTGAGAACACAGCGGTAAGCAGAACAGACAAAAGTTCCTGTCCCTGCGAAGACGATGCAAGAGTGAAGAAAGGGCTAGACAGACGAGAAGATAAATAAAAGAGGAGGAGGGGTGGCTGTCGTGAGAGAGGGACAAGGAAGCAGGTGAAGAGGGCAGAGAGTTACCAGGGATCTTGGTGTAGGACGGAACCACGAAAGCCTTGTTCAGACCTGACACCTCGCAGAGTGCTGAAAAGCCATTGTTCGCTCCAAACAGAGCTCGACCTGACCTGACTGATGTGCTCGCAAAGGATCAGGAAAACTTGGTTTGGCTTTAGAATTCAAAGCGGAGGTGTCCATTGGATCCAGGTGTAAGTACCAAAAACCAAACCAAAACAAAAAACAAAAAACAAAAAACAAAAAACAAAAAAAGCCAATCAGGTACCTGGCTGGGGACAAGAATAAAACGGATGCTAAAGTTGCCCATAGGGAAAAATATATTCTAATGGCATCAGACAGGCTGGTTCAGGCTTTCCTGCCACAAAGCCGTTGATGGCACCAGCACCTGCACTCCTCCTGTTTTGGGACAGACGTGAAGGGGTATCTGAAGGGTTACGATTTAAATGGTGACTATGACCTGAACCCAGATTCAGCCTGAAGACATCCAGAGGCTGTGGATTTAGGGTTCAGAGTAGTTCATAGAGTGTTGGGGAAAGACACACCAGAGTGGGGGGGGGAAGATAGCTCTGGGGGACCTTCTCATCGCCAGGGCCACCATGCTGGAGTCGAGGGCAAGCGGCTGAGAGCTCATATGCATCCCCAAGAGGGTGCTGCCCTGGTCTTCTTCCCTCTACCCAGCATGAGTCCTGCCCTTCCTCTTCACCTCTTTGACACCTTCCTCTGTCAGATGGGGTTCTCCGAACGCTACCACTCAGGATTAGTTTTCGTGAGCAGCTCGCTTCTGAAAGATTTATTTTATCATTTTAATTGGTGTTTGTGTGTGTGTGTGTGTGTGTGTGTGTACATACATATGTGGGGACATGTGAGTGTGAATGTCTGCAGAGGTCAGAGGACGTGGATACCCCAGGAGCTGGAGTGACAGGACTTTGAGAGCAGTCTGTGTTGGTTCTAGAAATCCAACTTGAGTACCCTGGAAGAGCAGTGCATGCACTTGACCATTAACCCATCTCACCACGGCAGTGGCTTTGTTTTATGGCCATCTCTAGTGGCCAGAGGGAAGCCTTCACTTCTGGTGCTCCAACTTTCTTTGGAGGCAGAGGCAGTCGGTATTTCCCTGTCCCGCAAACTGCCGCAGGCACCTCCCGTTTGCACCGTCCAGAGTCCTTCCAGTTCAGAGTGGCGGATTCCTGTGTTTCCAGCTGCCACACGCCTGGATGCATAGTGTATTGGCTGGCTCTGTGTGTCAGCTTGACACAAGCTGGAGTTATCACAGAGAAAGGAGCCTCCCTTGAGGAAATGCCTCCATGAGATCCAGCTGTAAGGCATTTTCTCAATTAGTGATCAAGAGGAGAGGACCCTTGTGGGTGGTACCATCACTGGGCTGGTAGTCTTGGGTTCTATAAAAAAGCAAGCTGAGCAAGGCAGGGGAAGCAAGCCAGTAAGGAACATCCCTCCATAGCCTCTGCATCAGCGCCTGCTTCCTGACCTGCTTGAGTTCTAGTCCTGACTTCCTTTGATGACAAACGGCAGTGTGGAGATATAAGCTCAATAAACCCTTTCCTCCCCAACTTGCTTCTTGGTCATGATGTTTGTGCAGGAATAGAAACCCTGACAAAGACACATAGCCAGTGGCCCCAGATGGCGGATGAGAATGAGGGTGATGGCTGGGTATACAGAGCATAAGCAGAGCCTATGTCAGGCAGACCTGGGCCAGGCACATGCGTGGTTAAGATGGGGGTGCCATCTGTGTTGCTGTGACTGCTGAAGTGGTAAGGTGTAAATCAACTGTCACTCATCGTCAGGGAGGCCACCGCACAGGAAGAGCCCACCTGTGAGTTCAGCCATTACAGAAAATGTAGAAATAAGGTCCAGAAGAGCTTTAAGGCCATCTCATCAGGGCACCCACCCCCAGACTTTTTATGTGGGTGCTGGGGTTTGAACTCTGGCCCTCGAGCTTGCATAAGCAAGCACTTTAACCAACTGAACCACCATCCCAGGCCCCTAGTCCCTCTCTCTTGTTTGACACTTTAGGCAGAAAGTCTGTCACAACGGAAAATTCATGATGTGTACTGGTAAGACCCTGTCATCACCTTCCCTCTGGGGAACAGACGGCCCTAATATTCAGCTTATCCAAACAGAGTTACACTTTGCTGGTGCTGCTTTACTATTTTAATTTCTACTAACGTCGCAGAGTAAGAGGTGAGAAATGCAGACTTCAGATTCCGACAGCTTGGGTTGACATTCTGACCTCCCCACTCACTACTAAAGCCTTTTAAGCTACAGTTCTCTTGATCTACCCAAGAGAGGTAATGGCGGGCCCCTGCTTCAGCTGACAGGTTTAAGAATTCATTGAGATAATGAATGCACTGTGCTCACACCACAGGGCCAGAGCACTGCTCTTCCTCCGGGACAACAGACAGGAAGGACTCTTTCCCTCTGGTGTCACCCCAAGCCTTTGCGCTATGTCTCTACAAATGGCTGTTATCACTACTTCCTCAGAAACAGCTCCAAACTCAGAGTGGCGGTCACTGGGTCTTCACGCTGGTGAAAAAATGAAAAATATTTGTATTTATGTGCAGTGTCTGTATGTATATGCATCGTGGGGGTACAGGGCTAAAAGAGGGCATTGGGTTCCCTATAATTGGTATTACAGGCAGCTGTGAGCTGTCTGACATGGGTGCTGGGAACTGAACTCTGGATCGCTGAAAGAGCAGCAAGCGCTCTTAACCACTGAGCCATCTCTCCGGCCCCTGACACATTTATTTCAAAGGTGTTGCTAAGTGCTTCCTGTGGGAAGCGGGTGCAGCAATGTCAGCCAAGATGGCGCCCTGGCTGTACGCCAAGCCGCATGATCCCTGCATGTTTACCAGATCCTGCGCAGTCGTGCTCTGATTGACTACGCCCTGACCGACAAGACAGAACGTGAGGTGTTGTGCTGATTGGCTGCGAGCCTTGCGCATCATGCGTGCCTTGTGCTGATTGGCTGTGGAAGATGGTGTGGGTGGGAGGCAAGAGTCGGCTTGGGGATAAAAAGAAGAGAAACTGAAATAAAAAGTGGAAGCTGCTTGGAACCCTACTTAGCGTCTGTGTCGTTCTTGTCTCTGCTGGTCAGAGACTCTGGCACTTCCATTGGGTCTCTTAACCTGGAGATCACCAAGTGGGACAGGCTGGCTTAAAACAGCCTCCACAGATACGTACAGCTGAGACTGCCTTCCATGCACTGGGATAGTACACACACACCCCACCACACCCAGCTGTTCTTTTATACAGGTTCTGGGGACCACTGTACGCTTGTGCAGGAAGCGCTTTACCAACCAAGCTCTTTCTCCAGCTCAAACAATATATATTGTTTAATTCTTTCACGGACCTGACCAAAATAGGCAACGGGAGGCATTTCCACCTCCTCTCACCCAGCTAGTCACCCTTCCGTTCTGCAGCAGGTAGACTTCTCTTCCCTGGGGGTGGGATATGCCCCGCCTCTGTGCGGCGTCAGGATGACCTAGCAGCGGGATGGATGGAGAAGCCTGATGCGAATCTGTCTTTGATGTTTCTTTTTTGTCCTCGGTCTTTTGACGAAGTCAGACTCATCCCTCCCATAAGCAGCCAAATGAGTAAACTGCTAAGTTTGCATCGCCCAAATATCGGGCCGCTCACCACTGCTCTCCCTTCTCCCCGTCTTGACCATGTAGCAAGAGCACTTGACCAAAAGGCATCATCACTGTTGTCATTGTCGTCATCGTCATCATCATCACCACCACCACCACCACCATCACCACCATCATCATCATCATCATCCTAGAAACTGTGCCATTTGAGGGATGTCCCTGCATGGAGCTGAGGAGAGAGGTGTGAGGGACATGGAGCCAGCAGATCCCGTTTCCAGTTCCCAGGGGCAGTTCTAATTAAAAGACGGAGGTTCCGTCACAGTTACAGTATCTAAGGGATGGCATTTGACTCTGAGAACTTAGTGTTTCTTCTGTCAAAGAAATTAAAAAAAAAAAAAAAAATTCTGAGCATCGAGTCACCAAAGGAGAAATTCTAAATGCTACATCGGGGGTCGGTGGGCTGGGGCAAGTAGCTGACTTAAGGTCTAAAACTGCAGCTTCCCCAGCCACACGAATTAAATTTACAGTCAGTGTTACACGCCGACAATGCCAAAAACTGAGACCCCAGAACCCTCCCAAGAGCATGAGTTCACGAGCAAGGGAGCCTGGGAGGGTGCGGCTGGAGAGCAGAGGTTCCTCAGAAAGCACACTTCTGGAACCATGGCTGCAGGCTGCCCATGCAGGTACAGGTTACCCAAGAAGAAACAGACCCGTGATCTCTGTCTCTAAAGGCCATACGGCGTGGAATTTGTCCTCCCGTGATGAATGTATTCGTTTCTGAGAGCTGACCCCTCAGTCCTAGAAATAAGAATCTGACTTTTCCGGCAAGGCAACACTCCCTCCTTCTCTCACACGCGGATCCCATCACTAAACCTCACGAGGCTTGTTATAAAAATACAATGTCAACGTATTAACACGAAATGATAAATGACCGGTACGGGGACTTTGAAAAGTTCTTCCAATTAATCGTCCTTCCTCCTAGAGCCTGACATACAAAGGAGACTCATTATCTAAAAGTTACAAACTCCTAACGTGCTAGACGGTGGTAGGAGCGCCACACACAATAAACTGCCATTGTACTCTGAATGTGGCCTTGCCGATGCGACAAAGTCAAATCTCTCTTTTCTTCTACCATCTATATAGATATCCTTGACAGCAGGACAGAATACTCCAAGGCGAGCAGGAATGACTCTTTCCTGATTCTCCAAGAATCATTCTCTCTGGCCTTCATGAACAGATTAAAATCTTTTTGACCAAGTTTTAAAATTACATTCATCATTTACTTACATACAAGTATGCGGGTGAGTGTACATATCTGCATATTGGTACCCATGGGGACCAGAAGAAGGTGTTGGGTCCCCTGGAGCTGGGGTTATAGGTGACTATGAGCCATTCAGTGTGGTACTTGGAACTGAACTATCATCCTCTGCTGAGAATTCTCTCTACTCTGTTGCCCAGCATTTTTTTTTTATTACATGTGTTTATTTATTTCACTAGACTGTTAAAGCATCTTACAAGCTCGGTGTCACCTACTCTTCTCCAGTTAAACCCATAATCTGTTGATTTTATAGCTTTATCTCAGATTATCACCTTGTTCTCCTGATTTCCTGGCTTTTTGATAAGCTCACATAAACACCATCGAGTAATTTTTACAACACATTAAACCATGAGTTCCTCACTAGGTCATTAAAACAACAAACAAACGGTTTCCTCAACTAAAGCAGGAAAGTCATGTTTTTCTGAAAATAGAATAAGCAGCTTTTGAAATTTGACATTGACAGTACTCATTAAAAAGAAAAATCACATTTGTTCAGAGTCCTAAGGAGGCATGTGTGTCCTGGTTTGCTTTTGATTGCTGTGAAGAAACCCCATGATGAAAAGCAATGTGGGAAGGAAAGGTTTATTTGACATAAGCCTCCAGGTCATAGACCATCATGGAGAAAAGTCAGGGTAGGGCGGTGGTGGCGCACGCCTGTAATCCCAGCACTTGGGAGGCAGAGGCAGGTGGATTTCTGAGTTCGAGGCCAGCCTGGTCTACAGAGTGAGTTCCAGGACAGTCAGGGCTACACAGAGAAACACTGTCTCAAAAAACAAAAAACAAAAAAACAAAAACAAAAAAGAAGAAAAGGAAAGGAAAGGAAAGGAAAGGAAAGGAAAGGAAAGGAAAGGAAAGGAAAGGAAAGGAAAGGAAAGGAAAGGAAAGGAAAGGAAAGGAAAGGAAAGTCAGGGTAGGAACTCAAACCAGGACCCGGAAGGCAGGAGCTGAGGCAGAAGCCGGTGGAGGAGGATGCTTACAGGCTTCCTTACTTAGGACTTCCTCAGTCTACTTTCTTGTAGCACTCAAGACCAAGTTCAGGGTGATGCCACCCATGTGATCTGGGCCCTGCCACATCAAAAAAAAAAAAAAAATGCTAGCACAGACCTGTCTACAAAACAATCTGATGAAGGCCCTTTGTCACCTGCCCTTCCCTATTCTCAAAGACCTTTCCTGTATCAAGTTGAAAAACAAAAATCTAACCAGGGCAGCATGGCTGAAAGATAGGCTAAAGCAGGAAAATGCCACTGGTCCGCATGTTCTTCTCCTGTTGACCCTTCTAACTGAAAGGCATCCTGGTTCTTCAAGTACAAGAACAAGCCGTGTCCAGATTGTGGCTGACTCAAGGGAACAAGGCAGCCGTCTCCTACTGACAGGTAAGTTGATGCTTAGCTGCTCCCTGGACCCTTGTCCCTCTCAGGACCTAAACCCTAACACCAACCCTAACCCCAAACCCTAATCCTAACCCTAACCCTAAATCTAACCCCTAACTCCAAACTCTAATCCTAACCCGTTACTAACCCCAAACCCTAACCATATCCTGCTTCCACACATGATTCAGGCAGCCCTGATGGGCTCCTACTGTATGTTATGTCCTGGCTTGCATCTTGATCATATGATGGTCAGGAAGAACATAGAGAAGTGGCCCCCAATCATCCTAATACTGTGACCCTTTAATATAGTTCTTCATGTCATGGTGCACCCCCCCAAACATAAAATTATTTCGTTGCTACTTCATAAATTAATTTGCTACTGTTAAGAATTGTAATGTAAGTCTCTAATACGCAGGATATCTGATGTGACCCCTGAAAAAGAGTTGCTTCGACTCCCAAAGGGGTCAAGACCCATAGTTTGAGAACCATTGGCATAGAAAGTACTGGAAGAGCCAGATCCACACAAACACTTACACATCTCAAGTGTGACAAGGTCAACATGGTTACTGGATGCCTTAAGAGCAAACCCACTGCAGGGGAATGTAGTCTAGTCTGAGAGATCCAATCTCTTGAACAGATTGATAGATGTTTCAATGAAGAGCCAAAGATGGAAAGCTGAGAATGCATAGCCGGAAATTCAGCAGAGGGCAGACACTGTTCCGCAGAGATGAGCATGAGATGCAGAAAAACATGGGCACAGTCCCTGGACCAAGAGGAGTATGGCAGTAGTGACATGACCAAGAACAAGCGGCAGTGGGAGTCAGGCAGGGGACATAACTCCTATGAACAGAATATTCTGTCAGCATAATAGAGATACAAGGGAAGTTTTGTTTGTTTTTGGTTTTTTTTGTTTGTTTGTTTTTTGTTTTTTCGAGACAGGGTTTCTCTGTGTAGTTCTGGCTGTCCTGGAACTCACTCTGAAGACCAGGCTGGCCTCGAACTCAGAAATCCGCCTGCCTCTGCCTCCCAAGTGCTGGGATTACAGGCGTGCGCCACCAACGCCCAGCTACAAGGGAAGTTTTTAATCATCTATTCATTCCTTTAGTGGGTGTTTGCTTAGAGACCTGATGCAGGTTGCCCTAACAGACAAAAACAAAAGTCTCCCTGAAATCACGTCTGAAAACAGATGAAATTAAAAACATCTTTCAAGATATATACACACACTCACACACACACACACACACACACACACACACACACACACCTGTATACCCACATGTATACACATCATCATTATCAACATCATCACCACCACCATAACCATCATCATCATCAAACACCCAAAATCTTATCTTTTACATGTTGACTACAACTTTGGCTCAAGAGATATCCTTAGAACCTATCTATCTGACCTTATTTGGCAAACAGGCCTTTGCAGATACAATCAAGTGTGTGGCTCTGATCTAATATGACTGACACCCTAATAGGAAACAAACTAGTGAATCTGGGCACAGTCACACAGGCTTGTGGTCCTAGTTCTGGGCAGGTAGAGGAGGATTAGAAAGAAGGTCAAGGCCATCCTCAGCTACATATAACAAGTTTGAGGCCAGCTTGAGGTACATGAGACCCTATCTCGGAAAAAAAGTAGAAGAGGGAGGGTGGAGGGAGGGGGAGGGGAAGAAAGAAAAGAGGGAGGAGGAGAGAGAGGGAGGAGGAGACAGAAGGAGCAAGCAGTGAAACAGAGATCAGATCGATCCATGTGCAAATCAAAGCATGCTATGTAAGTTACTCTTCTGTTGCTGTGGTGACAACTTAGGGGAGAAAGGGTTTGCTTGGACTTACAATTCTGGAAGGACACCATCCATCATGGCGGGGAGAGTGTGGCAGCAGGAGCAGGACGCTAGCCTGGCAGGCAGGAGGCAGAGTGATCACATTACATCCTCGCCCAAGACATAGAATGCAAGAACAAGAAGTTGGGTCAGAATATAACCCCTCAGATTCCGCCCCAGTGGCGTACTTCCTCCTGGCAGTTTCCATCTCCAAACAAGCCACCAGTTGGGGACCAAGCATGCAAACCCATGGACCTATGGGGGATATACTTCATATTCAAGTGACAACATCCTTTAAAGCTTGCCAAGTATAGCCAGAAGGAAGAAGAGAGCCCAGAAGGGGTTCTTGCTCCACATATACTGACAGGAAGGAACCTGGCAGTCTTTACTTCTGACTTCCAGTCTCCTGATCTGACCAAAGAGTCATCATGTTGCTCTAAGGCAAGCCACCTTGTGGTATTTTGTTATGGCATCCTGTTAGACATGATCTGAGATGTCCTCCCTGGACCCTGCTTTGAAGTTTGGTCCCAAGCTCATGGTGTGATGTTGGGAAGCTGGGAAACCTTTAGGACACGGGGCTTAGGTGATACAATGTCACTGGGGTGGCCTGTGGAGATTATACCCTCCCGGCTGTCTCCTCCTGTCATCCTTGACCCACAGTGGTGTGAGGGCTTCCACAGGCTCAATAAGAGAACCAACTCAGCTTCTCCATATTTTCCAATCCGGGGAGAGAGCCCTGGCTCCATTGACCTTTCTCCTGAACCACCTTGTAATTCTGTATAGCACCCTTTTCCTGAGACACCCGACCATCTCCAGCAAGGGTGCATTCTCCCTTGCTGCCGTGAACCGTAGGCCTAATTTTATTCAACTCTAAGTGTTGTACTTGTGACGTTGGCTGCAGAGTACAAGCAAGAATTGATATCATTACTTTGAAAATGTTTGGGAATCTTTGCCTACTTTGAAAATAGGAATGGTAGTTTAGACTCAACCACTCTGGCCAGCTTGAACGAGTGCATGTGTGCATTAATGATATGGAAAGGTCTTTATGTTGGTATTATCCATAATTGGAAAACTACATTAACCCAAGTGTCCATCGACAGCAGAAATGAATGAACCATGTGCTATACCATGCCCATAGACTCTTAAAGCAGTGAAAAGGAACAAATTATTGCTTCTGCCTTAGTGTGTCAATCAACTGATGCTGAATATTAAAGTACCCTAGCATGAAAGTTTGTACATTGTCTGCCTCAGTTTATATCAGATGCAAAAACAGGCAGAATTGATGAATGAAGGGAAAGTCGAAACGCTAGTAATTTGGAAAGAATGAGTGTGGTGCAGCCAGGGAGCCAGTGGCAGTTGACGTGGGTGGTGGTGACACAGTGCGCTTAACTTGTGATAATAAATCCAGCCATGTGCTTAGAGATGACGTGATTGCTGGGGTGTATGCTAATGATAATTATCAGGTTAGTTCCAAATTATTTATGGATACTTTATACTGAGATCCCCTGAATCATTACACGATACATCTGTTTAACATATATTATTGGTGCCTCATGTGCTGAGCACCAGAGAAATACAAGAGTTAGTTAATAGGTAGCACACAGCCCGCCCTTCACCGGGCTTCTTCTACCAGTCACTAGGAGAGACAGATAGAGATAGATACACAGAGGTGGAAGCAGAAAAGAAAGAGAGGCAAAAAAAAAAAACCAAACAAACAAACAACCAAGAAAAGAAAAGAAAAGAAAAGAAAAGAAAAGAAAAGAAAAGAAAAGAAAAAAACAGATTTTAGGGCATGTGGTTCATTCTCTAGTGATTTTGTGTAAAAGGAAATACTAAAATGGAGTATTTGACTGTCACAACAAATTCACTAAAACACACTGCACTGTTAACTGACAGATTCCAATGTGCTTCATTTCCACATTGATGTGGCAATATAAAACATATTCCCACTTTAAAACTTACTGCTAAAGTATTTAACAATTTCAAAATGTGTGCCTAGACCACAATTGTTAAAAAAAAAAAAAAACTATTTTAAAACTTAGTTCTCCTGGTCTTTTCCATATTGATTTGTATGGGCTTACTCATGGGTGGACATTAATTATCTTCCACAGATCAGTTTTGTAAGCCTCTTGGCCACTTAGGATCAATCTTACCACCTCTTCTTTTGCTTCCTTCAATGGGAAATGTAGCCTAGAAGCCTTGATTGACAAGAGGGAAAGAAACCTACTCACAGAACTCTAGCCAATGACTCAAAGACTTCAAATTGAGTCAATCTCAAGTTAGGCTGTAACCATAGCTTGCTGCTTATTCTGTGACCCTGAGCTCATCCTGAATATGGTCTCCAGATTCTGACCTTTAGAATTGTTTTGGCATCTACTCTCAATGGTCAATGTGATGAGATCTGACTCTAGGCATGCCTATGGTAGACTGTTTTGACTAGGTTAACTGAGGTGCAGACCCGCCTACTGTGGGTGACACCATTCCCTAAGCTGTGATCCTGCCCTGCATCAAAAGGAGAAAAGGAGTCAATCAGAGTCACGCCCTCTCTGCTTCTTGACCGTGGATATAATATGTTCAACTTCCTAAGCTCTTGCTGCTGTGTTTTCCTCTACAATGATGAACTATAACCTGGAACAATAGCCAAGAGAACCCTTTCCTTCCTAAGTTGCTTTTGTTGGGGTACTTCATCACAGTAACAGAAAAAAGAAACCAGAACAGGAAGACAGTAAAAACAGGACCTTGCTCGTGAGGTTATAGGATCCAGGGTGATGGTGTGAGAAGAGGAAGGTTCCACTTACACACTATGTAAGCTTCCAGTGCTGCTCTCTGTCATCTGGAGTATACCTCCTTCTCGCCCCTCCGAGATTTTCCATACCATCTGTGTTGGCTAACCTATGCTCATCCCAGGGAGTGGCACTGTTAGAAGGTGTGGCCCTGTTGGAGTGGGTGTGGCCTGGTTGGAGTGGGTATGGCCTTGTTGGAATAGGTGTGTCTCTGTGGGCGTGGGCTTTAAGACCCTCATCCTAGCTGCCTGGAAGCCAGTATTCTGCTAACAGCCTTCAGATGAAGAGGTAGAACTCTCAGCTCCTCCTGCACCATGCCTGCCTGGATGCTCCCATCTTGATGATAATGGACTGAACCTCAGAACCAGTAAGCCAGCCCTAATTAAATGTTGTCCTTTTAAGAGTTGCCTTGGTCATGGTATCTGTTCACAGCAGTAAAACCCAAACTCAGACACCATGTAAAGCAATCACTCTCTTCCCTGTTCTCAATCACTGTCTCAACCAAACAGTTCTTAAATATCAATCAGATATTTACATTATGATTCATAACAGTAACAAAATTATAGTTCTTTTTTTTTTTTTTTTTTGGTTTTTCAAGACAGGGTTTCTCTGTGTAGCCTGGCTGTCCTGGAACTCACTCTGTAGACCAGGCTGGCCTCGAATTCAGAAATCCGCCTGCCTCTGCCTCCCAAGTGCTGGGATTAAAGGCCTGCACCATCACCACCCGGCAAAATTATAGTTCTATAGTAGCAACATAGTAATTTTATGGTTGTGTAGGGGGGTTGGCGGGTCACCACAGCATGAGGAACTCTTACAGAATTGTAGCATTAGGAAGGATGAGGACTACTGATCAAAAATCAAGTCAGCTCTTGTACTAAACATGGTGATGGAAACATGTAACACATGTGTTGGGGCAACAGTCAGTTGCAGACAACAAAATCCTAATTCACAATGCCTTAAGTAAAATGGTTGTAAAAAGCTTGGGGAATCAAAGCTTGGGATTGAAAATCAAAGTCTCAGCCGGGCGGTGGTGGCGCACGCCTGTAATCCCAGCACTCTGGGAGGCAGAGGCAGGCAGATTTCTGAGTTCGAGGCCAGCCTGGTCTATAGAATGAGTTCCAGGACAGCCAGGGTTATACAGAGAAACCTGGTCTCAGAAAAAAAGAAAGAAAGAAAGAAAGAAAGAAAGAAAGAAAGAAAGAAAGAAAGAAAGAAAATCAAGGTCTCAGTCTATCTCTCTTCCCCCCTCCTCTCTCACATATGCACAGCATGCACACACACATGTGTGTGCACACACACATCCTGCCTATTCTCTTGTTTGCTTCATACTATGTCACGGGGAGGGGGTGGGCATGACCACCTCCCTGGTGCCAGTTTGCCAATACTAGAGGAAAAAGAGCTCCTCTTTGCCAACAGTTCTACCAAATTCCCAGGAATGATATTCAACAGACCATCCAAGCTATATAAAGGAGGATGGAAGGACCCAGGAATCTAGCTGATCTGATGGAGTAAACCCAACCTGGTGCAAGGGGAGGGAGCAGTGTAGACTGGTTCTCCAGAGGAAACTGGAACCCCCTTATGTCCCACTCCAGGTGACAGCCAGTGAGGAGCAGCCACAGTCCCAGCCCACCCTCTCTGAAATCCACACTGACTGGGCGGGATAGCAGAACACAGGTGGGCGGAGCCAGGGAGTCACCGTGTGCCACTCTCTCACTTACTGATGGAAAAGGTTAGCCTCCCAGGTGGGAAGAGACTCTGACGGGACCAGGATGAGAGGCAGAGAAGCAAAGGAGAACTCAGCCCGGAGATCATCTGGTCCAGTTTTCTCCATCTTCACATCCCCCTTGGTTATCATGACTTCTTTGCCTGTAGCCTTGCTGTTAGAGAAGCCTGTCTCACGGGTAGGAGAGTGGGGATTCAAAAGGTGATTTAAGGAGGAGCATGGGAAGGAAATCGTTTTTTGCAGGGAAGACTGGAAACCCTTTCTTACCTGGCATCCTCTAAGAGAGCATGCAGGACAGCGGGCATGGGTGGGCAAAGAGGGATTTGAAAAGCACACACGACATGGCCAGATGCCCAGGGACCTCCCGCCCTTGCTCTTCCATTCTTGGAGGGCTTTCTGCTCTCTTCAGAAGATGTCTCTATTTCTACCCCTTGTCTAACTGGAGACCTGTGACTTTCCATTTCCTTCCTGGCATTGTTGGATGTGTTTTGGACTTTGAACTTTCACCTGCATGTTTGGCCAGCGCCCGTCATAAAGGCCCTATGGAATAGAAAGAGACCTCAGTCCCTGTCCAGCAATGCTCTGTCTAGGCTGATTTTTTTTGGCTTTAGGGAGCTGCTGGCATTTTCACCTAACCCTTACTGGTTTTTTCATAAACTCTATGAAAATGGCCCTCGAGTTCCATTTTGGTTTTTATTAATGAGACTAACAAGCCCAGAGAGAAACCCTAGTTTCCCCAGGAGCATTGTCTATGGTCACAATGTCCTGAGCTCGCCTAACTGCATCTGACCTTAGAACCTTAACCGGAACCCAGGCATCGTCGGGCCTGGGGTTACTCAGCTGCCGCACAGAGCTGAAGGATTCCTATGTAGCCACCATAGGGCTTAAAGACCACACCCTACAAGCCTGGAACCACCCTCCATGGCCAGTGGCTGGGATTCACAGAGCCCACCAGGGTGGTGAGGAGTAGAGAAGACTTCAGTGTGGTTAGCTGCTTATTATCATTTCCGATGAGTGGGCAAGCCTGGGCTGCCTTTGTGGGCATTGTCGGCGTGCCTTGAACTTTGAACTTTCACTCACATGTTTGGCCAGAGCCACCATCATAAAGGGCCTATGAAAATAGAAAGTGACTTCGATCCTTGCTGAGTGACGCTCAGTCTACTGTGAACTTTTGGCTTTAGGAAACCCATTCCAGTTTAACTTATGTGAGTTTAACTAAGAGAAAGGGATGGGGGGCAGGGAGGGAATAAATTAAATGGTGTGGATGATTCTGCGGTTTTTCACTAAGCGAATGCCTGTCCCAGGTGCATCGTGAGTGCGGGTATAAATCTACAGGCAGCACCTTCATCTCGTGCTCAAACCTAGACAGCACAATTGGATTTAATGCTGGCAGGAAAACTGGCTGGGTCAGACTTATTAAGAAATATGATGGTGAGCCTCCAACAGAATTCAGAGGTGATCCTGGCTACACAAGATGCTTACCCTCAACGCTGGCTCCGGAAGCCCCGTAGGAGACGTGTCTCACTGTGCAGAGCGCAGAGTACGGAAAGATGGCGGCAGCGTTGGCGGCTCATAGCAACAGCTAGCACTCCTGGAGTCCTGCTCTAAACAGCTTTAACTCTGTCTCCCAGCTCGCTTAATGCTCAGAAAAACCCTAAGAAGTCCAAAGGCAGATGCTCACATAATCCCCGGCATCGTAAGCCACTCAGTTCAGACACAGCAGCAACCGGGGTATTCATCTGAGGACACTCGCTGTTTTCCCCGCTTGGGTTTCCCTTGCCAAGGTCACCACCGCAGCAGCCCCTGAGCCAAAGGCAAACTTGCCATGCAGAACAGGCAGCATCCTTCCCAGCTAATTTCTACAAAAGCCTCGGGTCTCTGGGGAGTAGATTTGATGGAAGATTATGCTGCGAGGGGGTGGGGGCAGTAGTAAAGGCTTCTTGGGTTTTTACAAGCTGTTTGGACTGAGGGAGTGCTGTAAAGGACTATCTGTGTCCCCAGAACATCCCTCTGTCCCTCTCTCGTGTTCCCATGCCCACCTGCCTCCAGTCCACCCACAATATCTACCCTGTCCCCACCCCCACCCCACCCCACCCCCCACCCCACCCCACCCCACCCCCCCCGGCCTTCATAGGATGGGTATGTGCCTAGACTTGTTGCAGCTTGTTTTCCCAAGTTTGGTGGACATGGCTGGGAGGCCTGCTCATCTCTGAAAGGAAATGGGGGAACAGTGGATCTGGAGATGGAAGTAGGGGAGAGTTGGGAAGTGAGGAGGGAAGGGATACAGCAGTTGGGATGCATTGTATTAAAGCAGAATATATATATATATATATATATATATATACACACACACACACATACACACACATATATATACATATATATACGTATATATATGTGTGTGTATATATATATACACATACATATATATGTCTGTATACATAGACATATGAAAATTCCTCTGATGAAATCCTACCTCCCACTGTGACCGTAAAGGGAGGTGAGGGGGGAGGCAGTGACGTCATGTGGGCAGGGTTCTGGTGAGCGAGATGACCGTCCTTATAAGGGGAGAGAATGCACATCTGCCTGCCATGCTCTCCGCCTGATGAAGGCTCACAGAGGTGGCAGAGAACCAGCCAGGAGGAGGGTTCTCACAGACACCTGGCCACTTAGCCCACAGACTTTGGACTTCCCTTGAAAACGTTGAGATACGCAGTCAATAGCAGCGCATTGTAGTGGCTTCAACTGACTTAAGATGGGAGAATGGGTGGGTCTTTGCGCAACAAGGTGGGGATGAAGTCCTCCAAGGTCTTCCCAAAGACAGTAGCAGCAGGGTTCCCTGGTAGTAACCTGGTGGTTTAGTAGCCCCAACAACTACAGTACCAGATCTGCATGAACCTCAGCTAGGGCAGTAGCTTCTGACCTGTATAGGCCAGAAGCAGGATTCTTTCCTGGAAAGGACATGCCGAGAGACCTTAGGAGCTAGCCGGCCCTGACCTGGAAGGGGACAGAAGGAAGTTCTGAGAGCCCGGTACTGAATTTCTTGCTACTTCCGATTTAGCTAGACTTAGAGAGCCAAAAGGACGTGGCATTTTCTCTGTGGATTGTGGGATAAAATGCATCCTGCCGCACAGATAAGGAACAATGGCCACCGTCGGGGACTAGCGTTGACCTTGCTAAGAAAACGGTGGCGTGAAGGTCCTGGGGAGGTGAGAGAGGTGTCGAAACAAATTAGGTGTCCATACAGATAACATTATGGGACAAGCCAAGATAAGGGAACAAAGGCACATCCTTGGCCGGCTAGAGATCAGAGAATAAAGAAGGAACCGCCGCCGTGGGTGGCCTCCAGAGAAGGGTGATGGGCAAGGAGACTAGAGGAAAGGAGAGGGGGGAGGGGCAAAGGGCTAAGCAGATGATTGGATAAGCAGATATGGATAAACAGAGTACTGTTATACATCTGTTAACTTAGTGTCCACACTCCCACCCCACCCCCGATGCCATTCCCACCCCTGTACACACACCAGTGGACTGGGGACAGTGCAGAGGGAGAGCTGGCTTTCCTGGGCCCCTTGTGCACCTAGGTGGGCTTATCTCTCCAGGGATGGCTTCAGACAGGATGACACGTAAATGTCACAACAGCTTTGCTGCCTTCTGGACCAGGATGGGAAGAGAAGCATGAGAGGATGACTGAGGCTCAGAACCCCTGCAAAGAAACAGCTGCCCTCAAGGGAATGTGGAGAATGTCCTCCCAGAAGCCACACCGAAGAGTTCTCAAATAAGCAGCATTGGTTAGAGCTTGAAAAAAAAAAAACTGCCCTTAACACCGTTGTAGGGAAGAATTAACCTTCGAGTTAAGGCAGTGCTAGCTGTCAGGTAAGACAGTGTCAAAGCCAAGACCCACGCACACAGAACGGCTTCTCTGTAATTTAACTGTTCCATAGAGCTCTAGAGAATATTTATAGGAATACAAAACACTGTTGACCTAAACTTCCTCTTCTTAAAATCTTATTAAAAACAAAGGCAAAACAAAGACTTTTACAGACATATAAAATCTGAAAGAATTTATCACTAGCAGACCCGTAATATAAGAAATATTAAAGAAGGTCCTTAGGGCAGAAGGAATTATTCCAGATGTAAAGCTGGCTTGAGAGAAAGGGAGAAAATTCATTAGAAATTGTAACTGCCTGGGTAAATATGGTGACTTTTTTTTCATATTATTTAATTCTCTTATTTAAAACTATAAAAGATATCCACTTTATGTATGTATATATGCAGAGTTATGTAAAATTATAAGCCCTAAAGAAACCAATAAAACAACCCAACAGAGTTACACCTAATAAAACCAACTGTGAGGGAGAAGAGGGCAGGAAAGAGGGGCAAAAAAACACAGGACAGCTGAGACCAGGAGACAGACGACACGCTGTGGATCACTGACGCTCCAAACGGTCCCCTCGAGGTGACAGAGGTCAGTTTGTCGAGAGGAGAAAACAAGTCCACGGATTCACACAGCCAGCCACAGCCTCAAAACACACAGATCCCAAAGGGGCAGACTTGAAAAGGGAAAGAGTGTGTGTGTGTGTGTGTGTGTGTGTGTGTGTGTGTATGTGTATAATATCTCAACACTTCCCACTCGATAACTGACATACTGTGCAGACAGAAGATCAATGAGAATACACTTTAAAAAACACTAACCTATTTAGTCTAAGTGACATTTTTACAACTTTTATTAACGTTCTTTCCGATGTCCCGGGACCATTGACCCAAAAGGACAATATAGGCCATAAAGCAAGTATCCAAAAATGTATGAGGATTCAAGTTACACACACTCACACACACACACACACACACACACACACATATAGAGTATCTTTTCTGGCCAAAGTCGAGTTATGGTATAAACCAATAATAAAAAGATATGACAAAGGGCCTTCAGATGAGAAACTGAAGGACACATTTCAAAGGAAGCCATGAGCCAAAAAGCCAAAACAGTGAGAACAGGATTTGAATGGAATGAAAAGTAAACACAGTCTACGAACATTGTTGAATTCTGCTGAAGTCGTACCTGTCGGGGGAATTTGTAGCACTGAGATGCCTCTATTAGAAAAATATAGGCAAATCAGTGGCCTTGACTTTCACCGTTAGAAATTAGGGGGTGGGGAGAAAAGCTAAATTAGCAGGGGGGGATAAGCATTAGAATGAAAATCAATTAATTTGAAAATAGAGAATAATAGGAAATCAACAACAACAAAAAGGCAAAAATGGGTCCCCTTGAGAAGAGCAGTAACGTCGATAAATCTCAAAAGAAAAAAAAAAAGAACACAGGCATACTAGCTGGCGTAACTGGAGAGCCTGAAATATATGCAGAAAATAATGAGAAAATATTACGACCAATTCCATGTCAATACATTTGACAGCTTGGATGAAATGAACAAATCACTCAGAAGGCACCAAATGCGAGGGAGGCCGAGCCACCTCGATGGTCATAAATCAATTAAATTGAATGTATTGTTAAAAAAAAAAAAACTGTCACAGAGAAAGCTCTGGGCTCAGATAACCACACTGGGAACTCCACCAGATACTAAAGGAAGAACAGGAATTCTAGACAAACTCTTTTGGGCAACAAAGAGCTCCTCCTAAAAGAACAACTTTGAGATAAAGAGAGAAGAGAAAGGTGGGAGAAACCAGAAGACAATAAAACCGAAAGGAAACAGCTGGCCTCAAACATGAGTTTCAACAGATTTTGGACAAATTGGTATCTCAAATCCCCCATTCCAGGAACAGAGGTTTGGTTTGATAGTTAAACAAACAAACAAACAAAAAACAGTTACTTGTGATATGGACAGATCTCAAAAGAAAATCGTAGGATTGTTTCAAGTAATAGGGCAGAAGATATTGGACAACATTCTACACCTAGTTTTCTCGTTGAAAACAAGGGCTCAACAAAGAACATAGACAATTCTTCTACCAGACAAAGGGCACCCATGTAACCACAGGGCTGGCATCATAGTCATGGTAAAATGTTAAGAAATTTTATTATGAATATTCAGGAATAAGGCAAAGATTCATTCCCACCATTTCAATTAAGCATTATCTTAAGAGTTTCCAGCCACTAAAATAAGATAAATAAACAAAAGGGAGTCAGATTAACTGAAAGCCATCTTTCTTTACCAGTTCCATGGCTATCCATGAGAAACAAACCAACAAGCTCCAAGAGAATCAGCAAAAGATAATCGCTAGCGCGCGTGCAAAAATGTTTATAATGATTCAGGGTACAAGATCAGTCTGCTTACCTTGAGGCCAGATATTGTTAAGATGTAAACTCTTCAGAAATTGATACATGCTTTCAACCCAGTTTCAAGGAATATCCAGAAATCTACTGCTGAGTCTAAAATTAATTGACATGCTCTGCGGATTCATCTCAAAGACTAAGAGCTTGCCTTAAAACCCGTCTACACATGGCCAAGATAGCTGTTGAATGAGAAGATAAGGTTGAAAAACGTTCACTTCATGAAACCAGAAAGATGGCTCAGAAGGTCGAGGATGATTGCTGCCAAGCCTGAAGACCTGAGACTCCTTGATGCTAGCTAGTCCTTACGATAGCTAACTACTCTTCCATGAGACCCAAGTTCAGTTGCCGGAAATCACACCACCACCAGGTGGGTCACAACCACCTGTAACTCCAGCTCCAGTGGAATTTACATCTTCTGGTCTCCATATGTCCTTGCATGTAGACACACACACACACACACACACACACACACACACACTCACACACACAAAAAAAATGATAGATAGATAGATAGATAGATAGATAGATGGATGGATGGATGGATGGATGGGTGGGTGGGTGGGTGGGTGGGTGGGTGGGTGGGTGGGTGTGTGGGTGGGTGTGTGGGTGGGTGGGTGGATGGGTATATGGATAGATGGATGGATGGATGGATGGATGGATGGATGGATGGATGGATGAATAGTCCCTATGAAAGCTGAAGGACACTTGGACACTCTATTGGATAGTCCTTTAAATACTAAGGGAATACAGAGGGAACTTGTCCATCACAGATAACTTTAATGGTAACAAAGTAGGAATTATCTGAATGATCAAATACTTTGTATCAGCACATGCTTAAGTAAAGATGGCTGAAAGTAACCTACCTGATGGCTGAAAGCCACGGAAATGGTTCAGTGGCCGTGTAGTCTTTAATAAGGAACAATACCAGGACACACCTTTGAAAGGGCAAGCTCATCCAAAATGGCTAGAACAATTCAGTTTATTCTATTGTTTTAGTGGGATTTTTTTTTTCGTTTGTTGTTGTTACTAATGTTATAGACTATGTGCATGCACACAGTGTTTGTGTGTGACTTGTGTGCCCTGGCAGTCATGTGAAGGTCAGATGTGGAGTCGTCTCTCTCCTTCTGCCCTGCCCTAGGTGGAGGTGAGGCTGGCTCCCTGGTCAACAAGCTGGCATAGCCAGTTCCTTCACCTCCTGAGTCATCTTACTGGCTCAGGTTTATTTTTTTAATGCATCAGCACATGAGAAATTCAAAAGGTTGAACACGAAGAGAATGTTTTCAACACTATGTAGTGGTTTTTAATTTTCTTATGATGATCTATCTAGCTTTCTTGGTCCTGGGTGGTCAACTTTCACAAATACGGGAGAAATGTTTTAAAGTCCTTCCTCCTAAGGGAAGAATGTTTTACACTAGGTGCTTAGAGAGTAAAATTACTGTGTTGGGATACATTTTTATGGCAAGAGGCCAGTGAGATGGTTTAGCAGGTAAAGGCACTTGCAAGAACCTCAATGACAGGAGTTCAATCCCTGGATCCTGTATAAAGGTGATAATAGAGAATCAACTTTACAAAGTTCTCCTCTGACCTCCACACATATGCCATGGCAGACACATACACATACACACACACACACACACACACACACACACACTCAATCATATAAAGACTTTCCTCCAGAGGCCAAAACAGCAGCAAGAGAAAGGCTGCTAGACAAAACAAAAATGTGTGCATCTATGGCAAACAGCTACAAGACCAGGTTAGCCCTTTAGATGCCAATCAGTGGACAAAAGTATGAGCCAGACCCTCAGTGGGACAGCATGTGGGCTAACCCCTACAACCTTTCATTTAAACAATATCATAAAATGGCGGCTTCCTTGGGACAAGAAGACTAAGAATGTGGGGTCATTCCTCCCTCCCCCTTACCTTTCATGTGGCATCCTTGTCTCCTTGCTCTTCCTACTAGAAGAAGGCACAGTTGGGAGCAGCGCCCAACACACCCCAGTCCAGTTCAACTCTATCCGTTGGCTACCGCCAATCTACTTTTGAGATCAAATTAATCTACCAAATCACTAATAAATGCTTCACTATGTATTTTCTATTTTTATAAAGTCATAAATATAGGACGCTCTGATTGCCACAGAACACAAGTCTGATACAGATGTTCAGCTTCGAGGCCTGTATATTTTGCAGACAGCAGGGACTGGTTCTTAGACAAAGTTCCTTAGCAGAGGAGACGCTGGTACCCTCTACTTCTTTCTCTGGAATAAACGACAAAGAGAACAAAACCACCAACAGCTGTCTGTCCATGGGTTGGTTTGTCCTCAGGCTAGAGCACATGTGTGAAGGCAGATGATAACTGAGACTTGTCAGAATCTAGATCAGTGGCTCTTGACATTTGGGTCACGACCCCTTTTGGGGGGTGTCCAGCAGACCCCTTTTATAGGAGTCATCTAAGACTATCAAAAAAACCCAGGTATTTTATAATTCTTAACAGTAGCAAAATTACAGTTATGAAGTAGTAACAAAAATAATTTTATGGTTGGGGGGTCACCATAACAGGCAGAACTGTGTTGAAGGGCAGCAGCTTTAGGAAGGTTGAGAACCACTGATCTAGAATCAGCTGGGAGACAGGTCTCTAAGTAGGTCTATGGGGGATGTCTTGGTTTCATAAATGGGTGTAGGAAGACCAGTCCACATGGATGACACCGGGACTGGGCTATGTATAAATAGAGAACAGGACCTGGGCACCAGCATTCACCACTTTCTGCTTTCTGGCTGTGGATGTGATGAGTCTGGCTGCTTGAAGACACACACACACACACACACACACACACACACACACACACACACTGACTCCCCCATCAGGGTGAGCTGAAACCTGGAACTGTGAGCTAGAAGAAGCCCTCTCTTCCTTGTGTTGCTCTTTCAGGATATTCTTATCACAGCAATAGGAAAGAAACCAAGACAACAGGTGTGATAAAGGAGAAAGAGCTGAAAAGAGGGGAGGGAGGGCTGTGAAAGGGAGTTTATCAACAGATGGTCAGTGAGGTGTCAATTTGGCTGGGGCTGTAGTTCGAGGGAGGGACGGTGCTTGCTGAGACTGGGCTCATTGGACCCTCAGCAAGCAAGCAAGAAAAGACAGCAGGAGCGATGGGGGAGGAGTCCCAGACAGGGACAGTGAGAGAAAAGGGAGGGGGAGGGGAGGAGAGAGGGAGAGGAAGCAGCTAGGACTCTGACCCCCATTTTGGTTTTTCACTTGAGAATGAACACCACTCAAGACAGAACAGGCGTGAGTCGGACAAGAGGCCGTTAAGAGTTTACTATACTCTGACCGCATAGGTAAATTGAAAGGAACGTATACCTAAATCAGGAGTAAGGTCCTTGTATTTAGTATTTAGACAGGAGAAGCTAAGCTCATGTACAATTAAACTTTAGACCATTTATATTTTAAATGCTCGCTGATTTATTCATGCTGCTATGTTAACACATTTGAAAGGAGCTTTGACAAGGCAATTGGGAATGTGCCCTGAGGAATCATTCCATGGCGGAAATCTGCGACCACACGGGCCTTTCTTTCAACCTGACATTAGTTTTTCTGATGAATTAATTGCAAATTTCAAGAATTATGAGATATCCTAAGTTATTTGTATTAGGAAATGAACAGGAAAATGTAATTATTTTTCCCCCTCAAATAATATTTGAGGTCTGAAAAGAAGCTCTGAGCTATGTCATATTTCTTGTATCTTTCTGACAGTTTGTAATTACTTTTAATGCTGCTGTTCTCTAAATTATTAATGCTAATCTGTCATGACAGGGGCTGAAGAGAACCAGCGATTAGAGAGGCCTCTTTGCTAGCAAGGCTGGTTTGAAATAAATGTCTTAATCACAAGAAAACAGAGCAGCAGTTAGTTTCGTACAAATAGGCTTGTACTTTCTCTCTGCTTCCCTCCTGACCCTTAAAGAAGATGCGGGCTGACAAGAGTTGTGCAGTGTGACAGTCTAAGAGATGACCTCTGCGTGTGTCACCATGGATTGGCATTTGGAGATTCACAGACTCCTAAAGTGTCTCAAAAGCTTTCTCTGCTCCATAGAACTGCCAGAGTCTCTGCCATCTCTATTAGTCAAGGCCTCTGGCTACCAGCTCTTCCCCGGAGAGCCTGTAGAATGGCAAGGCCTTCTTCACTCCTTCTGAAGGCAACACTTTCTTTCTCATTTGTCCTCAACACCTTGGTTCCTACGGATTTGCCCTACTGTGTGATTTGATGGCCCCCATGCCAGGCAAGTCCTCTAACCCAACGGACACCGGAAACCTTTCATAAGCTCCAAGAGACCGGAGGCTCACCTATTTTTCATCTCTTTGTTTCCAGTGCTAGGAAACCATTTATAATCAGTGAGTGTCATGGTTAGGATTTCTCTTGCTGGAATAAAGATACCATGACCAAACCATGAACTAAAGCAACTTGGGGAGGAAAGGGTCTATTTCACCTTACAGCTTAGAAATCCATCCTCCAGGGAAGTCAAGTGGGAAGGCAGGGACTGAAACATGGGATGACTTCCATGGAGGACCACTACTTACTGGCCTGCTCCCAGGACCACCAGGCCAGGGGCAGCATTTCCCACAGTGGTCAGGACCCTCCCACCTCAGCCATCAATCAAGAAAATGCACCGCAGGCCAGTCTGCTGAGGGCGCTTTCTCAGTTGAGGGTCCCTCTTCCTAAATGACTCTAGTTTGTGTCACGTGGATGTAAAACTAGTCCGCACAGTGAGGAATAGTTAGAGGAGGGTTCCTGTCCAGCCAGGGGCATGCGCGCTCACCTTATGGAGAGAGAGATGGGGGAATAGTTCAGAGTTTTTTTTCTGCTCCTGAAGAGAATGTGGGTTCAGTTCTCAGTACCCACATCAGGTGGTTTACAACCCCTGTAACTACAGCTCCCTCTTCAGTGATCCAGTCCCCTCTTCTGGTGACCCCCCCTCACACACCCACCCCCCTACACACTACAATTGACAATAAAATAAAAAAATCTAAAAATAAATAGTTGGAAGAGCCACTGTAAGTTTCTATCCGTAGGCTGTTCGCATTTTTTTTTCATCTCTAACAAACACGGTCACTCTCTCCCAGTCCTGGGCTTATCATCACTCCCAAACTCCTCAGATAGATCATGGCCTCATCTAAATTAATTGAACCATGAGGGGCGAGCGCCCATTTCGTCCTTCCTTTGCCATCTTTCCTGACAGATTTATGATTTATAGATCTCTTATTTAATTATCAATATTTCATTACTAATAAAAACGCAGGCAAGAAACGGGAACTGCCAACCAAGGATCTTAGACTCTGTGAAAGCGTAGTAAAAATGCTTAGTGAGAGTTGACTGTTAAAGAACAGCTGTCAGACAAATCCAGAAACATCCTAAACGCCAGGGCCTCGTCCCCTTGCCTAATACGCAAGGGGTAACCTTCCGGAACAACCTCGCAGAGTACAGCCCAAACCCGTATCTGTGCAGACACTGGAATAAAGCTCATCACCTATGAATATATTTTCCGCAAAATATATTCTAAATTGTACCACAAAATCCAATTAGAGGTGTACCTTTTCTCCTTGCTTTAAAATGTATTACCAACATTAATACTTGGTCTAATGTCTTGGTTTAATTTTGAACTTTCGTTTTCAAAAAAAAAAAAAAAAGTATCAGAAACCAGACCTCTAAAATGGTTCATCTGTTGCTTCTTATTAACCCCTCTTGAGAGCTATTCATTTCACAAACTTTAAGAACCACCTGTCACTGTGGTCAATAAAACAAGATCCTGGTGGCCTCTTCTTCAGAGTAAAAAGGTTGTAAAGAATGAGAACCACATAGGATGTCCGGCAATGATGAAAGTTGTATGTAATCAAACACTTGGATTACATCTGACACCCATTACTTCTTCAAGCCCATTTTGTAGATGTAGAAACTGAGGCTCACGGAGGTCGGCTGAAGTACCAACACTGACCCAGTGGGATAAAGTTGTGATTTGAACACAAGCCCTGAACTGCTCTGCTCTCTTTTTCAAAAGCTCAACCCAGAGTTACACATTAGGAAATAAAGGCTTCGCAAACTCTGCTCACTGTCTGTAGCAAGGACACAGAGGACCACTGGAGATGTAAAGGAAAGGCTGGTTTCTGGCTACCCTCGCTCATTTCCCAGCATGCCTTTTCCCTGGAAGCTATTGGAACTAACTGCCTGAGGTGATGAATTGCATCCTGAGGTGATCTGAGACTGGAATTTAAGGATACTTACTGAAGGGCAGGAGCCTCAGTCCTTGGCACTTGTTTGCCCTGCTTCTCCTGAGCACCTGAGCGCGCTCACACACACACACACACACACACACACACACACACACACCACAGAGTGATGTCACCTCAGAGGCAGAGAACTACTCCACAGAAGCCGCTGCCTCAGCACTTCCCTCTGAGTGTGGCTTTCCCTTTCAAGGCCAACTCTGAACTCCAAAGGCACAGCAGGGGCAGCCAGGGCACGGGGGCCCCCTTCCTAGAGAGGCGCCATCATCCTTGAGACCGCCCCACCTCTGACAAACATTGACTCCTCTTCCCTACTTAAAAAGAAAATTAAAATTAAGTCAGAATCAGAAGCTGCGACTCCCATATCCCTGCCAGAGCCCCAGAGAACTTTTGCTGAGTTACACAAACAGAAGACATTTCTGCAGAGGCCCATTTGCATTTGAAAGTATGAAGGCATCCTAAATACACAGCAAATGTACAGATCTATGCAGGGGCAATTAGGGACAGAAATAACCAGGGCTACTGAATTAGAATTGATGAGGCTCGGTTGTTCAAGGCGGCCACTTTCCTTACATAACCAATCCCTTCCCATCCTTGGGATGCATAAACTTTTCCCAGATTCTTGAAAATCCGGTCTTGGGGACCCTTAATGTGGTTTGTTGTGTGTTTCCACTTCTTGTGGCATTGATTGCCTGATAGCAGTATTGTGTGTTCTATTACTCTTTCCCATGATACCCTGAGTCTGTCTTATACATTTTGTGTCGCTACCATTAAACATCTCCTTAAAGGAGGTGTTTGGTGAATGGTTTCCAGTACACCAATCACAAACGGAGAGATGGGTGTATGGGACTTTTACTTATAAAAGCTGAAAAAGCGACCTGACACTTGTATCAGCTTCTGTTGTAGAAAGCTACAAGCTGAGATGTGCAGGATATGCCGTGAGTATTTAACTGAGTCAGAGAGATAGAGCAAGGAAGGAGGAAAACAGGCCGTAGCATAATGGTATCCTTAGACTCACTCCTGAGCGGGATTCCATGTGTATGCGATATTTAAAAAGATGCATTATTTTGAATCATGTGTGTGTGAGCGAGTGTATGGGTGTGTGAGTTCAGGTGCCCAAGGAAACCAGAAGAACGCGTCAGAGCCCAGGAACTGGAGTCACAGGAAGTTGTTAGCAGCCATGGGGGTGATGGGAACTGCTGGGCTCTCTCTCCAGCCCTGTGTGAACCTTAGCAGCAGAGACATTTGTAGCTACACAACAGCTATGATCTGCAATGTGTCTAACACATTGTTTCAATTGACCTGCCCGTCTCCCTACCATCTAACAAGCTACCGATCCATTCATCAAATTATCATCCGCGAATCTGCTGCTTACATGTAACATCCAGCCAGTAAGTCATGTCTCTGCGGCAGGTGAATCCTAAAGTCGTTCTCCAAGATTCTCACCCCCAGTGCTAGTGATTCAAGCACACACAAATGTAGGTATTACTGGAAAGAGAATTTGGTAGATATAACTAAGCTTAGTTTAGTTGTCCTTAAAATAGGGAGGGTATTATGGGCTAGCCATGTGGATCCGAATGTAACTTCAAGAGCCCTTGAACGCGGAATAAGCAACAGAGGGGTGGCAAAAGAGAAATCGTGGCTTGTCCCGTGGAGGCTGGAGGAGGGACCAAAGCCTCACACAACAGAGAGGTCCCTGAGGACAACTGAGCGGTGAGGAATCCCAGTCTTAGCACAAAAGGAACTGAACTGCGCCTTAGAACTGTGCCTACAAGAAGGGCGCACCCTAAGAGAGTATCGTGATCCTGACTTTATGAAACCAAGAGCAAGGACTTAACTAAACAACCTGTGACTTACACAGTTACTCGACAGACATGTCTCCCAGACATGGTGAGCCTTGGTTCCAACACTCAGCGGGCAGAGATGGGAGCTCAAGATAAGTCTGGGCAACATAGGAAGATTCTAAGTTAAATGAAAGCAAAGAGCAACTCATGCTATCCTAGCATGAAAGCTATGGTAATCTGTTACAGCAACAACGGAAAACAACGGAATTTGAGCACACTACCATCAGCCTATTAACTATCCAGGCATTATCTATACAACTAGAATCTTTTTCCCCCATCTATTAGCCATCTGAATGGTACCTGTCTATCGTCTATGGTCTCTCCCACTTCTGCCCACAAATACACAGGATTTTACTGTCACCGGGAAACCTGGAAAATGAATGTGATAAGACTGTGGAACCTGAATTCATTGTTTTTAATTGCTGAGTAGTATTCCATTGTGTAAATATACCACATTTTCTGCATCCATTCCTCCATTGAGGGACATCTGGGTTCTTTCCAGCTTTTGTCTATTATATATAGGGCTGCTATGAATGTAGTGGAGCATGTGTCCTTATTGCATGCTGGGGAATCCTCTGGGTATATGCCCAGGAGTGGTATAGCAGGGTCCTCCGGAAGTGTCGTGCCCAGTTTTCTGATGAACCGCCATACTGATTTCCAGAGTGGTTGTACCAATTTGCAATCCCACCAGCAGTGGAGGAGTGTTCCTGTTTCTCCACATCCTCGCCAACACCTGCTGTCTCCTGAGTTTTTAATCTTAGCCATCCTGACTGGTGTGAGGTGAAATCTCAAGGTTGTTTTGATTTGCATTTCCCTAATGACTAATGATGTTGAACATTTCTTAAGGTGCTTCCCGGCCATTCGAATGGTTGGAACTGGAAAATATCATCCTAAGTGAGGTAACTCATTCACAGAAGAACACACATGGAATGCAGTCACTGATAAGTGGATATTAGCCCAGAAGCTCTGAATACCCAAGACACAACTCGCATATCAAATCATTCCCAAGAAGAAGGAAGGAGAGGGGCCTGGTCTTGGAAAGACTTGATGCAGCATTGTAGGGGATTACCAGGACAGAGAAGTAGGAGGGGGTTGATAGAGGAATGGAGGGAGGAGGGGCTTATGGGACTTATGGGGAGGGGGAACTGGGAAAGGGAAAATCATTTGGAATGCAAACAAAGAATATCGAAAATAAAAAACAAAACAAAACAAAAAACAAACAAACAAACAAACAAAAGATTGTGGAACCTGCCTCGGGGTCTTATCCTATCACCATACACCTAGCTTCTGCTCTCTGCTCGTTCTTCATTCAAACAGCCTGCCTGGATGTTTCTCTTCCCTTCATAAAGCCCGGACTCTTAACTATTCTTAAGAGATGCAGAATGGCTAAGATTAAAAACTCAAGAGACAACAGGTGCTGGCGAGGATGTGGAGAAAGAGGATCACTCCTCCATTGTTGGTGGGATTGCAAGATGGTACAACCACTCTGGAAATCAGTATGGTGGTTCCTCAGAAAATTGGGCACGACACTTCCAGAGGACCCTGTCATACCACTCCTGGGCATATACCCAGAGGATTCCCCTGAGTGCAATAAAGACACATATTCCACTATGTTCATAGCAGCCTTATTTATAATAGCCAGAAGTTGGAAGGAGCCCAGATGTCCCTCAAAGGAGGAATGGATACAGAAAATGTGGTATATTTATACAATGGAATACTACTCAGCAATTAAAAATAATGAATTCATGCAATTTGTAGGCAAATGGTTGGATCTGGAAAACATCATCCTAAGTGAGTTAACCCAATCACAAAAGAATACACATGAAATGCAATCACTGATAAGTGGATATTAATGAGCCCAGAAGCTCTGAATACTCAAGACACAATTAGCTAAGCAAAGATTCCCAAGAAAAAGGATGGAGAGGACCCTGGTCTGGAAAAGACTAAATCCAGTTTTGTAGGAGAGTAGCAGAACAGAGAAATGGTGGGGAGGGGGGGTGATTGGGGAATGGGGGGGGAAGAGGACTTATGGGACATATGGTGAGGGGGGGAACTGGAAAGGGGAAAGCCTTTGGAATGTAAACAAAGAATATAGAAAATAATAATAATAAAAAAGAGATGCCCAAAGCAGGAAGCTCTCAAGTGTGTGCCTCACTCCGGAACTAAGATGCAACTCCCCTGGGAGAATAGTCCCCTCGGGAAGGTGGGGGGAGGGATGGAGGGGGAGGTCTGCTAGGGCGTGTCACCTCGATCAGTAGCACTGAGGCAATATTTCCTTATGAAAAAAAATACTGTGCTATCCTTCCAAAATGACATAACAGGGTCAAAACGACCACATAAATCTACCTTCAAAGGGAGTGGAAATGTCACTTGGAAATGCAGGGTTTCCAGCGTGCCATTTGCCACAACATTAGAAGATTTTATAGAAATGCATTCATGTGGATATTAAGAGACAGACAGAATATGGACCTTTGCTTCATTCCAGGCTTTGGACACATGGGCCTTTCTTTACCCACATTTCTTCCCCTCTCCCTCTGAGCTTAACAGAATATGCCCAGCTGTGCTCTGCACCCGTCGATAGGAGGTTAAACAAAGTTGGGATGTTAACTTGGCTTTGGGGAGTTACAGTTTGCTTAGAGACCTTAACTCCAAAACCCAAGACAGACAGTTGGTGATTGATTAACAATAGCTGACACCATCCTGGGGCCTCTACATGAATGCACAGGTATGTGCAATGTGCCCATACCTGCACAGACATACAATATACACATGAACCCATATGTAGGTATACCTGTAGACACATGCACACACACACACGCACACACATGCCAATACATACAAGTACAAATAATTTTTAAAATAAATTATAGATAAAATTATTATAAAAATAAAATCTCTTATACCGTAATAGAGTCTAACCCAAGGCTGTTCTTCCAACGTCTGTTGTGCGTCACTGGAGGGTGATGGGCGAAACATCCTGGCTCTTCACAAGAGCTGTGACCCATCCCTGGGTCTCATTTATGAAATGATACAGATGGGCCCCGGTTTCCTCTGGCTCCACCCGGCTTTAATGGTCTGCAGATTCTAGAATGGGCTTGCACTTGGCTGTCTCTCCAGCCATAGTCCACCAGAAGGATATCTAACTACCACGCACGATCACGATCGTCACCCTCTCCCGCTGCACTAACCTCCCAGGGCCGTCCATGTACCTCATTGCTCTTTCCATTTCTAAAGATCATTTAACACCCCATTAGTCGCTCTTGGCAATGCTCTGCTCTCTCCAGGTAAGTGAGGAGAGCGGACGTCAAGGTGACCTCTCTGTACCAAGAGCGCACACTTCAGGCTCTCCAGGACATTTGGCCAGCATACCGGCTCTGGGACAGGGAGGTGCCCTGTTGTCAATGCCACCAGGAGAAAGAATCCAGTTTCCCAAGAGGCAGACATGCTGAGATGCTCTGGACTCTATGGAAGGCACCGGACCGGAGCTGGCAATTTGGTGACACCCTTCAGGGAACCATCCACCCCCAACCCTGGAGCCCCTGGGGGAATCAAACAGCCCAGGTGTCAGAAGAGGAAATGCAGATCGAATAATTTGCCAACTGTAGTTAATTGTGAGCGGGGCTCCCAGAGCACTGGGGTGAAATGCAGTGGAAAACGGGTCTCAGCTCAGCGGGAAAGAGCACTGATCAATTAGTGATATCTGCCAGGGGTCAGGGGGTCAGAAGAGGCACCAGGCTCACTGCCTGTTCATAGACCCTGGTGATAGCCAGTCATCTCACAGGCTCCGCAATTAAACCCGCCTTGGGTCAAAGCTTAGATCTCCCGCCTCCTAGCTTACTAATAGTGGGTAAATTTCTTAAAATTCCTGAATGTCAGCTAAAATGGACTCACGAGAATAAAGACCAGCTAACTCATTAGAAATTATGATGAGTTTCCCCAGATGACAAACCATGAAAAGAAGACCCTTAAATAGACTAAGGGAGAAGTGTCTGCCATCTCCTTACCCCTTGCATGGGGGCAGAAGCCACAGACTGGCATCCAGGGGCACAATTTCACCTTTAGCCCTGTTTTCCTTGGCCTGTGATGTTGGCTTGCGCCGTCTAAATACTTTTGGAATTAGTTATGAGCTTATTTAAAGTTCCCTCTAAAAGCTTGGTCTGAGGACATTGGCCCCATTCCCACCTGGCAGTGGCCCACGGGAGCTGGCTAGGGACCGCTCCCTATGGGCGAATCGGAACTCTCTTCTTTCTTTTTCTTTGTGATGGATTTGTGCATTCAGAAAAGCGCACGGAGTGTAGCTCCGGTTTGAAGAGTGATTCGGAAGTAGCATCCACATAACCAAAACTCCCGGTCAACAGATAACTTACAGCCGGCTCCCTCAGACCACACCCCCTGCTTACAGGATCTTAACCTCAACCAGCCTCCAGGGATAGCCACTTCCCTGGCTTCTGCCATACCCGGTTTCTTGCTTCTAATATTTTTACCATGTAAGTAAGTAAGTATCCAGGAACTGCCTGGCATTGCCTACTTGGACAGAAAGTGACATTGGGTAGCATGGCTCTCTGGTCTAGCCCTCCTTAAGCCAATATTGGGGTTGACACAGGCCAGAGCTGCTGTCTCTCACTGCTGGACAGATGACATACCCCTTCCATTTCACTGCTATCTCCCTAGCTGGCTCTACTTAGACACTGGGATTTGTGTGTTCACATCAGGACAGACAGCTCTCCCATATGTAGAAATAACTACCATTAACCACAGGTTCTGTGGTCTGAACACACTAGGCAAGACCCTCAGCTTATCCTGAAAGCCCTGGGATCTACCATGTTCATCCTTCCTGGGAATTCAACTCAAGAAAGCTATCTGTACATTTTTTTCCTCCGGTCCTTCAAGTCCCAGTGGCCTTCCGGGCCCTTCCATTAAGTGATCAGGCCACTCAAAGCTGACAACCCTGCAGTTTATTGGTCTCTTCTCAGTCTGGGATTAAGAGATTCAGGGAAGCTGAGGCCAAATCTTCCATCCAGGAGCACGCTGGGCGGCTCACAGCCGCTCCATCCCTGGCTGTTTGTCATTACCGCGGCTTTATGAGGCCGAGGCCAGCTCTCAATCTGTGCCGACGACTCCTCTGCCAACCCAATTTGAATTAATTTGTCAAGCAAAATTTTGTGAGCTAATATATCAGGGGCATTACAGAAGGAAGATCTATGACTTCTGCCGAGATCCTCTCGTCTTCTAATTTAGCCATTCTATCAATAAAAGCAATCAAGTTTTCTTGGCAAATTTTTCTTTATAAATCAGCTTTATGGGTCATGGATTCCCCAGTCCTGATGTTTATGGATTTTCACTCCTAATAGCTGTCCCATTGTTTCTCTACAATGGAAGGAAGATATCGGGCGGCCACGAGAATGAGGAGTCTCCCAGTGTGCTCCAGGAGGGTTTTGATGGTTTGTATATGCTTGCCCAAGGGAGTAGAACAGTTGGGAGGTGTGGCCTTGTTGGAGTGGGTGTGGCCTTGTTGGAGTAGGTGTGGCCTTGTTGGAGTGGGTGTGGCCTTGTTGGAGTGGGTGTGGCCTTGTTGGAGTGGGTGTGGCCTTGTGGGTATGGGTTTTAATACCCTTGTCCCTAGCTGCCTGGGAGCCAGAATTCTGCTAGCAGCCTTCAGATGAAGATGTAGAACTCTCAGCTCCTCCTGCACCAGGCCTGCCTGGATGCTGCCATGTCCTTACCTTGATGATAATGGACTAAATCTCTGAACCTGTAAGCCAGTCCCAATTAAATGTTGTCCTTATAAGAGCTGCCTTGGTCATGGTGTCTGCTCATGGCAGTAAAATCCTAACTAAGACAAGGGCCAAATAGTCCCATCCCAACAATTCTTAACAGTAGGATGACATCTGAGACCTTGTCTCTCAGACTGGATCACAAAAGCCTCAGTCTCCAGTGCCTAACTAGACAGACTCCCTGAATCATTCCTTGTGTAGGATTCATTCTTTTTCATCCTCTATTTTTATCTGTCTGTGATGGCCCTAGGACAACATGGAGGTCCTTAGGTCAAGAGGGCAAGAAGACAAGGTAGTAATGTCCAGTATCGCTCTATCACAACTCCAGCAACGAGCTCACCAGGTCACTTGTTCATGGTTTCATATTCATTCCCATGCTCATTCATTTTCTTTTTCTCTGTCTCTCTCTGTCTCTCTCTCTGTGTGTCTCTATCTCTCTGTCTCTCTCTCTCTGTCTCTGACTCTCTCTCTCCACTTTTTCCTTCCTTCTGCCACCCCCAGTCACAATAAAACATTTGGCAATGTCTGGTCACATTTTTGGTTGCTAGAACTCAGAGCTTATGCTACCATTATGTAGTGAGTAGAGGCCAGGAGCTGACACCTCACATTGCACAATTGCGCCCCCATCACAGAGAATTGCCCACCCCAAACACCAATGGCACCAAGTAGGTGGGCGAGCTTGGTCTATGGCCATTGCTTTGTGAACCTGCAGTGAATATATTCTTTTCCAACAACAAAACTCAGTGTCTATTGTGCATGACTAAGCTGGCCTAGTCTTTCTTGGCAGGTGTGTGTGTGTGTACGTGTGTGTGTGTGTGTGTGTGTGTGTGTGTTTGTGTGTGTGTGCATCCATGTACATGTATAGTGCTATTTTACACAGACACAAATGTAGGTGGGGGATAACCCCTGGCCAGATGGAGCACAGAACAGACAATACCCTCAGAACTGTATGTTTCCTCCTTTTCCTGATTCCTAAGAGTGACAGAAACAGCCAAGGCCTTTCCTGTGTCTCTAAGTACATTTGTTTTCACTCATTAAAATTTCAAGTGGCTGTTAGCCTTCAGGTGTTTTTAAGGACACAAAGAATTGCCTGTTGCTTTAGTAGGCTGACGGGTGTATTCTGCCACCTAGAAGATGCGTCATCTTAGCTATTAATCTCCAAGCCTCGCTCCTTCCTTCTTCTCCCCTAATAACACTCACCCAGAGCCCATGGTCATCTAAGGATGAAGCAGGCCTGCTGTGACAGGTAGGAATGTGACCAATATTATTGTAGCATGTAGCATTTGGGGGTGCCCCTTGATAGACTGGCCCCCGTAGACACCCTGCAGATTCTCTGAGACTGTGAACATGATGTCACTCACACGGTTGTATTGTGTTATGGGGCAAAAAGAAACAGTGTAGATATAAATGTGTCCCGAATCAGTTCATCTTAAGATAAGGATGTTATCTTAACATCCTAGATCTGCTTGTCTCCAGCCATGACTCCTTTAAATCTGTGTCTGGAAGCCAGCTACAGGCTGATGAGGCTCTGACCTTCTGACTTATAGCTTGAAGACAGAGGATCCGTGGAGGGACAGGGAATGCAGGCAGCCTTTCTGAACTAAGACAGGGCTTCTGAGTATCGCCCAGCAAGGAAATGGGATCTCCATCCCACAACCTCAAGGAATTGAAATCTGAAAAGAAAGAAAGAAAGAAAGAAAGAAAGAAAGAAAGAAAGAAAGAAAGAAAGAAAGAAAGAAAGAAAGAAAGAAAGAGAGGGAAAGAAAAGGAAAGGAAAGAAAAGAAAAGAAAAGAAAGGAAAGGAAAGGAAAGGAAAAGAAAAGAAAAGAAAAGAAAAGAAAAGAAAAGAAAAGAAAAGAAAAGAAAAGAAAAGAAAAGCAGGAGAAAGAGCAGAAGCAAAACCTAGGTGAAGACTCGCTCCAATCCATAGCTTGATAACTACTTGCAGTATGAAACTCATGTAGACGTTTGAGTCATACATTGTGGGCTAATGGTTGGTATTTTAAGGTCACTGATACAGCTCTGAGAAGATCTCTAACTACAGGTACTTCCAGTCCCTAGTGACCTCAAAGCTCTGCATCCTCCCCTTCCCCATAATCTACCCAAGATCTTGAAAGTTCAATCACATCTGAGTAAAATTTCCTTTGTACATGGGTAGACCATAGTTTCCACGAACACGCTGTCGGAACTCAGGACGGTCCCTGACCTCCGTCACTCAGAAATGCTCATTTTTAAAAGCTTAAGGCATATTATTTCTGAAACAAGATGCAAATCTGACATCAAGGAAAAAAAAATCAGTCACCCTAATGCCCAAGCGCAGCAGGATTTCACGGCAGGCCCCTTTATTATTTAATATTCACTCCAGCTCCACCGGAGGCTGTGCAGCTGAATAGAGATGATGTCTCGGGATTGTTAAACATAACTTGGAGTGCGTGCCTGAGACACATTCTGCTTGCTGGGAGATGTAAGATAGGAGAGGAGAGGGCCTGGCTGCGGATGTAACTATTCCCGCTGAATCTCCCAGCTTAGCCGCTGTAAGAATCCGCAAAGTATTTGGGGCCAAATGTTCATCTGCTTGCAATTTAAGGGATATTTAAAAACTTATCCACCAAGTCCCACTATAATTTGAAAGATATATTGGAAAGTCGGGTTGGGACTCGAGAGGAGACATCCTGATCGTAAATTAAAATTTCATAACACCACTACCGTGTTTCTGATGGTACTTCGGTCGGCCTGGGAAGCACGTCCCCCGAGTTCAGCTGCGCCATTTGCATTTTTAATATGCCGTTGTTTCTGACTCAAACCTAAAAATGTTTTTTTTTTTTTTATCGGCACGTTGATATTGGAATCTAATCTAATTGGAATCTAAGGAAAGTCCTGGCAATGGCCATTCGTTTGCTGCAGAAGGCTCGCCGCAAGTTGTTTTTTAAAGTAGATCATTACAGGAAAAAGATTTCTTCTTTTAGTAACCACTCTGTAGTGACCAGTGATTTAGCCTACGCGGAGTTACAGAAGGCGTGCTAGAAAAGAGAAGATAAGTCGGGCGGTGGTGGCTCACGCCTTTAATCCCAGCACTTGGGAGGCAGAGGCAGGTGGATTTCTGAGTTCGAGGCCAGCCTGGTCTACAGAGTGAGTTCCAGGACAGCCAGGGCTACACAGAGAAAC
Source organism: Apodemus agrarius (assembly GCA_964023405.1). NCBI lineage: Eukaryota > Metazoa > Chordata > Mammalia > Rodentia > Muridae > Apodemus > Apodemus agrarius. The sequence continues at coordinate 11,299,199 of OZ030024.1, forward strand.
CCTGTATCGGAAAGAGAGAGAGAGAGAGAGAGAGAGAGAGAGAGAGAGAGAGAGAGAGAGAGAGAGAGAGAGAGAGAAGTCATTGGTTGTCCCAAGTAATGAGAGACAGAGAGACAGAGACAGAGAGAACACAAACTTGTTTTCTAAGCAAGCAAGCACAGGCTGAGGAGATGGCACAGTTGCTGTCAAGCCCAAGAACCTGAATTCTATCCCTGGTGCCCACACGCTGGAAACAGAGACTTGACTCCTGCAAGGTGACCTCTGACCACAAGAGGCACAACATGGCGTGGCATGCAACACCCCCCCACCCCCCGCGCGCACACACACACACATACACACACGCTAAAATAAATACAAAGTTACAAGAAAGAACTCAAATTATACTCTTAAAAAAAAAAAAACCAAGTGAACAAAGGCATTATACGTAGGCCATTGGTGCATACAGTCTAAATCTGTATCCGTCAAAAAACTGGACTTGAGAAAGGTGAAAGACGGAACAGGAGAGCAGGGGGGGAGGGGGGAGCGGGCGGAGAGAAGGCTGTGGAATGCTGGTTTCCGGCCATACCAAGGCCTTCATGCCCTGGACTCACAGGCAGCTCTGGTCACCTGCACACCATAGACCTTGCACATTCCAATGTGGATAGACGAGGGGTCTGTGAGGCTCCAGCCGCCCCAACCCCCAACCCCCAGGAGCTCTTGGCAGGTCATGGCTGCTGAGGAGAAGGGGTTCTTTTTCTCCTCATGTCCGCAATCCAGTAATTAACTCCCCACCCTAATTAAACCTACGGGGTCACAAAACAAAACAGACATGAAAATAGAAGGAGAAGAAGGGGTTCAGTGAGGGGCGGGAGGGGGTGAGAGAGGAGATGGGGAAAGATGACCGAAATATATCGAACGCATAGACGAACCTGTGAAAGGAAAGGAAATTTTTAAAAACTGGACTTGTTTCTTAAGGGTTTGTAAAGGCTTTCAAAGGAGGCTGTCAGACGACTGCTTGAGTCTTAAAGTCTAGTGGGAACTGTCGTAAAAATACCAATTCATATGTCGCTACCTCCCAGGCTTCCTAGAACATGGATGATGGCTGGTCACGCCCATCAGGCAATACCATCTGACTTTAGAACTGGTTTTAACACGCATTGGACCACCTGGGTTTTGTTTCCCCAGGCGTGTGTGTGTGTGCACATATGCGTGCAAAAGGAGACTCAAAAGTCTGCATTTTTCTGTCCCACTGCCCCACTTCTTCCTCATGCTTACCCTACTTACCTCTCCCCCACCCCACCCTGGGTCATCCTGAAAGACTTGGACCCAAGCAGCCCTCGTGGAGGAATGGGAAGAGAGAAAGAGAAGAGGAGGCTGAGGTGATGCTCTGACTGGCGGGTGGCTGGCTGAGAAACTGTGTCCTAGCTCATCATAGTGTTGTCTCTGCCTTCTGTTTCCTCTTTCTGGAGATGGACACGGGGATGGAACCGTGTGGTAACTGCACTGTGTAAACCTGAATGAACCTCAAAATTCTAAACCTGGAAGGGGGACGGACCCCAAGGCTTGCCCTTGGTCAGTCGGGGTCTTGTGAGGAATGTGAGGCAGAACACGGCCAATCCTCACTTTGCATGACCTTGCCTCAGCCTCGGTCACACAGGCAGATAGATGCACAACCTCTAGATTCTAAGAGTCTACCTCTTGGAGTGTCCGGTTTTCAGAACACGGTCGCTGAGTTGGATTGGGCATGTGATTCCCCAGAGGTCAGATCCCTAGTTATTCTTCTCACGGCGATGACAAATGCCTGGGCCGCTGCACTCTGAGGACTTCCTGTTTCTCACAGTCTCAAAGAATATAGCTCATGGTGGTGGACAAGCAAGGCAACGAAGAGATTCGTCTATGGTGGCTGGGTCCTACAGTGACGACTTCCCACACAGCACTGACCAGGAAGTAGAGAGCAGGACTGAAGAGGAGGTAGGCTAGGATCCCAAGGCTCTCCTCAAAGTCTTAATGTCTTCCAGCAAGGCCCATGTCTGAAATGGTCCACAACCTCCAGACACCACTAGCTGGAGACCAAGTATCCAAACATAAGTCTCAGGGGTACACGCTACATTCAAATCATAATATCTAGTCCGGAGTCATGGCTTGGATTGACAGAGAGGGGGGAAGGGGGAGGTTCCTTTTAATGTTGGTGTGGATAATCTGTGACTGCCCACAGCTGTTGACCTCAGCCACATGGGAAGAAGCTGTCTGCTAGCTGAGGCGAAGCAGAGACAAGTGGAGAAGGCAGACATAGGACACGTGGATGAGTCGGTAGATGGGTCCTCCCATACCTTTCTGCCTTTTAAGGAGACAGGGGTGTCCACAGCAGCGTCCCGAGACCCGTCGCTATAGATCCCTAATATGACAGACGATGCAAAGGCTGTGGTGGTTAAAATTATCAGCTTGACAAGATTTAGGATCACCATGGAAACAAGTGTCTGGGAACGTATGCGTGCGAGAGAGAGAGACTGGGTTAATTGAGGTGAGAAGACCCATCTTTAAGTGTGGGTGGCACTATCCCCTGGCTAGGGTCCTAGTCAGAAGAGAGAGAGACAGAGAGAGGGAGAGGGAGAGAGAGAGAGACACACAGACAGAGACAGACAGAGAGATAGAGACAGAGACAGACAGAGACTGAGAGAAAACAAGCTTAGCACCGCCATTCATCACTCTGCTTCCCGACCACAAGAGCAGCCACGTCCCCTTCAAACTGTGAGCCAAGGTAAGCCCCTCTCTCTTTCTCAAGTTGCTTTCCTCAGGTATTTCCAAGGAGAATGAGAAACAGAACAAAGGTAGAGGCCCAGAACCTCGACCAGACTCATCACCTATGGTAGCTTGGTAGCTTGAATCCTTAGACTTAGGGAGCTATCATCAAGCCTTGAAAAAAAGACCTTGTCTTTCCTCAGTCTTCGCGTCTAGAGCCTTGCACCACGCGTTTGCGCTTCCGGCACCTCCGTCAAATCCAGCGGTGCTGACGCAGTGGTAGACAGCCACCAAGAACCCGTTCTTACTGACCTTGGTCTCTTTCTCTAAGTCTTTCCCCAGGTGGCTCACCAGCTTCTCATCAAGCAAATGTCATGGTGGTATTTGCCCACTTGTATTGAAAACATGACCAAATTTCAGGATGATTGCAGCTTAGACCCAAGCTCGGGTCTGGCAACCAGGACCTATATTGTTTTCGACCACCTGTCCCTCTCTGGTCTTTGCTGCCAGGATCCAGCAGATGATGTACTTGCTGAGCCCACCACTGAGCCGTGGAGAGATGACATGGTGGCCCCAACCTCTTGGCATGTATGTGAGGCTTTTAGAGTCCAAATGAGACAAAGTTTGCTACGAGCAAGGGACGGGACGGTTCAAAGTCACTTCCTCAAGAACGTGTCCACCAACCGTAAAGTATAGAACGCCACTGGACCCTAGATCAAACATAACACTAATGAAACCAAACAAGTATATGACCCGGTCAACAATCTGGATACTGTCCGATGGTGTTCGACGGTCACTTTTTACATATGGCAGCACTACTGTGCTCACACTTAAAGCTTTTGTACATCCTGAAGCATGTGTAGATAATTTGTGTGTGAAGACTAGGATTGCTTATAAATGAACGAGAGGGAAGGAGGTGAGGAGGTAGAGATATGAGCTCAGGTAGAGACGGACGCATCTACGAAACACGTTGCATCACTTTTCTGTTGCTAAGACAAAGTACCATGACCAAAGCAGCCCACAGGAAGAGGGGTGTACTGGGGCCTATGGTTCCAGAGGGTAACAGGTCATCACAGCACAGTGAAGGCCTGGTGGCAGAAGCAGCTGAGACCCCACATATGGAACTGCAAACAGGCAGCAAAGTGGGTACCAGGAATGGCATGAGCCCTTTGAACCTACATGTCTCACCCCCAGTAAAGTATTACTCCATAAAGTATTACTCCATAAAGCCCGCCACACCTCCTAATCACCCCCAAAATAGCCACTAACTGGAGACCACGTATTTAAATTTAAATGACTTGTTCAAACCACCACAGTTAAGGCCAACATATGTTTATGTGGGTTTTTCCCCAATGTTTTATTCTATCAACTTCTTATATACCTGAAGGCTTGCAATATAAAAACTTAAGTAATTTCAAGGCATCTTATTTGAGATTCCAGAGTCTCCTCAGTGCAGGCCGATGGGCACGCCAGATGCGAGGAGCCTAATTACACGATGGAAACTGTTTTGAAAAGTCTAATTTCCACCAAGAATATATGAGAAAGCCGAGATCCATGCTGAAGCAAGCCAGGAGATGTGACAAAGCACAAAACCAGGAAGATCCAGAAAATTGTCCCATTTCCCTCCGACTAAGCAAAGTTTCAGTAACACCCCAAGGCCTGGACCAAAACACCATCCTTCCGCCTTCCCAGAATCAAAGAGGAGGGTGCAGTTTTCCTCCTCAGAGGCAGATGGATGGATGGACGGCTTGGATGGACGTCTTGGTGAGTAAATGCAGTGAGAACAAGGAACCAGGTTGCTACTTGATCCTTCTGAAGGCGGGGGTGTGGGGGTGTGGGGGTGCAGGGGTATGGGAGTATGGGGTGTAAGGGTGTGGGCGGTGTGGGGGTAAGGGGGTGTGGGTATGTGGGTGGGGGTGTGAGTGTATGTGGGTATAGGATGTGGGAGTTTGGGGTGGGGAGGTGGGGGTGGGAGGATAGGGGCTGTGGGGATACAGGGGTGTGGGGTGCAGGGGTGTGGGGTGGGGGATTGGGGATATGGGGGTGTTGGGATGTGGGAGGTAGGGGGTGGGGTGGGGATGTGGAGGTGTGGAGGTGGGGGGAGAGGAGTAGTGGGGGTGGGGTGTAGGGGGTGGGGACTCTGATTACATGGCACCTCTTAGTGTCATCACCTACCTGCATCTCAAGCCTTACTCCTCCAAGCACACCCAGCCCTTAAATATTCTTCTGTGTAACAGATGGAGACACCCACGGCCAAACAACTCTTTGTGAAAGAGTGTGGGAAGGCTTGAGGGAGCCAGAGGGGTCAGGGACACCACAGGAAGACCTACAGAGTTGACTAACCTGGGTCCATGGCGGCTCACGGAGACTGAACCGCCAACCCAAGAGCACGCAGAGGCTAGACCTAGGCCCCTGACACATATGCAGTCATCATGGGGATCCTCTGACAATCGGAGCAGGGGCTGTCTCTGACTCCCGCTGCCTGCCTATGGCTCCCTTTCCCCTAGCCGGGCTGCCTTGTCTGGGAAAGGATGCATTTAGGCCTGCTTAATGTTCCAGAGGGTTCGAAACCCTTGGGATGAGACTCCCCTTCTCTGAGAAGGGGAAAGGGTAAAATGGGGGAGGGGTGTGAGGGTGGAACTGGGAGGAGAGGACCGAGGGGGCTGTGATCAGGATGCAAAGTGAATATATAAATCAACTGTTGGGAAAAAAATTCTCTTGTGTAACATTTGGAAACAGGGAGTGGGGTTGGGAGGGCAGGAGAGATGGGGGGGGCAGTGCCTGTGTTTAGAGCCTGTGCAGCTGGAGGAGTTTCTAATCGTAGGAACCCATAGAAATGGAGGGCTCAGAGTACCTGGTATGTATCTACCCACTCGTCTTGTGTTTTTTAATCAGAGCACTGTGAGCGGATTATTGCTGCCCTCCCAAGAAAGGGAGTCGGCGCTTGGTTTTATACAGACAGTAAAAGAGGTCTCGGAAAATTGTGTTGGATAACTCCACAGTCTGCTGCACACTGCGTTTGTCGGCGGTAAGGAAGATGTCATCTGTGAGGCAGGGTGTGTGTCGGAGCACTCTGGACATGTGCAAACACTGGAGAATGTTGAGTTATGTCCTCCTCCTCTTCTGTTCACTGGCACTCTGTGAGGGGGGCGTGTTGGTCGTGTGAGCAGAGCTCCCAACTAGCTCTGAGGAGTTACCTCCTAAACAGCCCCCACCTATCCCCACACCCGTCTCTTGTAACCATGGATATTCCAATCACTCATCAGCTGTGGGCCTCAAAGACCCTCCACCTTGCTCTATATCCTCAGGTAGAGCTTTGCTCTGTTTCCACACCAGCAGCAGCCCAGCATTCCTAGCACTAGAAATCCACATGTAACCCACATGTGACTGTGATCGGTAACTAACCAGCACTAACCAGGTGTAAGGAACCCTCATGTCACTCCTGTACAACCATCCCCACTGCACAGATTGGCCTTCAAAGCCTTCGGCCCCTGCTGCCCTATTTAAACTCTCACCCCTGGTTCTGATCATTCTGACACTTGCATCAGAGTCAGCTGAGAAAGATGCTTGCAGCCCAGGCTGCCAACTCCACCCAGAGCATCTCACTTCTAATGGCTTGCCAGATAGGGCTGACAATACCAGTCCAAGTGAGGTGGCGTCCCCACTTCGAGGGAACGAAAATCAAATGACTTCTGCGACTGTAGCCTGCTACCTGCTAAGAGACTGCTTCTGACAACATTACCAAAACCCATTAGAGTAGCCCATATGGCCAAGATGGTTCTTTTTGTTTGTTTGTTTTTGGTTTTTTTGTTGTTGTTTTGTTTTATTTTTTTGTTTTTCGAGACAGGGTTTCTCTGTGTAGCCCTGGCTGTCCTGGAACTCACTTTGTAGACCAGGCTGGCCTCGAACTCAGAAATCCGCCTGCCTCTGCCTCCCAAGTGCTGGGATTAAAGGGGTGGGCCACCACCGCCCGGCTGGCCAAGATGTTTATAGTCTAGGAAACCCCTCACAACTAGACTCAAGCCAAAGCTAGTAAAGTTTGAGGTGACCACAAATGGCAGAAGCAAGGAGCAAGTGTTACTGAGGTAAAACTCACCCCATAAAGTGTTCTCAGTAACCCTCCACTGAACCAGGACGTCAATCTGTCAGAGCAGGGTGCAGTATTTGCTCCAAGTCGGCCTAGAACTCACTAGCTTGGGGTGGTCATACAACTGAGCAGCGCATCATCAGTGTGCTAGAGATAACAGTTCTAACTCGTCAGTTGTCTCAGTTGCCTAGGTTACTCTGAAAAAAAAACAAAACACATTGTCGGCTTTTGCTAAAACACTGAGTCTTTACCAGAGCCTACAGACATCTGATGAGTGAGTAAAATAGACTAAAAAGCCTGGCACCTCAGTCTGCCCAGTGTGCCCACCTCCCTTCCAGCTTCACACATTGAATCAGACTATGCAGAAATCTTCATCGTTTGGGAAACGTTTGGTTTGAGTCCATCATGTGGGATGAATTGGTCTATTGGCTTGTGAATCAGAACGTTTCCATTACCTCATCCCTGCGCTTTCTTGGCAACTCAAGCACCTACGGTCCCTCAACCTGGTTGTTGTTGTCATAAGGCCCAGACCAGGTTGGTATATAAGTAGAGCTCCAGCCCAGCTCTGAGGAGAAGACATCACCTGAATAACCCAGCACAGCCCTACATGTTGGTAACCTCATCCCTGTAAAAACACATTGACAATATTCACACGAGATATTAATGTCATCAACAAGAGGGGTCAACAGTTCTTGACTTAACAACAGAACTCAACAGGGTCAACAGGACTCCTTAGTTAACTCACCATCTGTTAACGCCCCCCAACCCGACGCCAGGATGTTTGCACATAAAAACTATATATTGCCTTTCCCAATGATATGAAAAAATAAACATAATGAGGAAAGACTTTATTTTGGTTTATGGCTTGAGAGTGCAGTTCATGGTGGGGTGTTATGGCATGGTGGCTGGAGTATGGGGTACCTGGTCACATTACACCTGCGGTCAAGAAGGAGAGACATTAACGTCCACCATCCACCTACTTTCTTCCCTCTATTCATTCATTCTTCAGCCTAGGAAATGGTGCAGCCCATCTTCACCCCCTCAGTTAAACCTCTCTGAGAGCGTCTTCACAGACATTCCCAGAGGTGCGTCTCCCAGGTGACTCCAAATCCAGTCAGGTTGACAGTCAAGACTAATCATCACAAGGAGGTTCCATAGCTGTCTCTCATTATGGCTGACTAATGGACAATTACCAAACTTTGGCCCACGTGGCACAATTAATACAAACCTGGTCTCTTTTTTACAGAACAGCAGCCTGGCCACCTCTTTGATCACAGCTTGTTCCCTTCTTCTCCCAAGATAAAGTTCCAGGAAAGCTGCCATGCCTGTCTTACTAGCCTCATTTCTAGTATTTCCTGTCTCAAGATCCTGCCACCCTCTATCCCAAGGACAACGCACCGGGAAACTGCTTCTGCCTTCCAGGAGCCTTTCCTGAACCCGTCTCCTTGGTAAGTCCTTTTATCTTCTTGAGTCACACCTTGCCCTTGACCTTGCCCTTGCCCTCAGAATGATCATGACACAGTGATCAGCTTGACTTGAGTGAGACTCCTAAGACAAAGGGTTTTTTGTTATCTACTTCCTGTGACAAGGTGCCATTTGGCCATCCTTGTGTTGGATTAGATCATCTTAATTTCTTTCTCACCCACTGTTAGCTTTCTTTATAAGATTACATGACCAGCTGGAAGGATGGCTTTTGACTCTCCCCAGACCCGGAGATCCAGGCTTAGGCTGCTGACCTGGCTGCGGCGCCTGAGCTGTTGACTGATGCTGTGTTTGTTATTGTTATTCTCCTTGGTCAGGAAGAGAAGGCCTCTTCCTTAAGTCCTAAACACATAGATGTGTGCACAAGAGAGGCAAAGAGGCAGAGAGAGACACAGACAGAGAGAGAGAGAGAGAGACAGAGACAGAGACAGAGACAGAGAAACAAACAAACACTACCTGGTATGATTGTTATGGTTTGTATATGCTTTTCCCAGGGAGTGGCACTATTAGGAGGTGTGGCCTTGTTGGAATAGGTGTGTCACTGTGGGTGTGGGTTTAAGACCTTCACCCTAGTTGCCTGGAAGTCAGTCTTCTACTAGCAGCCTTCAGGTGAAGATGTAGAACTCAGCTTGCTATGTTTGTTGAAAATTCTCTTTATCAGACTTAACCAGAGAACAAAGTCTTTGTTGGGCCTTTTTTGAGACTTCCTTTGCAGATGTAATTAATATAAATCTCTTTACCTTAGCCTTGGTCAGTCTCTTCAGACAATGGCAAAAAGCAGCCATGTTCTTCACCAAAACATCACAAAAACAGTTTCTCAGCCACATATTAAATTTCTTCTTCACTGAAACCTCTTGGGCCATCAGGCCTACACAGTTCAAATGACCCTCAGCACCACTGTCTTCCATATTCTGACGAGGCTGGCCCATTAAGCCCCACTTAAAGAATTCCATGGCTTTCCAAACCCAAAGTCCCAAAATCCACATTCTCCCGAACAAAAGCTTAGTCAGGCCTATCACAGCAAAACCCCACTTCTGGTACCAACTTCTGTCTTAGTTTGGGTTTTACTGCTGTGAACAGACACCATGACCAATGCAAGTTTTATAAAAGACAACATTTAATTGGAGTTGGCTTACAGGCTCAGAGGTTCAGTCCATTGTCATCAAGACAGAAACATGGCAGCATCCAGGCAGGCATGGTACAGGAGGAGCTGAGTTCTACATCTTCATCTGAAGGCTGCTAGTAGAAGACTGACTTCCAGGCAACTAGGGTGAAGGTCTTAAACCCACACCCACAGTGACACACCTACTCCAACAAGGCCACACCTCCTAATAGTGCCACTCCCTGGGAAAAGCATATACAAACCATAACAATGATGAATTCAATCACATGTTTACTCTTCAGCAGATACCTGGACTTCACCTGCAGCTATTTTGAGTTTATCAGGTCAGAAAAAACCTCAGCCACACCTGCGCATTGTCTCCATTTGTCTTAGTGATAACATTGTCAAGCCAGGGCTAAGAGCTACTAGTCGGACTCAAGAGAAGCAGCATGCGGTTGCCTTATGGGCAGACATGGGCATCCGGCATTAGGACCTTGGCATCCCAACACCAACTTCAAGGAAATGGAAACAGATGCCACCTGCCTACTCTGAAGCAGTATAGCAGTCACCCAGTATGGCCACAGAAAGCACACCTAAGGATGTGGCTTTACAAGATCCTCCTCCCAGGTCTACTGCAGCATAGAGAGCCCCGAGCCTGATGGGAGGCCAACTGGAGTTTCCACTACAAAGGAGAACACAGCACAGGCATCTTTCAATCCAGGATGAATCCCTCTGTGGCCTGCATTAGAATCCAGGCTCTGGAGTCACCCCTTCCCCCCTGTCTGCGGGACTCTGGTGTACGTCACTCCTCAGTGTAACCTGGACTTGGTTGTGAGTGCAAGCTTAGCATGTTGGCTTGTAACCCTACCTTCATGCCCCTCTTCCCCACTTGCCCTGGAGGCAGGGGCAGTGCCTCCCTTACAATGGACCAAATTCCATCACTGCTGGGCAAACTTCAGAGGCTATCCCTCCCCACATCAGAAACCCGATCGCTCCTCTCAGGGGCCGGGGAAACTGGACTCATTATACACACTATTAGACATAAAAGCTTCAGGGGCTATTAGAGAGAAACAAAAGCTCCCCCGGTGGCTTCCATGGATAGTCTGAATGTTTGTCATTGTCCTCAAACAACAGTATGTCACAGGGACGTATAATTCGGCTGAGTCTGAGCAGGCCCCTGGCTCCTCGCCGGGTTTATTTATGTCATTTACTGGGAGCTTTTAAAGAATTGCTTTCCCCAGTCAGCCTAATGCTGTGATGGAAGCCCATTGTCAGCCTTCAGGTGCCGGAATGGCATGGGTGTCCAGTCCGTACACCTCTGCTCTTTTATGGAGCCTGGAAATTGGGCTTCATTGAGAAGAGAAAAATGGTGTGCCTTTGAGAAAGTGTGGCTCAACATCTCGCCCCCCCCCCAACCACATCCTAAGCTTGGGGCAGGTCAGCTGGGCTTCTGATATCTTTCAACTAAATGTAGCAATTTATTTGTGGAAACCCCATTACAGCTAATAGGAGTTTAAACCCATTAGAAAAGATAAGGGTGTCCAGCCATTTCGAGATCATTTTGTGAAATGCACCCCGCTTCTTAAAAAAATGAACTTCGCAAAGGATCCCGTAAATCTACTCATACCAACTCAACTCGCATAAAACAATTAGAACAAAACAAACCTGATAGCAGTGCTAAATGCTGTTTAAATCCCCCTTCCCCTCCCCCCTTGAATACATCAAGCTCGGAGATTCTTACCACCAGAAAAGCACGCTGTTCACCCACTTAGCCTGGTTACTCGTGGGCATCCCTCTTGAAGAAAAGTAATTTAACAAAGTTTAGAGATTCGCATGGGTTAAGAGAAGGCCATCCCTTACAGAAATGGGACTTGGGAGCTTAAAGAACCTTCAGAGAGAAGTACCTGGTACCCTTGAACCTTCCCAGCTCTTCACGTCTGGCGGCATCCCGGGTAACGACACAGAGAAAATGCTTTTCCAATTCACAGGGGGAAACAAAACTGAGCGGAGAAAGTGATCCAATAGAGAAGAAAATAAAGATGATTCCCATTGATTCTGACAGCCTTGAAGAAATTGTACCCTTTACTAAAGTAATTCTATTCTACATCTGGAAATTGATTCTAGAGGAAAAAGACCAAGAATGCTGGATGAGGAAATGAAAAAGCAGCAAGAAAAAAAAAGTCATGAAGGAGGGGGTACAGTGAGGTCTTCTTTACAGCGGGGGCAGCTGTCATCCCAAGCTGATGAAATAGCAACGTGGTAAGTCCACATGCTGGCGTAATGAGATGAGATCCCATGATGTTTATGGAAAGTTGTGTAATAACAGAAATGCTTGTGTGTTAAGGTCTTAAAAGGTCAAAGGGCTGGGAGGTGGCTCACTTGGTGGAGTGCCAGCCAGCCTGAAATCAAGGGTTCAGTGCCCAGCACTGCACAAAACTAGGCGTGGTGGTATACATCTGTAATCCCAGGATGTGGAGACGGGAAGAAGACGACAGGGAAGGGTCAAGGCCATCCTTGGCTACAGAGTGAGTTCAAGCCTGGTCTACATGAGAATCTGCATTTTAAAAAAAAATCAGGATATAAAACATAAGATTGTGTCTGTGTGTGTGTCTGTGTGAGAGAGAGAGAGAGAGAGAGAGAGAGAGAGAGAGAGACAGAGACAGAGACAGAGAGAGACAGAGAGAGACAGAAGAGAAAGAGATACAGAGAAGAGAAAGAGAGACAGAGTTGTGATATGCAAACCAGGCTAACCTCAAATTTGTAATCCTCCTGTCTCAGCCTTCCAAGTGCTAGAACTAGAGACACGGGACACTCCCCACCTTCGTTTTTTCTTAAAGCTAAGACGCATAAGGAAAATATAGTTAGGAAAAATAGACCAACCCAACAGTGCTTTGCTCAGGCTGCCATGGTCATACATACGTAACAGCGCGTTCTCTCCACCATGTAACATCTATTAGAGTCTACCTTGGTCCCCGCCTAAGGGTTGACTTGACTTTCTTCCTGTCTGTGATTGACAAGCTCTTTGAATACACATGTAAGAGGCTGTGATTGCTCCACGAGAACCCAGTTATAATGGAATCCTTTCAATGAGCTCACCAGCTGATAGTGACTCCTTTTTCTTTCCCTATGGACCCTCCAGGCCCACTAGCAACTGCCCCGTTCACTTGGGCCTCAGGCTCTTCCAACTTCTCTTCTTCCAAAGATACTCACGCTCACCAAGTAGCTGTAGGACTATGGTCTTCATCGAGGAGGCTGGGACCGCTGACGTTCTGAGCTACTGCTAACCCAGACCAGACATGGTCTCCCTAGGTCAGCTAAGAGGCACATGATCGATGCTATCCCTGAGGATGACCATGTGGGTACCAAACAGAAGGATGCTTCTCATCTCCCACCGCTTCAGGTAGACCCAAGACCCTCTGGGTGCAGGAAATTAGGAATCTATGCGTTTCAGGTACATTGATATTTTCTCAACCCAAGCCCCAGAGCTTGGCACCTGTGATCCTGTCTCTGCCACACGTTCTCCCAGATGCCCACCTGGCCTGGACCGTCCTCTGCTCTGGTCTTTGTTCTCAGCTATGCTAGCTATGACTTTTCAGCATGCTGGCCCTACGTTTCCCCCTTGTCACTGCCCTCTCGGGGGTAGGTTTATCCGTGTTTCCTGGAGCCGTGGGCCCTGCCCCATAGTCCGGCATGCTGGGGAAGATTGGTAGGCGAGTGACACAACCACTTGAAAAGGGAATCTGAGAAACGGTTCCGTGTCCGCGGCTTAGGAAGAGTGTCTGCCTCTCCTGAGGTGAATGATGTATTCAGTTCACAGTCAGGCAGATGGAGAGCCAGAGAGGGAAAAGTGTGTGCCTAAGGCCCCTGGCGTGCTATGCTGGCTGGTGGCACTGCCATGACAAGGTGCTGGGCCAAGCGGTTTGATGACATAATTGTTTAAATGGAAGCTAGAAGCCTGAGATCAAGGTGTGGCTAGGGTTGTGTTTTTTGAGGCCTCTCTTCTTGGGTTCCAAATGGCAGCATATTCCCACAGTGGTCCCTCTGTCTGACTGTACCCTAATCTATCTATCTATCTATCTATCTATCTATCTCTCTCTCTCTCTCTCTCTCTCTCTCTATATATATATATATATATATATATATATATATATATATACATATACATATACATATATACATATATATATGTGTGTGTGTGTGTGTATGTGTGTATATGTGTGTGTATATACACACACATATATGTATATATATACACACACACACACACACATATATATACATATACATACATACATACATACATACCACGGTTAGGGCTCACCCATGTGTAGCATCAAGAAGGCAGTGGAGCTTCTCGGTTTGAATGCGAGTTTCCCCGACTCCTCCCCACTCCGATGTGCTCCCCCTGCCAAGCTGGGATAGCCCCTGGCATTCAGGCACGACAGCCACCTCCCCACAGGGACAATCCACATGGCCCTGTATTCTTCCATGGCAGGGTCTCCCCTCCTTTCTTCCACACACGCACAATCTCCTGCTTCCCGGGGTGGCATGTGACCCAATTTCTCCTCCACTCATGAATCTTACTAATCTGATTCCTTCAGCACTTCGGATTCCACTGAGGGCCGCACAGGGACCATCTTCCGTGGTGTGTCATCTGAACCAGCATCTCTCTTCCCAACGGCTCCCCAGGCAGCCACTCAGCACCATAGAAACTCAGAGCCAAGATACGCCACCACCACCCCCAAGGGGACCCTAAGATGCCATTCTAGAAGGACAGACCCAGATGCTGTTCCAGAAGGGCAGGTAGGAGGACTGACCTAGCAGAGAGTCTGAGATGACCAGGGCTCCACCTGCTTCCATGCTGTCCCATCCCCCAGCTCCCCGTGGTTATCAGTTCCTCCTCCCAAACTTACAATAAGCAAGTTCACTTTCCGCACTGGCTTGGTTGGCACATCTCTTCAGCTGCCTCCTCGCCTCCATTCCAGCCCCAAGCACTGCCCATCCATGAACACGATTACCCAAGACTCTACCCAGACCGAAGCAATGACCCATTGCTGCTTCATTCCTGCTCAGATCCCAGGATGCTACTTAAAGAGCACAATTACCAGACCACAAAGCAGTCTCTTGCCACCATGTAAAACGACTATCAAGTCCAACTGGCCAGGCTAATGGGTCTGATCAATGGCTCCGTGATTGATCTCCCAGGAAGCGTTAAAGAGGCCTGGGACAAAATGGCTCAGTTAGTAAGGTATCTATCATGCAAGCATGAGGACTGGGTTTCATATTCCCAACACGCATATAAAACTCCAGGGACAGTGGCACATGCCCAGAATCACAGTCCTGTGGAGGTAGAGACTGCAGATCCCTGGCGTTTACTGGCTAGCCAGGCTAGCTGTGTGAATGAACTCCATGTTCAATGAGAGACCCTATCTTGAGGATCAAGTGAGAAAGGCATGTGACTCACATCAACCTCTGGCCTACACACACACACACACACACACACACACACACAAACATGCATACATACATACTAACACATGCGTGCACACACATGTACACACATGCACACCCATATACATACATGTACACACACTTTAAAGACAAACCTATGTGACAGGCACAGCGAGGCTCCGGACCCTGGAGTCCATGTAGACATGCTTTTGATGAGAACATAAGCTAAAAGTGAAGAGATCCCCACTGATTTTGCACACATTAAACTCTTCCCAAGTGTCATGCACTGGTTGGGCTCTCGAGTTGCACCAGTAAACCAGCCGCACTCACAGACTTGTGTCACGAAGGTGGCAGGGACACCCCAGTGGTCCAAGGTCGTGAGACACTGGAAGCCAATGAGCAGGGAGACAGGTCCTCTCCCTGAGATGTCAGATAACTGACTTTGGAAAATATGTTGTCAGGTCAAGAAGGGCCAGGACAGGGATCAGCAGCTGGAGCGTGGCTCCAAGCCACTCACTAGAGTTGTGTCAGGACTGTGTGTGACTGTCCCTCACTCCCTCCATTGGTCTTCCATATGATTGACAGGGACTCTGCCTGGCATCCCACTGTGGGATCTGGTTCTGATTACCTTAGAATCAGGTCTGTGTTCTCATCTTCTTTCTCTCTCTCTCACACACATACACACACAGACACACAATCAACCTCATATATACACTCTTCTCTCACACACAGACACACAATATCATATATACACTCCTCTCTCTCTCTCTCTCTCTCTCTCTCTCTCACTCTCTCTCTCTTAGACACACACAATCTCAGATATACACTCACACACAGACACACCTGCAATTTTATATAAACACTCACACACAGACATACAATCTCATATATACACTCCTCTCTCTCTTAGACATACACACACAATCTCAGATATACACTCACACACAGAGACATACAATCTCATATATATACTCCTCTCTGTCTCTCTCAGATACACACACAATCTCATATATACACTAACACACACACACAGAGAGAGAGAGAGAGAGAGAGAGAGAGAGAGAGAGAGTGTCAGTCAGTATCATATAAGCACACACAGAGACAGTGTCCCATGCACATGCTCATATGGTCATATTTACACATCCTCATGTGTACACACCCTCACATGTCCTCACACCCTCACATGTCCTCACACCCTCTTGAAGACTCATGCTGTCACACACCAATACACACTAACAGGCATGAATCCACATACCCCAAACAAGTGTACACTCACACACACTCGTGAGCCTGTCCCACTCAACTCCAGTTTCTAGTGGAGGCTATCCAAAAGGCAGGCGATAATATACTGGGATGAAAGAACAGGGCATATACCTTCCTCCAGGCAAATCTGGGTTGCATGGGATTCCTTCATGTGTAACCTGTAACATTAATTTTTTTCAAAGCTTAATTTTAATGATGGCTCTTAAATACTCTAACCTCCCTTGTAGCCCACGACCCAGCAGAGAGGTAGAGGAAAAGGAAGGATACGGAGGAAGCAGACCTGTTTAGAAAGGTTCTTTGGAGCAACTCCCGCCTGTGTTGTCTGGAAATGGGCCCTTCAGTTCACAGGTCAGCAGCGACAGCTCGATCTACTCGCAAACACTTCATGGGTACACCAGCAGTCCAGCTCGGTAGAGTCGGGATAGCAAACAGGGACCAGCAGCGGGTGGCCTGACCTAGCAGAGACAGCCAGACCTCAGCCTCCACACCAGTCAGCAGGAGGGACCCGGAGGGATGCCAGCGGTTCTCATCTGTGCCTCTTTCATGGAAGCAAAGATCAGTGAAGAAGTAAAACCAACAGGTGTTGCACAGCTAGCTCTATAAGCAAGCCTGGCTCAGCCCCTTCCCTGTCTGTTGAGTGCTTTTTATACTCCCTCCAAACACCACGTGTCCTCCACGGGTCTTGCCGCAGCACGTGCGTCTGGCTCAGCTGGCATTACTCTGCCAATCAGCCTGAGTCCGTGGAAGCAGCAAGAAACTGCAGCACACCACCGGAAGATTTTTTGTTGTTGTTGTGCTTCTCTCTGTGGAGTTGTTACAAATACAGCTCAACTACGCAATGTAAGACACACCAATACATGTATGTCATTAGCAAAGAATTCTTCATCATGTGTCCTCTCACATGCTTATTTTTTTTTTTCGAGACAGGGTTTCTCTGTGTAGCCCCCGCTGTCCTGGAATTCACTCTGTAGACCAGGCTGGCCTCGGACTCAGAAATCCACCTGCCTCTGCCTCCCAAGTGCTGGGATTAAAGGCGTGCGCCCCCACTGCCCAGCCACATGCTTATTTTAAAAGAGCGTCCGTCCTTTCACCTGTGTCCGCTTCAGGGACATGTCCCTTCACGTGTTTGCCTTTGCAAAGCACCATCCGGCACAAGAGACTTTCCGAAGAACCTTAAGTGTCTGCTTCAATAGCCTACTGTCCCTATAGCAACGCAGGGGTCCCAAGAAGGAAGTAATGTGTTATCTTTCTCTGGCCCCTCTCCTCTGGTTTCCCATCTCCCTTGTCCCATAAGGTCCTTCGGGCTTGTCTTGCCACCCTGCTTCCCTGGGCTTCTGGTTTTCTGTCTGTCCCCGAAGGTTGCTCTCACCCAAGGGTGGCTATCCCTCCAGGCTCCCGGTTTAGGCGTTCCACAACTAAGACCCACCCTCCTCCAGCTGGATGCTCAGCTGGACACTTTGGCTTAGACATCAGTCTGCAGTGAGACCTTTGCCCATCACCCTGGTGAATGCCTCTAGCCCTTCCTCCTGCAGGCTTCCCGGTTCCCAGTCCGGTTTCCATAGCTCATGGACTCACACCATATAGTCTATAATGTACTTT
Source organism: Apodemus agrarius (assembly GCA_964023405.1). Taxonomy (NCBI): domain Eukaryota; kingdom Metazoa; phylum Chordata; class Mammalia; order Rodentia; family Muridae; genus Apodemus; species Apodemus agrarius. The sequence continues at coordinate 11,316,901 of OZ030024.1, forward strand.
CTCGAGTGTTTAATCTCCATTTACCCAGAGAGAAGGGATGTTCCCAAGAGATGGAGACAGCACTCGGTTGGGGCCACGGGCCATTGCCCAGCACACAGCAGCATAACTCTACAAGCACACAACCATCAGTATACCTGGCCCCTCAGAATGGGGTACAACACAGGACACTGGCCTTTACCCTGGGTCCGTGGGATTTGCAGGGTAGCAGCTGGAAGGACCCTGGGGTACCGAGCTCTCTGCAAATGCTTCCTTCACCTTGACTCCTTTGCTTTCATTGTATGCCTGTGAGCTTTCATATCAGAGTCTATCTAAAGGAAGATGTCCATTGCTTTAGATAAAATAAACAAGAAAAATACCACCACCACTGTGGGAAGAGAACAGGGTCAGACGTGGGGTGGAACGCAACTTTGCTACTTAGCACAGTAAGGTATTAGCCAAGCCACAGCCATACTCTGAGGTGAAATTCTTGCACAGCATCCACGCAGGACACACAATATCTACCCTGGTCAAGGATGCCTTTGCCTGGCCAGTGCAGAGGGTCATTGAAAGATGGGTCCTCGAATCCATCCCAGAGCCTTCTTGAGGTATGTGGGTGCCTTTATGGATCTCCTGGGAGACGTGGGATCTAGGAGGTCAGCTAAGTGAGAAGTCAGAAACTGAGAAAGAGGAGAGAGAGAGAGAGAGAGAGAGAGAGAGAGAGAGAGAGAGAGAGAGAGCCCACTTTCTTCCGTTAATTCCGTGCCAAGGATTAAACAGCACACTCCAAAGCCACAGACAAGTCGTAACATGCCCATATTTTATGTAAGCAGGGTAGGGCCATTCTAGAAGTCAATATCATTGTAGTCTCAATTGGTCTTTGCTTTACTGTTCAAGATGGATTTCTCTCTGAAACCTGGGGCTCACCAGCTCGGCTAGCCCAGTAGTCCAGCAAGCACTGGGAGATTCTCCTGCCTACATACTCCTCCCTCAGTGCTGGGGTTCCAGACGTGGGCTGCTGCACTCAGATTTTCTATGGTTGCAGGAGATTCAAACTTGGGTCCTGAAGCTTGCACAGGAAGTACTTTGCCCATGGCCATCTCCCCAGCTGGTGAACCCAAGCTCTTCCATGGACACCCTCAGAGTATAGATGCAGAATGCCCACAGAGGAAAACCGAAACAAAATGCCCAGCCCACTTTCTTCCGTTAATTCCGTGCCAAGGATTAAACAGCACACTCCAAAGCCACAGACAAGTCGTAACACGCCCATATTTTATCTGGGTCACATCACATGCAGCATAATTAATGTTTAAAACGCATTTCTGCAGTAAAATGTCTGTGATAGCCAGCGTGTGTCATGAGGATGCTGTGGCTGTGCCTAATTTGATTGCAGAAGAGATTTCTAGTTAGTGGAGTGTTGCTGCCAATGGCCCCTTACTGGACTCAGCTAAACACAGCCAAGTGATTGCATTTCCAATCAGAGGCAGAGAGCCCCGGAACAAGTCCCCCGCGAGTGCGTTTCCTGGCCGCAAAAGCCCTTTGTTCGCTGTCTGATTCTGCAAGTGCGCTTTCTCAGACATCTCTGGATCACTGGGCTGTTTACCAGCGTCTCCAAGGAGGCTCCTTGTGTGAACGATATAAAAGAATCCTCGGCTGAGATCTCCTGACGGCAGACCTCTGTCGAGTCGTTCTCTCAATTTGGTGAGGCTGATGAAAAGCATAAATTATCTCAAAGCACTAAAGTTTGACGATTTCTTCTCTAAATGAATGTTTTAGTCCCCGCATAACAATAGAGGCAAAATGAGGCGAGCAGAGAGATGAATGGGCATAAGCGATTTCTGGCTGGCCCGACACATCTCTATCAGCCGTTCCTTTGAATTCACTCCTCTGCTCCGGCTCTGCTTCCTCCCTGGGAATCTCACCCCAGCACAGAAAAGAGCATCCTTGACTGGTCCGTGGGTCGGCAGGAGCGAGCGTGACTCAGTCTGGTAGAGTAGACAGGAGGCTCGTTTCTGGACCTCAGAGATATGGTCCTCCAGATCTTAAGGAAATGTGCTGATGACTCTGGTTCGGCAGTGGACAAACAGACCAGTTCTTGAGTCTGGCCTTGGAGCTTTTCCTGGAGGATCCCTGTATGTCACTTGCAACCAATTTAACAAATAATCGGATTACAAAAGTACTACTGAAAGTGACTGTGGAAAGCAGTACTCCTTTTCCTTTTCCTCCTCCTCCTCAGACACATTAAGTTGGGTAAAGTTAATGGTTTATCCACTAAGATGTTACATACAGCTTGCTGAAGAATGATGCTTTCGGGATGAAAATCTGGGCTGTCCCGCCGTGTTCTCCCCTTCCCTCTATGTCTATGAAGCTGGTGCCTTCTAACAATGGCACCTAAATCTCCATTGCATCAAACAGTAAGCTCTTTGAGCTTACTTGTGTTGTGGTTTTTACTGCAGCGTCGCTGTGTGTTCCTTTACCCAGCTAAGGTAACAGATCCTACCCCCCAGCCCCCACCCGCAAGAAGCATCCAAATCCAGGTCCAGCGCTTGGAGCCACGGGCTGCCATGGAATCATCAGCCGTCCTCTTTGCTGTCATTCACGTCATTCACGTCTGCATATCTGACTTCCACAAAGCAGACTCTGGTCAGCTGTTTGGGGGCCGTGGAGATCTCCCTCACCACGGCATGCCAGGATCAACCACAAAAGGCACGGGGTAGTTCTCTCATACAAACATTATTACATCGATGAGTCAAATCTTTAGAAGGCGCAGATCTTAAAACTTAGTTGTAGCAGGGTATTTATAGAAGCCCCTCCCAATATCTCTGTATTCCACCCCCAGTATTTCCGACTCCCCTGCATTAGATGAGGTTATATGATGAGCCCTGCTCTGTGAGATATTTGCCTATGAAATATGTGTCTTATCACACGCTTAAAAGACAAAAAGTGGGTATGCTCTCTGCTCTGTCCACCATAGTGCAATTGATATATTTAATGCTTCTTGTTAATATACAGTTGAGCCCAAAGTAAAATCATCTGTAAGAACTTGTAATAAACTTATGCAGCTGATTTGCATAGCCATGTGACATGGATGCTGTTAACCAAAGGGCAGAAATCACAAGCAAAATGCCAAAAGTGATCTTAATTAAAAATCTAATTCTGTTTTTAAAATATGTCTTATCATTATTTATTTCATGGTAATACGATGAGTTTCTTTTTTTTTTTTTAGGAAACAGTTTTCATAACTTGATAAATTATAGTTTTGTTTGTTAGAAAAGTTGCTTTGACATGTAAACAGACAACAAACAGTGTAAATAGTTTTGTAAGTCTCCAAGATGTTTATACGGGGACACACCTACATCAAATGCATAACTCGTCCCTTATTTTTGTATTGTGATAATTTCCTATGCAGATATCAGCAAGCAGCTGTAGAGCTGTAGCTTTTCTTTTTTGAAAGAATGAGATGTTTATATATTAACAACAATTTTTAAAAAAATAAAATAAAAAGTGCCTAAAAGAATCTTTTTTTTTTCTGAATTTTCCTTTCTGAAGCAGAATTTAAAGAGAAATGAGTTGCCTTGCAAACCACGCCCCAGATTGTACAGGGTTTGTGTGGCTGACTATAAAACCATGAAGACAATAAGGAGGCCTGTCTGCTACCTGACAGCACTGTCTACCTTAAATCTGACTAACTGAAATGGCTTGTTACTGTAGCAGAACACAGACTAACCTGATTAATCCAAGGGGTTACAGTGCATCCTAGTCTAAGTAATTCACATGGGGATTTTTCCCCCCATTCAGAATCACACTGTACACAGGAACCCAAGCTTGGACCTCCTAAAAGTTTAAAACTCAGAAATAAGACTTTGTTTTTTAAATCTTTATAGTCTGATATCTTTTTTTTTTCCAACCTGACATCCAAAATGGCTAAAGGGAGAGTTATCTCATGAGCCACCCACATACAAGTCAGTGAGGCTACGAACAAGAGAGTGTTTTCTCTGTGTGTGGATGACTCGTGACCCAGACATCCAGTCTACTTACGAATAGAAAGAGCCGTGGGCTAGGAGGAGCGCCCCTCAGTGGATGAAGCCAGCTGTCCTTGTGTTCTGATCTGACAGGTTTGCGTCTCTTCCCCGGGGAGTGGGTGGACAGGGACAGTCAGAGATGATTTGCCAAAGTTTCCTCAGTTGTGATTACAGCACAATGACACTGATAATCAGCTCAGTGTGCGGCCAGAGTGTTTTCTAACAAGAAAATCATTCCGACACCGGGAAACCTGAGTCTTTAGGGAGAAGGCAGTTCACAAGGTGGTGTGTCTCAGTTGCGTTCTGCATAGGGAAGGTGTTTTCTATGAAATTTGGTGCTTGAAAGAGGGCGAGCCGGGGCTTGAGTGTTTGACCCAGAAGAAGGGATATGGAAAAGGTCCCCACCTTGTGTCATGGCAGGGTGCCTTGGAGACACAAGCTTTGATGTATACTCTTTCCCTTCTCTCATACTCTGCAGTGCTAGCCTAACCCCTGAGGGAACACATCAGCATTTAAGGAGAACCTGCCCTTCAAGATTATTTTTTTATTCATGCTCATTCAAGCCACCATCCCCTTGTGGCAGGCCTTCCCCCTGGCTCACCATTCAACCTTTGGGTGGTGTTTGGGCAAGTCACTGAATTGCTCTGATCTGTTGACCAGCCACCTAGAAATTTCCCAAGCCACCTACTACCCCTACCAGACTCAGGGAATGGTGAGGAGTCTGGAGATGCCTTTGGTTTCCCGGGAAACGGGCTCTGAGATGGAGCCATTCCTTGGGGCAGCTTACTTTCCTCATCCCCAGGAAGGACAAAGTGGAAGCTGGTCAAGCACAGAGGTGTCTGAACTGCTGGGCTGTTGCAGAACAGCCTTAGCAGTCACGTGGGGACTCTGGAGCTGGTGACCCTTCAAAGTGTTTCATTTTGAAGCAATGGGAGATGGGTCCCAGACACCACTATTGACAACTCCTCCATCACTGGCTGGTCTTAGGGTGTATAAGCTTAGGGAAGACAATTCCCTACAGCCAGAGTAGTACTAGGGAAACACTCAACCACAGGCCATGAGCAAGTAACACAGCCAGCAAGTAGCAGACGGACACCTAAATCCTAAAACATCAAATGCCTGGCACGACACGCCGTTTACCCATTCTTCAAGGGAGAAGATCCTATGTTGCATACAACTTTCACTACCCCCCACCTAAGCTCCGGGATCTGGCCGTGCTACCAGCCCTCTCCCAGCTTCCCTTGAATCCACGGATAAAAGACGCGCAGACAATTGTTGATTTTCAACTTGCCTTCTTGGCACAAATTCTGGGCGCTACTATATCCCACCTGGAAAATGTGTCCTAATCAATACTCTTAGCTCTGTACCTCCCACCTGCCCTAACCTTAGTTGGTCACTTCACTCTAGTCCCTGATACAAATCTCTGACTACCCGTCTATAGGGTCGGCCACAGCCCACCACTCCTCCCTAGATCTCACATGGCTGCCTGGTTCTTCTCTCTCCAAAGCATGGCCAACTCTCTCTTCCTCCCTTGCATCTGTATCCTTTTCTTCCAAGGACCAGGAAGTCCCACCTGTATCTTCTGCCCAGCAATTGGCCCCTGGCTTTCTTAACTGACAGATCAAGAACCAATTAGGGAACAGGACCTTAGCATCAGCACTGCCCCTACAATCCTATACATTGAACAGCTCATGGTCTAGAGGAGAGGAAGGGAAGAGGAGTAGATGAAAAATAGCTAGACAGGTGCACTGCTGTCTCACATGGTGATATAGTTCCGGAACAGGGCTTCTATAGCACCTGCTGAGCTTTGCCCTCTACTTGTCTGTGATGGTTTGTATATGTTCTTACCAGGGGGGTGGCACTATCAGAATGTGTGGCTCTGTTGGAGTAGCTGTGTCACTGTGGGTGTGGGCTATAAGACCCTCATCCTAGCTCCCTGGAAGTCACTAGAAGCCTTCAGATGAAGATGTAGAACTCTCAGCTCTGCCTTCATCACCGCCTGCCTAGAAGCTGCCCTGTTTCCACCTTGATGATGATGGACTGAACCTCTGAACCTGTAAGCCGGCCCCAATTAAATGTTGTCCTTTATAAGACTTGTCTTGGTCATGGTGTCTGCTCACGGCAGTAAAAACTAAGATACTGTCCCACCATAAACTCAGCACCGTTAATTGTGCCCAGACCTCTGGGGTGATATGTATCTTTGGGTGCTCAGGGATGCAGACCCAGGATCACTACCTGCATCCTTGTCCCATTACTCAGAGTAAGAAGAGTATCTAGAGGACACAGAGTTGTCACCAAATGCCTCCCTTTCAGGAGGACAATGCTATAGGTGCTTACTGGTGTATCATTCCTGAGGTAGATGCTATGTCTGTTGGACTGTCCATCCACAGTCTGTCCACACACAGCTTTTGCTTACCATTGACAAAGAGACATCAGCATGCAAGACATGAAAGGGGGAGGAAAAGGGGGGAGAAAAATACACGGAGCAGCGCTTTTCCATATGTAAATATTCCATGATCTATATATGGTGTTAGAATATATCTCGTGGTAAAATAGCATTTAACAACATGGCACGGGCGTGGTATTAAACAGAGAATGTTTGCCCAGTACATACAGGAGCTCGGACACTGGCCTGTGCTGCTGAGATCGGAAAGGTGAGTGGGATTTGGCAAGCTTTGTGGAAGGGAAAATATTTCAGGCAAGATCCAGTGCAGCGTGTGTTCAGCTCAGGGAATGAGAGAGCCTTGGGCACATGGAAGGAATACAGCTCGTGTGTGTCAAGCCAGAGGAGAGAGGAGAGGAAAGGAGAGGAGAGGAGAGGAGAGGAGAGGAGAGGAGAGGAGAGGAGAGGAGAGGAGAGGAGAGGAGAGGAGAGGAGAGGAGAGGAGAGGGGAAGACAAAGAAGGGGGTCCTGTGGTGGTTCTGGCTTCTACCCCTTTTTTTCTCTTTGTTCTAAAACCTCTGATTTGATTCTGAGAACCACTGAGCATCCTAATAATCTGTCTTATACAATAAATTATTTCAATACCTGGTACTTGCAAACAAATGAACAACAACAACAAAAAAAAAAATCCAGTAGTGCTTAATATACCAGCTGCCTTGAGTTACTGCGTGCGAGCATCCTCTGCTAACCCCAGACTCTTCCTCCTCCTACCCTGGAGAGGTATGTACCACCACAGCAGTTCTGAAATCAGTGCTGCAGACATGAAGGGAGAGAGTCATTGAGGGGCCAAGAAAGGAAACCAGTTCCCTCTACCACAAGGGGACAAAGATGACTGCGGACAAGAATGACACAGGGGTTGGGGAAATTAACTGTTACTTCTAAACAAGTTCCAAAATGGCACCGGACTTCTTGCTTGGAGCATGAATCCACAGCACAGTTTGTTTTTTTTTTTTCTCTGACTCTCCCTACTAAACAGCCTAGTAAGACCATCACAACAACAGCAACCACTCAGCCCCTCTCGAGTGAGCATCAGGTAGACACACTTCACATATCTTTAGTGTCCTGTGGAGAGGGTCACGGAGCCCCTGGAACGTGGGACAGTGGCGGTTCCCGCACAGCCAGTGAGTGATGAAAGCAGAACAGGAATCCAGGTCGATTGACGCTCGGGTTTTTTTTTTTTTTTTTTTTTTTTTTTTTTTTTTCTACCGCATTTCCCAATGAGAGCTTTCCTAGGGTACAAGCGCATTGTTTATCCCACCCCCTTTGCCATCACCAAGAGCAGCTTTCTAAAGCCTGTTGGGTTGATTATAAACACAGATGAGCAGAAGTAAATACTGGAGCAGGAGCCGCCCGCTCGGCAGCTGAAGTGTGGGATGGCTGCGAACCACCCACAGCTCCCAGTACTTAGTGCTGGAGCAGATGCTCCGCTGGTCACAGTGACACAGAAGGCTCAGGCAGCCACTGTGCTGGTCCTACTGGTGGTCACTGCCTAGCAAGGGGTGGGGAGGGGGTCCGAGACCCACAATTTGAAATGTCTCCTCATTAAGAGTCGTCAATACTGGATTCACGGTCCTAAGTCTTTGCTGCTCTTCAGAAGTGCCATCCACCACCCCAGTACCACACCTCCATGGGAGGACAACTGTGCTTCTCTGCCCTGACTTTGGGCTTGCCCTTGTGACTTTCTCATGCTTTGATCCCTGTTTACTGACGCTGACGGTCCTTGCTCCCAATTGGTTTTTTGGACTGTCAATAAAGGTGCCAGTGGCCAATGACTGGGTGGAAAGAAAGAGGCGGGACTTCCAGGTTCCCATGGGCGAGGGAGAAGGGACTCAGAGACTAGGAGAGGAGGGAAGGGAAGGGGGGACACAGTAGCGCAGAAAGTAAAGCCGAACAGCAATGTGAGTTTCCGGAAGTGGCCAGAGGCTGGGCCTGGGGTAGCAGGGGAAGGATTAGGGGTGCCCAGTCATTGAGTTAGCAAAGGCATTTTAAGAATAACTGGCATTGTCTGTGTGTTTTCTATTAGCGAATCCAAGAGAGCGCCTGGGCAGGTGCAGGCATGAGACCGGCCAGGAACATAAAGCGGTGTAAACAAAACTGCACGCTACAACTTTTCTTTGGCCCATGGGACGCTAGCAGACAGAGTGCAAGCAGAAGTCTGGAATATATTTGAACAGCTGTGCCTGTGTTTGACTTCTGCCTATGAGGAAGAGAAAAGCATGCCCTGGGTAGTCACAATCATACAAACCACGGCCCGAAGACTCCCCAACCTAGACAATGGGGCTCCAACTGGGCACCCTAGAAATAGGTGCAAAATATCCATGCTTCCTGAGACGCCAGGGCTGGTCATTATGCGACAGTGCCAGTGGAGGCTTAGCCCCTGAGCCTGGCTGATGCTGTGCAAGATTAAAGCAACTTCTTTAAAACCCTCCAGGTTCGGAGGGATCCATGGCTCCAGATACATATGTGCAGAGGATAGCCTTGCCTGACAGCAATGGGAGGGGAGGTCCTTGGTCCGGGGAGGATGGCTGCCCCAGAGTATGGGGATGCTAGAGCTGTGGGGCAGGAGAGTGTGGGTGGGTGGGAGAGCACTCTCATATAGGCAAAAGGGAGGGGGGAGGGAAGATGTGGGATAGGGGGATTGGTGGAGGGGAAACCAGGAAGTGGGATATCATTTGAGATGTAAACGAATGGAGTGATTAATAATAATAATAATAATAATAATAATAATAATAATAATAATAATACCCTCCAGTTTCTCCCTCTATCAGGAAGAGGGCAAAGATGCCTGCTCTTAAATATGACTGTTGCACGTTATAATAGAAGTTCAATGCTCAGAACAGAAAAAAAAAAAGAACCAGCTTAGGTGTCCATCAACAGATGAACAGAAAACACATACACTTGAGAGAATTTTACTGTTTTGCAGAAAAAAGAAGTTGGAGTTCTGCATGTGAATATGTGTCTCTGTTCTTTCTTACCTACCTAAAGTATTCTCTGATAGGCTTTAATAAAAATCTGATAGCCAATTAGCTGGCCAGGAAGGCGGGACTTCCTGGGAGAGGGGGGAGGGAACTCTGGGAAGAAAGGGGAAGAGGCTTTTCCCAGGAGACATCCGAGGAGAAGGGGTTGGGGGCTGGGGGAGGTGATTACAAGCTTAGAAGGTACAGCTAGCCACATGACTGGATGGGGCTAGGTGGTCAGGTCAACGTAGATGAACTAGTTGATAGTCTGTCCAGCTAAGACTTAAAGCTTTGAGATATTAAAAGGTCTCTGTGTGGTCATTTGGGGAACCTGCTGGTTAAGGAATAACTTCCACCATATTAATTTCCAGCGTTAATTAATATGTATAGAATATCAATAATTACTTTACAGGAAATGGTAAAATGTACGACAAATCTGATGGAATCATAAACGGTTACAGTAAGCTAAGTAACTGAGACAAAGAAGGATCCTGTTCTTCTCTCGGTGCAGATCCCAGCTCCTGGTGTGTCTTTGTGGGAGTGCAGGAGACAGACCAAGGGGTGGGAAAGAAGTGGAGGGAGGGCAAAAGTTCCCATTACAGAGCAGTAAAAACGAGGCTTGCTGGGGGAGGCTACCAGGGGGAAAGAAGTGGAGGGAAGGCAAAAGTTCCCATTACAGAGCAGTAAAAACGAGGCTTGCTGGGGGAGGCTACCAGGGGGTCCGGAGGGAGGGAGATGAAAGGAGTGTTGGGGGACAACTACAACAACCTTTGCTTGAAAACCGCTACAGTGAAACTTAATACTCTATGAGACCATTAGAAAGTCTACTATGAAACAAAAAAGAGAAAAGTGGGCTTATGGGAAAGAAAGTAAAGTGTCATTTATGGATGTCAGGATTGTGTTGTTTAAAAAAAAAACAGAATCCATAAAACAAATAAACAAACTACCAAAACGAGTAGGCTTGTGTATCAATGTCAAAATGGGCAAAACTTGACTACATTTCTATGCCCTAGCAAGGGTAGCTAGACACTGAATTCTTATAATTTTTTGGTTCCGAGTCTTGGCTTTAACAGCTGAGCCATTTCTCCAACCTAGAAGCTGCATTCTTCATGCACAGTTAAGATACATCCCAAACCGTGACACACTTAGGGGTAAATCTGAGATAATAAGTATAAGATTTATTTGCTGAATATCGTGAAGCATTAGGAAGAGAAATCACAGAGCTCACGGTAAGTGGGATAATGAACTGTGTTTAAATATCCGAAGACCCGTGGTTTTTTTATTCTCCCTGAGTTGATTTAGAATCAATTAAAATGCAATGAACTTTCCCCAAGGTTTGTGTTGTTGTTGTTGATGATGATGATGATGATGATGATGATGATGATGATGATGATGATGATAAGCTGTGGGCTGGAGAGATGGACCCAGCAGCTAAGAGCACTTGTTGCTCTTAGGGAGGACCTGAGTTCAGTTCCCATCATCCATGTCAGGCCACTCACAATTGCCTGCAACTCTAATTCTACAGGATCCAATACCCTCTTCTGGCCTCCATAGGCATAGGCATGAATATGCACACACACACACACACACACACACACACACACACACACACCACCACCACCACCACCACCACCAACACCATCATCATAATGTCCTTTTTAAATGAAAACAGTGATACAAAGTTACACGGCAAAGAACAGAACCTAGAATACAAGCACAACAATTTTTAAAGAGGAACAAAGTTCAAAGACTCTCAAGACTATCTTCTTTTCATACTTAGAAAAAAGGAATAACTAGGACAATATGCCAAGAACAACAAACCATTTCTGTACAAGAAAAAAAAAGATATTAGGCTTTATAAACCATAAGTCTCGGTCACAACTACTGTTATGTAAAAGCGTCCAAAGGTTGTGGGTCCAAGGAATTGAACTCAGGTCATCAGACTTGGTGGCAAGCCCCTTTACCCACTGAGCCATCCCATTGGTCTCCCTTTTAAAATGAGCTGAAGTTGTAAGAATCATGACCCATCCCGTATCTCAGAGTTAGACTTCATGTATAAATGAAATACATAAATGGATCACAGATCTAAACATAAAACCTACTATAGAAATGTCTAGAAGGAACTCCTCAGTTCCTTGTAGAAAACACAGAGCTTGTGACTGTTAAAAATGATTTGGCTCGCAGGGCGTGGTGGCGCACGCCTTTCATCCCAGCACTTGGGAGGCAGAGGCAGGCGGATTTCTGAGTTCGAAGCCAGCCTGGTCTACAGAGTGAGTTCCAGGACAGCCAGGGCTATACAGAGAAACCCTGTCTCGAAAAAAACAAAAACAAAAAACAAAACAAAAAAACAAAACAAAAAAAAAAGATTTGGCTCATAAAGGTTAAAGCCTCTGCTTCTTGAAAGATACTATCAAGAAAATTAAAATACAAGCTTCAGACTGAGAGGAACTATTTACAGCATCCATGAGTGGCGAAGGCATTATAGCTAGACTATACAAAAACAAAACAAAAAACAAAAAACAAAACTCTTAAAACTTATAATAGTCAAATAACCATTTTGATAAATGATTCTAGTATATGCAAAGACAGCTTGCCAAAGAAGAGCTATGCATGCATGTAATAAGTAAATGCATTAGCAATAAGGGAGCTAGGAGCTCAGACAGTAGTACATGAACAGTTCTTGGAACCCAGTGTTACCGAACAAATGCCATTGCAGGTACAGCGCAAAGGATGGTGGGAATTTCAAGCGGTGAAGTGTCACCCCTTTAGAAGAGGTCACCGGTTCCTTAGACATTAAACGTCCCTTACCATATGCCACAGTGATTCCAGCATTGCCTAGTTACACACGAGAAATAAATATCTACAGAAGTGCCTCGATGGCGGTATCTCCACGTGATGTATTTGCCGTTCCCTCAAACTGGAAATAACTCACACGTCTGTCAAGGATGTGTTAAAGGATAAACTCTGGTTCCCATCCTGTCTAATGGAACTCGCGCACAGGATGGAGGAAAGCACTGCATAGGCAATGGTGGAAAGAATTATTATTCTAAGCTGAAGAAACCAGAGGGGAGCCGGCTGCTATGTAGTTCCCTTCCGGTGACACTCCGGTGACACTTAGTGACACTCAGGAAAGGGCCGGCTGCGTGCTAACTGCAGCCGCTGCAGCAAACACCAGCCATAGCCCGCAGGGTCTGAGAATGAGGGAGGGACTTGACTGTGAGACGCTCAAGAGAGTTAGGGATGGGGGGGTAAAAAGCCACCTCTGTCTTGACTGTCAAAGGCAAGGGCTAGGAATTTGGGAGTTTTGCTAAAAGTCTGTAGAATCTAAAAAAAATGTGATTTGGTTATTTATAACACAACACCATTATGCAAAAAAAAAAAAAAACATAAATTATTCCTCAGTTCTCTCAAGATTAAGATGAGAACATAGAAACAAGTTCAGCACGGTGGTGCATGCCTAAAATCCTAGCACCTGGAATGCTGAGGCAGGAGATTTACTGCATCTTAAGGCCAGCTTGGGCTACATTATGATGCCCTTCTGTGGAGACAGCTCGACAGGCTTGCTGTCTACTTGTGGGAACTGGAGTTGGGACCCCCCCCCAGCACCCATGTAACTGCTAAGGGGGCATGGTGGCCTCTGCCTGTAATCCCAGCACTGGCTCAGAAGGCAGACAGAAACAAGGGATCCCCAGAGTGAGCCCCATAATGAGATGAGCCAAATCTGGGATCTCTGAGTTCAGCTGAGGGATCCTACCTCAGTGAATGCAGTGGGGAGAGGGGAAAGATGATTCTAAATGTCATCCTCAGACTTCCACATGCATATACACACACCACACAGTACAGGAACATAATACACATGTACAACACATAGGCATATAACACACGCACACCACACATATATGTACACATTACACACACACACACACACATACACACACCACAATAAGGAACACAATACACATGTACAACACATAGACACATAACACACACAATACATACATGTATACCATACACACAACACATACATGCACACCATGCAAACATACAACACATACATGTACACCATATACATACATACAACACATACATGTATGCCATACACACAACACATGCATATATAGCATATACACACAACACATACATGTACACCATACACATACAACATGCATGTACACCATATACACAACATATACATGTACACCATACACATACATACACAACACAAACATAAACACCATACACACACAACACATACATGTACACCATACACACACAACAAATCCATGTATACCATACACACACAACACATACATGTACACCATATATACACACACATCACATACTTATACACCATACACACAACACATACATGTATACCATACAATACAACACATGCATAAACAACATAGACACACATACACACACACACACACACACACACACACTATGTGTGCTGACACATACATGCTCACAAACCAACAGCATGCCTACCCTATTTCTCGGAGACTGTCCTTTGGTCAGGGAAGGGACTCTTGCCTGTGCTGTCTCTGCCCCGTGCTCACATAGGAGCATACTGACTTGCCCGACCTATGCAGGTGTTAGCTCGACAACAAATACACAACTGTGCACATGAGATGCTAGGAGAATATGCTCATTAGCTTCTTGCTAACAACACCCCTATGAAATGGATCCATTCAGTATACCCATTTTCTAAACGCAGAAACTGAGACCCCAAGGTAGCAAGTGATTGCTTGGTGGCTTCATAGCAGCTCAGTTGGCAAACCAAAAAGAAGCCTCCATGTCTTGAGTTGAAGAGATCACTATTTGATAGACAGAGACCCAGAAACAGGGAAAGCCAGGTAGTGCTAGCTGGGAGGGTCTGACTCTGAAGACCCCTACAGACCCCACACTCTCTTTGCTCCGTCTCTGGCGCTCTCTCTCTAACACCTCCTCGTGGGAAGCAGACCACAGACCTGAGCATCAGCATTCTTTAATCACAACCTCAAGAGTCTCAGAAAACTCTGCTGCCATCCGGACGGAGCCGGGAATGGCTGAGAGGAGAGTTTGCTGGCAGCTGGTGGAGGAATTTCCAACCGCCAGCTCCTCCCAGCTCTCCCCACAGGCTTGCTTGAAGAGGGTAATCAAGTCCATTTTTCAGACGTTTGAAAGAGCAGAGGTGCTGTCTCTAGACAGATAAGCAAGGCAAAAACAAGCTAATTTGTGCTTCCTCTCTGGGTGCTTGGATTTCCTCTAAGTGAAATCAGTCAACTCTAGGAGGTAGGGAGGGGTTTAGGCCACTACAAGAGCAAACAGCTGCAGCAATGGCCAGTGGGACCTGGTGAGACACCCCCCCCCCGGGCCTGCAGAGACATCACACGAGGTCAGACCAAGGGCACCAGCAGCCACACTGGCTGAGCTGCAGGCTGCAAGGGTATCTGAGCTCCAGGCAGATCGTTGTCTTCCGATGGATGCATGTGTGCTGTTTATTTCTTCTCGATCAGTCACTCCATGGCAGAAGCCATGCCTGTCTAAGAAAGGCTGGTGCTGAGCCCAAACCCTGCTGGGTCCTGCCAGAACCACATTTTCTGCAAAGCGTCTCTCCAGTGTAGGCTATCATGGGAAGAGAGAGGGGGTGAGACTCTGATTCCTCAGATGGGCCTGGGCTTACATACTTGTAGCATGTCCCGGCTGCTGCTGAGCCTGCCGGTCAGGCAGCCAGGATCTGACCACAAAGCCTTCAGACGCAGGAGAGTCAGCCCCATCTGGACATTTGAAAGAATAGGAAGATCCATTCCTTTACACAATGAAAGATATAGAACCAAGACCTGGAGCTCAGTCGAGCCCTTTTCTTTCTCTTTCCAGACACATGAATTCCTATACCTGGGTAATCTGTCAACTGGTGCTTACCCGAGCGATGGAAGACTGTCTTAAAAATCAATCGGCTGCTCTGATTGGAATGACCCAAGTTGATGTGTGTGGAAAAACACAGCGAAAAGGAGTCAGGTGCAGGCTAATGGGATTTAGCTGAGGTGAGTTTCACTGTTCAGCTCAGCATGCTTTCAGAGAACGGGCATCTACTGGCCTTCTCTGGACCCTTGGGCTAAAGACTGAAAGCAGCTGGTGTTGGAGACGGAACTTCTCTAATAACAAAACAAACACTCTAAGGCTATTACAGAGGTGTTTGAAGAAATCTTGGATGAGAGGGTTAAAAACCTCTTCTGAGAGGTCCTTGAACCACATGGGACAGGACAGAAGAGAGAGGAGAGAGGCAGCTGTCCACCTCTGCCATGTTTCTCGCCAGGGATTTCACATCTGTCACCTTCTAGGACATTCCAAGTCACTCTGAAAGAGTAGCCTTCTTATTAACCCATTCCTTCCAGATGCTGGAGTAGCTACTTCTCGTCTCTAACCAACAGTGTGTTCTCTATAATGCGGTCTAAGAGAGAAGTCTGGGGGTGGACACACTACCGCTGCATCAGCAAAGCATTGAGTTTTCCAAGCATCTATAACATGCTGTCTCGGTTACAAGACTTGAAAATGAATGAGAAGTTCATGTTTAACGGCAGTGTTAAACTGGGAGAGACAGAGTAGGAAGAAAGGTGATATCAAACCTTCCCAGAAGCACAGTGGATATCAGTGCTTATGTATGCTGTGGTCATTTAGCACTAGCTACAGAGTTAATTTGCGAGATAGGCTTTGTGACTTCAGAGAACTTGGGGTGAGTGAATGATTAAGACCATCAGCCATTCCTAAAAGTAGTGTGTCAAGACTCATGCCAAGATCATGACAGGCCACGCCCCACTGAACCCTCAGAGCAACCATGGAAAGTGAATATGATAGCCACCACAGCCTAGCATCCACAGGAGGACTAAGGCTCAGCACAGCCAAGCACTGAAGATCACCTACTGAAATCAAGACAGAGATAACACATACAGACACACACACACACACACACACACACACACACACCTGTGTCCCTCAGCCTCACTAATGTCATACCCCAGGACACTCACTGAGGATGAAGCAGGGGATGCGTTGGGTGACGTATCTGCCTGGGTGTTTCCTAAGACATCTTTTTTTGGCGCCTGCCTCAGGGTTCTGTGATGCACTCCCCTCAGCTTATAGTTTGGAGGCGCATGTATGAGATCAGGGTGTTGAGGACCAACCAGAAGAAATATATCAGGCTCTGCCATGGGAGGGCTGAGCGATTAGGACAGGTGGCATAGGGTCTAAGAGGAGAAAGGAGACCCCCTTGAGAAAATGAGCCCCATCTGAAGCTTCTTCAACTGAAACAGCAGCCGAGTTAGATAGTCTACCTCCAGTTTCTGTGTTTCCTCTTAGTCACATAAGGCATGTGGCCATTGACTTCCCACTCATCCATTAGTGATTATGTCCTCCAACATGACAGGCACTGTGCTGAGCACTGAATGTGGAACAGGAAACAAGGCTGAATTTCTGTCTCATAAAATTAACATGTGGCGTGGGAGATGGCAGATGGAACAGGTGTGGACCTAAAAGAATGCCAGGAAGTGATAAGGATCTTGACAGAAAGCACGAAGACCTGAGCCTGCATGACAGCAGTTGTTTTCAGCTTTTCACAGAAGTCTACACACTCAGAGGCATATACTATTCCATCTCAAATGGAACAGAGCACAAAAATGTCATCACCACCCAGACCCTGAAACAAGAGATCGCATTTCAGACGCCCAGTGTGCTCTCGGCCAGACATGATCCTGCACAGTAAAGCAAAGTGCTATCAGAACAAGAGACCCAAATAGGGGGAGGTAGACCCCGTGGGGTTTCCAGAAAGAGCCTTGCAGGCAGAGGCAAGGACAAGTAAGACGGGGTGAAACAAAGGTTCTTATAGAGCAGAAAGCCAACAGCTATGGCTGAAAGAGAGCAGATGGATAGATGATGGATGGATGGATGGATGGATGATGGATGGATGGATGGATGGATGGATGGATGATGGATGGATGGATGGATGGATGGATGGGATGGATGGATGGATGATGGATGGATGGGTGGATGGATAGGTGGATGGACAGATGGATGGGTGGAGGATAGATGGATGGATGATGGATGGATGGAAGGGATGGATGGATGGATGGATGATGGATGGATGGGTGGATGGATAGGTGGATGGTGTGGATGGATGGGTGGATGGATAGATGGATGGAGATGATGGATGGATGGATGGATGATGGATGGATGGGTGGGTGGATGGATGGGTGGATGGACAGATGGATGGGTGGATGATAGATGGATGGATGATGGATGGATGGATGGATCATGGATGGATGGGTGGGTAGATGGACAGATGGATGGATGGATAGATGGATGGATGGGTTGGTGGATGGATGATAGATGGATGCTCTGGCTGGAAACTTTCCAGAAAGACCCTGCAGCCTAACAACTTTGTCTCAATGAAGTCCAGGCTGAGAGAGGCCTGAAGCACTAAAGGCTGAAATCTGTATCCTACTAGAATTCCCACAAAACAAAAAGCTTGCACACCTGGGGGCTCTGTCACCTCCGTGCACCTCCCTGCTGGGTCACTGTTTCCACAGACTTTCTTTAGGCCTCTCAGACACCTGGCACTCCTCTGCTTTCACCTTGAATGAAACCCAGAGATCCCATGTGGCCCCTCCTCCTGGAAGCTGGATCTCGGTCTCCTCACATTGTCATCTCTGTGTCTGTGGTTACAGCCTCACCTCTGCTCACTGTCTGCAGATGGAAATCCCCAAGCAAGGGAGTCAGGAAATGAGAATGTCCAGAGAGAGAGTAGAAATATCTTCTTTGCTTCTGAACCTTCATGCCAGCCCTGCCCCGCTAGCCCAGACAGCAGGTGACCTACCCCTAATGTTTTCAATTCTTCCTTTCCTACTCCAGCCTTCCCTCCTGAGCTCCGGACAAACACTTCTCCCCAACCACCAGCAAGATCACTATCTGCCTCCTGAGGTAGCAACCCCCTCCGTTTCATGAGGGGTACAAAGTGGGTAGTCAAAGAGTCTCTAAGTAGGAGACCTGGCGTTCTAAACAGGTTGGCAAGAGAAGCGACGCTCTCGTTCTCTCTGCTTCAAGCAGGCCTGGAAGGGGGGGCGGGGCTTGAGCCTGCAGTGGGGCCCCCTCCAGCTACTAGTGGAAAGGGCAGCTTAGGAAGGGCAGGACTGAGCCTACAGCGGAAGAGGAGGGGGTGGAGGGAGACAGACATGGGAGGGGTGGGGCAAGGATTCCCGATGATGGAGTTAGAGCTAAGACCCTTGCTTCCAAAAACAAAAATGGGAGAAGGTGGAATCAATGCAATTAGCACAACAGAAGAAGCACAGAGAGAGAGAGAGAGAGAGAGCCAGAGAGGAGCCAGACTTATCTGCATAATCAATGCTAATCACAATCTTTTATGGGAATTGTTTCCCACTTTACTCCTAATTACCGCTTGCTACAACAGTGATAAAGCAAATCTGGAAATATAATCTCAAATTACCTCTGCAGCAAGTTCTCTTTGATTGTAGCAGTAAATTCTAGAAAGGGACCAAGGAATGGTTTCAAGTGCTGAGTGATCCCCAAATTAATTCCTCAAAGCTAGCTCCTTGCCTGTGGCCCAGCCTCCAGGGGAATGGCTTGAGGACAGACACTACCTCTTCCTGCCGAGGTCATGTGCCTTAGATTTTTCTCAGGTCTTCCTTTTTCAAAAATCCATCCCTCAGTCGGAAGTGATATTGGTAAAGATATTTTCCCAATTTGTTGGTTGCTGTTTTGTCCTTTTGACAATGTCCTTTGCCTCACAGAAACTTTTTAGTTTTATGAGGTCCCGTTTGTCAATTCTTGATCTTAGAGCATAAGCTATTGGTGTTCTGTTGAGGAAATTTTCCCCCGTGCCCATGTCCTCAAGGGTCTTCCCCAGTTTCTTTTCTATTAGTTTCAGTGTGTCTGGTTTTATGTGGAGGTCCTTGATCCACTTGGAGTTGAGCTTAGTACAAGGAGATAAGAATGGATCAATTTGCATTCTTTTGCATGCTGACCTCCAGTTGAACCAGCACCATTTGTTGAAAGGGCTATCTTTTTTCCACTGGATGGTTGTAGCTCCTTTATCAAAGATTAAGTGACCATAATTCTGTAGTTTCATTTCTGGATCTTCAATTCCATTCCACTGATCTACTTGACTGCACTGTATCCAAGATATACAAAGAACTCAAGAAGGGAGACTCCAGAGACCCAAATATCGTCCTTAAAAATGGGGTACAGAGCTAAACAAAGAATTTTCACCTGAGGAATATCGAATGGCTGAGAAGCACCTAAAAAAATGTTCAACATCCTTAGTCATCAGGGAAATGCAAATCAAAACAACCCTGAGATTTCACCTCACACCAGTCAGAATGACTAAGATTAAAAACTCAGGAGAAAACAGGTGCTGGTGAGGATGTGGAGAAAGAGGAACATTCCTCCACTGCTGGTGGGGTTGCAAGCTGTTACTACCACTCTGGAAATCAGTCTGGTGGTTCCTCAGAAATCTGGGAATGATACTTCCAGAGGACCCCACTATACTACTCCTGGTCATATACCCAGAGGATTCCCCAGCATGTAATAAGGATACATGCTTCACTATGTTCATAGCAGCCCTATTTATAATAGCCAGAAGCTGGAAAGAACCCAGATGTCCCTCAACAGAGGAATGGATACAGAAAATGTGGTATATATACACAGTGGAGTACTATTCAGCCATTAGAAACAATGAATTCATGAAATTCTTAGAGAAATGGATGGAGCTGGAGAACATCATACTAAGTGAGGTAACCCAGCCTCAAAAGAACACCCATGGTATGCACTCACTAATAAACGGATATTAGCCTAGAAGCTTGGAATACCCAAGACACAATTCACATATTAAATGATGCCCCAGAAAAGGAAGGAGTGGCCCCTGGTCCTGGAAAGGCTCAGTGCAGCTGTGTAGGGGAATACCAGGACATGGAAGTGGGAAGGGGTGGACTGGAGAACAGGGGGAGGGAAGAGGGCTTATGGGACTTTCGGGGAGGGAGGATCCAGAAAAGGGAAAATCACTTGAAATGTAAAAGAACATATCGAATAAAAACATGCAAAAAAAAAAAAAAAAGAAAAGAAAAACAAAAGTAAATAAAAGTAAAATACACCTATAAAAAAAAATCCATCCCTGGTGGATGTCCTCAGAGACATTCCAATATTGATTAAACCACACGCTGTGTAGGGATTTCCCTCATATTGAAACATGCCCTTCTGGAGGAAGGAGAGACCCTCACAAAACTTAGGAATTCCTCAGACTTACAAGACTCACAAGACCCCCTTCTTGAGGTTATATAAGCCATAGGCAGTTGCTGGGGAAGGTGAGAAGCTTCCGTGGAGCTGCCTACATGCAAGGCGTGACTGCAGAAGGGTGTACGTGAGCAGTGACCCTTGTGGGAGTCACTCGTCCCTCTGTAAGTAACCTTTCACCCAGAGTCCTGTAAGGAACCTCAGTAAACTCACTGGTTCACCAAGCTAACTAGAGCACTGTTCTTCACTCAGAAGTTTGGTCACCTGACACACAGGACATCCGTGGGGACAGTCAAGGAATGGAAAGTGCGGGTGGCTCAGGATGGTTTCCCCCTCACCTCATAAGACAGCACGTTAATACTTAGTCCTGCCTGACAGCATCAAGTGTCTCCTGGAATTAGCACTCGGATAGAAACCTAGTTCTTCTGTCTCAGCAAAATCTGAGAAAGTTAAACATTTCTCTGTAGGGAGGCAAGTACGCATACACTAGACACCAAAGAATAGGAGTCCTCACGGGGAAAAGGGTGCTTTGATAGAGGCATCGCCCACAACCTGGCTGCAAACCCAGAGGGAGATGTCCTGCTGCCACGGCAACAAGCTACAGTAACTGTGGTTGGACCCCACACAGTCCGAGGCATCTAGAGAGCAAGCAGGGTTTGCCTGCCTGGAAACCGTCTGGCGTGCAAGGATGAATCTGGTCTGCGGGTCAATGTGTGTCATTCAGTGGCGCCCCACCTGAAACTCAGCCTCTGCCCACAGCTGTAACCAGCATCTCCCTCGCTGTCACCACCAGGCTCCCTGGCCCATCGCAGTGTGTTTTAACACTAGGATGATTCCATTGATCTGTGGGCAGAGAGAACTGGAGCCGAAATGTTGTCCACGGTCTCAAGGAACGGCTGTGATGTTACATCGTGTTCTCACTACAAACATTCATTAAGGTTGACTTGGGGGCTGTAATGGGCTTGGGAGTGATTGACAGAGCTGATGGAGGCCCCAGTCTGCTCAAGGGCTGAGGAGTTAAAATCTGGAGGTCACCTCTGACGAAGCCTGTCTTAGTTAGGTCTCTTATTGCTGTGATAAACGCCATGGCAAAAAGGTAACGTGGAGGGGAAGACGTGAATTCTGCCTACAGTTCTGTGCTGTAGTCTGTCACTGAAGGGCAGGGCAGCAACTCAAACAGGGCAGGAGCCTGAAGGCAGGAATGACGCAGAGGCGGTGGAGGGCTGCTGCTTGCTGGCGTACTCGGCCTGATTTCTTAGAGTACCCAGGACCACCAACCCAGGGATGGTACCACCCACAATGGCCGCCACCTATCAATCACTAATTAAGAAAATGCCCTACAGGCTTTCCATCCCGGTCAGTCTTATAGGGTCTTTTCTCAGTTGAGAGCCCCTATTCCCAAATGTCTCTAGTTTATCTCAAGTTGGCTTAAAACTGCCCAAGACAGAGACCGTATTCATCTACTGCATTTGCTAATGGTAATGGTCTGCCCAAAACAAGTATTTAAAATACAACCATTCTTGTAATGATTATGAGTTTTTTGTTTTTGTTTTGTTGTTGTTGTTGTTGTTTTTTTTTTTTAAGTATAGAATAGAGTTTATTCAGGACATAGGGAGGAGAGTTGAGAGAAAGACACACACACGCACACACACACACACACACAGAGAGAGAGAGAGAGAGAGAGAGAGAGAGAGAGAGAGAGGAGAGGGGAGAAACAGAGAGAGGAGTAGAGAGAAAGAGAAGGGGAGGAGACAGAGAGAGAGAGAGAGAGAGAGAGAGAGGAGAGGGGAGAAACAGAGAGAGGAGTAGAGAGAAAGAGAAGGGGAGGAGACAGAGAGAGAGAGAGAGAGAGAGAGAGAGAGAGAGAGAGAGAGAGAGGAGTAGAGGGATAGAGGCTAGCCATGCATGAGCAAGTAGAGAGAGGGAGGGTCTGGGAATGGGGAGAGAGGGGGAGGGGGAAAGGGCAAGAAAGCAAGAGGGTGAGGACAGGGCAAGCAGCCCCGATTTTGAGATTCGTATGTCTTGTGTTTGTTTCTGTTTTCCATAGAGTATAGTTCTTGATACTTTCTTTCCACACCCCAAGCCCCTCCCAGGCCCTCCCGCAGCACTCCCACTACCAAACTCCATTTTCTGAGAGTCCTTCTTTTTTTTTTAAAAAGATATTTTAAGGCTCCAAAGTATGTCTTCGCTTGGGCCCGTGGAAGGCTGAGCTCCTCTGGCTACTACATGTTAAACACGGCAGCGTTTCATGCATCGCTCAGCAGTGTGGGAGTCATCACGTCTAACTCTCACAACGAAGGGGCCAGGTAGGGATTTTTGTATCTATCACACAGCTGACGCGGGTTGAGGCAGGGTGAGGGTCGGGGGGTAGAATTTCTGTTGCAAAGATGAAGTTGACGGACAAATGCCATTATTTTTTTTATATAGATGGGACTGTGAGTGGATAGTATTTCTATCATATAGGTGAGGTGGGATGGATACTGGTTTCTATATACTGATAAAGTTCTAAGGATACCCTGTCCCCTAATGGATTAGGTAGGGAGGTAGATAATATAATATATTTAATACGTATTAATATAATATATATTTAAATATGTAATATAATATATATTTAAATATGTAAACATAATATACATACATACATACATACATACATATAAAATCAGAAACCTAAAATGTCTAAGAAATTTGGCAGGTGACGTAATCACATATGAAGAGACCAGCCTGTATGTGGTACTCAGAACTGTGCTATCAAGAAGCTATTTGGGTAGATGGGGGTCTTACAGCCCTGTACAAGCAGTATGTCTAAGGAGAAAAAGGAAGAACAGCAGGAGGAGAAGGAGGAGGAGGAAGAAGAGAAAGAGAGAAAGCCACCCACAGACCCCATGGAGACTAGGCACCAGGTAGGCTGTGGCTTTTACAAGCGCCTGTAGCGATTGCCAGTCCCAGGGAGCCACTCAGCTGCCTCGGTCACCCCCACACCTGTCACAGAGAAGTTCTCTAATGGATGGGATGGGCCCTGGCTTTCAAAGCAATTTTGAAAAATGAATCTGAATGAGCACATGTCAAGGTTGCAGACAGGGATGCTTCGACGACGACGAGCATCTGTAATAACATGACAGCACAGCTGTTAGCCTAAGCTGGGGGAAAGCTGGAGCCCCGCCCCCACCGCATTAGCATCTCCTACAGAGTGTAGTCAAGATGAGACGTACCACATCTCAGCAGGGTTGGGAGAACCGGCCTCCGCGTCGTCGGTGCCACGGCGTGCATATGGGTCGCTCTTCCACACCGTGCGCCTTAGGAAGCACTGACGACAGAGGTCCACGTGCCCTGCAAGCCACAGGGTGGAGAGGCCTCGCATATTCACAGGGACCAGGACTCTGAGGCTCACCATCTGCCACCTGAGCTGTCTCGCTCTACCTGTGTCCAGGATCAGGGAGCAAGGATCAGAGACACGGGCGTGTATTTTGCATACGGTCCAGTCTCCAGTGGCCTAGATTCAGTCAGGCCAATCGACAGCGTGTTCATTGAACATTTCAAAGAAAAGAAAAAAAAGCAAACCCTCTACCCATAATCTGTTTCTCCCACCAACAAGAGCATCTTCCATGATGTTCCTTGCAGGGATTTTTCGACTATATTCTAAGGAACTTGGCGTTTCTCCAAAGATGCCCCAGAGTCACTTGGGAAAGGGAAAGAAAGAAAGCCAAGCCGCCATCTTTCCAGGGTGAGCACACCAGGCACCAGCCAACCTCAGTAGACTAGCTTTGATCTGCATTACACAGTGAGTTTTTTGCATAAGGTATCCTTTCAGATAATAATAAAGAAAGAGCTTTATGGCTCTCTTTAAAAGAAAGAGAGAAGAAAAAGGAAGAAGAAAGGAAACCTACTTAAAGGGCTTCGGGGCTGCCTCATTTGAAGATTCTTTCTCGAGAGGTTGGGCATGCTCGTCCTGCAGAGAAACAGAAGAAGCCTTCCCAGCCCAGTGCTAGGGTTTGTGTTCCAACAATCATCTGAGGACCAAGAATTTTGTTCTCTGTCTTCTCATCCTCTGTAGGGCAGAAGTCAGGGAGGACAACATCAGGTACCTGTGGGAGCCAGATATGCTGTGAGTCCTGAGAGCCCCTGGGGCAGACAGGAGGTACTCCCAGGGAGGTACCTGGGAGCAGACAGGAAGTGCTCTCAGAGAAAGAGTGCAGACAGGAAGTGCTCCCAGAGAGGATGGGGGAAGACAGGAAGTGGCTCCAGAGAGGGCACCTAGGGTTCTACACTTTGCCTGCAGCTCAAACAAACCTAGAAGAAGAAGCTTCATGTCCAGAGAAGTGCCCCCTCTGTCATAGGAATACCACAGCAGGAATTCCTATCCAGCATCTTGAATTGAGTGTGCTGAGAACTGTACCCACCCCCATGGTGTTTTTCCATATAAACAGGATCCCTGAGTGAACCCCTCAGGTTTCCTTTGTTCCAGCTGGGTGCTGTGACTAGGTTAGTCTCAGTGGTTTCCTTACCTGCTGCAGAAAATCGGTCTCTCTGCAGTCTTTAATTTCCAGGCAGTGGTTAGTCTGGCTTTGTACTCAGTGAGATGTGACCCGCTGGGTTCGGGAAGAGCATTCCTAGCACACGCTGCCAGCACACTCTGCACGGTAGGCTCCGGGGGCATTTGGTTCCCACTGTCATTTCCCAAATCTTAAATGACACATGGCATGGAGAAGTCGCATACATTTAGATGACCTTGGGTATATGTATCCACAACACCAATGCCCTATGGGTCACCATCCACTGACCTTGTTCAAACCATACAATACCCCCTGTGTGCCACCTGTGAAATCTGGCCTATATCTGGCTGATTGGATTTAGTGTTGGTCCTTGATTGATGTTGTACCCAGCTCCACTGTTGCCATTACTAAGACCCTGAGCTCCAGCTCTTTTCTGCCTACTTTGTCTGTGCCTGGACTGACATTGGTCAAGAGACCAATCACCTTCTACAGTTGGGGCTTTCTCGATGGTACCAAGGCCCCATTCTCCATCTCAAATATATATTGCACTGTGTCCCATTCAGGGCATCAACTTCACTATCTACCGGAACCTGGTAGGGAAGGGAAGAAACGCCAGCTCCAAATTACAGACAAAAAGACAGCAGGGCTAAATGTAGGTCAGATTTGGTTTTGAAACTTACAGCTCTCTGAACGCAATGTCGGGTCAATTTCTCCTGAGATCACTATTGGAGGACTTGGGTAAGAGATAATTTCAAACTTCAAAGCAGGCTAAACACCCAATACCACTTGCTCTGTACAGTCCAGAAGATGATCTATGACAGCCATACTTTGAGTTTTGAATAATTAAATTAGTAAGTATACAGGAAGCCAAAGGATAAATAGTGAGTGGCAGATAGAGAAGCCCCAGATAGCTCTATAGAGACATAGATAGACAAGAAAGAAGATAGATAAAAGATAGGTAGGTAGGTAGACAGACAGACAGACAGATAGATGACAGAAAGAAAAAGGAAGAAAAATAGATGATAAAAAGAAGGAATGTGATAGATAAATAGATAATAGAAAAATAGAAAGATGATAGATAATAGATAGAAAATAGACAAATAGAAGATAGATAGATAGATAGATAGATAGATAGATAGATAGATAGATAATGATAGGAATGGATGATTAATAGATAGTAGATAGAGATAGGTAATAGGTAGATAGATAGGAATACAGATGATACATAGATACAAAGATGATAGATAGTAGATAGATGATAGATAGAAATAGATGATTGATAGTAGATAGAGATGGGTGAAAGATAGAGATATAAATGATTGATAGATATATAATAGATGGATAAACAGATGATAAATGGACAGATAGAAGATAGGTAGATAATAGATAGGTAGATACATAGATACATAGATGATAGATAGATAGAGAGATACATGTAGATACATAGATACATAGATAGATAGATAGATAGATAGATAGATAGATAGATAGATAGATAGATAGATAGATTTCATGAAAACAGAAGCTCACTGGGCCGGTGCCCTGAGCAGACCTTGGGTGCAAACTCTGCAGCCAATCCTGCAACACCCAGAGGAAGCTCCACTACCAGGTGCTCTAACACGCCCAGGATCATAGGATCAGAAGGGAGGACCCAACATCTGTCCCAGTTCCGGGAGAATCTCAGGTGCAGAAGATATCATAGAAAACATTGACACAACAGTCAAAGAAAATACAAAAGGCAAAAATCTACTAACCCAAAACATCCAGGAAATCTAGGACATAATGAAAAGACCAAACCTAAGGATAATAGGTATAGAAGAGAGTGAAGATTCCCAACTTAAAGGGCCAGTAAATATCTTCAACAAAACTATAGAAGAAAACTTCCCTAACCTAAAGAAGGAAATACCCATGAACATATAAGAAGCCTACAGAACTCTAAATAGACTGGACCAGAAAAGAAATTCCTCCTGTCACATAATAATCAAAACACCAAATGCAGTAAACAAAGAATATTAAAAGCAATGAGGGAAAAAGGTCAAGTAACTTATAAAGGCAGACCTATCAGAATTACACCAGACTTCTCACCAGAGACTATGAAAGCTAGAAAATGAAAGCAGATGGCATATAGACCTAAGAGAACACAAATGCCTGCCCGGGCTACTATACCCAGCAAAACTCTCAATTACCATAGATGGAGAAAACAAGATATTCCATGACAAAACCAAATTTACACAATATCCACAAATTCTGCCCTACAAAGGATAATAGATGGAAAACACCAACACAAGGAGGGAAACTACACCCTAGAAAAAGCAAGAAAGTAACCTTTCCCACACAAACACAATTCCACATCTAACAACAAAATCTAACGACAAAAATCATACCCACACAAACACAATTCCACATCTAACAACAAAAATAACAGGAAGTAACAATCACTTTTCCTTAGTATCTCTTAATGTGAAAATTAATATTACCAACATAACCTAATTGATTGAAAATCAAAAATATGAATTAGAAATTTGTTGGCTGTCACCCAGTGGTCTCTCTAATTTGGTAATTGGAGAAATATGTTCAATATTGTACAATCCATATACACTTTCTCCTTGTTTGTACATGACAGTGTGCTGCTGTGTCCCACATAATGGTCTTGAAATCATGCTTCTCCTATCTCAGCCTCTTTATTAGTAGGATTGTTTATTTGATGTTTTTACTCTGCACTATGGTTTTCAGAACACCTTACATATTTCAAAATTACTTATACGGCCAAAATAAATGTAGACAATTAATTTGGGAGGTGGCTTGTAAGAGAACAACAAAGAGTGAGACTAAATGTTTTGCTTGACATTTATAATTATTCTATCAATTTTGATGACGACCTTATAAGTTAGTCTTTTTCTGAGATGAATGCTTTTCAAAATTATCACTGCCAATGAACCAGAATCTTACCCTCACCTAATGTCTGTGCCACCCTCCAAGCAGAACCATTGTTCATTGAAACAGTTGATGAATGACTTCATGGATAGACCATCTTAATACACACACCATTTCTTAAGTGAATGTAACTTGTTCCCTGTGGGCTGAGAATGATGACAATCACTCAAGTCAAATAGCTTTGACCATAGCAGGAAATCTGTATCCAAATAATTGTGCCTACAATTCATTCCTCAGCGGAGCAGAACTGTCAACTCTTAGCTTAGCTACTATGGAGGTAAAATCCTTTGGGGATGTGAGGAACATTGAAGTACAGCCTTATTATAATGAACTCCAATGTCTAAAAATTGTTCTTATTTTGGGTTTGTACCGCAGTAAGAGCTGAGATTTTAAGTTCTACTAAAGAGAAAACAAACAAACAAGCAAAAAGACTTCATCTTTTTATGTTCGTTTAATAACATGCCCATCATTTTTTATGATTGGCATAAAAATATATATTGCGCTGAATATAATAAAAAATTAAAATTAAAATAAAGGAAAGGAAAGGAAAGAAAACAGAAGCTCAAAACATGAAGAAAAAGTTGACTAGGGAGTTCTCCACTGAGGCAGTCTTTTGGAAACACCAAAGGGAAGAGCAGTTTGTCCCTGGGGTGGGGCTTTAAAAAAAAACAAAAACAAAAAACAAAAACAAAACCCAGGCTGCTCTCTCTTCCGCAGGCACTTTTCTATCAAGGGATAAATGGACTCATCATCATTCCTTGCAAAAAGTCTCTCTAGCAGTCACTCGGTGTTTGTATTCTCAGGCTGCGTTGCTGTCCCCTCTCCCAGTGTCACAGTTGGTGCCATCATCCCACTAAGGGACCTCGGAGGAAGTGAGGCAAGCATGCAGGGTTTGCCTCCAGAGTCTGCTTCTCAGAGAGCTCAAATAGCACATGCCAAGCCACCAGTGACCCACATACTCCTTAGTACCGATAGGATAAGTTCATCTATTTTCCGTCATCACCCCTACGTCTCAGCCTGCTTACCCGCTCATACGTTGTGACGTAGGCACATGCAACTACGATGCAACTGGTTTTCAGATGGACCTGAGCAAGTCGGACCTGATGCTTCTAGCGCCACCGTAACATTAACGGCAGCGGTAATGGTGCAGGGCGCACAGTACAGGACATTTATCTAGAGCTTTCTAGATTCAAACTGGCAGTCTAACCTCTTCATTTGTCCTGGCAGGTTTTGAATAGTGTCTCTTAAATATTCATGCCAACCCAAATACTCGAAATTTGACTTTATTTGTAAATAGTCTTTGGAGGGGTGACTGAGAAGGCTTTGAGATGCGCTCGCTGAGTTTGCCAGCACCCTCGAGAGAAAAGATGATACAGAGACGGAAAAGCTTTCCCGCTAAGACAGAGGTGCGTCAGAATGATGCCCCTCACAGGAGGAAAGCCAGAGGTGGCTGTGAGCCACCAAAGGCTGGAAAGCACACAGACTGTCTTTCCACAGTCCCACAGTGCTGCCCGGATAACACCTTGATTTCAGATGTGGGGCCCTGTAAACAGCGAGAAAATAAATTTCTACTGTCTTAGACAGCCAGTTCACGGCCATTGGTTAAAGCGAAGCTGGAAACAGGCATGTGGTGCTATGTCATTTTACTGTCACAATAACCATAGGGTGTGGACGATGTTGTTATTACCCCTACTTTGCAAGCAAGAAGGCTCACTTCAGGGTGTCTAGGGACAACCAGAAACCCATAACCCATGAAATGCTGAGCTAGCTTTGAACCCAGGTAGTGATTTCCCAGACTCCTTATTCTGGGGTTATACACGGGCTCTGACAGGCTTTCCAGAGCCTTCCTAGACTGAAACAGAATACACACACACACACACACACACACACACACACACACTTACACACACTGACATCGCCATTGATAGTCTCTGTGCACTGTTCTGCCTCGGTGATTAACACAGTATACAGTGTTCTGGTGTCTGATGAGTCATGAATATACACGCATCCCTTCACGATATATAGGCACGCGTCCCCCCAAACAGTCGACCAAAGGAACAACTTCACCCACGCTTTGTTTTGGGGGAGCCAATGAGTTTCTTGCAGTCACAGGCTCATGAGTAAGGGGTCACTTGCAGGAGCACAAGTGACTCAGAAGTATCCATGCCGCCGAAAGCCCATTACGGCATGGGTGACGGCTTCAAAGTCGCAACCCTGGAGCTCCTCCACAAGGAGCAGGCATCTCCACAGAAGATCTCCTCCCCAGAGGCTGCTACTGCTTTGGTATCCATGGGGAAGGCACCGTGAAGCTGGTAAGTTTCTGAGCTTTTAGATCCCTGTATATAGCTTGGTCACCGATAGGAACCCCTTCTTCTCTCCAAGAGAAAAAAAATGTTAAATCTGGAGGGAACACATCTCTGGGCTCTTCTCCCTGGACGCACCAGTTCACAAGGCAAGATTTGCCAGGTTTGCTGTAGGCGGGCTTGACTCCGCCATTCTCCAGACACAATTGCCCTGTCACTGGGAGGCAGGGGCTCACACCCACTCAGACCGGAAGTATGGCTGCTGCCTGCCACGGAGCCTCTTGCTGCCTCTTCTCCTCCGACCATCCACCAGTGGAAGCCCTTCTTTCTGGGCATGGACAGGGAAAGGAACCAAGAACAAGTATCTCAGATAAGCAGACACTTGTAAGAGAAAAACACCCCGTGGGTCCAGCTCAGAACAGCGGCTGCAGTAAAAGGCCTCCCCACCCACCCACCCACCCAGCTTCTAGCCCGGGGTCAGCAGGGGCAGTGTGAACATAGTAATTTTTCTAAGTGTCTTATTAAATCTGTCAAGTGGCTGAACATCTGTTCTCTTTTCTGCTTGTGTGTTTCGAGGAGCAGATCTAGCTCGGAATCACGGGGCTTCGAGGGACCCCGGTTCATGTATAATCATACCACAGCTTCCTCCCAGGCCCTTACCAGAGCAATTAGCGAAGCTGCTTTTAACCAATTAGGCCCATCTTTTCAGCTCCCTACAGCAGAGCCTGCCTGTGCCCTCCCCACCACCGCTTGGCCCTCCTAGGAGTCCATTTCAAAAGGCACAATTCGAACCAATTATGCCTGTCTTGTTATTATAATCATTAACCATCATCACGCTAATGACAACTAATAGACTACTTCAGATCTCTTTTCTGCAAACGTGATGGGGGCCTTCATAAATAAAAAAAAATAAAAATAAAAAAAACAAATATTGTGTAGAAAGCTTCCAAGCTTGGCCTCCTCCTTCAAGATCCTTCAAGATCTGGTCTTGCTAGGGTCTCGGGTGCCATGAGGTGGACTGTTCATTTGTTTGGCGAAGGCTCTCAAGTCAGGGTTAGGCTGCAGTCAAACATTAAGCTGCACACGGCACCGTGTAAGAAAAAGAGGGAGTGTGTAAGATGGTAGCGAGGAAAGGGAATGCTCGCCGCCCTGTGGGCTCCTACCCACTCTTTCCAACGCTCGGTTTCCCACCGGAGTTCCTGCGGTACTTCAATAGCACATGCATGCAATGGGCCAGCATGGGGCTTACCAAACAGCCACAGTGAGGCAAACGGGTGGATTTGAACCTGCACAATGTGTCAGGCCTGTGTTCCGCCTCTGCTGATGAAGGAGCAGTGACAAGGGGACCTGTCTGTGAGAATATATGGGCCTCACCGCTGATTCCCAGATAGCTCCTGACACACTCCATACATGTGCGGATAAGGTAACTAGAGCTCAGGAAGGTTGGAATATCATTGGAAGCCTGGCCTGGAGAGGGGTAGGATATCCTAACAGGAAAACTTCTCAACTAGTCCTGCCAGGGAGGAGGGGAGGAAGTATTTTGGGTACACGGTATGTTTGCATCGCTACATGATGTGACCTCCTTTGAGTATTACCTCCATGCCCAAGAAGAGGACTCTGGGGCGGGCACAGACCAGTCCTAATCTAGTGGTGTAGACTCAGACTCAAGCACCATGTGTTCTTGGTCGTGCCGCTTTGATCTGGGTGGGGGTATCATCAGTTTTATCCATAGCTTCGTTTCCATCGCCAGAACAAATACCAGAGTAGCAGGAAGGACCCACAGTGAATCGCTACTGTTAGGAGAAACCACTGGCTTCTTGGATTCCCCCTCAGAAAGGATCTCTGGAAACCGGTCCCCAGACTCCGCCTGAGTGTTCCTGGGGTAGTGTGAGGAGGACCACTTGGAGATCAAGCAAAGCGTGGACCTGAGTTCCCAACCTGCTTGAGCGCCAGCTGCCTCGTCTGTTTCGTAATAATAGTGGCAGCTCCTACCTTAGAGGGTTGCGGTGAGACTCTGCATGACGCATTCGCCACTGTCTGGCACACAGGAATATTGTGCACACACGGTAACTAAAAGGAAAGCGAATCTTCACGTTATGGTATATGCGATACCAGAAACGGGCAGCCACACCCTAAATAAATGGGAAAGGGTCTCTCGATGCACCTGGAGTCCTAGGTGTTTCAATTCATGTCATGCTCCTCACTCCAATTCAGGATCTTGACGGGATGGTGCTATGCTGTGCTGAATTTCCATGCATTCTCAGATAGAAATA
This sequence comes from Apodemus agrarius, assembly GCA_964023405.1. NCBI lineage: Eukaryota > Metazoa > Chordata > Mammalia > Rodentia > Muridae > Apodemus > Apodemus agrarius. The sequence goes on from OZ030024.1 coordinate 11,349,585, forward strand.
GGCTATATTTGTCCCTTGGAGATTACCGATGCTCACATGAAGCCTGTGTGCATTATCCAATAAAAATTAAATAGCAAAAAAGGCAGTTTAGCTCAGACCTCCATTTTGACTCGGATACGGATCTTTTTCAAGTTCCCCATGTCTTGTTACATTAACTACTCTTCCGTTACACCTAACTGGCACTAATATTGCTTTCACATGCTGGGGGCGGGGGTGGGGGGGTGGGGGGGAGAGACTTTAATTTTAAATACTCAAACTCCTTAGATGTCTCCCTTGCTATAAAAAAATAAAATGCCTTATTCTTTCAGAAGTCAGATCAAAGAAAGGAGCAAACCTTTCGTCTAAAAGCCAGCAGCAACTTCTTCCAGAGAAGGCAGCCAGGATTTCTTTGCGTGGCTGAAAGGCAAGCCGACACTGTGTCTGGTTCAGCGCAGGGCACGTGTGGAGCTCGCTCCCGTGTTGAAATACAACCATGCTGCTTTGCAGCGTCTCAACAGGGGAACCCGTTAGCCAACTCCTGCCCATCCCAACCCTGGTCCTCACACACCTAACCCACTACTTAACTTCCCAGGACCCAGGGCGCCTGTGGTTATAGCTCTGGGTCCAGGCTTCCCGTTTCCTGAGCCTGATACCATCTGCTTTCCTCACAACAAATGCAAACCCACGACTCACTCTCCAGCAGTGAGGCCATCAGCTCAGCGTGCAAGCCAAAGAAGGAATTCAGAGCACCCTGTGGATCGGCCTTAACCTGATCTATGCAGATGGTTTACATGTAGGGCCATCGCTGGTAGAGGAACACAGCTCTGCCTTTCTGGTGGACAGGGTTCCAGGGTGACGTGCTTGCACGGGGATGACACAGGGCCATAAGTAGACTGCTCCATATGGCAATCTCCAGGGCTTCTCTAACGCTGGCACACCCAGAATCCCTAGAAAGCTGGCTAAAATGCACCTGGCCCAGCCATCCCCTCCAAGATCCCCCACCCGACCTGTTTGTTATCTGTTCTGCATTTAAAGAACATATACAGGCAATCATTCTCAGCATCAGTATTTATAGTTGTCAAATAAGGGAAATAACCTAAATGTGTGTCAGCAGGAGGCAGATAAATAAGATGTAGTGTATTTATACTATGGATTTTCATACAGATTACATGGAAGATAAAAGGCCAGTTACAACTGGCACATTGTGCATGATTCCAGATTTCTACTAAATGCCCAGAAGATGAAAATGTATACACAGAAGAGGGCAAGTGTGGCTTGCTTGTGCCTGGAATACAAGGAGGAAGAGAGAATTACTGTTAACAGGCATAGGGACACCTCTTCTGGTGATGGAACTTTCCGGAATTCGACCATAGTGATATTTTCAGACATGCCCTTTCCTGTCAATGTAAGTTAGACCCCACCAGCTAGGCATAGTGGTGTACTCCTGTAATCCCAGCACTCAGGAGTTAGAGGCAAGTGGCTCTCTGGTCTATGAAGAGAGTTCCAGCACAGCTGGGGCTACAGAGAAACCACATCTTAGTAGGGGTGGGGTTATAATCCACATCTGCTCTGTCCATCTTCGGGGTGAGGCAGAGCCACAGCACAGTATTAACAGGGTTCACAAAAAGAACGGAGTTAATCATGGCGTGAGAAGGAGGCTTGTGGTCTCAGGAAAGGAGCTGCTCATATAACAGCAACACCAAAGGACACGTGGTCACCAGAAACCCCACAGAGCGTCCAAGTGGCCACTAAGGCCAGTGCCTAAAGCCCTCCCACACACCTCCCTTCCCCGAGACAATCCTACCGTGACAACAGTTAAGGGTCACATCATGGCTGTGTTTAATAACCCAGGCTGTATGCCAGTCACACACGCATGCGTATGTTGAGGCTGGAGCTTGAGATCAGGTGTTTTCCTCAATCATTTTCTACCTTCTTTTTGAGGCTGCGTCTCTGACTGAACCCAACGTTTACCCGGTTTAGCTAGATCGACTGGCTAACAAACTCCGGGATGCCCCTGTCTCCGTCCTCACAGTGTTGGAGTTACTGATGTCACCATACCCAACTTTTTAAATGGGTGCTAAGGATGTGTGCCTGCAACCCCATTTCTTGCATGGTAAGAGATGCTGGGCTGTAGCAAGGCACAAAAGGCTCATGCCAATGAGGCTGGTTAGAAGAACAATGCAAAACACTTAAAAAGGTAGCAAAGGCAGAACCTCTGGAAGGTTGGGGACAGCAAGAAGCCACCAGTCCCTTGACTCTAAGGGTCCTTGCAACTGGAGAGATGGATGCCAGTGCCTGGGGAGAAAAGACAGAGCAAGGAAATGGATCAAAGCAACTCCCAGTGACTCAGAAAGGAGCTGGTCTGAACATCACATCTCTGACCTCACTCTCTCCCCAGCTCCAAGTTGTTTTTCTGTCATCAGAGGAACCTACACAGTCACCCGAGGGAGAGGAAATGCAATGGCGGGACTCACGGACGTGAACCTTTTAGCTATAGAGAAAGGTGGGAACGCTTCAAGAATTGACATGGGGAAATGGGAAGCATCCCATTTCATTGCCACTGTAAACTGAGGTCTGAAATAGCCAAGGTCACACATCTCAAAGGCCAGAGTTGGACTAGGATCTCGGTGTTGTGGTGGGGCCTCCACCACCAGGCAAGACTGCAGGCCTTCCCCAGACCTAATAACCACTGGGCTTCTGCAAAGAATGGCCGACACTCCCTGGGCTCTCAAGGTAAAGAGAACAGTGCTGAGCATGAAATGGTAATCCAGACCCCATGACCCTGGGCCCCCCACAGCCTCCAAAACTTAGCTGTATCACCCACGTGGCTCCTGGGTATTATCAACTCTGCAACCAGGCTGCTGACTGCGGCTCAAATACAAATCATTAGGAAAAAGGTTGATGTTGAGAAGTATTTCGAACTCTTGCTTCTCCGTTGCCCAGAGGCTGACCATGCCTCCCTGCAGAGGCTGAGGCAGAGCTCTTGTAATCCCTACCTGTCATTTAAGAGAAAATGCCACCTAGGGAGATGCTTCGCTGAAGACCTATGCCATCCCTGGGGACTGGGGAGATGGCTCATTGGTGCTTGCCTTGCAAGCACGGGGGCAGGGGGGCTGAGTTCAATCTCTAGAATATATATATATACATACATATATATATATATATATATATATATATATATATATATATTGGGCATAGTGATAAAGATGGCAATCCCAGCACAGAGGAGGCACAGAGTATCCCTGGAGCTTCCTGGCCGGCCCGTCTAACCCACTTGGCAAGGTCAAGGTCAACAAGAGACCCTGCTGTGTCAACGGAAAAAAAAGTAGATGGTGCTAGAAGAACAACAACCAAGGTTGTCATCTGTCCTTCCTATGTGTACTTATGTACACACACACACACACACACACACACACACCCTGTCATAGGTACCTGCACACATAATACATACATACACATATACATGCATACATACACACATATCCTGCCATGAGCACATACATATATACACACCCTGCCATAAGCACCTGCATACATACATACATACACATACATCCTGCCATAGGCATCTACATACATACATACATACATACATATATATACACCCTACCACAAGCACCTGCATGCATGCACATGCATGCATAATACATACATACATATATACATACATACATATATACATACACGTACACATACCCTGCCACAGGTACCTACCTACATATACACACATACATATATACATACACACACACACCCTGCCATAGGTACCTACATACATACACACACATACATATATACATATACACACACACTGCCACAGGCACCTACACACACACCACACACACACACACACACACACACACACACACACATATCCAAGCCTTCAAGAATAAAAAAAAGACCCTCTTCCTGCTCTGATTCTAGAAATTTCCTAGAGTGCAGCACCAAGGACTGGATAATAGGGTTCCTGAGTGAATCTGATTACGAGGGACCACCTCAGTTTGACCTTGTAGATCATACCAACTGGGGCTCCAGGGTTCTGGAGCAGTCAGGAGAAGACGAATCCTGGAAATAGATGTCACGCAGCAGTGAGCTGGTGAGGAGGCCTTGGTTGGAGGTAAGGCAAGGCTAATGGCATAGGCTTGGCTGAGATCCGAGTGGTGGGGTTGCTGTAGAGAGGCAAGCCCATCTTCTACCCCAGCCTCTAGAGTCGTGTAGCCCCGCAGAGCACAGAGCCCACAGTAAGCACGTGGACACACAGGAGCAACCTTTGGGCAGATGGGCAGAGGGCCTTTCTTTAGCCCAGGCACTGGAGCCCCAGGCCTATTCATTTCACCCCTAGCTCCACTGTTGTGTGATGGCAGAAGGGGTGGCTTTCCCTGTGACCACCTTGTCCACCTCTGCTACTGCATACATGATGGCCTCGGACTCTGGCAGGTCACAAAACAGAGCCTGCTTTATGGTCACTCTCTCTCTCTCCCTCTTTCCTCCATCTGTAGATCTTTCCGTCCCAAATAAATCAAAGTTACTGTTTCTCCTCTCCCCCCCATAGCTCTCAGCAGGCTGCAGCTCAGGCCATTTCTTTCAGATAATGACCCGGGCATGCTCTCGAACTAGGCTGCTGAGGAGCTCTGGCCAAAATAGAAGCAAGATTGTGCAGGCCATACCCTAGGGCCTCTGAGGCACTATGTGGATCTCCCTCTGACTGGGCCCACTCCAGCTATTTGTCTGCCTCATGACAGACGGGACAGGAGAGGGCGGCGAGGGCAGAGCGTGCAGGCACAAAGTGTGCTCTCCTCACTCACCCTCAGTGGACTCCCAAGTGGCGCCGCGGGCCACACTGTCTTCATGTCTGAAGGACTTGCAATTGATTTGCACTGCAGACACACAGAAGGCGGAGCTTAGATGTCATCCGGCGAGCATTTTTCAGAGCACAGACTTCTGTTATTAAACAAGGCCTCTCGTGGAATACTAAAATGTGAAGGAGATATGCACAGCGTCACTCAAGCTCAGGCAGCAGAGAACACAAAGCCTTCTCCTTCTCCACCTCCTCCCCCACCAGCCCCACAGGTTCGCAGGGGGTCTCTGCGGAGGCCCAGATGTAGTTTGGAAGTCCCAGGTCAGTGGCTACTATGCAGTGCTACTACGCTCTCGCCATGGTCATTGATGACATGGCTACACTCACCTTTATAAGCCTTGTTTCTGGTGTCTGCTCTCCTCTTTGTAGGACCCCAGAAGGAGGTCTCCACTCCTCTGCAGGGACACCTGCCTGTTCTGTGGCTGGGCCCCCTCCGCTGTGATCCCAGAGTGTGGTGGTCTGAATAAGCATAGTCCTCACGAGCTCATAGAGTTGAATGTTCCATTGCCAGCTGTTTGAACAGTTTGGGGAGGATTAGGAGGTGTGGCCTTGTTGGAGGAGGTGGACTTTGCCACCTCCATGCTAAGCCCAGTCTCACTCTTTCTGTGGACCAGATATAAGCTCTCAGCTACTCTCAGTCACTGTTCCAGTGGCTACCTGCTGCCATACTCCCTGCCATCATGATGATGATGATGATGATGATGATGATGATGATGATGATGAAGATGATGATGATGTGGAGGAGGAGGAGGAAGAGGAAGAGGAGGAGGAGGAGGAACAGCAGCAGCAGCAGAAAAGAAGAAGAAGAAGAAGAAGAAGAAGAAGAAGAAGAAGAAGAAGAAGAAGAAGAAGAACAACAACAACAACAACAACAACAACAACTAGCCCTCTGAAACTGTAAACAACTCCCCAAATGCTTTCTTCTATAAGTTTTCGTCCTGATGTTTTGTTTCATAACAATAGAATAGTAATCTCTGCTTGGCCTAATGCGCCCAAAGGCTGCCTTGACCATAATATTAACCAGCTCTTCCATAAAGTGGACCCTGCCTAACTGCTTAAACAACACTATGGTATGGTATTAAGGTGGACTTCTGGGATTCAAATCCTGATGCCAACTCTTTCTAGCTACACACTCTGGTGAGCTTTGGCAAGTTACAGGACTGTTAACTCTGTGAATGGGCATCCTCATGAATCAAGGATAGAAGTCCCAGCTCCCTAATTACCAAGAGGTCTTGCAGAGCCATAGATGACAGTTCTTTAATAACTCAGAGGTACAAGGTAAGCATCCACTGGAGCATTCCCACTGCCTATTACTTCCATCCACACAGATCTGGGAGTCTCAGTCTGGTCCTCATCTTGGTCTGGATGTACACTTCAAACCACACTGCCACCTGTTACCACCAGCCTGAGCGTGTTACAGGACCCCCCCCCCACCAAGTCAAAACTTCAAATCATATATTTAGTTTACAACATTCCACTCATGAAATATCTGCTGAGCGCCCGTGTGCTGCTAGGAACCACACTACGAGGGAGGATATACTAGAGGACACTGGAGACAAAAATTTTTGCTCCTGTGAAACTTACACCCCAAAGGCTACGTCTCATTATTGTCCCCCAAAGGAATGCAGAGGCAACAGTTCCCTCAAAGAGCTAATGAAAGACTAAGAAAATACTCAGCTCCTGAGCCTCTCTGTTGTTCAAGTGCACAGTGGAAGCCCTATTGTGCTAAGAACAGTATGTAGGAAGCATCACTGTTTGGGGGGAACCATATTTCCCTTTCCTCTTGGTTAGAGTCTTCCTTGCATCAGGATGGCCACAGGACTGAATTTTCCTTCTCTTGGCATATGGACAGAAATGGCTTTGAAGCCCACCTGCTATCAACATTCTGCATGTGTTTGGAAGGGTTCACATTCTGAGCAACTAAGGCACTACCAAAGAAAAGACCAGTCTCCCAAGTCAGATGGTTCCTTTGCTCTGGAGTTATGTGTTGCATGGGTGTTTCCTCTGAGATTAAAAACCCATACCCTAGAGGGAAGGAGGGTGGGAGATGGAATAACAGGGTGTACTAATGGAAGTAAAACATCCTACCCTTCAGGAAAGTTCACTCATCTCAGGAAGTAAACAACACAAAGGGCTCCGGAAGTCCCTGAAACTGATCAGATTCACTAGGCCCCTCCCTCTGCAAACACATGTAAGCAGGAAGCCCTGCTGAGAGATACTCTCAGGCTAACTGAGATATTGGAAAACACAGAGAGCAGCCATGCTGCCTGGAAGAGGCTCGCATCAACTGGGCGACCAGGAAAGTTCACTCTCCTTTTTTAGCTACCTGCACATTGTAGAGCGCACTCCAGGTTTCCAGCTTCTGCGAGCTGTCACCCGTGCTGAGGTGGGTGATGGCGATACAGCCGCCTTTGAGCCATTTCTACAGCTGAAAAGTAACTGTGAGTAAGTAATCTAACTGATTCACCAAGTTGGTCTTTGGTGAAATAAACAGTTTGGTCTGTGGTTGGTTCCCACCCTAAAATGAGCAGACATTTGTTTACCGGGATTAGTGTCATACAACATAGCACCTGGAAGGGAAGCTGGGAAAGCTTGCATTGAGATATCAGAAATAAACTTGGAAATTGATGAAGTGTACCTTACCGCAGGTTATGACATGGTAAAGCATACAAATATGACAAGACACCATGGCGGGGCGGTGGGGGGAGGGGGGTGATGGGAGAGTGAGGGGGAAATGAACAAAGCAAGACTCCAGTTCCAGCCCATTGTTCTTGTAAATTTCCATTCTTTCCCATTAAAAAAATAAACATAGTTTATTTTCCCCTCGAGTTCAGTAATAAAACATGAGCCACGAAAGGGAGATTATACAGCTACAGTCTTAGCATAATAAAAATGTAATTTTAGTTTGGCATATGTTTTATAGGAGATTAAAGAAAGAAAGGAGAGTCTCGAGCTGGGTGAGGAATGTAGAAGGAAGGAGACAATTCAAGGAGCTTGGAAACAAAGGGTCACATTCAAGACTAGGACATGTCTCAGCTTCAGGCTGAGGTCTGATGGGACACCTCAGTCACAAGCCAGCCAGCTGAGGACAAAGTCGGAATCACCTCAGAGCGTGTTGAGGTTCAAGGAAGCGTCAAGTGGCATAGCAGGTTGTCAAGAGAGATCTTAGTAAGAAGGGGGTCTTAGTCAGGGTTTCTACACCTGCACCAAACATCATGACCAAGAAGCAAGTTGGGGAGGAAAGGGTTTATTCAGCTTACACTTCCACACTGCTGTTCATCACTAAAGGAGGTCAGGACTGGAACTCAAGCAGGTCAGGAAGCAGGAGCTGATATAGAGACCATGGAGGGATGTTCCTTACTGGCTTGTTTCCCCTGGCTTGCTCAGCCTGCTCTCTTACAGAACCCAAGACTACCAGCCCAGGGATGGCACCACCCACAACAGGCCCTCCCACCCTTGATCACTAATTGAGATCCTTACGGCTGGATCTCAGCATTTCCTCAAGGGAGGCTCCTTTCCCTGTGATAACTCCGGCTTGTGTCAAGGTGACACACAAAACCAGCCAGTACAGAAGGGGTCTACGAGAAGGGTCTCAGTGCTGAGCAGAAAGCAGCATCTGACTCAGGTCCCTCTACATCTGAGTGAATGTGCTACCAACCAACCTCCTTCGGCAGAGACAGCCAGCCCCCCTCCTGCTAAGGGAGGTGGGATCCGCCCACTAGGAGAACTCCCGCATCGATTTCCATTTGTCTCCTCCACAGGTGACAGAAGGTTGCTTGTTAAGGATGCCAGGCTCGCGAGCAGGCTGTGGTGTACATGTGCCAGGGAGGGGGTCAGGGAGGCTGCTGGGAAGCACGCAGCAAACAGGTGGGTGGATGTCCTGACCCTGGGGCCAGCCCAGAAGCAGCAAACAGTTCCTGGGGCATCAGGCAGGCAGGAGAAGGGATAGAGATATCGGTGAATATGCAAGAGTGCTCTGCCCTTTTCTTAGTGAGCCCCAGGACCACCCTGTAAAACATACTGAGTTTAAGTCATTCCATTTTGTCATGGGAAGAAAGTAAAGCTCAAAAATATCTTGGGGGCTGGGAAGATGGAGGAGGAGATAGGAACTGATTATATAAGCACCAGGTCCCCAGTTTGAATAGTGCACCCCTGAAAAAGCCAGGCATGGCAGTGTGAATTTGTAACCCCAGGACTGGGGTGGGGGGTGGAAGCAGGTAGGTCCCTGAGACTGACTTTCCAGCTAGTCTGGCTATAATAGTAGCTAAGACCCAAAAAACAAAACAAAACAAAACAAAACAAAACAAAAAGCAAAAAACAAAAACAAAAACCTGTCTCCAAACACAAAGTAGAAAGTGATTGACAGAGACATCTAGAGGTGACCTCTCAACTCCATACACACACACACACACACACACACACACGCACACGCACACACACATGCGTACACACACACACATTCACTAGTACACACATGCATATAGATATATGCATAATATACATACACTCAAACATATGCATATATACATATATATGCATATGTATATATGTATATATACACATATACACATACATATACATGCACACACACACACACACACACACACACACACCACACTTTGGTTTGTGCCTCAGAGGATATGCTGACATTCGGACATCGCCGTATAATATCCCCATTTACTTTGGGGAAATGTAGTGACTGGGCTCACTGTAACCATGTGTGCTGATCTTAAGATGTAATGAGGAAGTGCCCCCAAGTGTGCTCTGAGAGACATCTATGGGAGAGAAGGTTCAGTAAAGTAGAGACAGAATCTAGGCCCACACACTGACGGAGGACCTGACCAGAGCAACGGGTCCTCTCATAATAAAGGACCTCATGATTTTGCACAAAAACCAGAGTCCAGAGGCCTGTGAAATATTCAGGGAAATATCTGTGGTCCATGATGGAAACTCTTGAACTCTATGGTATTATATAAATGTCCTTCCAAGTCTAATATCTCTCTGTCTTTCTCTGTCTCTCTGTGTGTATCTCTGCCCCCCCCATCCCCCAAATTCTTAGCACAGACTGCAACATAAGTTCTCTTTCTTATAGGACGATCCATATTCAAGGAAAGATTGTTCTGGCTCGGATCTGAGGGTTCTGTGCGACCGTGGGAGCAGTCTCAGCTTCAGCAAGAGGCGCACAAGGTGGCTGGTCCCTGGCAGCCAGTCAGAAAGCAGAGCCACGAGTGCCAATGCTCCAGCCGCTTCCTGATTTCCATTCAGCCTAGGTCCACGGCTCGTGGTGATACCGTGTCACCACATCTGCGGAACTTACTTAAACCTCTCAGACACGCCCCTCCGGGACACGCCCAGAGGTCGGGCTGAAGACTGAGATTAGCCACCATATAAAGTGTGGTGATAAATGACCAACTGGTCTATCTCCTTCGATGTCAGAAACTCGACCCTGATTTGCTTAAACCAAATCTGAGTTGTTGTTTCAAGCTTTGAACACTGTTAGAGCCACGAGCTCAGACGAACTCCCATAGAATCTGGCCTCCCACTCTTCAGCTCATCCATCTTGGATCAAGGTCCCATTGTCATCAGCCAGTCTGTGTCCCTGTCGCTAGGAGACAGTCCGTGGCTGCTCCAAGTTCACATCCTGTCCTTTAGGTAACACCGGCCAGGGGCCTGGGTTTGCTTTCCAGTTACTTTGTCTAAAGCTCAAGATGGTCTTTTTTTTTTCTTTCTTTTTTAATTCATCTCAAGTCACTTGTCAATCTTGACCAAGTCTCTATGTCTAGGCGATAGGCTGTGTTGTAGTCTTATTCCACAATGAGATCTACAGGTTGGAAGGCCAGTGGCCCAAAACCAAGAATGGCGAAGAAATATGTCCCCAGGACAAAGCAGCATATACTATTTGATAACATGAGAAGTTAGTTGATCTGGCATGGACAGAAAACGGGACACACTACTATAAAAATGACAGCAACTGTTATCTACAAGCTGATGTCTCTTCAACCTGATTTCTTACTGGAGCCTGGACCACCCGGAGCAAGGTGGGATGTGGTGGTATGAAAGGTGCAGGACGCCGTGCGGTGGTGGCACACGCCTGTAATCCCAGCACTTGGGAGGCAGAGGCAGGCGGATTTCTGAGTTCGAGGCCAGCCTGGTCTACAAAGTGAGTTCCAGGACAGCCAGGACTACACAGAGAAACCCTGTCTCAAAAAAACAAACAAAAAAAAAAAAAAAAAAAAAAAAAAAAAAAACGGTGCAGGACTCCTAGCTGCTCCTTCATCCCAGGAGCCCTGGTTAGCAGAACTCCCCTTAGCTACAGCCCTGTCTCTGCTGCTCCAGCCACAGTTACAGGAGGAAGAGAATCTACCACTCTCTGGGCCTGCTGCTCAGGTGCACTTTTTTTTTTTTTAACTTTTACCTAACCCTGAAGGCTATCTTTATTTTCTCCCCTACCGCGTGGCTTGGTGACTGTCTGCTTTCATCATTTTAGAGATTTAGAAATGTGCTAGAGGGAGAAAAAGAACTGCAATCCGTACAGAACAGTGGCACCCAAAGAGCTCTTCCTATTAATGACCCTGGCCCTGAAAAAGGAATCTGAGCCGGAGCGATAAATTGCCGCCCCCCGGGCCCTAGGGATGGGGGCTTGTCTCTCTGCCCCCTTGTCCTCCATCAGAAGCTGCCCTGAAGACAGAATTGGTGTGGATTAGATGAGTAAAAGTGCTTTCGATTGCACGTCTTCCTCTGTTGGGCTGCCGGCTACAGGCAGCTCGGGCGCGCATCCTCCTCCTGCTGCCGATTAAACAGCCACCTGGAAATCCAGCACGAAGTGATCAGCCCGTCGCTTGGACGGCTAGGTTAATCTGAATAGAGGCTCAAGTCTTTTTAGGACCGATTGGGAACTTGGTTTTGGATGGGCGAGAAGAACGTTTCGTGTGATGGGAATTATAATGCAGGGGGACTGAGAGTTTTCATCTAGACAACCAATTTTCTTTTAATAGAGTCTTACTACGGAGTCCATATTGGCCTTGATCATCCAGACTTCAGCCATCTCCCTGCAATAGCCTCTTGAGTGCCTGAGTGGCCGGTGGCGCTACCAGGGTAGATAGAGCCTATCTCTTCCGTGAGGACTTGCTGGGGGAGTTCGTCAGCGCTAAATTCACTGTTCCTGCCTGACTCGCACTTCTGGGTGACTCGGTGGATGAAGTTATTACAGCGCAAGCTTAACCAGCTGAGTGTGGACCCCGGCACCCATGCAAAAGCCAGGCACCTGTAGTGTGGAAACCTCCCCCCTGTCCCCGGCACCCATGAAAAAGCCGGGCACCTGTAGTGTGGACCCTGGCACCCCGTAAAAGCCGGGCACCTGTAGTGTGGACTCCCCCACCCCGTACCCGGCACCCATGAAAAAGCCGGGCACCTGTAGTGTGGACCCCGACACCCATCTAAAAGCCAGGCACCTGTAGTGTGGACCCCAGTACTCATGCAAAAGCTGGGCACCTGTAGTGTGGACCCCGGCACCCATGCAAAAGCCAGGCACCTGTACTGTGGACACCCCCTACCTACCCTGTCCCCGGCACCCATGAAAAAGCCGGGCACCTGTAGTGTGGACCCCAACACCCATCTAAAAGCCGGGCACCTGTAGTGTGGACCCCAGTACTCATGCAAAAGCCAGGCACCTGTAGTGTGGAGCCTGGCACCCACGTTAAAGCCAGGCACCTGTAGTGTGGACCCCAGTACTCATGCAAAAGCTGGGCACCTGTAGTGTGGACCCTGGTACTCATGCATAAGACGGGCACCTGTAGTGCATGTGCGAGCTGGGGGCGGGGCTGAGACAGGCAGTTTCCATTGGCTTGCTGGCCAGCCAGCCTACCCAGAGTGTCAAGGCCAAGTTTAGTGAGAGACCCGTCTTAAAAATATGGTAGAGAACAAAGAGGGAGAGAAGGAGAGGGAGGAAGAGAGTTCTCTGGTTCCCTCCTACCTTCAGGATGACATCACCCTCCTTGCGCATACCTTCCAGGTTCCTGTGGCTACACCCTGCTTTCCCCTCAGTAACTTCCTCTTTGCTGTAGCTTGTCACCTTATTCCCACCCACAGTCACCTACCATTTCCCTAAGTGAATCTCTACTCGATACCGTTCCTTAGCTTCCTTTTCTTACTTGGATGGCATTAGCAGGTTAGCAGAGCCCTGCTCCCCACTAGAGGCTCTGGAATAGACCCTTTTCCCTGCCGTTGCTAAGTTCCATAGCAGCGATCTTTACTTCCCTTGGTTCCCAGTTTCTGGCTCTATGAACAAAGCTGCAGAGCACTGTTCAGTGGTGGTCACCCCGCCTTCCCCTGTCTTGACTCAGGCCTCTCCATGGAAGGTGTCTTAATTACCTTCCTATAGCTGTGAAGACGCCATGACCAAAGCAGCTTATGGAAGAAAGGGTCCATTGGGGGCTTGCTTGTAGTTTCATAGGATGAGTCCATGACCGCCACAGCGGAGAACATGGAAGCAGGCAGACAGGGGTGGTACTGGAGAAGCTTTCATCTGCTACACAAGCCCAAGGCAGTGAAAGAGCTAACTGGGAAAGGTTGTGGGCTTTTGAAACTTCAAAGCCCACCCTCAGTGATACACTCTGTCTGGCAAGACCACACCTCCTAATCCTTCCCGAACAGTTCCACAAAACTGAGGGCCAAGCATTCAAATAGATGAGCCTGTAGGGGTCATCTTCGTCCAAACACACCACAGAGGATAACACTCAGGTTCTGCCTAGGGTGCAGCTTCCTGTGTGTATGAAAGGATGTTCTAGGGTGTCTTCAGTTCCCGCATATTTTTCAGCTAAAAGGCCTGTTTACTTTCATTTTGCACACTTACAATTGGGACTAGCCTATCGCTGCCAAGTGAAACTATTTGTGGTGGCAGAGGAAAAGCTCACTACACAAAATAGCAGCCACTTACACTGCATGAAAAACAGAAAGTACAAAAGTGAAGACATGGTGTTGTGACTAGCCCTGGGCTTGTATTTTGTTGCTAATTCCACTCCTCAGAGGGGCTGCAGATGAGGAGTTGCCTTGTGAACCTTCTCCCCACCTTAACTTTTCAAATAAAGGCTTGAGCCAATGATTGGGCAAGAGGAAGGGGGAGGAGCTGAGAGTTGAGGGGAGGAGAAAAGGATCCCTGGGGAAAGGGGGAGGAGCTACAGAGGATCGACTGGAAGGGGGAAGAGAAGCTGCAGAGAGAGAAGCTAGTGGCCTGGAGAAACCGCAAGTTCTATGGGATAATATAGATGGGAATAGAGTCGTGTAGTGGGAGATCTGCCCAATCTAGGTTTATAGCTTGTATTGTTACTGAGTTGAGATTTCTTTTACCCAGTAATTGGGTTGGAAACAAAGTAGCAACAACATGGAACCACAGGAACAATGTCACCAGCGTATGGGCTCCTTTGCTGGTGAAGATAGCTCTCAGCTCTGGCCTGTGATTAGCCCTAGACAGAGGCACAGGGCTGATGAGAAACCAGAGGCACGCTCTCCAGCCCTGGATTCCTTCTTCTTTCGTCATGGCAATATATTCATGAATTTCTTTTATATAAATTATTTTGAGAGCTTCCCAGTGGCACGCTTTGAACCATGACCAGTGTAACCATCTGTGATGGTTCTCAGCTTTCTATATAAATAAATGGTCATTTTAGGTACATGGCTGAGGCCCGGTGGGCTCCAGCTAAAGATCTTCCTAGGAAGACCACTTTGTTATCTACTTCAGTGCTCAGAATTGCTCTGCCGAAGGCCAGAAGTGCCGTCATATGGCTCCAAAGTCCTAGAAATCATCCTGCCGGAAGGACCCATCTGGGGTTGGATGTCCAGATGAAACACGGTCTCTGCTTAGTGAGGAGTAGTGTAGCCAGGGTCTACTAGGGCTTGGGGGTGCTTCACAGAGCCAGAGATACTGCCGGTCCCCTCCTCCCACAGACGGAAAGGGGATCCCAAGCTGTCACCATCCACAGTAAATATTACCTAGCAGTCAGCAACTAGCAGATGTCAAAAGGATGGAGTCAAGCCAGTACCACTGATTAAAATATCACTGTCTGCAGACACAGATTCCTCTCAGCCTCCGTGCACCTATCACACATGGTTCAAAGAGGCCATGGCTGCCAGAGAAACCGATGTGCAGATACAGACATCTGTGGGAAGACTGAGCTGAAGGAACTGGGCAAGAAATATCTAATAGATACATTATGGATAAGAAACAGACATGGCAAGTATACAATAAAGGTTTGTTACCTAAATAAATATTTTTTAAGATTCAGTTTATTTTTAATTAAGTATACAGACATCTGTCTATGTGTGAGTGTGCACACATGAGTACAGGTGCCCATGGAAGCCAGAAAATGCCACCCAATCCCCTAGAGCCTGAGTGACAGGTATTTGTGAGCAGCCTGACATGGGTACTGTGGGTCTTCTGTGATTGGGCGCATAATCTTACCTGCTGAATCATCTCTTCAGGCCCAATCTATTTGATTTATTAATTCTTCTTCATTCTTCCAAAATGAGTAAGAAAAGGGCTGGAAGGGCTAGAGAGATGGTTTCATAGTTATCAGTACTCGCTGTTCCTGCAGAGGACCTTGTTTCAACTGCCAGCACACACAGGGCAGCTCAAAACCACCAGTAACTACAGTTCCAGAGAATTCAATGCCCTCTTCTAGCTGCTGCAGGAACCAGGCGTGCATATGGTGTGTACAGTTACACATACGTGTGAAACATCTGTGTACCTTGAATACATATTTTTAATGTAAATAAAAGCTATAAGTGCATGAGAAAGCATCCAACTTCATGATGTGACCGACATATGTCAGCATTATTCCTGTGTTCTATTCATGGGAGGGTGAAAGGCCTTTTGTGGTGAAAAGGCAGACACGTGGGAGAAACTTTAAACTGTAAATACCTTTTCACCCTGCTGAGGCTGAAACCCTAGGAAAACACCCACACACAAGCTGCAAATATATTTTCATGGCAGTTATCATGTACTACTGTGAAGACTCAGAACTTACCAAAGGCTGCAATTACACATAAATTGTTAAGTAAATTATAATACATTCTGGTGAGCAGTGGTACTGAAAGAGCCTGAGAGTCAGCTTCATTAGTATTTGATCAAAATGATCTTAAAGACACTACACAATTTGAAAAGAAATATTAGGGGCTGTAACTATAAATTGTTTCTAAAATATCTGCAAGTAGATAGACATTAGTCAGAAAAATAGAATCCAATCTGCTAACAGGAATGCCAAGATTGGTTTGTTTCCCTTTTAACTGTTCCATCAAAATAAGTGGCTCATATGTACTTTTTGATAGCACATGGAAGTACCTGCTGACCCCATAGACTTGGACTGAGTGCCTTTTCACAAAAGCAGAAACTGCTTAAACATATTAGCAGAAGAGTGCTTGGAGTATTTATATGTTAGCGCTATGTTGGTTTGAAGGAGAATGCTCCCTATAGTCTCATATAAATAACTGAGAATTCCCGATTCCTACTTGGTAAAACTATTTGAGAAGGATTAGGAGGTGTGGTCTTGTTGGAAGAAGAGTAACTGGGGGTAAGCTTTGAGGTTTCAAAAACCTGTACTTTCTCTCTCTCTCTCTCTCTCTCTCTCTCTCTCTCTCTCTCTCTCTTCTCTCTGCCTCATGGTTCTTGTCTCAACATGTAAGCTCTCAGTAAATGCTCTGGTGCCATGTCTACCTTCTGGCTGCCATCCTCTCTGCCATGATAGTCTTGGACTCTAACTCTCTGAAACAGTAAGCCCAACCAAACTCTTTTCTGTATAACTTGCCTTAGTCTTATCACAGTAATTTAAAGTAACTATGACAGAAGTTGGTACCAGGAGTGGGGTTTCTCTGTGACAGACCTGAGCATGCTGTGTTTTGGAAGAATGTGGAAGACTTGGGAATTTGAATTAGGACAGCAGTCGAACATTGTAAACTGGGCTTAACAGGCCATCCCAATCAGAGCTTGGAAGACGGTAATGTTGGAAGTAATGTGGACTTTGGAAGCCTGATGTGAGAGTTTTCAGAAGGGAACAATAGTAGCAACTCTGTGAGAGACCATTATTGTGATATTTTTGCAAAGAAAATGGCTGCTTAGGAGATTTCAAAGCAGCCTAATATTGGCTGTGTCACATGGTTATTACTGATCACTTAGGCAGGTCAAAAAATGAAAAAGAGTAAGTGGGCAGAAAGAATGGCGGAATGTACAGTTTGAGGAGAAAAAGAGCAACAGGAAATTTACTGTTGGAGCTACAGACTGTGCTCCTAGAGATAAAAGTTAAAGGAAGTTTATAATGAAGGGTATTGTGTCCTCAGGGCCAGACCCTACCCAGCTAATCCCCAGATTTGTGAAAAGAAAATACCTAAGGAACCTTTTCCTGAAACCAAGGAAAGCTTATTTAACAAAGGATATCTTATGCAAATTGAATTCCAGGAGGGGACCAGACATCATCCCTGGTAGACAGCAGACCTTGGAAGCATCATCCATGTGGTTCTGGGTTTAGGGTCAGGTACGGTAGAAGAACCAAGGGGTTGAGGAACCTTCTTCCACGGTTAAGGAAAGCAACTGAGGCATGTGACAGGGGATCACTTTTCAGCTTCCATCCACCCCTCTTGGAGGAAGGCCCAGAGAGGCCATTGTGGGAAGCTGTGAAAGTGAAGGCTGGATTTTACTAGAGACCCCAAGATGGTGGAGATGACAGCACCATGTGATATCTACCCAGGGGAGCTGTATACGGGCAATGAAACCAGCCCAAGAGAGAGGAGTGCCTTGCCATCAGATACAGAACCAGAATGGCAGGATTTGGAGTTTGCCCTGATGGGTTTAGTCTTGCTTTGGTCCAGTATTCCTCCCTTTTAGAATGGCGGTATATATTCTGTGCCATCGTACACTGGAAGCATGTGATTTGCTTTTTTGATTTCAAAGTTGACAAGGTGTTATAATTAAGAGGTTGTCTTGAGTCTGAGGGTGGGACTTTGGACTTTTAAAACTGTTGAGACGGTGAAAGACCTGTGGGTATTTTTGAAGTTGAGCTAAGTGTGCTTTGAGATGTAAGGTGTTCACAAGCCTATGGGGTCCAGGAAGGAATGGATTGTGGTGGTTTGAATGAGAATGGCCCCCAGGGGCTCACATAGGCAAATGCTTGGTCCCCATTGAAGGAACTACTGGGGAAGCTTTAGAAGATATTGCCTCCTTGGAAGGGTAGCCTTTGGAGTTTCAAAAGGTCATGGCATTCCCAGGGAGCTCTCTCTGTCTCTGCTGCATGCTTGTAGATAAGAATGTAAGCTCTCAGCTACTGCTCCAGCACTAAGCCTGCCTCCCCACCATGAGAGCCACAGACTCTTGTCCTTTGGAACTGTAATCCCCAATAAACTCTTTCTACTGCAAGTTTCCTTGGTCTTGGTATCTCATGACACCAATCCTGCCTTATTCTATGCCACTTTTATTACTGAAGTTGTAAAGCTTTTTTTTTCTACTAACTACCAGGAGAAATGTAATAACATAACCCAGGATGACTATAAAATATTTTTTTGTGTATATTTACCTAGACGCTGGTACACGCATACAAGCATTCATGTTCACACAGAGACAGAGGTCAACCTCAGGTATTATCTCTCTCAGGCTCCATCTCCTTCACTTTTTTGAGACAAGGTCTCTCACTGGTCTGGAGCCTGTGAGTGAGACAGGGTGAGCAGTTAGCTCCAGGTATCCTCCTGCCTCAGCCTCTACAATGCTGGGATTATACATAGCCTTTACCCATGGGTTCTAGGACTCAAAGATTTACCTACAGAACAGAACCATCTCCCTTGCCCCAGATCCTGAACTTTCTTATTGGCACTTAGCTACAGAACGTTTTGCTTTGTTCTGGTTGAGTTTTCTTGACAAACCAGCTGACTATACTGACTCTATTTAGCTCTAATGTACTGAGGCCTATTTTTCTACAATCTGCCTATCACATGAGCTGTTGTAATTTTTCTTAACCTGGTCCTTTCATCTGCAGTCTGTCTCCTTCATAGTTAAACCCTCACTCGCATGCACCATGTAATTCTCACATTTTTTTAAACCTCATCTGAAAAAATGGAGTCTTTGGTTCCCTTATACTTATTAGTAGGATTATGTTTAACTCTTCTCATAGGGTATTTGTTTTCAATTTATTCCATCTGTTCCTCCTCTGTTCCTTCTTTCTTTATTATTTTGAGTAAAATGGATACCTTTCATTACTACAGTTTGTCTTCCTTACATGAGCTTTTAGTTATATTATTTTGTGCTATATTTTTAGTGATTTATCCAGAGCAGCAGCATCTATAAAAGTCTCATTTGAGCCACATATGTATATTACAGAAAAGCTAAATTCCCTTGTTATATTAATGAAATTAAAGGAAATAATTAGCATTAAATTAACAATTCTTTTCTTGGGAATAGGGAGATGACTCTGTAGATGAAGCGCTTGTCATGAGAGCAATGAGGACTGTAGGTCAGTTCCCTAAAACCCAAGCATGGCGCCTGCTTGTGAACCACACACTCGGGAGGCAGACAAGCCATCCCCACGAGATGCTTTCAAATTAGATTAACCAGGATGGGCTAGCTCCGGCTTCAGTGAGAGATGCTACCTCAATAAATAAACCAAAGAGGGACCGAAGAAGACACCCGACACCAACTTCAGACCTCCCAAACCATGAATATACATGTTCACCCTCATCCGCATACACAAGTACACCTGCACACATATGAAAACACAACACAAGCCAACACACACAACAGACATGCAAAGGTTAACGATAAATACTGTAAAACCGATAGACTCAAAAATGCTACATTTCAAACAAATAACAAACATAAAAGATATTACTGAGAGATCTTATATTCTGGAAGTTCCCACGTGCCGAGTCTTGAAATCTAATGTTCATTTTATGCTCACAGTTTAAATGGCAATAGTCCTGACAGAACAACCACAAGACCAGTGTGGCGAGAGGAAAAGGCAGTCTCACTGTGAGTTCTCATCTGAACTCTGATTAGTTAAAACCATAACTCTTGTTTGAGAGGCTCACTAGGCGTATTTTGAGTGTTCCGTGGCCGCCGGTTGGCTGCTATAAGGAAGACCGTGAATGTTTCCTATCTTAAATCACTCTACCACTTCACTCTGAACAAAGCACGCTTGCAAGAACTGTCTTACCCACCCCTCCCCACCCTTTGTGCTGGTTTGCATATCTTTTTCTACATTTATTGCAAAGATCTCTATAACGTGTAGCTGTTTTCATCTTAAATATCAATATCCCTTTGCATACTTTGCATGCATAAAAATAATTTGCATCAGTCAGAAAAAAATCCTTTTCTGTGCAGGAAGAGGGTACCGAATTCAAATCCCTGCTACCTGTGTAAAAGCAGTGCGTGGTGGTGACACGTGCCTGTAATACCAGCCCTGGGAGGCAGAGATAGGGCAATTCCTGAGGCTCTCTGGCTAGCTAATCTGAGCTTCAAATCAGTGTGAGACCCTGTCTTTTAAACAAGGTGGAGGAGAGTCACTAACCTCTGACCTCTGACACACACACATTTACATATACACTACACACACCTTTGTACACACACAAGAACATCCACACACATTAATTGAATAAATAAAACAATTTCTGCCTGGGTTCTGTGGTGCTCTTTTTACAACTTCAGCACTCAGGAGCTGGAGATAGGAGGACTGTGAGTTTTGGGCTAGCCTGGACTACATAAATAGACCCATCTTTTAAAAAAGTCCAAAACACAGGTTTAAAGTGTACCTACACTTGTACATTTTGTGGGGCTCTTCAGTTTTTCCTGTATCCCATCTAACATCCTCTCTCTAGCTTGGAGAATTTCTTTTCCATCCTCCTCCCCCACCCCACCCCCAGGTCTGATCTGCTCGCCATGCACTCTCTTTTCCTCATTACATAAAATGCCTTTAGTTTGACTTTACTTCTAAGTGTGTTTTTGCTGGATACAGAGTTCTGAGTTGAGAGTTTTTATTTGTATCTCAGCCCTCTCTGAAGAAGCCATTCCATTGTCTGGGAGCCCCATTGTTTCTGTTGAAATGTCTGCTCCGAGATTCTTAACTGTGCCCCTCTATCTAACAGGCATTCATTTTCCTCGCCGGGCTAACTTCACCGTTTCTCTTTAACTCTTTGGCTTTTATCGGCTTGACTACAATGTTACAGATAAGTTTCTCTTTAAAAAAAAAAAAAATCCTACTTAGTGTTCGCTGAAATTTTCTTGTAACAATGAGTTGCTGGGATCCAATTTTAAAATGTTCATCCAGCACTTTTTTTTTCAGCTATTCATCTGCCACCATGTCTCCTTTCTACCTACACTCAAGAAAGAAAGAAAGAAAGAAAGAAAGAAAGAAAGAAAGAAAGAAAGAAAGAAAGAAAGAAAGAAAGAGGAAGGGGTCGTTTTGTTATCTGATAGATACCTCCTCAAAGAGTACAATTGTGTTAAACTTCCTTTCTCTATTCTTACTCCCCTTCCCTTTATTTGGGGGATTCTCTTTCTGTTTCAGCTTTCTGGTCTCTGAGGGCCTGGCTTTGTGTTCAAAGCTCCTTTCTCCCGCAGTGTCCCATCTGCATTCTGCATATTTTTTTTTAATTTGACTATTCTCATGCATGAGTGTGTCGACCCATCTCTTTTAAAGACTCTGCCATTGAGATTCCCTGTCACTCGCTAAATTACTCATCTCCTATGAATGTTTTAAGTATTTTTACTATTGTCGTTCTGAAGCGCTCAATGAAAATGTCAATAACTGCGGCCGTCTCTGGCTCTGGCTCTGGCTCTGGCTCTGGCTCTGACTCACTCACCTCACGTTTTCTTGTTCTTGGCATATCGAATTTTGACTGCATGACAGACTGCTTCAGGATCAGTTCCGCACTCACACGCCCCGCCCTCCACACGGCTTCACAGCCACGGCCTTTGCAGCCTTTAAGGCGGAGCAAGGCAGCACTGTAAACGTGCACCCTGTCACTTGCCATTCTGCTATTCAGGGCAGGAGCTCTTTCATGTCTCTAGACCCTAGACAGATGGGGAAACCCTTTCATTTTAAGTTTTCTCACATAATTAACATGCCCCAAGCCCAGTGGCTTCAAACAGCAGTCTTTTGGTTAGCTCACATTTCTGTGGGTTGACAATTTGGCCTGGAACCAACTGGGTGTGTTTTTTGCTTTTTTTTTTTTTTTTCTCATCTCAGTTGGGGTCCTCATGCATCCGAAGCCAAAGGCTGGTCAGCTTGGAAGATCACCTTCTGAGCCTTGGCACAACATGCACACCTGGGTGACCTTTATCTCATCTGACAGAAACAAGTGTGCGTTTGTTCATGCCAACTGGAGAGCACAGCTATGCAGAGCAGGAAGGTCCGCTAGCAGGCTGGCAGATTTGCCACATTCTACTGTGCAAAGTTTCAAGGCCAGCCTGGATCCAAGAGATAGGTGCACGGCTCTCCCCTTGATGGAAAAAGCATCAGAGTCAACAGAGTTAGCAAGGACACACAGAAGAGTTGAGGATTATAGTGATTTTTTACAATCTACCAAGGGCAATAACAGTTTGTTCTTTTGAATTCTTTTCATTTTCCATTCAGCATTCAAATTAAGTTTTCAAAGATAATAAAAAATCTATGCTTTGTGCTTCTCGGAAAAAAATAATGAATCATAGATTATAATAATTCAGAACTAAAATGTACAATCCTCGAATACCAACTATGTAGGTTGAAGGGATAGGCAGGGATTAGGACAGTTGGGGGAGGGTATTCTTCAGGAGCCTACAGAGTCTGCATCTGGAACAGCACTAGGCTTAGGAGTGTCACGCATGCTAAGAACAGGATTGTCTAAATGGGACAAGTAAGAAAAAAAGAAATCAATGTGGATCGTGGCTATAGTCCATGTAGGAAAGGTGCCCACTGCACTGTTGAACCATCAGAACTGTGTTTGACTGCACAAGATCAGCAAAAGATTCAGCCATCAGTCTTCTGCAGGGTGTGTGTGTGTGGGGGGGATACTCACAAGGCCCTGTCTGTGGCTGAGAGTTGCTAGGTAGTTAATACTTATACGGGAAAGACATTTTCTTTGTTGATCAGTTGCCTAAGCTTCTGGAAGTAAGTCCTTGCCCCGTTCCTATACCTAAGCCTACTTAAACCCATTGGTTCACCCTCCCTTCCCAAAAAAAGGAGGAGGAGGAGGAGGAGGAGGAGGAGGAGGAGGAGGAGGAGCAGGAAGAGCAGGAGGAGCAGGAGAAGCAGGAGGAGCAGGAGGAGCAGGAGGAGCAGGAGGAGCAGGAGGAGCAGGAGGAGCAGGAGGAGCAGGAGGAGCAGGAGAAGGAGGAAGAGGAAGAGGAGAATTGAAGGGATCTAACTTACTGCTTATCTTGAATAGGAATATCTGTACTGACAAGCCAGTCTGTCTCAAACACACATACAGCTGTCTGAGTTAATCCTTTCTTTAAAATGCGAAATGAGAGATTATCATATCTGAATTATTTTTATTGAGACATAACATGTACCATAAAACAACAGCATTCTGTGCTTAATTCAGTGGTTTTTATGGTATACATAACGATACATAGTAGTTACCATCTAATCTAGAACATCTTCTTCAGCCCCCAAAGAAAACTCACATCCTTAATACTTTCCTCCCCTTCTTCCTTCCTTGTAGCCCTTGGAAGTCCACCATCCAGCTCTGTGTGTACCGCTGTGTCTATCCAGGGCGTGTAACACCAATGGAACCAGCAACAAAGAGTCTTCATTCAGTGGCTGTCTCCTTTTATCTACCACGATGTGTCCAAGATCCATCCATGCTGTAGTGTAAGATCCGAAAGAAAAAACGGGGGTACTCCAGCACCCCATGCCTTGGAAACTGGCACCCCGAAACACTCACGAGAGACAGACCTGATGCAATGTGCAAGAGGATTTTAATTTCCAGAGCTCTGGGGGGTCACAGCCTCCCCACACAGGGTGAAAGAAGTGAGCCCGTGTGGGCTGGCTTGTATGGGCATTTTATAGGCTTATAGCAGAACCCGCCTACCACAAGCTTCTAAGCCAATCAGTTCAAACCATCCGAACCCGCGCTCTCTGAGAACCTATCAGCCTCTCACAGAGGCCGGAAGAACTAGTTAAGTCATTTCCGCTTACGTGCCACCACGCACAGGGTCACGCCCACCCTCCCCCACTTGCAATAGGGGGGACCTAAGCGCCCCCACAGGCAGGAGTTCTGCAGCCCCCTGCAGCGACTCTGCCAGCCCCCACCCGTGCCCGTCCCTGCCACAGCCACTCTGCAGAGGGAGACGGGAAAAGGCACCAGGGACACTCCCAGAGGTTCGTGGTCGGACCCTGGAGGCGGGTGGGATATGTGCACACTTCCAGGCCAACAAGGTGTGGACTGAACCTCTGCTCCTTTGGGGTCACCCTAGACTCAGGCACGGGGGATTCCTAGCTTACAACCTTATCCTTTCATTAGCATGTACCAGCGCTTAATATTTATTGACAAATAATGTCTGATTGTAGGAGTCGATGTTTTTCAGTCAGTACGTTGTTTCTGCACCTTGCCTGCTATGCTGACACTGCCGGGTGCCCCTGTGTGTAAGACCTTGGGTAAGCACTGGCTTTTCAGCTCACTCGAGCAGATTGCTAGGAGTTGGAGAGTCCGGTCATTTCAGCTTACTCTTGATGGGAATGCCAATGCCAAGAGCAAAGAACTTTCTGCCAAAAGAAACTGTGTTCCCAACGAGACGAACTTCACCGAGAGCTGCCGAGCTGCCGGTTTCTGGAGTGGTAAAAGACTGGAAGAGAATCTTAGCGCATGCGATGTTAGACTAGCAACAGGCAGGAGTATGGCGGATTGTAGATGGCTGTTCCGGAGCTAGACCAGTTGAGTTCTGTACGAGTCGATTCTCTGTGGCTGAGATAAAATATCACCACGCCATGAGCAACTTAAGGAAGAAAGGGTTGTTTTAGCTCACAGCTCCAGAATGATGGAGTCCATTAACGTCGGGCGAGGCCTGGCATAGCAGTGGGCACAGGACACTGCATCATTATGTCCCATTCACACACATGAAGCAGAGAGAGGGGAGAGGGAGGGAGAGAGAGAAAGGGAAAAAGAGAATGTTGGGGAGATGGAGGGAGGGAGGGGGAGAGGAAGGGAGAGGGAGAACAGACAACAGCTTATAAGGCTATTAATCCTCAAAGACCCTACCCCATGCCATGACGCAGTTCACCCAGCAAGGCTCCACCTTATAAAGGCTCCATAATCTCCCCCAGTCATGGCCATCAAATGCATGGGCCTGCGGGTGACATTTCCCACTCAAACGACCACAAGGCTCAAGTTTGATTACTACGGTTTTGCCCTGGGCAGCCTTGGGCAAACCACTTGATCTGCGTCAGTTTCTGCATCACCTTAGCTCTGAAACAAAGGCATCTCCTTCCCCTCTGTTGAGCCCCAAGGCCTGTGGAAGGTTCCTGGCACAGACTCAGATGACAGAAAGCTGCTCTTAGTGCCAAGGCCGCCATGATATCACAACAATCCGAAGCTGGCTTAGTTAGGGTATTATTGCTTCAACAAAACACCATAGCCAAAAATCAAGTTAGGGAGGAAAGGGTTTATTTGACTTAAACTTCCCGGAGCATAGCCTGTCACTGGAGGAAGTCAGGATAGGAACTCAAGGAGGGCTGGAACCTGGAGGCAGGAGCTGATGCGGAGGCCATGGAGGGGTGCTGCTTACTGGCTTGCTCCTCGTGGCTTGCTCAGCCTGCTTCCTTAAGAACCCAGGACCACCAGCAGCAGGGATGGCACCACCCACCATGGGCTGGGCCCTTCCCCCTCCCACTGATCACTAATTGAGAAAATGCCTTACAGCTGGATCTCATGGAGGCATTTCCACAACTGAGGCTCCTTCCTCTCTGACGACTAGTGTCAGGTTGACACACAAAACCAGCCAGTGCAGAAGCCCTTTTCAAAACACCAATGGGTTATCTATCCCCTTAGTATTTTACTCTGCTCACAAGCTTTCTGGTTCTCAGTTTTATAATGATTTTCTTTCTGAATACCATTTTGCCAGACGTTAACAGGTTAAAAACCACCTGGGCACCAAGTGTTTCTTAGATTTCTCAGGCTTAGAAACTGATCTGACTTCAGATTCAGCAGTGTAAAGTCACAGGTGAGTTTGGAAACAAGGCTTGATTCCTCGAGAAGAATCCCTCTCCTTTAGGTCAGCAAGTGGCTGAACCAGATGGCCTTGCCCTTGACCCTTTGACACCCCAAAGGACTCTGTGGCCTAGGCCCCAGCTTCACTTGGCAGTCTCATACTGGGTCACAAAAGAATTGGCAAGAATAAAGTACTTCTGAATCCACAGTGACCAAAAGAACTAGTTCAAAATAGATGGTGTGACAAAGCAGAGGGGGTTTCTTGTCACCGCCCCTGAGAGATCTGGTTCAGATCTGAGACTTTTGTATGTTACAGACTAAAGGGTCACTACTACACATGCAAAGTTTTCTACTCTTGTGGAAACATAGAGGCTTAGTTACAGGAAACAAGCATTTTTGGTATTTTCCTACAGTCATTCCTTGGCCTGTATGCCTCAAATCAGAATATATTCACAGTATTTTGTGTTAGAAAATAGGGTTTGTTTTTTAAAAAAAAAAATTACTATTTAAGTTGCAGACTTGAATCCTTCTAGAGAATTCTGGCTTAAAATTGGAACAAGCTTTTCAACAATTTCTGCAATGGTCTTGAACATATTTTCTGCCTTTTTAAACTATGATTTTTTTTTTAACAGAGAGAAAGTTCAGTACTGGTGGTTATAAAATCAAAATGACCATCAGGTCTAAACTGGGTTGGAGATGTTCTGGGTCCTACAGAATCAAATATCCAGTCAAGGTTTGATTCTTTCTGTAAAACTGCACACATACACATATCTCATTAGTATGGAAATACGCTTATGTCTTTAATAAATAGTAAAATTCTACATATACCACCCACAATGGGCTGCCCCACCCCCCAACTGGTCAATTGAGAAAATGCCTCACAGCTGGATCTCATGGAGGCGTTTCCTCAACGGAGGCTCCTTCCTCTCTGACGACTAGCTTGTGCCAAGTTGACACACAAAACCAGCTAGTGCTGGTTAAATAAATTTTTACATGATTCATTATCAGAAAATGTTCGATTTGGATACCAAAATTTTATATATTTACAGAGCTAGGGTTGCCCAAATTTTTCTTGGGTGAAAGGGAGTCACAAACAGAAAAAAAAAAAAAAAGCTTAAGGAGCTCTGGCCCAGAGCATCAGAAGGTCAAGTACAGACTTCTGGCCCTTCCCGTGTCCTTCGGGGAATTTATACTCCATATCTCTATGCATATCATAGCATCTCTATTAGTCAGGATTCTCTAAAGGAAACAGACTAATAGAGTGAACATACACATGCATGTACATTTGTACACACACACAAACACATACACAGACATGCACACATAGATGATATATGATATGTGAAATAGATGATAGATAGATAATGATAGATAGGTAGGTGGTAGATGATTAATAGATATATGATAGATGATGATAGATAAACAGGTAGGTAGATGATAAATAAACAGATGATAGATAGATAGATAGATAGATAGACACATGATAGATAGGTAGGTGATAGATGATTAATAGATATATGATAGATGATGATAGATAAACAGGTAGGTAGATGATAAATAAACATGATAGATAGACAGACAGACAGATAGATAGATAGATAGATAGATAGATAGATAGATAGATAGAATGGCTTACAGGCTATGATCTAGTAGTCTAATAATTGGTGTCTCCCAATGTAAAGGCCAAGAACACAGTAGCTGCTCAATTCACAAGACTGGATGTCTCAGTAGTCCCAATTTTATGCTGGGGCCCTGAAGGATTCCTAGAACTGCTGGCCTTCAATCTATGTTGAAATCTTTTAAAAAAAGAAATGTCCTAATACTAGCAGAGGAAAGCCTCTATAACAGCACAGAGGACCTGGACAGTGAGAGAGGGGTAAAGCAAAAAGCAAAATCTTCCTTGACCATGTCTTTTTCCATGGGCCGCCCCCAGATTTAGATTCAGGGTAGATCCCACTTCAAATAATACACCTGAGAAAATTCCTGTCAAGCAGATGGGGATTCACCCATCTGCTTGAGTTTCGGTTGATTCTAGACGCACTCAAGTTGACAGCCAAGATGAGTCATCACATTAAGAAAATTAGCACAGACTACTAAGACAGGCTGCAGAAATCTTCACAGTGCAGAGGGAAAGTTTCTCCACGTGAATCGCAGCCTGGAGAGCCCAAAGGATCTAGCTTTCTGAGCGAAGGCTTAAAAGGAGGAGCTAGAAGAAGGAACTGGGTTCTGCAGGTGTCTATGGTCTCCTAAACTAGACTCTGAGACCTTTGAAGTCCATGGACCACTACCACCATCTACAGCAGCAGCAGAGCCCGGGACTCATGAGAAGAAAGCCTGAGGCTCCTACACAAATCTCCATCACCAATCTGTACTCTATCATAATCTCCAAGTATAGTGAGGTTTGATCAGCTTTTCTCCAATACACTTCATTTGCAGCATTTCCATAGCTGTGGGGAATTAAACATCAAGACCCTCAAGGGCGGGAGCAGGTCCCTTTGGTCTCTGTGTTGGGCTTGTGGCCAAATCTATGATTATAGGTTGAGTCTCAAGTGATGGATGAATAAAGAGTGAGTTCTTTCATGGAACAACTTCAGAAGGTTATGGGACAGAATTATCCTCTGCCATATACAGTGTGGGTTAAATGAGGAATGTCCCCATGGGCTCATGTGTTATAACACTTGGTCACCAGTTGGTGGTGCTATTTGGGAAGGTTATAGGACCTTTAGGAGATGGAATCTTGCTGGACTTTGAAGACTTGCAGCCTCACCCTATTTCTTAGTCTTTATGAGAGCATACATATAGGACTTGTCCTCTCTCTGCGTCCTGTGTGTGGGCTGAAATGTCATGGCTCTGCTTTCTGAGTCCCAGTGAGCCCATGCTCCTGATGCCACACCTTCTCCACCACGATTGATGCGTCCCTTCCACAACTGTAAACTAAAATAAGCTCTTTCCTCTCCTAAGTTTCTTTTGACCAGAGTGTTTATATTGAAGCAACAGGGAGGAAACGAAAACAGCTACTTACTACATATCGAACCCTGTTGTGACAGAAGTTGCATCTTTAATTTTTGCCTAGAAGGCTCCTTCCATCTCCTTTACATCTGAGGTCAAAGAGCCCATAAGCGGTGGGTCCAAGTCATCCAAGGTCACAAAGCAGACTAGGACAAAGCAAAGGCCTCAAGACCCGACACAACCCAAGTCCAGAACAGGCCAACAAATGGATGAAGGAGGTGTCTGAAATAATGCCAGCAAATTTAGCAATGACATCTGTGTATACATGTAACATAAATAGATGTGTGTATGGATAGGTGATAGATAAGCAAGTAGATGATAGATAGATAGATAGATAGATAGATAGATAGATGATACATAGATAGATAGATGGATAGATAGATAGATAGATAGATGATAGATAGATAGATGGATGGATAGATAGATAGATAGATGATAGATAGATAGATAGATAGATGACTGATAGATAGATAGATAGATAGATGATAGATAAATAGATGATAGATAGATAGATAGATAGATAGATAGACAGATAGTGATGTGTTTATAAAAAGATAGAATGATAAAAAAGAGGGGGGATATGTCCCATGGAGGTATAGCCAGGTATGGGGAGGGGGTGCCTTGCTGGATCCATGTTGAGGCATCCCTTTTCCCTGAGAACCAGCCACATGATGGTATAGTATAGAATAGAGTTTATTAAGGGCATCAAGAGGGGAGTTAAGAGGGGAGTGGAGGCAGAGAAAGGGGGAGGGAGAGAGAGAGAGAGAGAGAGAGAGAGAGAGAGAGAGAAGCAGAGAAGTAGAGGCTGGCTATGAGCATGGAGAGAAAGAGGAGAGAGGAGACAGGGGAGAAGGGAATGGGGAGAGGGAAGGAAGGGAGAGCAAGGGAGCAAGAGCAAGGAGGGGGCAAGCATCCCCTTTTATAGTGGGCCGGGCCTACCTTGCTGTTGCCAGGTAACTGTGGGGTGGAGCTTAGACAGAATGCTAATAGGTAGATAGACAGATAGATCATAGCTAGATAGACAGAGAGATGATAGATATTCATCATCTATGGGCTCTGTATCTGTACTGGCTAGTTTTGTGTGTCAACTTGACACAGGCTGGAGTTATCATAGGAAAAGGATCTTCAGTTGGGAAAGTGCCTCCATGAGATCCAGCTGTGGGGCATTTTCTCAATTAGTGATCAAGTCGGGGAGAGCCCCTTGTGGGTGGTACCATCTCTGGGCTGGTATTCTTGGGTTCTATAAGAGAGCAGGCTGAGCAAGCCAGGGGAAGCAAGCCAGTAAGTAACATCCCTCCATGGCCTCTGCATCAGCTCCTGCTTCTGACCTGCTTGAGTTCCAGTCCTGACTTCCTTTGGTGATGAACAGCAATGTGGAAGTGTAAGCTCAATAAACCCTTTCCTCCCCAACTTGCTTCTTGGTCATGATGTTTGTGCAGGAATAGAAACCTTGACTAAGACAGTATCCATAGGTTAGATATCTGTGAGTTCAATCCACTGTAGATAGAAAACATCCCAATAGAACTGTGTCTGTGCCAAAGGTGAACATAACTCTTCTGCATCACCCATTCATTGTGTCTCCTGCTGAAGGTGCAGCGGAACGGCTATTGTCATAGCATTCGTATTGTACTGGGTGTCACAGATAGTCTGCAGCTCACCTAAAGGACACGGAAGACTGCACGTGATAGGCAAGTACAACTGTGTTGTATAGAAGGTGCTTGTACATCTGTAAATGTTGGTACACGCAGCGAGTCATGGTGTGTGTGTGTGTGTGTGTGTGTGTGTGCGCGCGCACGCTGCAGCCCCAGTCATAAGATGATATATATATATATATATATATATATATATATAGAGAGAGAGAGAGAGAGAGAGAGAGAGAGTCACTACTTTCTAAACACCAATATTTGAACACATGAACACTTTGCACACGTTAAAACATGAAAAACTTCTGTTATCACATCCGTTTTACAAAGGAGCAAATGGGGTTAAAGAGAATATCGTGTGTGCAGGGCAACGCCGGGATTTGGTGGTGGCGCTAGGACCCATGCCGTTACCACTAGACAGCGCTCACAGGAGGAGCGAGCGGCTGACTGCAGCGCAGCATACCTGGCGCGGTACCTCCTGCACAGCGCTTCCTGCCTCTGCGTAAGGTGGAAAATCTCTGCTCTTATGTCCCAGACATCGCTGGAGCAATCTGGGCCCCAGAGAGGATTCCAAGAGCCAAGCCACAGGACTAAGAAAGGTTTTCTTCCCCAAAAAGCCTAATGGCCTGTAGGGTGCTGTCTGCCCCAGGCTCTCCGGGTACCTTGTGTTTGGCCAGTACTTCAGCTCTCCTCTCCTTCCTCGTGTCTTCCTGCTCTCAGTCAGCGGATGTCTTTTGTCTTCACCCACCTGCTATGAGCTCCTTCTTCTGATCAGGAGGCAGCGAACCTTCACCTGCGGTTTGTTTCCGACGGAGAGCTGGAAGACATTGTTCCTTGAAGATTACAATAATCCCGAACTTCTTTCCTGGTGTCTGGGGCAATTCTTATCCCTGGACCACTTTGGTCCTAAGTTAGGCGGTTCTCTTTGCTCTGACCTCTTATCCTTCAGGCAGACCAGCCTGAGCCCTTGTTCAAATGGGCTGCAGACTTCAGGATTGTCTTGCTAAAGTGTCTGCCCCTTGGTGCTCATTTATTTTTCATTCATTCATTCATTCATTCAGTGACATCCAGACTACTCTTGAAATGACTTGCACCCTGCCCTGCTAGTTCATCCTAAACATTTCAGACACAAAGCTGGCATCTGAAATACACACTTGCTTCATGTGACTAAGCTGGCTCATACCCTAACTCCCTTTCATACTTAAAGAGGCGCTGCTAAGGTGTGTTACATTATTCACTTTTAATTGATGGCTCTTGAGGAATTTCAGTGCCTGTGAGATTCACAGCAGGAGCCCAGCAGGCATGAGCTTCTGGTTTTTAGTTTCCACATCTCCCTTGCTCGTCTGAAGTTAGCAGATCTTCCATGAGACAAATGAAGACTCTACACTTTCTTTTGTTGTTGTTGTTTTGTTTTTTGTTTCTTGAGACAGGGTTTCTCTGCGTGGAACTGGTTGTCCTGGAACTTACTCTGTAGACTAGGCTGGCCTAGAACTTAAGAGATCAGCTTGACTCTGCCTCCCCAGTGCTGGGATTAAAAACATGCACCTGCAAATCTAAAGTTTCATAAAGACCTCATCACTGGTAACCTTCCCACATCTTACACACATGAGAAATACTGCAACAGAGTTGGGGAGTCAGGGAGTAGAACTCGGGAGTGAGCCCGTGAATGTGGGTGGGAAACAATTCCCTGGAGTCCATCCTCTCCTTCCCCCAGGTGGGGATTGAACTCAAGACACCAGTCTTGGTGGCAAGCACCCTTTACCCACTGAGCCATCTCACTGGCCCATAGTATATTTATTCTGTTTTGTAATTTCAACTGTCATTCAGAAAGACTGGAATGGTGGCTCAGAAGTTAAAACAGTAGCAGCTCTTCCGGTGGCTCTGGGCTTAATTTCCAGAATGTACATTTCTGTGCCTCTAATTCCAGGGGATCCAATGCCTTTTTCTGGCCTACATAGATACTTCATGTATGGGGTACATAGACATACATGCAGGCAAAACATCCATGTGCATAGAATAACAATAAATCTTTTAAAAATCGTCATTCAGAAAAAGGTCAATGGGTTTCATCAGTCTGCTAATGTAGTCTCCTGTATCACACACACACACACACACACACACACACACACACTTAGAAACCTCAGTTCTCAGGACTCCCTACCAACCTCTAATCTCTTGTTGATTACAGGTAAGGTTTTACAGTGATAACTGCTGACTCCAAGAAAACTGGGTGCAGCCTCTTGGATTTCCCTCTTGACCTAAGATGCAGCATTCAAGAGACTCTACAGCGAGAAGCTCTGAAGCATCAGGGCAAGAGAAGGTCCCACTGTGTGCCAATGGTGCAGGGGACATGCAGAGGAGACTGAGAGCTGTCCTGCTGTGTGCCGATGGTGCCGGAGTCACACAGAGGCGACTGAAAGCTGGCCATGGTGAGGACTCCACAGCTGTAGCAAAGTCAGGAGAAATCAGCCCTCTGTCTGCGCTCAGATCTACAAACTAAGATGGGCCCAGAGACAGATAGCTGAGACTGCCCAGCAGTCTCCTGCTCTTTCTGATGTAGTTTGGTAGCTGGGACATCGCGACAGATGCGTGTGTTTTAACACTTAGTTACCAGCAGGTGGCGCTGTTCTGGGAGGTTGCAGGAACTGAGAGGTGGGATCTGGCCTTGAGGATTCCAGTTCAGTCTTGTTTTTCTCCTGGCTTCTCTACCTGCTTCTCCCCTTCTCCATGTCTTCCCCCCTACCCCTTTTTCTCCATATACCCCTGGTGCCATGCACTTCCTGGCTTGCAGAAATGTGAACAGGTTCCACGGAAGTGCCTGAAGCCACGCCTCCCCTCACACTGTAAGTCAAAATACATCCTCTAACCCATATTTGGTCACAGTTGCGAGAAAATAGCCAAACACTTGCCTAGCTGAAGTTTCTGCTCCCTCAGCCAAAGCCCGCATCATGCCACCTAAGATGGATACACGTTGCTACACAGTTGCAGAGTCAGTGGCGCAGAGTCAGGCTTCCTGAGTCCTTCAGTTGCTTCTTAATTACAAGAAGGCAGGCACATCACCCAGCCATCTGAAGCCTGTTGGCTCTCCAAGTTAATGAGGACGATAGCAAACGGCTGCTTAAGATAAATACCAAATGATTCAATAGACGTAAACTGTATGCCTGTCCCGCGGTGAGTACCAACAATTGTGTCCCATTACAAGGGTCATTAGCCCCAAGTCATAAGCCTTAGACCCCATGAGAGCTGGCCATGCAAACAGTGACCTTGGGCAGGCCTAGATGGGATCATGAGGCCTCACCCTCTATGGACTTCATTGCTTTGATAACCTTGAGCTTGCTTGTGATTTTAAAAAAAAAAAAAAAAAAAAAAGCTGTCCTCAGCAGGATGGAGATCTTTTCTTGGAGTCCTACGCTGCAATTTGGATGGACTTATTTACTTGCAAGATAATTTTTTTCTCTTGTGCTGAGGTTTCTCTGCTTCTCTGAGCCAAATTACAGTTTATATCCTATCTCTGCTAGCTAACTCCCGGGCAATCGTGCAGAGCAACGCTAAGGCTATGAACTCTCAGCTCACGGAATGCGCCAGGCACGCATAGAGCTACACACTCAGGGTCGGGGCACACAGCTACGTGTGCATTCCTGAGCTGAACGCAGTAGGTTGCAAGCAGAGATGGCCAGTGCTTGAGGCTAGCCATCTGACCTCCACAGTTTCCTCCGTGATGGGGCCCTGCGGGTTTCTTCTCCTATTAGCGGATGTCACGCCATGCCAGGCTCTCGGTGCACACATGCGGGGCAGCAGCTGCTCTTCCTGGACCTGTCCCCGCCCTCCAGGCTGTCAGCCATGCACACAGAGAGCATGTTGCGAGGGTCCAATTTCAGATCTCAAATCTATTTGGCTTAACCTCTGTCCCTCCATCATTGACGGACCCATCAGGGAAGTCACCTTGGGTCGATGCGGAATGCTCAAAAGGCTTGTCTGAGAGAGATTTTTTTTCCCTCTAACACCAGTCACTTTCGCTGCTATATTGGAGTTTACTATTGTATTTTTTTTTAAAATAAAACAAAAGGTTTGATGGGAAAATGAAATCTTCTAGAGTTCAAGTAGACCAAGGCACTCCATCCGGACAAAATGAAGACTATAACCAATCAGGACACATTCTGGTCTAATTCTTAAAGTTGTCCACAGACAACACCTGGGCACCTTCCTTATTCTCTCTGTGTGGCATTCAACTAACAGCAAAGCGGAAGCTGTTGGAATACCAACAGACGTGATGAATGTTAGCATTGAACAAGCGGTAGCTTCCTGCCCGGCACTTTGCTAAGAATGTCCCCATCCTGTCGTCACCTAAACAAAGTAGGTATCTCGATTTGCAAGTATGCATAGAGCTGTTCTGTGTCCTACATGCCCAGAGTCACCCTCCTGGATTCTGGTGTCTCCCACCCGCTGCTGGAAGTTCTGCTGGGATCTGAGATGGTTTCTGAAGGACTCTGAAGCAAGGCTGGACACGGAAACAGGAAACAGCCTCCTGCAGTTTTTCAGGCATGGTGGTGCTCTGTCTGCCTTCCCCTGGTGTGGAGAGTCCGGTATCTCTGACCCTGCCCCGGAATTCCTATTCAATGGGACTGTATTCTTTTCCTAAAATTTAATACCCTTAGTGTCTTAGTCAGGGGTTTCTATTCCTGCACAAACATCATGACCAAGAAGCAAATTGGGGAGGAAAGGGTTTATTCAGCTTACACTTCCATATTGTTGTTCATCACTAAAGGAAGTCAGGACTGGAACTCAAGTAGGTCAGGAAGCAGGAGCTGATGCAGAGGCCACGGAGGGATGCTGCTTACTGACTTACTCAGCCTGCTTTCTTATAGAACCCAAGACTACCAGTCCAGGGATGGCTCCACCCACTAGGGGCCCTCCCCCATTTATCACTAATTGAGAAAATGTCCCACAGCTGGATCTCATGGAGGCATTTCCTCAAGGGAGGATCCTTTCTCTGTGATAACTCCAGTTTGTGTCAAGTTGACACACGAAACCAGCCAGGACACTTAGTCATGAGAAGCAATGTCCTGGACCTGGCAGCTACCAATACCCTTGTCTAGCCTACCCATGAGTTATTGGGGTGGGTGACAGGGGAAGAGAAGTGAACTTTAGCATATACTTGATGGTCACCGAATAACAGCCATTTGAGTATGCTTCGGTTGGTATATACAGATCAGTGAGTGTCCCAGCTCTGGAGATCGACACCCTTAGAACTAGTGAACACCACTGTTCTGACACAACAGCCCTCTGCTCACTGCCTCCTAGGATGTTGCATGGCCTGTGGCAAATTTTCTTAAAAAAAACGTGTTCTCGCAAATCACCACACCAGCTGGGGGCCTGCCAATGACCTGCTCAAACCCCAACATAACCAACTGCACTCGTTAGAAATCCCTGAGTGATTTAGAAGACACTAGAAACCTTGACATCAGGTTCTCTGGGTCTGGAAGAGATGAGAAGTCTTTTCTTTTTCTTTTTTCTTTCAAGATTTATTATATATATATATATATATATATATATATATATATATATATATGAGTACACTGTAGCTGTCTTCAGACACACCAGAAGAGGGCGTCAGATCTCACTACAGATGGTTGTGAGCCACCATGTGGTTGCTGGGAATTGAACTCAGGACCTCTGGAAGAGCAGTCCATGCTCTTAACTTCTGAGCCATCTCTCCAGCCCCCCAGACAAGAACTGTCCACGCTCCACGTCTGACCCATATACACCCCTCCCAGGTGTCTTTTACCTTCCAGCTTACTGCATGGATATTGATCACCCTGCAAGTGAAGTTGGCTTTTGGTAAGGGATTCCCCTGATTGGATGCCTTGCCACGATTAACATCTTCTTGCCTAGAGATAAATCATCACTGTCACTGTACGACCTGCGGATCACACGCTGTGCTGGAGGACCATAAGATAATGGCCCCTGCCAGCTGGGTTCGAAGTCATCTATTGGGAAAAGAGCCTTCAAATACGTACCTGAGCCAACCTGAATGCTAACTGAGAGTCTCCGAGTCCCTTCTAACTAAAAATGCATGACATCATATTGGGCTACCAATGTAAGCGGACGGGAAGTGTACCATTTTCAGAAGAAAGCTTTCAGTATGCCTGAGCATGCCTCACTGTATTTATTTCTCCATGAAATGGAAAAAGAAAATATTCCATCAACTCCGGTGCTAAAGTAAAGCTCCCCACCAACCCTCACAGACATGTAACAGGAGCAAGAAAGCATTCTTTTGCTGTGTTAGGTCAGTGAGATGCTGTCACTATTTTGTTACTGTAGCAGACCACAGTTTAGGTGAATGGACAAACAACTCAAGCACCATGGGGACTTTAAGTGAGGACTTAGACCTGTCCCAAATCAAGAAAGATATAATCACTCAGATTGTGGTGGGAAAAAAAATGTCAAAATTGTTTAGACTGGGGCACTAGACTGGAGTCTTTTAATGCTGGAGTTCGGTGAGAGAAGATACCAGGCAGGAGTTGCCGAGAAGGTGCAATCATTAAATGTTCTAATGATAATTTGAAAACACAGTCGTTTGTGAAGGAATGAATGGCATGTTTATTAAACAACAAGGAGGTATCTGTGTGCGCGGTGATTATTCTGCCGAGGGAGACAGTGTTCCCGATGCACCAGCAGATACTCCGACCCCAGTCGGTTTAATTAACTTTTGTCATGTGGTTCACTGAATCTAGAAAGTGCAAAATTATCTGACTGTGTCTAGAGGTTTGTCAAACGTAACCTGGCGGTGGGGCAGGGAAAGCCCTGCTTTCATTTACTGTAAGGAGAAGACTGGGGAGGGCAGAGGGAGTTGGAATCCACGGGAGGGTGCCAGGGTACCCCCATTGCCCCGGGATCACTCTTTTTTTGTAAACAATGAGGAATTAGTTGGACACTCGACAAACAGACAAAACCTCAAAATAATGAAAACTTGCTCTGAGAAACAAGTCCCCATTATTATTACACCTGGGGAGATGGCATCGCCGAAGCCGCTGGGCTCAGCTCGGCTAGCGTCCAAAGATAAGCTGAGGGGAGGGAGGAGGAGGAGGCTGCTACAGAGATGGTACCGCTGATACCCGGAAGAAAGCCACCCTCCTGATAACTGGGTAAGATTTTAAAATTAAAATACTGCTCATTTGGCTGACCCAGAATCGGAGAATTACAAGTGCGGGGAGATTTTTTTTTCCTTTATTGAGAATGAAGTCTCTGAACACAAAAGTAAGGCTCCTGGTACCTCTTGAAGTCAAGCAAAAACTACGGCCGAGCTGCTCCCAACGCATATTCCCCCTTTAGCCAACAATTACACGCTGATGGTACTGTGGGAACAGGGAGGGGCTCATCCGAATGTCCAGTTTGCTGCTGAGTACTCTCTGGATCCAATCAAGAGAAAATCAGAGACTTTCAGGTGGCTCTACAGACAGAAAGACTTCAGAAGGACTTGTACCCCATACACACTTGCCTGGTGAAATATCTCAACATGCTTTCTAAAGACTGGGATCTCCAGCAGTCCCTGGGAAATAGCACCATCTAGGAAGATGAAACCTGGAGCCTAAAAGCCAATTACAGGCTCAAGAGATGATACAGTCAGAAAAGGGCTTTCTGGGCAGATCTGAGGACCTCAGTTCTATCTCCCTTTAAGCCCAGCACTGGGGAGGCAGAGCCAGGATGCTGCTTGGGCATTGCTGCCACCCCGCCTCCCAAATCAGCAAGCTCCGGGCTCATTGAGAGCCCCTGTCTCAAAAAGGATTGAGAGAGAGAGAGAGAGAGAGAGAGAGAGAGAGAGAGACAGAGAGAGAGAGAGAGAGAGAGAGAGAGAGAGAGAGAGAGAGAGAGATCACTCAGAAGTTAAGAACATTGACTGTTCTTCCAGAGGTCCTGAGTTCAATTCCCAGCAACCACATGGTGGTTCACAACCATCTGTGATGGGATCCGATGCCCTCTTCTGGCCTGCAGGCACACATGCAAGCAGAACACTGTATACATAATAAATAAACTTTTTAAAAAGGGGGGGAGAAGAAAGGAGAGAGAGAAAAAGAGATAAGAAAGGGAGGAAGAGAGGGGGAGGAAAGAAGGAGGAAGGGGGGAAAGAGGGAAGGAAGGAAGGAAGGAAGGAAGGAAGGAAGGAAGGAAGGAAGGACAAAAAGGGTAGAGAATGACTGAGGAAGATGCTGCGCATTGGTCTCTGGCCTCCAAATGAATGCACTCACACAGAAACATACATGAACATATGAAAACATACAGAAACACACATGCACATATTAACACACAGAGACCACAATGCACATATGAACACATGCAGAGACACATATGCACATATGAACACATACAGAAACACATGCACATATGAGCACATACAGGAACACATATGCACATATGAACACATACAGGAACACATATGCACATATGAACACATATAGAAATACACATACACATGAACGCTTACACACACACACAATTCTTTTAAATAAAAGAGGACAGAAAGTTTTCCTTCTAGCTCTCAAATGCACACACACACACACACACACACACACACACACATCCTTGGCAGACATTGTTAACCAATCGGGGCCATGACTGCTGCTGAACCCAGATGTGGATGTGTCCCCAGCATCTCATCCCAGACAGTCCCAAGCAGTTCACCCTCGTCAGCATGCACTATAAGCACCTTTCTCTCTGACTCTGAACTTGAGGTTGGAACTTCCCACGCATAGCAGGAAACCCACACACGTGCCGAGGGTTGCTTCAGCCCAACTTGTTTAGCTTCGTACCCAGAAACCATTCTCCTTTCCAGAACACCCAAGTGTTTGTGGAACAGGCTTTACAGGACCGTGTTCCTCAAGGGACGCGGACCTCATTGTCTCTTCAGAGGGTAGGTTATGTACACTCTAAATCCATCACATTGACCCATTGCACTGCCAGAGATCAAACCCCCGGAGAACATGGCCTGCAGAGAGGATGGGTGTGGAGGGCACCTGAAAATGTCTTTCCTTTTCCTGGAGGAGGAGAGAGGGAGGGGATGGGAGAAGGGAGGCAGTGCCTCTCCACTGTAAGGCACTCATAATTCAGCTGCGTGCGTCAAGATCATCCGTAGCACCCTGGAAAATGGAGGCTGGGAGATAAGACACTATGCAGATTGTCAGAATAAAAACGATAAGGAAAGGCCAGGGTCTCTACTTCAGGATGTGTAATTATGAGAGATAAGAAATTCTCTCCTCTACTGAAATAAGCTGAGTTAGGGCTTTGGGTTTCTTAGCACTGAAGAAAAAAAAAAAAAAGAAAAGAAAAGAAAAGAAACACACACACACAATTATTGTGCAGGAGGGGCTCTGGGCAGATGTGGAGGAGAGTGTCGGAGCAGAGATGGCCCAACAGACAGTAGAGAGAAGTGCTCCACACTTCCACGGCAGACTTTCCTGGCCTGGGTTCTGTCACAGTGACAAGAAAAGTAACATAATAACACCTGGCGGCGCTGTTACAAATTACCACAAATTCGGCAGCACTCTTCGAGATCTAGAGAAACCTAGTACAGATTTCCGTGGGCGAAAGGGAGGGCTCTGCCGGGGCACGGCCTCTGAGGAGGCTGCCGAGGAAACATTGGTTCCTTGTGTTTTGCATCTTCTGGGTTGTGGGTCTTACATCCCTTGGCTTACATCCTCTTCCTCCATCATCAAAGGCAGCAGGGCAACAGCTTCGCATCTCTGTCTCTGTGGTCTCCACATTTCCTTCCTGGCTTCTAGTCAGTCTCTGCATAGAGGTGCCAGCGATCACATTTATGGGCCCAAGAGGAAGCTTAGCAGTCGTCTCCCTGTTTAAAGGACCATAGCTACTACAGAAAACTCTATCTCCCCACCCCACCCCACCCCACCCCCCGCACCCCCTCCAAACACACATGGAGGTAAACATTGTCAGGTTCCAGGTATTAGCATCTGGGTACCTTGCTTGTGTGTGTGTGTGTGTGTGTGTGTGTGTGTGATTATTTACCCTACCACAAAGAATGATAATGACCTTGTCACTTGATAGCCGTGTGAGCCTAGGCAGGTCCCTGGCTCTCTGTTTCCTTGCCTGTAAAATATCTATTTTGTATGACGGAGATGAGTTTAAGTCAGAAGCTGGAGAATCCTGAGTCCAGCCCTGCCACATAGCGCCTGCATCCCTGCAAGATTAGTGCATGTCTCTGGACCATCGTTCTGCTGAGCAAGGGTTACAGCCTCACACCCCTAGGTAGGGGACTGTGTGTACCTATTCACAAGTGCACGCGCATGTGCTTGTGACAGGTTCAGGAAGAGCTTGGGTGTCTTTCTCTATGGCCTTCTGCCTTATTCCATTGAGAATAAAGGCACCTTACCATATAGATCCGAAGCTTGCTCTTTCAGTGAGGCTGGCTGGCCCAAGATCTCCCTGGATCCTCCAGTCTCCTCCACCTGTCAATACTAAGGTTGCAGGCCGGTACAGCATCAACAACTTTTTTTATGTGGGTACTGGGGATTCAAACCCGGGTCCTCATACACGCACAGCGAGTGCTCTTACTCACTGGGCCATCTCCCCAGCACTCTCTGGGCCCGTTTGCGATGACGTGATACCGCTACTATAAGCCGATGGGACGGCTGGAGCCATTGACTAGCGTTGCTGGGTCAGATCTGAGCGCGTACTAAAGGCAGAAGTGGTCCTCCATTCTCTCTGTGGACCTCTA
Source organism: Apodemus agrarius (assembly GCA_964023405.1). NCBI lineage: Eukaryota > Metazoa > Chordata > Mammalia > Rodentia > Muridae > Apodemus > Apodemus agrarius. The sequence continues at coordinate 11,390,959 of OZ030024.1, forward strand.
TGATTGATTTTTTTTTTAACTTCATCCTAAAGAGAAATGACCTCCATTGCCACCCTAGCTTACAGACGAGGAAACAACGACAGAAAGTTTGGGGAACTCACTCGCGGTCATACAGCTCTAAAAGGTTTCTATTCTCTTCCTGTGGCTCACATAGCAGGGGAACAATCTGGGTGTCTGAAAACAACAGAAATCAATGCCCCAAATCTAAAGGCCTCGAATCGCATCGCACCAGCAGCCTGGCCACTCCCTCTGAGAGCTCCCAGGAAGAGTCTTCCCTGCCTCTTCCAGCATCTAACGTCAGCAGACACCCTAGGCACTCCTTGGCATCATTCTGAATTATCTCCATCACCCCATGGAGTGGTGCATCACAGGATGGCACAGCACTGTCCTGTCCTCTCGGAGCAGCCTCGGATGCAGGGCTAGCTGACGCCGAGTCCTGTAGCAAATGACCCTGTGAAACAGCACCCTCCCTAACATAGACTCGGTTGGCCCATGTTTCACTCAAAACTGATTTTACTTCAAACTAAGGCTGAGCCCCATTATCATTACTTAATGTCGGTGTAACAGCAGCGTGATACCCGGGCTCCCTCGCGATAGATCATCCTGCAGACTTGGATGCTAGCAGGACACAGCAGAAATACAGCCTCCCAACTTTCCCAGTGTGCTCTTGGCCATCAATATTGATGGTGTGTCATCAATCAAGCCGGGCAGGCTTTTACGGGCTCTCATTTTTAACCAAGTCTTACCGTGCATCACAATGGAATATTTAAAACCGTGTACACATTTTATCAAGCCTTCATGACCACTAAATGCTCTCTGGTTTGGAGCTCCAAACATCATTCATTACGTCTAGGGAGGTGCCATGCAGAAGTACGGAAGCCAGGCAAGAACTAAAGTGGTTAAGAATAGAGAGGCAGAAAGACCATGAAACTCTGCTGCCTTGATGCAGGCTTCAGGCCAGACTAGCCGCGGGTTTGGGGGTCAAGATACCTGGATAAAATCCCAACTCTCATGTGAGCATGGGCAGGCTCCTTCACCTCCAGAAACTTCCTTGTCCCTGTTTCTAAAAGAGGGTATTCTGCCTATTTGGGGAGCCTTATAGGCTATCAGTGAAGTCTTACAGAGGTCTAGGATTCTACCTAAGAACCACTTTGCAGCTAGAGAGATGTCTCAGAAGTGAAAAGCACGTGTTCTCTTCCCGAGACCCAAGTGCAGCTTCCAACACACACGTCAGGCAGCTCACAAGCACCTGTAACCCCAGTTCTAGAGGACCTAGAGGACCTCTGGCATCCATGAGTGACTGTACCCATTTACACATATCCCCACACAGACGCACACACACAAGCACACACACTCACACATACCTTTTAAAATTTTAATTAATCTTACAAAAGAAATCACCAATCATATTCATACACACACACACACACACACACACACACACAAAAGACCTGATCAGGTCACTTAATACTTTACCTGCCCCTTTAGCCCATATAGACAAAGCCAACCCTCCTTAGCAGTTTCTCGAAGTGTTAATTGTGAGACTTCTGGAGAGAAAGTTCAACGAAGGTATGGCCCATCTATTTTAATCATTGATTTACTTCCAGGATAGTAGCTGGTGTGCGGTAGCTCCGCGCCATCCCCGGATCTTAGGGACGCTCCTACAAGCTGGGTAGAGACAGTCTTGTGAGCAGGCTCACATAGCACTGATGTGATGTGAGTTAATCCCTGCACGGTAGGGAATCTGCACTGGGCTCTGCGGAATTCTACCCACACGTTCTGAGAAGTCTCTTACTTCTTGCAGTCCTTAGTTCAAATCTACTACCCAATCACATGTGCCTCGAGGGGTTCCCAGACTCCCGGGTCTAGCTTCTTCTCCTTAGTTCCTTCTTGTACGTTCCCATGACTCCGTTCACATGCATTTATCACGGCAACACCCTCCTTTGTAAATCTCCTCTCATGAGCCACTTGATATCCATGCAGTCTACGACCATGGTCCCCATTTCTATCACCGTGGCGTTCCTCCCCGAGATGGAGGGTGGAGGGGAGGGATGGGAATACAGGTCAAATCAAGAACTCTGCACACAGCCCTTACATGCAAAACGAATGCACACTCATGCCCCCCTCTCCTAAGCATGGACGCGGCCCCCAAACCCTTCCTGCACACGCTGCAGGAAACCCCTTCCAGCCCATTCCTGCTGTCAAAGCTAACTCGCCATCCACTCCTGACCAGGCAACTGTTGGTTGGTACATCACGAAGCCCACTTCCTCCTCCCTGTGCACGCACCCTCAGTGACAACTGCCATGCCTATGTGACAGAGCTCCAGAGGACTCTGTGTGTGTGTGTGTGTGTATGTGTGTGTGTATGGTGTGTGTGGTATGTGGTGTGTATATGTGTGTGAAGTGTGAGTGCACATGTGTGAATGCACATGTATGTGTGTTGTATGTGTGTGTGCTTGCATGTGTGTGTGGTGTGAGTGTGTGGTATGTAGTATGTATATGTGTGTTTGAAGTGTGACTGTGTAGTACATGGTATGTATATATGTGTGGTGTATGGTATGTATATGTGCATGTGTATGTGTTTTGAGTGTGTGGTATGTGGTCTGTATAGGGTGTGCGGAAGTGAGTAGGGTATGTGGTGTGTGTGTGCACATGTGTGTACACATGTGTGTGTGTGTGTGTGTGTGTGTGTGTGTGGTGGATGGTTGCCTCCTGGTCCATAGATAGCTCATTCCTCCCTCCCACGAAGAACCCAACCTGTTCCCTTCTCTCCTAGAGGCTCTATGTGGACAGTCAGGAAGTCTAGAAGGAAAGCCCCTGTGTGGAGGAATGGCATCTGTCAGCCAGGCAGCTTCCTTGGTGAGAGAGGGGCTACGTGACGGTTGCCTTCTTGGCTCGGTGGGGTTTGAGGCAGTGAGCAAGAGAAGCGACTTCGTGCCACTCGGGTGTGTTAGAGGCGCAGCGAATAGGACTTTTAATTCCCGCAAATACATGGAGAATGGTGAGAGGGAAGTCCAGGCCCGGAACTCTTTCATCATTCCGGGATCATAAGACATACGTGTCCGAAGTGGGTAGCAATCCCCAAGTACTCGGGCGCCACAGAGCAACACGAGCATGCGCAATCTGAAGAAACGTAGCTGCGGCATGAACCCATGGACCACGGGCAAGCGCCATGCACAGCTCCTCCTTATCATGTGACCTCCTTGATCTGAGGTCAAGCTAGGCTGAAATGGGGGCGGGGGAGTAGAGGGACGGGCGGGGGGGGTTGCCTATAGGAACCATTGGTACAAAGTACGCGTTCAATAAAAGCTGCCGGCTGTGGCAAAAAAGCAGGCAGTGCCGTGGGCTAGAGCAGAAGGATCCTCCAGGAGAGGGGGGTTGGGAGTGGAAGGGCCTGTGTTTTGCTCAGGGAAACTGAGGGCCTCGGTTTGGTCATGTGACAGACGTCCTGGGCAGAGGATAATTCTAACTAGGATTGGGCTCTGCGGGTTCTGCAGTTATAAAATGGGAAATCAATACTTAAAAAAAAAACTCCTTAGAAAAGGCGATTGGGTGGGCCAGAGCGATGGCTTCGTGTTTAATAACACCTGCTGCCAAGCTCAGCAACCCGGAATTCCATCTCCAGGACCCACCAGGAGGTAGGAGAGAACCGGCTTCTGTGGGTTGTCCTTTGATCTCTACGTGTACATCAAGCAAGGCATGTGGACCCCCTCCCCCCTACACATATGCACAATAATTAAATATACATAGCAAAAATATTTAAGGAAAAGTGTGATAACGGAAGGATGGAGAGACAGGTAGATGAATGGGGGTGGGGGGAGCAGAACGGACAGAGAAGAGGACGTGTCCAGAGATCCGTCCTTTGGGACCTGATATCTCCGTATAAAGAATCGCGCTTTAGAATAAGAAAGAACCAGAAAGAGCCCATCTCGGGCTCTCTATCATTTTACGATGGTTTCGAACTAACTGCCTTCTCTCAGAAAACCTCAGAGTCCCAGGATCCAAAGGAGGCTGCTAGCCACCCCACACAGCTGCTTGGGGAGAATTAAGTGACTTAAACTGTCCGGAGCCTGGAGCAGTGACCCGAGGGAGAGCCCGTTATCTCTCTGCTCAGTGTGTCCACGGCCCTTGAGGTCACACAGCCAGGGAGACGTTGTGTGCAGCAAATTCCGGTCCTTCTCACCACATGCTATTTAGTTAGTGATTTAAAAAAAAAAAAAAATGCTTACTGCAACAACGGCACCAACAGCCTGGTTCCTGGCCTGCGGCTGGCTGGAACCCAAACTGGCAGTCAAGGCAAACGAGGACAAAAGCCCAGAAAACTGCCACCCTGTCCCACCCAGTCCTGAGTAGTGTTCAAGCCTTCTCATGTCTATTAACTGAGGCCAGAATGGCCAACACAGGTACAGGTGGCAAGGGCTCTCCCCTCTCTTCCCTCTCCTCTCCCCTCCTCTCCTCTCCCCTCCCCTACCTCACCTCCCCTCTCCTTTTTCTCCTCTCCTCCCCTCTCCTCTCCTCTCCTCTCTCCTCTCTCTTTCTTCTCCTCCCCTCTCCTCTCCTCTCCTCTCTCCTCTGTCTCCTCTCCTCTCCTCTCCTCTCCTCTCCTCTCCTCTCCTCTCCTCTCTTCTCTCCTCTCTCTCCTCTCCTCTCCCCCCTCATCTCCCCTCCTCTCCTCTCTCCTCTCCTCTCTCTCCCCTCTCTCCCCTCCTCTCCTCTCTTTCCCCTCCTCTCCCCTCCCCTCCCCTCTCCTCTCTCCTCTCCTCTCTCCTCTCCTCTCCTCCTCTCCTCTCCTTTCCTCTCCTCCTCTTCCTCCTTCTCCTTCTCTCTCCTCTCTTCTCTCTCCTCTCCTCTCTTTCTCCTTCTCCTCCTCCTTCTTCCTCTCTCTCTCCTTCTCTCTCTCTCTCTCTCTCTCTCTCTCTCTCTCTCTCTCTCGTCACTGCACGCCATACTTACAGGAGTTTGGAGGAAGAGCCCCGTCTAGCCAACTGAAGGCTGAATCCTACAGAAATGTATCATTAGAAACTCTCCGAGGCTCTCCTATTCTCCCCAACCACCTTGGCTGCAATCGCAGGGCCTCCAGGAGACCCTTCTGCCACCCCACAGAAGGAGTTCTGAGGCAAAGAGCCTCCTTCCTTCAAACAGAGCAGAAAACACATCCTGCTGAGAGAGACCACCGCCAGCACTCAGGGGAAAAGCACTCACAGCAGGTGACCCGAGGCCAGGACTGGTGGTTTCCTGATGGATTTGTTTGTATCCTTGAAATGCCAGAAGTGTTTGGGGGGGGTGAAAAAATGGTGGAAGCAGAGGTGATGGATGGGAGCTTGGGGGCGGGGGGGGGGGCGCGGGGCAGGTGTCTTTAAAATCACTAGGAAAAGAAGAATGTGCAGCATGAACTGGGAAGAAAATCATAAAGTAGAGTGGCTCGCTGGGGGAGTGAGGCAGGCGATGAGAGGGTTGTCATAACCCAGCAGAGAGAAAACCAGGGAGGTGGCACTGGGACGGAGCTGCAGGGTGTTCGGCTCAACGGCTGTTTCCATGGGGCCACCCATGTAATGTGCACACGAAATGATCCAGGGAGCCGGGTCCGAAATGCAGGAAAATGTGCTCTGGATGGTGCTAAGAAAATACGTTGGTTTTTTTTTTTTTTTCCTTTCCTTTCTCGATGGTCTTCCTTCAACTCGTCACGATGCTTCCTACTTGCTATTTAACATACTTCTACAGAACGGAAAAGAAAATGATTATTTTTTTCTATCACCACTATGAATTCTGACATACAGTCGCAGAACTAAACACTTTGTGTTCTGTGACATACACACACACACACACACACACACACACACACTTCAGTCTTTCTCAGAACAGCAGGAGTCTAGCCTTTCTGCCTGTACACACACTTAACTCCCCCTGCTGGCTTCCCATTGCTGAAGTAAGGCCCGTGAGGGAGCGGGAATATGGGCGCATCTCCTCCTTCCGCCATCTTGCGTCGTAAGTGGCTGCCCACTGCCGTAAAGCAACATGAGGGAGATGGGAGCCGAGATGAGTCCATGGTCATTTCCGCCTTAGGACACTGCTGTCTTCCCGCTGTGCTCCGAGAACCTTCTGGATGGCGCCTCATCTCATTGCCTTTGTGCTTGCTTGGAACCCTGGCAAAGTCCCATGTGGGAAGGGTCCACGGGAAACCTGTGTACGTGACACCCTGAAAATACTCTACACACACAGGACAGCAAGGACCTAGAGACTGTGTGTGTGGCTCCTCAGCTCAAAACCAGGCTTCTCAAAACAACAACAACAACAACAACAACCCCTCTCAGATTCAGAGATCTAAAAATATACAGAATGCCACGGTAATTATAACGCAGGGGTAACACAGACCTGAGCAGAGCCCTGCGTGGCAGCTTGCTTCTGGGTTTAGGAGTTTCCCTGGGAAGCCAAAGTCATGCCAGTAAGAGCCAGGGTGATAACCCAGTTAGGGTCAGAGCCTGGACCCTGTAGGCCCCTAATGAGCCAGACAAGGCCGATGACGGTGCTCTTCAATGGGACAACTAAGCAAACGGGTCATAGAGGAAATCGGATGATGGAGGTCTGTTCAGTGTAGCCAGGTTTGGGGAAAAGCAAAACGGGTCCAATGAGCTGCCCCACCGACAAAGTCCCACTTTGATCCTGACATGGAGACCAGCGGGACACACAGCTAACAGTTTGGCTCAGGGTGTAAGTCCCCATCATCACTGTCTGTGCCCCTGCAAGGTGGTCTGCCAAGCTGTCGCAACTGTGTGAAATCTCTCTCCAGGAGACAAGTTCCCCCTTCTGGCTAATACAAGGATCCCCGGCCTTTTCTTTCTCCCAGTGTGAGATTCCTGGGGAAATTCTCATTTCCTGGGGTCTGTGGTTCAAATAGTCTAGCAGCTAAAGGGAGGGGACCAGTGTCTCTTCAGAATGCTATCCTGCCCAGACGACATAACCACTGGCTCCAGGCCATTCCTAGCCTGAGTCGGGCAGGGTCTTTCTCCCTGCGGTGGATTGAATAGTGAACCCACCACAAGGCTGACCTGCGCCAGGAGGAGATGCAGCCTTACTGGAAAATTGCAGTAAATTACACATCACTTAAGGAAGATTACTAACCAGGGTCTCTGAATTTCTGAGAGGTGCCGGGTCCAGCGGCTAGTGTTCACAGAGGAAAAGAGGAAGCTTCGAGGCACCAAAATGGGAGAGAGATGGACGGAAGAAAAGGGAGAGAGGTGCACGTTGGAACAGTACCACAGCCACGAACACCTTGTTGCACTAGAAGCTGGGATGGGCAGAGGGGCTTCTTCTCCAGACTGGGAGGAGGTATGACCCTGCTACTGGCTTGATTTCAGACTTCAGGCCTCAAACTGTGAGAGAGTATGTTTGTGTTGTTTGGAATTACTAAATTTACTGTCTTTTGTTCTATCCACCCAGAAAACAGATTCTGTAGGACTCCCCTCCTTCTGTGGGATGCCCTGCCCTGCCTGCCGGTCCCCCCCTCCCCCGTGTCCCCCCCCTCCATCCACCTCATCACACCCACTGCTACTAAAGCCATGGAGGGGGAAGAGTGGTTTTTACTCAGCCGGTGGTGGTGAGATACAAGTTCTGGAAGCACGAAAGCTTCTCTGGAGTGACTTCTCTGCCTTTGATGCCTGACATGTAGACCGTTACACACACACACACACACACACACACACACACACACACGTTTCAAATAAGCCAGCGAATGAGCGGACACTGCTTCCCCTGAAGAGTCCGGTGTGGGTTTGATCGTCCTTTCACAAGTTTTCTCATCACGCAATGAAGGTAAGTCTGCATATTATCAATAATATCATTGGCCTTTATTCTTCCATATCTTCAACGACTGTCTGAGGAAGGAGACGGATGGCCCAGGCAGTAAAGCCACTTTGGAGAAAACCAACTCTTACAAGTTGTCCTCTGACCTGCATGTGTGCAGGCCACAAAGAGACACACATACCAACACACTCATGCACACACACATAAACACATACACACACACACATACACTCATTCACACATATACACACACATACCAACATACTCATGCACACACACACATAAATATAGACATACAACACATACCAACACACTCATGCACACACACACATAAATATAGACATACAACACATACCAACACACTCATGCACACACACATAAACACAAAGTCACACACACACACACACACACATACACACACACACACACACACACACACACACACACACCTCATGGCCAAAACTGCCATATCTACTTCTTCCATTAATAAAGACTTCTCTGGAATATAACCAAGCATCGTTTGCATGCTGTCTCTGGCACCTGCCATGTTATCGTGGCAGACTTAAGTGGCTGTGACACAGGCTGACCGATGCAGGAGGAATGAAAATGTTTACAGAAAAAGAACTGTATTAGCCCTGGTGCGCATTCAGGTCAGGAAGCTATACTGAGACATCCCTAATGGTTTTTTTTTTTTTAAAGCAGAGAGAAGACCTGAGGATCCTAGAGTGATGGACAGACCTCCTTCACCTCCAAACCTTTCAAGTTGATGCTCCGTGAGATCTGACTGCATTTTCTTTCGATGAGCACAACCCACACCCTCGTAAGCAAGCCTCTCGGCCTTGAGCTGTGTGGAGTGTTCTTCTGTTGCTTACAGCCACAGACTTGGGCTGAGTAGCAATCCATCCCTGTGTGCTGAGGAAAGACACCTCTGAGAATGGTACAGAAATCCCTAAGCTGGTGACAAACTCACGAGCCACCCCTGTGACCGATGGATGACGCTGAAATACCATTGTGCAACAAAAACGCTTTCAGGAAAAAAGCGTTCTGAAATTGAGGCTGTGGGAAGATGCGTGTGCTTATCCTCAAGAATTCAGGGTCACTTCTTGTCAGCCTGTGAAGCTGAGACTGGGGCATGGAAGAGGAAGAGATGACTCTAACTCCCTGAGGGCGCTACAACCTTCACAGAAAGCATGTGTCCTGATCAAAATCTCAGCAGAGAGACCCTACTTTCTCCAGGGGTTCGTGAAAAAGACTCACGAGCATTAATAAAGAAGAAGCTGAGAAGAGACCAAAAGGGGGTAGCAAGACACAAGTGATCTGATAAAGAAAATGGGGAAAATGTGTGTGTATGGGCACAGGGGGAGTTCAGAAGGGAGGGGAGATAAATACTGAATAAGGTAACATAATAATAAGGATGCCTGGAAAAGCCACAAAAAAATCACACTCATATTTAATAAAAAACCTATAATATGCATAATTCCATGTCTAAATATACATATATAGCTTTAATGAACTTTTCTCACCTGAGCCAACGGTACTCCCTCCAAGAACCAAAGACTGCCTAACAAAATCCCCAAGACTAGACATGAGAAGCCCTTTTCTGAGTTGTTAGCCCAGGCTGTCCCAGAGACTCCCAAAATATTCAGCCTATTGCTTTCACCCTTGGTTACCCCAAGAGGTAGAAAGTAAGTTTCTATCGCTGAAAGCACTGCACACTTCAGACGGAGTCTGGGGACCCCTGAGCTAGAACCGAGCTGAATGTCCCCTCTGCGTGGACTCGCTTTCATGGTTCCAGAAAAGTACCTTGAAGAACTTGAATGAAGAGAGGCGAGCGACAGTTCTATCCGGCAACAGCACCTATAAACCACATCAACTACCAGCAAGCTGTACCAAGCCTACACTCGCAATAGTGGCCCACAGACCTTGGCGGTAACCAACAGCTCTTTCACTGGACTTTAAGATTCACCCCATCCAACAAGAGGGAAACTATACCTAGTACTGGAGATTTATCTAACTACTCAGTCCTAGTGAAGCCATGAGTATTGGAGAAGAATCTCTAACCACACTAATTTACTAAGACAACACAATCTCTAAGAATAACCTATAAACATGTCTCCTGATACCCACTGGTAAGTGTAGACCACTCCTCACCCAGAAAACCTTGCAATAGACGGAGACCACTTCAGGAAGCCACACTAATTACAGTGCACTTTTGCATCCTGGTCCCCATGGATAAATCTATAAAACACTCCCACGCCCTGCACGTAAGGTTCAGGGTGCATTGCGGAAGAGGAAGGAGAAAGCTGGTAAGAGCCAGAGGATCGAGGTGTTTGCTGGGAGATTGTGTCTCCTGGTAACATCAGAAGCTGTGCCTGTACAGCCTCACCGATGGGACTGCCCAAGGGTGAGCTGAACGTGGATGGCACCAACAGACATGCCAGCTTAGATGGAGAAAAGCCCACTCGGTCTCCACCCTACACAAAGAAATATAGGTTAACTAAGGAAATCTTGGAGGGGAGAGGTGGTCTTTCTCAGGAAAGAGCATACCGATTGATTGTACAGTACCAAACAGTCTTCCCTCAAAACATACAAAAAAAAAAAGTAAAAATTTTATGGGCTGAGCAGATTATATTTAGGAACATATATGTATATACATATATACACGCAATAACTCATTAGTGAAAAATTAGGCCAGAAGTTTGAATGAACATTGTTTTCGTCAGGATTTTCATTCCTGCACCAAACATCATGACCAAGAAGCAAGTTGGGGAGGAAAGTTTCAGTTTACAATTCCACATGGCTGTTCATTACCAAAGGAAGTCAGGACTGGAACTCAAGCAGATCAGGAAGCAGGAGCTGATGCAGAGGCCATGGAGGGGTGTTTCTTACTGGCTTGCTTCCTCTGCCTTGCTCAGATTGCTTTCTTATAGAACCTAGGACTACCAGCCCAGGGATGGCTCCACCCACAATGGGCCCTCCCCTCTTGATGCCTTACAGCTGGAACTCATAGACGCATTTCTTCAACTGAAGCTCCTTCCTCTGTGATAACTCCAGCCTGTGTCAAGTTGACGCACAAAACCAGTCAGTACCAATGAGGAGAGGGGTTTATGGAAGAGTTTGGAGAAAGGAAAGGGAATTGAGAAATGTCATAATTATAGTATAACCTCAAAAATATATATGTAAATAAATAATAAATGAGGTGTCTTAAGTACCAAATCAATATTTATTGACTATCCCCTGTATACTGAGCAGGGTGGTTGTGGGGACTCTCAGGTTCAGTAATTCTTTTTTTTTTTTTTTTTTTTTTTTTGATTTGGTTTTTTCAAGACAGGGTTTCTCTGTGTAGCCCTGGCTGTCCTGAAACTCACTCTGTAGACAGGCTGGCCTTAACTCAGAAATCCGCCTGCCTCTGCCTCCCAAGTGCTGGGATTAAAGGCATGCGCCACCACCGCCCGGCTCTAGGTTCAGTGATTCTAAGAAGGCCCTATAGAACCCAGAAAAGATACTGTTCTCACATTCATGATTTATTATGGCAAAAGATATGTTAAAAATTCACCAACAGAAGAAAGACAAGCAAGGGCCAGGGCCAGGACAGACGGAGTATGAAGCCTTCGGTTGACCTCGCTTGGTGGAGCCATGAAGGATCGTCTTTGCTTGTCAGCAGGGTGGGTTGGAGAGAGCAAAAGCAGTTCTTCAGTAGAGGTTGGTCCTTTATGACATATCACCACAGTAGGAAGATCCAGAGGGGAAGAAACCAAGACCACCTGTGCCCTGGCTGGGGAGCCAGAAGCAGCACCCAGGAAACTCATCAGTAGACGCTTCTCAGGAATGCTGCGAAGTTCAGTTTCAAGCACAAGGCAAGCAGTATGCACGATTAAGCGATGTGCTCCATCCTGGGTTCCGTGCCCATCCTCTATTCAGCAAGCAACAGGGACTCTATATGTATGTGCCCTGCAGCTCTGCAGGAAAATCAAGGCATCCAGTGTCACCCCAAAAGCCTTGCCCTGCGTGTCACCTGCCACCTCCTCCCTTGGTTTATCTCCCCTCCCATGTCAGTACCATGCGATCAACAGACACTTCCCAGCACTTTTAAGGAGCGCAGGCTCCGGGTAAGCCACGGAGGATGCCCGGGGGGAAGATGGCGGACGTGAACCTTGCTGTCATAGAGTTAGCAGTTAGGGTTTAGCAGAACAGGCCAAGAAGAGAACAAGTTCAGCTCTGTAGCGCTCAGCTCACCACCCACTAGCCTGGTCTGTTTGGAGAGGAATTGGCACAGAAGCGCAGAGAATGACTGGAAGGATGGCTCAGTGGGGAAGAGAACTGGCTGTTCCTCCAGACGACCCGGGTTCAATTCCTACCACCTACATGGCGGCTCACAACTATCTATAACTCCTGTTCCAGAGGCTCTGACACCCTCACACAGATACACACCCAAGCGAAACGCCAATACACGTGAGATAAAAACACATATCTTTTCTAGAAAGAACACATTGGACCGATGGATGCAGAGAAGGTTCTAGAATGGGCCTGCTGTTTCACCCAAGGCTCTCACACAGCTCTTCCTGCCTGCTACAGACACAGAATCTAAGTGGGGATCAATATAAAGACTAATATAGACGTTGGCTTTGAGAGGAAGGAGAAGACAAAAGTCCATGAGTGGGAGAGGGGGTTCCTTGATATTCCACTCCTTAGGAAGCAAATTCTGTGTGCTTTTTAAACATCGAGGTCAATTGACATAAAACTAAGCACGGTAAGGTGAATTCTTTCTTATTATTCACAGTGGAGTGCAGGACTCCTCCATCGGACGCTAAGATACTCATCCCTCAAACCAAACCCTGCACAGGTCCCTCTGCCATGGCTGAGGACTTGACATGGCCTGGCTGGCAGGCATGAGAACGAAGTGTGTGTTGGCAAACTGGACCCACAATCTGCAGCCTGAGCTGTCTAAGATCTGTCTTTGGCCCAGGCTGGGTCCCTCATCGTAACCTGCTGGAGTGAAAATGAACAGCTCTTTTCCTTCTCTGGAAAGAGAACATGTCTATTTGGGGGTAAGAACTGAACAGAGGGCTGAAGGGGCCGTGGAGGTAGGGAGAAGTCAGGCAGCATCCAACATAAGGAGGAGGGTGGCTTAGTTAGGGATTCTGTTGCTTCGAAGAGACACCATGACCACAGCAACTCTTATAAAGAAACATTTTATTGGGGATAACGTAGAGTTTCAGAGATTTAGTCCACTGTCATCACCGTGGGAAGCACTCAGGCAGGCACGGTGCTGGGGAGGGAGGTGAGAGTTCTACATCCAGATTGGCAGGCAAAGGGAGGAGAGTGAGACTGGGCCCGGCCTCAGCTTCTGAGGCTTCAAGGCCCACCCCCAGTGACACACTTCCTTCAAAAAGGCCACACTTCCTAATAGTGTCACTCCCGTGAGCCTATGAGGGTTGTTTGCATTCAAACTACCACAGAGGGAAAGGCCACAGCACTGCTTCCTGGGAAAAGCACTGTTGAACAAAAGTCTTGTAGACATCTACCAGGGCATACCGAGTCCACCAAGCAGGAGTGGGTGAGTGGAGCATTAAGGAACCCTGGAATCTGATCTTTACCAGATTCGTGCACAAGTATATACAATTAATGTAATTCCAATAAATGCGCAGAGAGCACGGTACAGGCAAAAGAACAGAGAGGTTCCTGGACCTGTGACGTCAGTCAACGCCATTTAGAAACTTGTTAGAAATTCAAGCCTGCCGCAGAGCGGCTGAACCTGGCACTCTAGGAACGAGCCCCCAGACACTGCCTGTTTCAGCATCTTGAGTGAGATCTGTAGCAGGAAAGTAGAGGTGGGGAAGGGGGGAAAGGGGTAGCAGCAAACAGAAGAACCCAGTCCACAGAAAGAGACTGCAAGCTCTTCCCCACTGGGCCACACACAGCAAGCAGAACATGAACAAGAAAAGTCCTCTATACACAAACTCGGGCGAGGTGGGTACCGTGTAAACGATGAAGGATCATGGGCCTCATGGTCCAAGGCTTCTAAGCACAGTTCACCAGCCCATCCCCAAGCCTTCTCTTTCCTAATAAATGGTCTCTATTTCTAAACACATATTGCTGGTCTAATTCTTTGTCCTGGGGCACAAGACCCTGGAAACTTCAGTCGGTGGCCCGGACTCAGATCCACACCTATATCAATCTTATAGCAACCACAGTTCCCGAATCACAGCGTTAGCACCATTTAGGTGTTCACGAGTTCCCCCAGGGGAACTCCAAACATCTCATGAACACATGCAGAGCCATTCCTGACGCTACCACTCCATCTGCCCAGGCCCCAGCTGCCTGTGTGCTTATTCTAGATGGAGTTTGGTTTGCCCAGTGCTCCCCTGAATGCTGGGCCTTAGACTCCCTGAGTGCTGGGCTCCACGAGTCACGTACTGCCCTTATCCTCACTTCTCCATGAAGAGATCAAGGCTCACGGAGATCAAGGCTCACAGAAGTAAGCCGACCTGCCTAGAGGCATACGGGCAGTACATGGAAGGCTTGAGATTAAGCCAGAACCAGCACAGCAGTAGCATTTCCATCCTAAGTGGCCAAACCAAGTCACCAACCACCTAGCTTCCCAGGTTCCCCAGCTGTGGGAAGAGAGATGCCCTTTCTGACCTATCTGATGGGGAGAAATTGCAAAGTTGCATTCAAAGGAGTTGCGAAATGTAGCGTGGACATTTTTGCAGCCCACCTTACAGATACATTTTAAAGTCCACGGCTACAATGACAAAGTCTGTGGCAGGCAAGGCAGTGCGTTATTGGAAGGCATCTGAGGGACACTTCCAGGGGATTCGCTGTTAACCAGAGTTGATGCAAATTTTCATTTCTCATCACGCTAATAATAGCAAATTAAAATGCAAGAGACATACACATCTTAAAAGGAGAGCAACTAGGGGCCAAATCCGAGGCAGAACATTGCGGATGCATGGTTCTCTGACCCTCCCAAACCCCCGTGAGCCTTTTCAAACCATGTCCCGGATGCAGAAAGAAGCCCAGAAATAGCACTTACCTCTCCTGAGCCGAGACAGCTGAACATCAGCCCAGGTCTGTCGGTTTCGAAGTGAGCACTTTGTGACGCCAAGTAAGCACACGGCTGGCCATTCCAGGAAGACCACGCAGTGTGGGGAAGCAATCCACTTTACGTGACTTGACCCCCCCTGGTACTTAAGAACGCTCTGGCCCCGCGATGCCATCTTGCCTTTGAGAGACATCTTCTGGTCAATGCAGGGTCAGAGTTTTAATAGCCACGAGGGCAGCTATGTTACGGAGGCTTCTACTGTCTGGTTACTTAGGGAAACGGCATAGCTTAATTTTATTAATTCGTATTGATTTTTATAGAGCTTGGCTCTTCCCACAAAGAATTTGAGGGAACTTAGAACCAAAACAATACAACAAAATACAGAGTCCCGGAAATCCAGTGCTGGTACAGACATATTCCCAGAATGACCACGGCTTCCTTTGCTCTCTGTAGGGACAAAAATGAGAGAACATCGTCACCAAATCTCAACTTTGGAAGAGGTCTCCTGGTGTCTCCAACTGAAGAATGAATAAGCCGCCGCAGCGTGTATTTTAAAAGCACGTGGCTTAGCCCCACCCCCAGGCTCTGGTTCAGGTGGTCTGCACGGGCCTTAAAACATGTTTAAGATAAGTTTTAAATCTGCCTCTAGGCAACTAACTCTCTTCCAAGAGGCATGGGGATTATACTCTGGGGGAGAAGAATAAAATCCAAACTAGTTAACAATGAAGGAGTCACCGTTACTGTCACACTTCTTTTATTTTTTTTTTATTTTATTGTTTGTTTTACTTATTCACTTTACATCCTGCTCGAATGTCCCCCTCCTGGTCACCCCCTCCCACAATCCTTCCCCCATACTCCCTTCCCAGTTCCCTCCTTCTCTGAGCAGGTGTGCCCCTCCAGGCTAGCTCCCTACCCTGGCACTTCCTCTCCCAAAGAGGCAGATGAAAGGATTGACCTGGAGGGAGGGAGATGGGGAGGGGAGTGGGCGGGGTTTCAGGATCAGGTGTGTGGAAGGACAGAAGAGATGGCGGCGAGTTGGCCATGGAAATGAGTGGGAATCTACAACTGACACAGGTGAGGAGCAGGGGGCGGGGCATCTCCAGGAGGAGACAGAGACCTGGGATAAGGGAGGAGCCCAAGAATCAGTGGGGATGACCTTGGCTGTGGCTCACTACACTGGGGATATGGAACCTAAAGAGGCCACACCCTGTAGCCAGACAGGAACCCCAGTGGAGCGGTAAAGACACCAGCCCACCCATAAAACTTTCAACCCCAAACTTATCCAAGAAATGCAGGCACGGGGGGGTGGGACATAGACTGAGGGAACGGCAAGCCAATTATGGTACTTCCTGAGTCTGGTTAAGGTGAGCTTCCTGAGAGTCTGGGCCTGATGCTCAGCCCCAGATGTTGAACGGTTAAGTCAGAGGAGAACTACAGCCCCAAGAAACTGAAAGTCCGGTTGCAGCGAGCTCCGTAAACGCCTGCCCAGGAGCCCTGTGCGTCCAGCGAGCCAGCAGCACAGCCCCCCAAGGGATGAGGGTGTTCTAACAGTAAAGTACCCAACCAAAGCAACTTTAAAAAGACCCCACGATGTAAGAGATAAACAGTCTATTGTGCCAGGGAAGGCATAGCATCATCCCCAAAGGCCAACACAAGTGGCTACAACTCCTCACATCTTCCCAGACCAGGAAGCAGAGTGGGAGACGCGGAATCTCAACTCTCTTTCCTCCTTTCCCCTCTTTTTACTCAGTCTGGACTCCCCGGTTCATGAGAAGGTAAATGAGTGAGCTATCCTGTGAATCTGCTCTGTAAATATTCTCACCGTCACGCCCCGAAGAGTGTCCCCTGAGGGACTCTAAATCCCGTCGAGTTGATAACCAAGATGAAGGGTCTCAGTAGTTAAGTGTCATCCACAACAGTGCTTTATTAGGAGTGCCAGAGGAGGCGGGTCTGCACTCCCCAGGAGAGAGGCCGTGGTGCTCGGAGGAGGTCACTAAGTGTGTCATCTGACAGGGAACGCCAGGCTTCTCTGAGACTTGGCCTTGTCGCTTGCAAGGTAGTAGTACGAGTAGCGGGAAACTCACTAATTAGCTGGTGAGGGTTCAATAAAGGGGCAAACAGGCAATAAATGTCACAGGGCTGTAGAATCCGTGTTGGCCATGTGTTTCTATACCAGGCACTTCAAAGGGTGATCCAGTAGCATGTAGTGGTGGTGGTGGTGGTGGTGGTGGTGGTGGTGGTGACTATGAATGTCACAGTGGTGCAAATAGTGGTAGAGAAGATGGTATTGGTGTCGATCATGGTGTTGGAGAGCATGCCGGTGGGGGAATGGTAAAGGTCTTGGTAGTGGAAATGGTGGAATGTGGTAGTGAAGGTGGAGTTGAAATGGAGATGCTTTTGGTGCTGCCAGGAGAGATACTGATGGTGCTGATGCCAGTAGCGATGTTGATGGTGCTGGTGGTGGCTGTGGAGACGCTGATGGAGAAGTTGAGGGCGGTGGTCATGAGGTTGAAGGTGATGGTGGTCCACGTGATGATTGCGATGTGGTAGTGATGTGTTACCTCTCTCTCTCTCTTCCACCAGGGAGCAAACATCAAAACCAGACTAAGGTGCAGCCTGAAGGCTATAGCGTGTGGTGAGGAGGAGACAAAGTCTATTTTGGCTACCAATTTGGAGATTAATGGAACTTATGCCTAGAGAGTGGCTTTGTTGCTGCAGAAAACGTTGAAAGTTTGATGTATGGATTTGGGAATCGTCACACAACGCAGGGAAGGTCTATACAGAGAAAGAAGGAGAAGAAAAGTATACAGGAAAGGTATCTGTCTGTGCAAGGCTGTGGCATGTCCTATAAAATAAGCCACTGGGATTTCATACATGCACACAATGTATTTGATTGAGTAAAGCCCACTTCATCTCTTCCAGTTCCTCCCCTGTCCTGGCTAGAATTATTCCCTCAAATTCACATGCACCCTCCCCCACCCCCAGTTCTCTTCCTTTCTCATTCAATCCCAAAGTTTTGCTAGCACACACATAAGTGCAAGGCCATCTACTGCATCAACTGGAGAATGGGGTGTCTTCATGGGCTCTAACTCTCTTCCTCCAGACAGCCATCACTTGCCAATAGCTCCGCAGCTCTCCCTACCCCATGCTGGGACTTCTCCTGCCTTGACCACACAGATCTTAGACATCCAGTCCCAGCTGCTGTCATGTAAACACTTGATTACAGTCATTCACTGCCTCTGGTTCTTATACTCTCTCTGACCCTTCTTCCTCAGAGATCCTTGAGTCCTGGGACGAGGTGGCATTATACAGATGGTCTGAATGAGAATGGCCCACATAGGCTCATATGTTTCAATACTTGGTCCCAGTTGGCGAAACTGTTTGGGAAGGACCAGGAAGGTGTGGCCTCATTGGAGGAGGTGTGTCGGCGGGACTGAGCTTTGAGGTTATAAAAGCCTGTGCATTTCCAGTTAACACTCTCTCTGCCTCCCGCTCAGGAATCAAGATGTAATCTCTAAGCTACTGCTCCAGTGCCAAGCCTGCTTGCCTGCTGTTATACCATCTACTGTGATGGTCATAAGCTGGTCCTCTAAAATTATAAGCCCCAGTAAATTCTTCTAGAAGTTGTCTTGGTCAGGGTGTCTTAGCACAGCAATGGTAAAGTAACTGAGACGGATTTCTATTTAGGGCCAAGAACTCTGGAATAGCTTATTCTCTGCACCTTGATAAGTCTCTGCATTAATCAACATCTACAGCAGAGAGAGACTTCCCTGAAGAGGGCTAACAGGCACACTGCTTTATGGGTATAAACTTTGGTCCTTAGAAGTCAGCTTAATACCATGCCCATTTAGCAGAGCAATGGTGGTGGGTTCTGCCTTGGGGGCCTGTGACAAGATCATCTCTGTTTCTTGACCACAATGAGCTATTCTCTAGAGTAACTCGATTATTTTCATTTCATTTGAAAAGCACATCACAGGGAACATTACCGGATGTTGTGCTGAGATCAAGTATGTTACCTGTTCATTTTCAATATAAACTTCCTAACAATCAACCGTACTAGAGGATAAAATAATGTCTCTAGGTGTACTTGATTCTCTGCAAAGTTATGCTGGGTCTAGGAGTCCTTTCGGACACCTCTGTCCTCCCCCCCCCTTCTTTGTTATAAAGTTTGGTTTAATTCTATTCTATTTCTAGCTCAAGTCTGTAAACGGATCATTAGTGCCCCTTGAAAGCATCCCTTTTGGTCTCCCTAGGTTTGTGGCTTCCCCACTTCAGACTTTGCCTCTCTCTCCATGTGTGCCCCTTGCCTGAGTCACTTCTCCATATTTCCATGTATTCAGTCACCTTAGCCTAACACGACCCCATCCTGTCATCCCTGTAAAGATATGTCCCCACACAATGTCATCTTCACAAGTACTGGGTATGGTTGTAGATCTACCTTACATGGAGACCCTGTGTAGCCTAAAACTGGACATAAAACTGTTAAGCTTTATTCTAATATTAGTTTTTATTGTTTCCTTTTCAATTGAAAAATTAATAACTACACATGTTTAGAGTATACAATGCACTGTTCTGATACTTGTTTATAATATGGCTTTTGTCACGTAACTTCAACTACCTCTTCGAAAAGCCTTGTGTCATTTTTCCAGATGAGGAAAAGGACTTTACTTCAAAGTTCGAGCAAACAGCTCTACCCATCATGCAGGGTCAATGGCTCCAACCTAACACCTGTTCTGACTGTTTTCCAGTTTGGAGACCAGCTTCCTTTCCTAAGAGCTTAGGAAATCTGCTTAGTTTTGACTATTGAGTCCACTAGATGCTCAATCCATGACTGTCTGAGGACAGCCATGTCTCCACACTAGAACATTTCTTCCGTATCAATCTGCTCACAGATCGTCTGCCTTTAAGGACTGGACCACCAGTCCAACAGTCCATCAACTTACATCCCATGCCATCACATGCTCCGGCCCACCCAGTCTGAGGCTGCATTTCATCTCTGAGAATGTTGTGTTGGGTAGGGTGGGGTCTCATCAGTAGCATGGACTACAGTGGTTCTTAGAAGCAATATCTAAACCGATCTGCCATACTTCAAAATCTATGTAAAATGAGTTGGGCAACCCTAATAGCACAGGAGACCTACAAACTTCAACTGCTTACCTTGCCATTGCTTATGGGCCCCCTACTGGTCACTAGTCACTGTACCAGCACTGGTGTCACAGTGTCAAGAGGAGCAATATATAATCACAGGCCAGGAGAGCCTCAAGAGAGATGCTAATCCCATCAGCTCGCAGTTATCGCTAATGCTCAGATTTTTGAAGTTCTATAAATGAACAGTGAGGAGGAGATGATTCTTCGGTAATGTAAAATAGGGATACTCTGTCCTTCTGTGAGATATCAGAGACGGCTCCCTCTGGAGGAAGAAGGGACACAGGAGCCAAGAGCTAAGGATGTGTAGGTATTGTCGAGTCAGGATTTCCTCACTACAGAAAGAAATTAGGATTTATGAGCACACATAATACTGATTCCCAGGTCCTTCTCTGCCCGTGGGATTTAAGTCTCTGTTACATGCCAAGGCTTGGTATTTGAGGATCTCTTGCCTTGCATATCTGGTGATTCTTATTTGCTGAGAAGGTAAGGATATGCAGAACTCAGAGGAAGAGACTGGGGGTATAGAGAAAGGGTTTGGCAAAGTCTTATGAAGAAAGAGTCTGGAGTAATGGCAGAGCCCAGAAGAGGGGATGAAACTTCAATAATGAGGGAGATGACATAGGCAGGACAGAGGGGCAAAACCCCCAAAGGCTACATTGAGCTTTTCTTTAAACATCCCTGGGAATCTAATGAGGTTTCTCTTCAGATTTAAGTATTTATGATTGTGGGGTTTTTTGGCCATGATTCGTTTTGCCTTCTGGAAAGATCTTCCAGACTCCTTGGTAGAAAACAGATTGGAGGGAGCAGAAGGAATTATCTTGACCACTGTGTGAAGAGTGGGGGAGTCTGTCGACCTGCAGGCTGCAAACCAGAAGACACTCAGCGGGATGGTACAGGGTACCGTCTGCCAGTCAGCTGGCCTCCACCGGAGGAGCCTGCCTTGCCAGGCATTTTGGAAGCCGCAGTGAACACTAATCAACTCCAACCAGAACCCCTCTCTTCAGATGGACCCAGCACGGTGGTTTCAACAGCCTGGTTTGATACAGAGCTAGCAAGGCCACCTCGGTCAGTGTACAGGCAGCCTGCTAGAAGCCATATGCCCGGCTTAATTCTTCCAGAAGTCTGGAGCTTACAGCCACGCATGCGCATGTGCATGTGGGAGAGCACACACACACACACACACACACACACACACACACACAGAGAGAGAGAGAGAGAGAGAGAGAGAGAGAGAGAGAGAGAGAATCTTAATATGGCTACAGCTTCAACTCCTGAGAAAAGGAGGTGGGGCCGTATTCCTGCCCGGGCTCAGGGATGGAAAAAAAAAAATTGTCAGAAGTGATTCTTGGCTGAGATTGGCAACACACGCTGTCACTTGAACCTATCAATAGACCAGGCTGATGATGTTTTTCACTTAACACCTAGTGACAAGGCTGTCAGAAACTGGCAGGCGATCCCTGTACGCCCTGCCAAAAAAAGAAGAACATGAAAATCTGTCGAAACCCATGCTTGTTAATAAATAGACCCCTGGAATTCTTTTGTAAGGAACCCGAGGTTTCGGATGTCTAGGCGGTGTTGCCAGGGATTCGGATCATCCCACTGAGCAGGGGAGGGGCAGTGGGTGGGGTCGGGGAGGGGCTTCTCTAGGGATCCGGTGTTGAAGTGACTGGCTTACCCGCAGAATGAAGAGGGGTAAATCAATGACACTAATCTAGTGAGATTCTCTATGCGATGGTGCCGGATATCTGTAGGGCCTGGACAGTGTCGGTAGGAGGAAGGTTCAGAGGGTAGATGCAACATCCAGAAGCTAAGCCTGTCTCGCTTCTGTGCTTCATGCTAATAATCTGTGAGGAAGATTGCAATTCTCTCCAGGATGCTAGGCAAGGTCATGTGACTTGCCTTGGCCAATGGAAGATCTGCGTGTCGCACTTCAGAAAAGAAAGCTTTTAGAGTCAGTCTAGACTCTGCCACTTGCCCTTTCCTCCTGGCCTGGCACTGGAAAGTGGCTGCCCTAGCAACAGCATCGCACCGTGAGGTCAATTTTGGGAGCGCCCCAGCTCACCTGCAATAGACATGAGCTTAGAGGAAGCTGGTGGCTTCAAGCCGCCGGGATGGCCACAGCGGAGCCATCTTGAAGAATCTCCTCTCTTCTCCCGCCGCCCTTCCTGTCCTGCAAAAGCTTTCAACGTAAAATGTTTACTGCCCCCGTTTGGGACCGAGTCGGCCCATGGAGGTCTTGAATGAGATCTTAGCCTCCCTGAGATCTTCAAACTGTGAGTGATAATACTGTCTACCGGGTGTTGTCCTTGCAGCGATCAGATAAAATAATGTCTGCCGTGATAACCTTCTGCAGAAAGAGTTAAAGTTAGCCAGCCAGCTACTGCGGCCCTCAGAGGGGTCTGTTTGCCACATCTGAGCTGGTCTAGTCTCTCAGGACGGGGTTTTCAAGAGGGTACCGCCCTCCTTGACTAATCAGGATAGCTACACATAGATAATAGATTCTTGTGCAATCAAACAAGTTCATGCAGAATACTTGTACCCTTCAGTAGTGCGACGTTTTGGTATATGCCACACAGAGGGTGCCTACGTAATCCAGTAAGAACCTGGCATGCTAAGTCTACAGTGAGCCTCTCTGGCTGGCAGTATTTTAAACATGTTGTCATAGTCTGGTTGTCCCCTGTGTGACTCCACTGGGAGAGGATGCTGGGAAATTCTCCCCCACGATGCTGATCCTTTCACTGAGCTAAATAATAGCTCTGCACCAGAGCCCAAGTACCCTCAACCTGGGGTTCTCTACCTGTGGGTTGCAACCTTTCAGGGGAATCAAAGGACCCTTCCACGGGGGTTGCCTAAGATCATCAGAAAACACAGATATTTACATTACAACTCGTGAGGGTAGCAAAAACCACAGTCATGAAGAAGCAAGGAGAAGAACTTTCTGGCTGGAGGTCCACGACAACTTGAGGGACTGCATTAAAGGGTCGCAGCTTTGGGGACGTTGGGCATCACTGCTCAAAGGTATGGCGGACGCCTTGACAGCTACAAAGCAGGGGCGAGTGAGTCAGCAGCGTGTGGGGGATGGTTAGTTATTCGAAATAAAGCAAAGGGGGATACAGAACAACCCAGCATGGTGACTGATGGGGCGGAAGATCTCAGAAAGAAGCCAGGCACTAGGGGCGCATGCTTTAACCCCAGCACTCGGGAGGCGGACACAGGTGGGTCTCTGTGAGTTGAGGATCGCTCCCATGGAGTTCAGCCCACCCGGCCTCCATCTTAACTCAGCAGCTATTATCACAGATGGTCACAAACTAGAGGTTTGAAACGACATTACCCTAGAAGCATTCCGAGCCAAGCAGAGAGATGCAAAATCAACACATACAAAGCAATAGATCTCTCTATACGGTAATAAGAAACTGGCTGAAAGGAAGTCAAGGAAAGAAATCCCATTCACAAAAGCCTCAAAAAAAGTAACATTTCTGGGCATAAGCCTAACCAACAACCTCTCCAGTAAAATCCGTAAGACACCAGAGAAAGACATTTTAGGGGACAGCAGGAGCTAGGAAGAATCTCCGATGTTTATGGAGCTGCAGAATAAATATTGTCAAGATTACTAGAAAAATCTACAGATTCAGTGCAATACCCATCGGATTTTCATTGGTATCTCTTCACTGAAATAGAAAGGAAAAAAAAAAAAGAAAGCTAGAATTTATATAGAAGCCCAAAAAATCCTAAAGAGACCAGAGGGGGAAAAATAACAATGTTGGAAGTATTTCTAACATAGAAGAATATCTAAACTTCAAGTTAAATTACAGAGACAGACCGGTTCTGGCTCGGGGACACCTAAGCCATTAAGAATGTAAGGCACAGAAACAAATCCACACAGCTATACCTGAGAAAAAGACAACAAAAAAATGCGGAGGAAACTGGGCAAGCAACTTGGAAAAGAACGCCATGCCAGCCCTGCCCTGACCCTACAAAAATATCAAAGACCTCAGTGTAAGCCCAGAACTTCAAAACTACTGCAGGAAAACACAGAGGAGACATTGCAATATCTAGATGCTGGGTGCTAGAGTCTGAACAGGACTCCAGTGGTTTAGCAAATAAGAACAAGGGTTGACAGACAGGACTTAGTGAAATTTAAATACTTCTATACAACCACGGTAGTCAGAAAAAAGTACTGGCTCCTAGATCTGAATGCTTGGTCGTTACAGAGTAGCACTAGGAGGTGTGACCTTGTTGGAGTAAGTGTGTGACTGGGAGTATGCTTTGGGGTTTCAAATGCTCAAGCCAGGACCAGTTCTCTCTCTCCCTCTCTCTACCTCTCCCTCTCTTCTTCTCCCTCTCCCTCCCCCTCCCCCCTCCTCTCCTCCTCCTCCCCTCCTCCCCTCCCCTCCTCCCCTCCTCTTCCCCTCCTCCCCTTCCCCTCCTCCCCTCCCTCTCTTCCTCCCCTTCCCCTCCCCTCCCCTCCCCTCCTCCCCTCCCCCTCCCCCTCCCCTCCCCCTCCCTCCTCCCCTCCCCTCTCCTCCTCCCCTCCCCCTCCTCCCCTCCCCCCTCCCCTTCCCCTCCTCCCCTCCTCCCCTCTCCCTTCTTCTTCCCCCTCCCCTTCCCCCTCCTCCCTCTCTCTCCTGCCTACAGATGTGGATTTAGAATTCTCCAGCACCATGTCTGCCTGCATGCCATCATGTTGATTAAAATAAATAAATAAATAAATAAATAAATAACAAAAAATAAAGCCAAAACAAAAAAAACTAAACCTCTGAAACTGTAAGGCAGCCCGAGTGAAATGCTTTTCTTTATAAGAGTTGTCATGGCCATGCTCTCTCTTCATAGCAATAGGACACTGACTAAGACAAAAATCCAAAAGATGACCGCCGGACTGAATAGGCTGCTTCCAGAATGGAAAGGGTAAAAGGGATCCTTGAGCAACTCTTCATCTGAAAAGGCATTCGTTAGTATACGGAATAAAGAACTGCAGACGTTAAAGAGCAAAGACCAAAGCAAATAATTCAGTTGTTGGGTGGGCCACGGTACCGCACAGACATGTTTTAAATGGCCACTAAACACATGAGGCGCCGGAGAGGTTGCTTAGTGGCTAAGGGTGCTTGTTGCTTTTCCAGGGGACCCAAGACCCAGAACCCACATTGGGCTGTTCACAGCTGCCAGTAACCCCAGTCCCAGGGGATTTGACACATCTGACCTCTGTGAGCACACCCTCCGGAGCCTGCGAAACAAACTGTTAAAAAATAGATACATAATGTTCGGAGAGCGATGGCTTAGCAGTCAAGAACAAAGCACCCAGGTTCCGTTTTCCAACGTCCACATGGTAGCTCGCAATCATCCCTAACACAAGTGCCAGGGGGTCCAATGTCCTCTTCTGACCCCTGCAGAACGCTCCTACATATAACATTTAAAATAGAGAAATAAATCTTTTAAAATAACTTTTAAAACTTTTTTTTTAATGTTCAATGTCTTTAGCCATCTGGAAGTCCCAATTAAAACTAGACCATGGTTCCATCTCACTGGAGTCAGAATGGCCATCGCATAGAGAAACATAATAACAAATGCTGTCATGGAAATGAGGGGAGAAAGGAAGCTTGAGGCTCTGCTGGTGAGAAGGAAAGTAAGTGTAGCTATCACAGAAAGCAATAGGGCGGGGCGGGGCGGGGCGGGGCGGGGCGGGGCGGGGCATGGGGGGATATCATAAATTGAAGTCCACCGGATCCAGATGTGCCAGTTCCTGGAATGTATCCAAAAGACTCGAAGCCAGTTTATTAAAGAGATATCTGCACATCTATCTTCGTTTGTCTCTTCACTGCCCGAGACAGTCATGGAATCAGCCTTGGTGGCTGTCAGTCTTGGTGGCCGCCAGCTAAGCCACAAGTTGCTCGTTGCGCCATAAGGAAGAATGAAATTGTGCCATCTTCAGGCCATTTGGTGGAACTACAGATCATTATGTTAAGAGAGGCAAGCCAGTCTCCCGAAGAAAAGTCTCACCTGGTTTTTTATTTGTTTGTTTGGGGGGTTTGTTTTGTTTTGTTTTTTGGGTTTTTTTTTTAATGTGGCCGTATAGGGAGCAGATATGAAAGGCACATGGAATAGGAAATGCGGAGGAGGATAAGAAGGGGAAATGAAAAGCGTGGAAAATAATTGGAGCAAGTTACACGTAATAATAAAGCCCGTTACTTTATACAATTACTATATATTCATAAAAATATTTGAGAGCAAGATTCCGTCCTCTCGCCATCCTAAAGGCTAGACTCTGAAACCGGACATCAGGCAGACCTGAGGTGCTAGGAAAGGGACCTTCTTTGCCTCTTCCCCTGTTGGCTGGCACCAAGTTCAGTGGCCCATGGGTGGCTGCTAGGTCTTCCTACCCCCTTCTCTCCCCTGCTTCCCTTCCCTTTCCAGGAACATCGGCCAGGACGGGACTGAGGGACTGCCCAGGTATTATGGAGATGGTCCGATTTTAAGATGCTTGCCTTACCTACACCTGTAATGTTCAGCAGGTGTAGAACGTTCTTGTCTGTCTGGCAATATAGACGCAGCTTTTGAAGGTCACCATCTACTACTTAGTTTCTTGCCCCTCAGCCCAGATTTAAAAAAAAAAAAAGATTTATTTATTTTTATATCTAAGTACACTGTAGCTGTCTTCAGACGCACCAGAAGAGGGCGTCAGATCTCATTACAGATGGTTGTGAGCCGCCATGTGGTTGCTGGGAATTGGACTCAGGGCCTTTGGAAGAGCAGTAGGCGCTCTTAACCGCTGAGTCATCTCTCCAGCCTCTCGGCCCAGATACTTAACCTTTTGGCGTGTCACAGGATTGCTCTGAAGACTGACAGATCATCATGGTGATCACGTGGCACGCATGGTTTGCTATCTCCTGAAATCACAGGAAAGCTTAGCTGTACTTAATGTCCATTGTCACATAACATCCAGAAGAGGAGCTGGGGGGTTGAAGTCACACCAGCAGTGAGCATTGAGTCATGCCTCAGTGAGGAGAATGTAGGCGGAGCTAGTGACCATCCACCCCACCCCCACCCTACAGTCATGCTGACTAGGACCCTTCCATACACACCCTGTGGTCCAGAGCTTACAAAAGTGCTGGGTGCCCCCTAGCCGGGGGCCCTCAATAATCTGGAGAATCTCAGCAACTCTTGTTTCGCCATCTCAGAAACCCGACAGTAATTACAGCCGCCACACTAGAGCGTTTGAGGGTTATTGAGTTAATGACTGTGAAGGCTGCGGAGCCCTTCAGAGTAAAGAAGCCATAAAAATCAGATAAATAAAACAGTCAATCAGCGCGTGTTTATTGTGTCCACGGGGTGCACAGCACCGGACTTGGAAATAAAGATTAAAGGGGAGGAGTGCGAAGGAGAAAGAAGAAAAGTGAGTTCAATCAAAGCCTTCCACAGCCCGGGGGGGCAGGGCCAGCTATAAAGTAAAGAGCTAGGGTCCCTCCGAGGCACCGAGAGATGGAGACGAAGCTGTCTGCCCGTGTGGAAGGAAAGGGTAAAGAAAGACCTTAAGGAAAGGTAGAGGCTAAGGCTTCGGAGCAATAAAAACAACTACTCGATAATCCAAAAGATAAAAAATAAATAAAAAGGTGCCAGACTGTCCTCACTATGAATTCAAATAGTGACAAAATGCCCGATTTCAATTCTCATGTAGAAAATTCTAATTTCTGGTTTCCTGACACACTTGTGTATGAAAGGAAAGAGACTCTGCCATCCAGATGAGGGGACATTGTCAACTGAGGGAACCTCTTTAAATGAGCAAGTAAAGGGGGGATAGAACAATTAAAAGTATACATACATATTTTAATAAATAGCAAATAATTTCTATTAATAAATATTAATAAATAATATTAACAAATATTCATACTTAACACATATTACAAGTATGTTGTCTTAAAGAAACAAACCCAACTTTCCTGAGTCGGAATACCCGGGCAGTGGTGGCGCACGCCTTTAATCCCAGCACTTGGGAGGCAGAGGCAGGCGGATTTCTGAGTTCGAGGCCAGCCTGGTCTACAGAGTGAATTCCAGGACAGCCAGGGCTATATAGAGAAAGCCTGTCTTGAAAAACCAAAAACGAAAGAAAAAGAAAAATTAAAAAGAGAACTCCCTCGCCTTGGTTAACGTGGCCACGAGACCGGAGGGGAAACAGGAATGGGAGGAAACGCGCCTTTTGCAGATTCAGTGGGCCACTCTACAGCAAAAAAAAAAAAAAAAAAAAAAAAAAAAAAGCCATCTTGGAGAGGGTAATTACGCCTCCAATTGCTTTCCGTTTTATTTCATTTTCTTACCTGCAGTTGGCAAGCAGGGGGAACTGTTCTATCCATCCACACCAAACCTCAAAGCGAGCTCGGGCTCCGCCGTTTCTATAGCAAACCCATGAAAGGGAGAAGCCTGCTGGTGTGCACTGCTTTGATGGGAGGAAGCCTCGAAAATGCATTTTAATTTCAATTTGTGTGAAGCTTTTGTATCAAATTACGGATCTGGGCAGGATGTGGCTCAGCGAAGAATCCCATTCTTCCCCCGGTTAGCGTGTATTCATTGTGCCACCACGGGGTGAAATAATTAATGCTAAAACACCCCGTTCTCCTGTGACGGCTGCTGGTCTCTCACTTCCCAGACTGATCAGACCAGGGGGACACAGGAGAGATTAACAGTCACAGACCACACAGCTACCTACTTGGAAGCCCCCCAGAGCAGGACAGCAAGGCAAAGTCCCCGAGGCAAGTGTGTCTTGCTCCCGTGGGATTGTGCCAGCAGGCTGAGGCTTACCTGCAAGACCCTCGGCCAATGGCTGGCCAGCCAAGGTTGCCTAAAGGATCCAAAGCAAAGGCGAGGAACTGAGGAAAACGCAGCTGCATTTTGCAAAACCATCGGGTCGCTGGTTTCCCCCCAGCAGCTGGATTCGCACAGTTGTTTATATATATGTGTGTGTGTGTGTGTGTGTGTGTGTGTGTGCACGCGTGCGTGCGCACGTATCAGTTCTGGAAGGTAGAGAACAATTTCTTTTTTATTTTTATTTTATTTTAATTTTTATTTATTTATTATATGTAAGTATACTGTAGCTGTCTTCAGACACTCCAAAATAGGGAGTCAAATCTCATTACGGGTGGTTGTGAGCCACCATGTGGTTGCTGGGATTTGAACTCAGGACCTTCGGAAGAGCAGTTGGTGCTCTTAACCACAGAGCCATCTCTCCAGCCCTCACACAGTTGTTTTGATGCAAGTGAGACTAAGCCTGTGATGGAAGGGCAACACAATGCAGGAGGGAGGGGAGGAGGGGAAGGGGAAGAGCCACTACTGCCTGGTGGTTATTCTGTCTGGTTTGGCAAATCGCGATGATCTCCGTAGGGATGTACCTGACCAGGGACGCTAGAATAGGTCTGCTCGATTGGCATTTTCACCCTTGTTCCCCAGATACTGGAAGAGTCGCTGTTTCCAGTCCACAGATGCTTCTAAAGCGCCTCTCTCTCTGCTGGGTCACCGCAGAGGACACAGTCTACCCCTTGAACTCCCTCTATCAACTTGGGGATGGCCGATGGCTCCTTAGAGCTGGCCAGTCCCCCAAGTCTCAAGTTGGGGCTCCTCTGAAGCATGACTTTCTAACTCAGCAAACAGCCTGCATTCCCCGGTCCTCAGTCCCACAGTATGCAGACCTCTGACCCCTCCCCCCACCATTACATAACCCTCTCCAATACAGGTCCTCACAAAATGGAGCATGTGCTTATATTAAACCCAGCCTGATAATGCAGGACGATCTCCCCAACAAGAGCCTTCACATAGTACCATCTACTTTATCAAACCTTTACCAGGCAAGACAACCTATTCCTTGTTCCAGAAATTCTGATGTGGAAGATGACTTGGGGGAGGGGGGGGCATAATATTCTGCCTACCATACTGACCTAAGATAGTGAAAACGCGGTCCTGAAAAGCAGACGCACTCGAAGAGATGGGGTATCATCCACGGCCGGCATCTGTGAATGGCACAATTACTTGGGTTTCTAACGACGGGGACCTGAGATTGGCTGTGGGAGAAGAGGGTGCCCTGGCTTGTGGAACATCAGTGGGGCTGGAAGGAAGAGACGGTAACTCTGGGGAGTACAAAATTGAGAGGCTACTGCTAAACACCATGAATGCTTTGAAGAGAGAAATTTTTTTAAAAAGGCATTTGCAGGGCACTCGTTCAACAATTTAGAGCAAATTGTGTCAAGAAAGCCTCCTGGGCAGCATCTGAAAGAACTGTGAACTTCAGCAAGAAGGCGGAGTTGACTTACTGTCAGAGCGGCAGAACTCTCCAGCCAGGCACATCTCCTCCACAGGGCCAAAAGTGGAACTCTAGGACTCACATGGAAAGATGCTCTCGAGTCTCTTCAACCATAAGTCCTGAGTCCTCTTCCCTTGAGATACAATGGCCTAGCCCTAGCCTCCTCTAGTGAACCAAGATTCCTCAACCATTGCTAGAAGAATCATCCAAGTCTCTAATGAGGTTGGTGTCTAACCAAACAATGTCCCATCTTTATGCTGCTCTCAGAACTGCACCGAAGCCAAGTAACCTGGCCAGGCAAATAGCGTGCCTGTTAGAAAAATCAGGGCTTAGGATTTTGGCTAATAAGGATGGATAAGAATGAGAAGTAGAATCTAAGGGTGGTCAGTCAGAGTAGGGAGTCAGGGAGCAAAATATAATGGTCATTTATGTAATGGGAAACTTTTCTATGAGCTAGATTTTAATACTTGAAAACCCCTGGGAGACAAGTCTTTTATGGGGTGAAAGAGAAGAGTCCAGGTAGCTACTCACTTGAAGCCAACAGCTAGCAGCACTTGAGAACTAAAAACTGAGATTCCTGGACAAAGAAATACAAAGCACAGTGTTACGGAGCCTCAAGCTTTTGTGGGGTCTAAAGGGCAGGAAAACACCCTTGCTAGGGACTACATAACTGCCTTCTTCAAGAACGGGCAATCAGTGTACCAATGAGTGTGATAATGAATGCAGTGCAGACCCAAAGAGTCACACTGCCTTAGAAACCGCATTAGTCTCTGCTCAGCCAAGGAGTGGAGAGATAACCACTTGCGAGGTCCGCCTTTGGTTGGAATCTGTAAGTTGAGACTTTGGGGGCAGGTTCCCACCATTCCCACTGAGAAGAGATCACCCACTGTGACTGCGCCAAATTCCTACAAATAGAAGTTCATGCAAAACACCTGCTTTCCTTATGGAAACCTGGAGTTCCCATGCACAATGAAAATCCTAGACTCTCGGGGGTCTGCCGAGCTTCCTGGCAGACAGCACTTTACACATTTTGTCACAGACTCACTGCTGGAAGAATTGGAAGTGTTCTGTGTGACTTTACAGGGAGAAGATTCCAAAAAGAAAGGAAGGAAGGAAGGAAGGAAGGAAGGAGGGAGGAAGGGAGGGAGGGAGGGAGGGAGGGAGGAAGGAAGGCAGGAAGGAAGGAAGGAGAAGAGAAAAGAGAAGAAAAGAAAAGAAAAAGAAAAGAAAAGAAAAGAAAAGAAAAGAAAAGAAAAGAAAAGAAAAGAAAGAAAAGAAAAGTGAGCTTCTCCAACTTGCTTAGCTTTCTCCAGACCTTAGCCCACATGTGTTTTGTTGCCTGGGCTGACTTTTCTATAATCACTCCACTATAATCTACCATGACCATGCATATAAAACTCTATGAATCCATGGATCCTTCTAGCAAACCTCTAAAACTTGGAGTGGCCTCAGGGACCGCCAACATACCCCATGAGAAAAAGGTAGACATAGTTGTATGTAGGCATGTACAATGTCTAGTTGTTCCTAAGACCACTTAGAAGACCATGAAGAAAATATTTTACTACCCCTATGTACCTAATGTTGAAGTGTCTTATGTAACATACAAGAAGGGTCATACCTAGAGGTTTATGTTTTCACCTAATAAATCAACATCTTTAGAATTCCTTACAAGACCACTTTTCCTATTATCAAAGGATGAATACTGACTTCTTGAAGATCTCAGTGAGTCAAGAGACCTCTGAAATGCTGAGAGTCGTAGTGGTCCCTCTACCAAGCACACTTTCTAAGTTAAATTCTTGCAAGAGCGCACAGGTAAGTAGCCCGCAATTGACCAGTGGCCAGGTCACATGTTCCAGCAGTAGGAGGATGAAGGACAATAGCAGGAGAGAGCTCTGGGAACCCACAAGCATTTGCGTCAGAGTGGGAAAGATGCCGTGGCCACTCTCCTTATCTGAAGAAAACAGAGACTAAGAACTATCATGGTGGTGGGAAAATCGGGAAGGGGACTATTGTGTGGTAAGGATAGAAGCAGGAAACTGGTGGGGTCCCTCACAGAACCTGCAGAGGAGCTCAGATCCTGAAGGAAGTGTGACATGGGCACTAGTCAGATGCACATGGAAGGTGCTACCCCTCAAGGTACAGGGATGGGGCAAACAGCTAAGTTCTAGTGTCTAAGGACATCTGAGAAAGCGATTCAATGTGCATGGATAGAAGTCACTGTTTGTCTCACTAGGCATCCTCCAAGTGGTGGTGAATGAGTATCTGGTTCTCGCCCTGTCTCTATCTCCATCTCCATCTCCATCCCCGTCTCCCTATGTGCCCCTATGCACCTAATGTTGAAGAGTCTTATGTAACATACAAGAAGGGTCATACCTAGAGGTTCATGTTTTCATCTAATAAATCAACATTTTCAGAATTCCTTTCAGGGTGGCTTCTATTCCCATTATCAAAGTATGAGTACTGACTCCGTCTCCATCCCAGGCTCCAGTCTCTGTCTCCTTCCCTCCCTCCTTTCCTTCCTCCCTTCTCCCCTCCCTCTCTCCTTCCTTCCCGTTACTTGAGGTACTAAGTCATTGGTAACTTCCTTTCCACTTTCCTATGGTCCTTTTTCCACCCCAGCCTTCAGCTTCCCTGTTCTCTGGTCCTATCAGGAGCAGGGTGATGGTAGCATACTTTATTTTTATTGTTCTGTGTTCTGTTTTGATTGAGAATCGTGCCCAATCCTGTGATCTTATAGCTAGCCTGCCGTGGGACCTATGCCTGTGCCAGTGAGGATCAGGCTGGAAACAGATATCAGGTTTGAATTTGAAAGTGGGTAAAAAACTGCAATGCCCACCCCCAACCCCAGATATGCCTTTCATAGGCGCCTGTGTTGGAACACTTGGTTCCCAGCATGGCTGTGTTTGAGAGGTTGGGAAACCTTTAGAGCTATGTGGTAACTAGTAGAAGTATGTAGCTGTGGGAGACCTTGTTGGTGGCATTTACTTCTGGTTTTGTCCCAAGGCCCTCCCTTTCCTAGCCTACCAAACAATGAGCAAGTCATGCCGAAAGCTCCCTTCAAGCCAAGAGCTGAGAATCAATCCTCCCTCCCTTAAGGCGGTCCCGTCAAGGAGTCTATCTCCGTGACGAGGAAGCGACAGAAGAAGCCTTCACAGTGACACGGGCAAGCTTGGGGAGGGGTGCAAACGGAGGCTCGGCTAAGAGGTAACTATCTGTGATTCCAAATGGAAGGGACACACCAGGGGGCATTATTGGAACTCAGACAGATTCACAGCGCGTTCACCTGACACATCAGGAAAGAATCCAGCAGCACTCAGCTGGGCCCCATGATGACGTGAACCGAGAATGTAAGGCACCCAAGCCCATCTCTCCCTTCCCCCTGGTCTTTATTAGTGTTTCCCATTGACAGGAACAAGTGAGGAACCAAGGGAAAGAGATCCAGCCAATGGGTCCAAAGAGGTGTATGTAAGCCAGCCAGCTTAATGCGGAGTCCTAATGGGAGACATCCAAAGAGGAAAGGAAATCAAGGGATGTCCCAGGAGCTTTTATGTCCGAGACAGGATCTAGCAGAGGATTTAAAAAAAAAAAAAAAAAAAAAAAAAAAAAAAAAACGTATTTGGATGTGTTCTATTTCATTGCAAAGGCTACTATACTTTAGTGGACAGCTGCTATTAACCTACTCAGATGTCTGGAGTGGCCTTTTCTCCTGGAAAACAGAAGCCACTTTGGCCTGAGACAGGAGCAGCTGAGTTGAGCGAGGCTTTTCAGAGCCTCTCTGGAGCAGCACGTAAACATCATCGATGAGGGCCGTTCCAGAGATCATAGTCCTAAGACAATGGCACCTTCCTCACTGCCGGGGGCTTCCTCCGAAGAAGCTGAGTGCTTCCTCTGCCGCGGTGAGCCCCACAGACACCTTGCTCCTCACAGACGACCCTCGGCCACCTTGGGGTTATCTGTGATCCGTTCCCCATCTCCCCAGTCAGTGGGTATTAATCCTAATGAACACTTTCTATAATGGGTCTTCCATCACGACCGACGAGGGATAGGAAACCCCTGCAGGAATTGAAAACGCGGATGTCCACACAGTTTCCTGCTGAGACTCGCTTCTTCTTAAAAGCTCGCCCACAATCGGAACCACCCGCACCCAAGGTCGGAGGGCTCAGAGACAGTGAAGGAGGGGGAAGGCGGGGAGAGTGTGTGTAGCTGCTCCTTGTGATTGGCAGTGGTGCCTGTTGGAATGGGTGAAGGAAAATCACCTCCAGAGACTGTGCCCGCTTCCCTTTCCATGAAAGAATCCCCCCTGACAGACAGCCTTGCCAATAGGCAGTATTCTTGCAGCAAGATAACTTCTCTTTCTTTCTGGTTTGTTTGTTTGTTTGTTTGTTTGTTTGCTTGTTTGCTTGCTTGCTTTTGTTTTGTTTTGTTTTGTTTTTTGAGGAGGGTGAGGGGGGAAACTAAGGTTGTTGGTAGATAGAAAAACTTATCTGGATTTAAGTTGATTTCCTAAAGCTTATTTTGAAAAAAAAAAAGTGGGTTTATAAAAGGAGATAAAAGTGTTAAAAAGTTAGCATTACACTTGTTATCTGTATTGACATTCACATTGTGTTAAGAGCAGTAGGTTTATGTTTTTGAGTCAGTAAAAGTCTGGGGTCCCAAACAATAGCATGGAGAGAAGGGAAGAAATCTGAAACAAGCTTTTTACATCTTAAGTTACTTTCTCTGACCCCAAACCCTCAGAACTTTCTTTTTTAAAAGTTTTTTATTAGATATATTCTTTATTTACATTTCAAATGTTGTCCCCTTTCCTGTCTCCCCCCAAAATCCCTTAACCCATTCCCCCCCCAATCCACCTACTCCCACTTCCCTGTCCTGGCATTCCCCTACACAGGGGCATCTAGCCTTCTCAGGACCAAGGGCCTCTCCTCCCTTTGATGTCCAACAAGGCCATCCTCTACTGCATATGCATCTGGAGCCATGGTCCCTCCATACGTACTCTTTGGTTGATGTTTTTGTCCCTGGAAGTTCTGGGGGGTACTGGTTGGCTCATATTGTTGTTCCTCCTATAGCGTTGCAAACCCTTTCAGCTCCTGGGGTCCTTTCTCTAGCTCCTCCATTGGGAACCCTGTGCTCAGTTCAATGGTTGGCTGAGAGTGACCCCCTCTGTATTTCTCATGCACTGGCAGAGCCTTCCAGGTGACAGCTATATCAGGCTCCTGTCAGCAAGCACTTGTTGGTATCTGCAATGGTGTCTGGGTTTCGTAACTGTATATAGGATAGATCCCTAGGTGAGGAAGTCTCTGGATGGTCTTTCCCTCAGTCTCTGCTCCACACTTTGCCTCTGTATCTCCTCCTGTGGGTATTTTGTTCCCCTTTCTAAGAAGGACCAGAGTATCCATACTTTGTTCTTCCTTCTTCTTGAGCTTCATTTGATCTGTGAATTGTATCTTGGGCATTCCGAGCTTCTGGGCTAATATTCACTTATCATTGCTATGGGTAGTAGCTCTTTAAAGCTAAAGAACTTATTACTCACTATACTGGAAGATGACATCCCCTCCCCCTAGGCTCTGTATAGACAGAGCAATACAGTGGCTAAAGGTCCTGGGTTTAAATCTCAACTCTTTGACTTGTTAGCACCATGGCCTTATGGGGCCCTTCTAACTTTGGGGATCTTGTTTTTCTTACCTAAAAAAAAAATCTCTTATCTTTAACAGGTGAATTGGATTGTTCCTTGCTGAATTAGTGACACAAATAAAGC
Source organism: Apodemus agrarius (assembly GCA_964023405.1). Taxonomy (NCBI): domain Eukaryota; kingdom Metazoa; phylum Chordata; class Mammalia; order Rodentia; family Muridae; genus Apodemus; species Apodemus agrarius. The sequence continues at coordinate 11,426,986 of OZ030024.1, forward strand.
TAAGCTTAGGCTTAAAATATTAAATATGTTGGGTCAGAATGTGGCTCCGGTGATACGGATATTTCTGGGCATGGTAGTGCCCACCTGTAATCCCAGCACTGAGGAGGCAGAAGCAAAATAACCAGCAGTTCAAGGTTATTTTCAACTATACGGTGAGTTATAAACAAGCCTGGGCTACACAAGACCTTTAGCAGAAAGAAAATTAAACATACATTACCACACAAACCAGTAATTTCACTCCCAAGCATACACCCAAAGAATTAAAAACAAGTATTCAGATATTTGAATAGGACTGCTCACAGCTGTATAATTTACAGTAACCCAGAAATCTATATAGGTAACATGTCCATTAACTGATGAATAGATAAGAAATTATGGGCTGTTCATACAATAAAGATTGATCCATGATTATAAAGGAATAATATATGGACATATCACATATGAATGAAATTTGACTTGAGAACATTATGAGAAGTGAAAAGGACAAACTTAAAAGCCCACATGGTAAATGGTTCTATTCATATGATGCATCCAGAATTAATAAATCAACAAGAAGAAAACAGGCTAGTCTGGAAGATTCAGGCCATGGGAAATGACTGCTTAGTGGGTATCAGATTCCCTTTCCGGTGGTACAAACATCCTAGAATTCGATAAATATGGTGGATGCACCCCCATGCAATGGGGTGTATTTAATAACACTTTAAATGTGAGGTTTAAAATGTTTAACCCTCTGTTATGTGAAATTCATTTCAAATTTTAAGTTCATTTTGTGTGAATGGATATTTTGCCTTCGTATATAAATATGCTTCAAGTGCATGCCTAGTACTTTCAGAAGGCAGATGAGGTCATTGTCTCTGGACAGAGGACAATAGAACTAGAGTTACAGGTAGTGATGGGAACTGAACATGGGTCCTCTGCAAGATCAGTGAGCACTCTTAATGACTCTTAATTACAATATTTTTTAATATTGTGAGACACATAACACACATACTGTAGATAGCAAATGTTCTCACCTCTCATGTGTATGTTGAATTACCCTGCATTCAAAACTCACCATCACCATCATCTTGATCATCCCAGGATCAAGAATCATGTATTTGGAAGCTAGGATCTTCTGGAGACTGCCTCCAAGTCACATATCTGACACTACCTCCTAATATCCCCCTATACCAGTTATCCTCACCATCTGGGGCGCCAAAAGATCATACTGCTGTGAACAGACACCATGACCAAGGCAACTCTTATGAGGACAACATTTCATTGGGGCTGGCTTACTGGTTCAGAGGCTCAGTCCATTACCATCAAGATGGGAACATGGCAGCATCCAGGCAGGCACGGTGCAGGAGGAGCTGAGAGTTCTCCATCTTCATCTGAAGGCCACTAGTAGAAGACTGGCTTCCAGGCAGCTAGGATGAGGGTCTTAAAGCCCATGCCCACGGTGTCATGGCTACTCCAACAGGGCCACACCTCCTAATTGTTCCACTCCCTGGGCCAAGCATATACAAACCATCACATCTCCCTATGGCAAATTTGATATACTATTGTACACTGCGTTGTGTTGGGCTGCCTTTCCTTCTTAGACAGATTTACTTTTATCTACAGTTGCATTGTCAACCAGAAAGTACAAGTTCAGATGTTACTAGGAGCCAAGTAGTTAGGTGACCTCTTCTAAAGAGGTGTCACTGGGTCCGCCATTTGTCAAAGAATGCCAGAAAGACAATAGAAATCTTTTGGTTTTCAATGTTTGTTAGCAATTACCTTTCACAAAAAGCACACGGAAAGGCAGAGGTTTTATTGAATGCAATGTCTGGTCTCCATCTGACAAAGGGTAGGGTAAGAATAGCCACTCCATAGAACCATCTCAGGTTCTATGCACCAAGGCTCACTTCTGAGAAGATTTCATACCATGTCTTGATCACATTTTGAAGCCAGGATAATGTCACATTCAGGAGAGGGGTTGACTGGATCAAATCATTCCAACATTGGTTATGTGGTATCTTAGCTAGGGTTTCTGGGAAGAGATACTGTGGCCATGGTAACTCTTACAAAGGAAAAATTTAATTGGGGGGATGACTTACAGTTCAGAGGTTTAGTCCATTATCCTCATGGTGGGACACATGAGGGCATTCAGACAGACATGGTGCTAGAGAGGTAGCTGGGATCTGCAGACAGTAGGAGGAGAGTGACACTTGGCCTGGTTTGAGCTTCTAAAGCTTCAAAGCCCACCACCCGTGACACACTTCCTCCAACAAGGCCACACCTACTCCAACAAGGCCAAACCTCCAAACAGTACCACTCCCTGTGGGTCTATGGGAGCCATTTTTATTTGGACCATCACACGCAGGTATCTCACAACTACCTTGTGATGGGCACAAGAGAGACAGCCAGGGACAAGACAGATAAACCTTCCCTAATCTCAGGAAGTCCAGAAATAAAAAAAATAAGAGGATATTTATTGGCTTAGGGAGAATCAGGAGAAAGCTATGGACGGCCAAGCAGTGCCCTTAAGCATGTTCCTCCTCACCAGTGGTCAGGGGCACGTGCAACAGACCAGCACCCTGCTCACTCATTTAATATGTGCTAGTATTGACAGGGAGAAGTGACTACCCTTAAAGCTACAAGTGAGAGTATAATTTGGTACAAGCACTTTTTGAGGGTAATTTGTCGGGACTATTAAAGCTTATACATGAGTCCCCTATTAGTGGGAGTGGAGCGCTATCAGTCAAGGTAGCAGAGACCCAACCTTCTCACCTTCTCCAGGCTGCCTGGATACCACTTTTCTGTCTGGTTTGCTGTAGCAAGGCCCTCCCTCTCAGGGTATGAACCTTCAGGAGAAGAAAATGGAGTCTTAGTTGCTGTTATGTTCACCTGTGCAGCCCCTAGGCCCGTGTTCCCTGCGTCTCTAGCCCTACGGTCCTGGGAACTGCCCGGTACCACTTTGATGAAGTGAACTTCTCCTCAAAGCAATCAGAATTGGTTTCTGTCACACGCATCTGAATACCCCAGGTAACCCAGAAGTCATAGTTTCTTTTGTTTCTGCATGTATAAGAATAAGGACAATAATACCTACCTTGTGAGGTTAAGGGAGATAAAACATACCATGCTGTGGACAGATACCATGACCAAGGCAGCTCTTACAAGGACAACATTTAATTGTGGCTGGCTTACATGTTCAGAGGTTCAGTCCATTATCATCAAGGTGTGAGCATGGCAGCATCCAGGCAGGGATGGTGCAGGAAGAGCTGAGAGTTCTGCATCTTCATCTGAAGGCTGCTTGCAGAAGACTGGCTTCCAGGCAGCTAGGTCTATGGTATTAAAGCCCACATCCTGTACAGTGACACACCTACTCCAACAAGGCCACACCTCTAATAGTCACTCCCTGGGCCAAGCCTATACAAACCATCACAATATCTATGATAAGAACTCTATAAAGGGAAGGATATTAAGGTGCTTGGATCTTTACCTTCCTCCCCAGGGCTGGGGAAATGGGGTATAATGGGTTCTTGGGGTTTATAAGAGACCATGGTAGATTTCTACTCTTAACATTCATAAATAGAAAGGAAAGTGATATATAGGTTCTCAGAGCCGGGGAAAAAATACATATAAAAAGATGGCATTTGTGGATCTAAGCTTGAACAGGAAAGAGCCCCGCACACCTCCACCGGCTCACTTATTTTGCGTCTAATCTGAGGTGACCTTTTCATTGAAGGCCAATTTTCTAATACCAAATAACTTCCGACCACAGGCTGGCTGGCTGGCTTGCCGGCCTTCACAGAACTCACCCGTTCTAATATCAGTCACGGGAAACATCATTAGGATTGAAAATTCTCCGCAAAACAACTTTTAGCCCTAGAGTGAAGTCCACGGCCCGGCGGGTGACAGTAAGATTAATGACTTAGTTGAGCGCACACACCAGTGTTCCCCTATCAGCCCAGGTAATCAAGAGGCGAGGATGTGCCGGTCTGGGACGGCCTCTGGGATCTTGGCGTGCGGAGCAGCCTGTGCATGCGACTCTCTGGAGCCAGGAACTCATCTTCCCCTCTGTTAATAGGGAGTGTAGGAACCAGGTGACAGAGATGGGTTGCAGGTTCCTGTTTCCCTGCACTGAGAGCATCTTCACAATGAACCTGGGGAGCACGGAGCACGGAAACGAACTCAGCTGCAATAACTCCATCTCTCCCCATCCCTCTCTGGCCCGATCTGCAGAACAGACTTAATTCCAGGCTACGGGGGATTCTGCATCAAGCTCTTCGCCTGAGGATTTGAGGTTCCCCGGGACATTTCGACAGAGAATGAGAGACAGAGAGCACACACCCCAGACTCTAGCGGGAAGACAACGCAGAAACAAATATCAGCCTAAAACCAAGGTACTCCCGTCTCTTAAAATCTTAAAGGAATCATCTATGACGGGATGGTGAGATGGCTCAATGGGTAGAGGGACTTTCTGATGAACCTGACAACCTAAATTTGATCCTTAGAACACACATGGTGGAAGGTGGGAACCTGAGACTGTAAGTTGTCCCCTACCTCATGTGTGACATATGCATGTGCATTCATACATACATGTGAAATACAGAAACATATGCTAAAAAACAATATATATACATATATACATATATGTGTGTGTATATATACATATGCATATACATATACATATATATACATATATACGTATATATGTGTGTGCGTGTATATATGTATGTATATATATATATATATATATATATATATATATATATATTCAATCCAAAGGAATTGTATCCAGTCATAAGCTGAGACTGACCAGAGTAGCTGGCGAGGAGGGAGCCCTTTGGACATCTTCTCCTCTGTCCTCTATTCTTACTGTTCCCCTGCCCATTTCCTCGGGAAAAGTGGAATCAATAAATATCTATTATTTATATCCTTAGTAGTTTCCAGTGTGTGTCTCATGACAAAATCCTGTTCTTCCCGGTGGGAAATTGATTCCATGCAGTTTATGCGGCACTAAATTTGCTTTGCATAGATAACTCCTCCTAACACACACACACACACACACACACACACGTATGTAGACAAACATGCAAACACTCATGCATACATATGCACACAGAGCAGTGGGTGCCATTACCCACAAGTAGCACAAGTCAACCAGCTTTATCTGATCAATGAAAACCAGAAGGACTCTCAGATTAGATATCAGTCAGACGATGAAAGTTTGAGATATCCCCCACCCTACCCTTGCCATTTTCCACAGAAACGTGGCGGACGCTTTGCAGTGGAAGAGAATAATGCCATCACTCGATCGGAAAAGAAGGCAGAAAGATAAACAGAAACACGCAGACCCATGATAGAGTCCAAAAAGACACCAAAAGAATGCCGGCTGCCGATTGTGGTGGTGTATGCTTTTCATCTCAGAAGTCAGAGGGCCGAGGCAGGAAGATCCCCATGGACTTGAGGCCAGCCTGGTCCACATAGTGAGTTCCAGGCCAGCAAGGACTATACCATGAGACCTTGTTTCTAAATAAATAAATTTAATTTAGTTTAATTTAAAAGGAGTGCTGAAGAAGAAAAAACAAAACAAACCCACCCACCCCCTGTAGGATACTCGGGGTTAGAAATCAGCTATATGTTAGGGTGTGGGCCACCTTGAGACCCTAACATTTGTCTAGCACCCAGTGCGTGATCCTTCTGTGTGGCAGGATAGAGGACTTTATGCGCCTCGTACCAGTTTATCTAACCAGGAAAGTGCCTGGCTCAGACTCTGATACATATACTCAGACACAGTATGTAGCTGAGGCGTGATAAAGTCGGAAGACAGTCGGACCAGGATCTCCCTTGATCTTAACAGCAGGCTTCTGTTACCTTAGCTCACTAGCTTTATAATTCAGTATACCACAGAACTGGCCCCAATTGGCTCTGTGCCATTCAGTGAGGGCCCTGCAATCCCTTACTTCTGCAAATGGCTTCTCAGTGTCCTTCCTGGGCTGCAAGTTTCTTCCGGTTCACCTTTGTCCTTTCGTTTCAGCCCACCGTCTGGATCTGCTCGCCTGACGTGAACTCCCAGCTCGGATGCCCCGGTGGGTGGGTTCCTTCAACACGTGTGCAGCCATAGCTGACTTGCCTGATGGAACGGTCTGCTTGTCACTGACACATACTGTGTCCCAGGGGGTTCTGGCAAAGGGAATTCCCTTCCTCTCCCTTAAGCCTGACATCCTAGAGGAACCTCGCTTATAATTGTCTGGTTAGGAATTCACCTGTTGACCATAAAACATCTTGTCAGGTAGATGTCTTGCTGGGAGCCAGTGTAAAGTGCCTCCAGGCTGTTACAAGAACGCGGTAATCCAGTCATAGAAGAATTAAGAGCTGCTTTGACAGGAGCAGTTCCCCGGTAAACTCGTTCGGTCTCCTAGCGATCTGTACCTCCTTTTCCACTTCACCAGACATCTGTCTGGAAGTACAGTCTGGGATTGCACCATTCATGAATGACAGACTCTGTCTGTCTGTCTGTCTGTCTGTCTGTCTGTCTGTCTGTCTCTCTCTCTCTCTCTCTCTCTCTCTGAAAATTTTAAAACCAACCTTCTTGCGCTTTCAAAAACTTCAGAATCTATGTAGGCGGTCCCCAAACACCTCCTCTTTTCTATCCAACGAATGTTTCCAGAATGCCTTACCGTGTGGCTTGGAGTAAGGAATCTGGCACACACAGAGAGAGAAAGCAGATGGGGCCGCTAGCCTTATGGAGTTCAAATGAAGATTGCTGACAATTGTATTTCAATCAAACGACCATAACGTGGCGGAGCGGGTGCTGTGATTCTCCGGGTCTGCCTTTGGGGGAAACAGGAGAGAGCTGACCCAGTGACTTGGCTGCATCCCCCCTTCCCCCACAGCTCATTCTTACCTTCTCTGCTCCACTCACACGTGCCAAAGACTTTCTCTGTTTCCCCCTTGCAGTTCTAAGGACAATGAGACAATGAGCAGCAACTGCTGAACTGTATATTTGCCAGCACAAACCTCAGAGGAATTTCGCACTCTACTATAGAGAACCCTTTGCTCCCGTGAGCCAGAGAGACAGTATAAAGGGCATGTCCGGCGTGCATTGAGAACACACCAGAGAGCCGTCGAGGTGGCGAGGTGGCTCACGCTCTTGCCATGTAAGCATGAGGAACGTGAGGGCAAATCCCCAGCACCCGCATGAAGCCAGACAGGATAGTGTGTCTGTGATTCCAGTGATCCCACTGTGTAATGAGAGCAGAGACAAAGGAAACCCAGAAATCTCACAGGCTCGCTTTCTTGGCACATACAGCAGTGAACAAAAGAAACCCTGACTCGAACGAGGTGAAAGAAAAGGACTGTGGTGGCTGGACTAGGAATGCCCCCCGGAAGGTTCGTGAGTTTGAATGCTTGGCCGTAGTGGGTGGCACTATCAGGGTGTGTACTGTTGGAATACTTGTGACCTTGTTGGAGGAAGTGCGTCACTGTTGAGGCGGGCTTTGAGGTCTCCTATGTTCAAGCTACACCCTGTGTGATAGACGGTCTCCTTCTGCTGCCTGCAGATCAAGATGTAGAACTCTCAGCTCCTTCTCCAGCACCCTGTGTACTGCCGTGCCTGCCTCCATGATGCTAATGGACTGAACCTCTGAAACCATAACATGAGCCCCAGTTACATGTTGTCCTTTATAAGAGTGGCCATGATCCGTGGTGTCTCTTCAGAGCAATGAAACCCAAACTAAGGGAAGGACGGAAACCCAAGATTGTCTTGGGACCTCTGTATGGATGCCTTGGCGCTAGTGAAGAGACACCTGCGCCCTACATCAGAAATTCGTGCATTAACCAAAGCTTGATATTCGAGCCCAGTAGTCAATCTAGTATTGATAATGTCCTCACTGAATCAGAAAACATCCACGTATAAGGACTTTCTACACACATAATCCAAATGCCATAGCAAAGACGAGACAGAGGGGAAAGGAAGTTTCAAAACAGCCATCTCTGCGGCCTGTGGAGCCACCCTCAGCAAACAGGCACTGGTAGGAAGATCAACACCACCCTTGGCACCTTACCATGTGACTTCCCTGTTCATGCTAAAGACTCAGTTTGTGCCTCCCAGCCTCCTACCTCTGGGCTGAACTGTGACTTGCTTTGGCCGAAAGAATGTGACAGAAGTGTAGCGCGCTGGTTCCAAGCTCGGGCCCCACAGGCCTTTCGTTTCTGCTGTGATCCTGTATTTCCGCCATCACTGTTGACTGTGCCAGTGTGCTGGGATCAGATGCTAGTGGCAAGCCCTGTCCTTCCCGTGTCTCCTGATTAACCCGGACAACACTAGTCATAGATGCTCCTGTCGCCCTAGGTGTGTTAGGAAGCTTAGGCCACAATCAGCATCACTAACCCGCTTTCCCCGACATGGGAGTGGTGGGTGTTTACTTGAGCTCGCTAGACATGTCACGCCACATTTGCTGTGTGTGGTTCTTTTGGTGGTTGTCGTCAGAGGACAAAGAATTAAAAAGGGGGTAATTCAATATGAAGCTTATTAGGAAGGTGCCCACAAGCCGGGCATGGTGGAGCATGCCTGTAATCCCAGCACTTGGGAGGCAGAGGCAGGTGGATTTCTGAGTTCGAGGCCAGCCTGGCCTACAGAGTGAGTTCCAGGACAGCCAGGACTACACAGAGAAACCCTGTCTCAAAAAAAAAAATTATAGAAATTGCTGTTACATGCCTTTAATTCCACCCAGCATTCAGGAGGCAGAGGCACGAAGATCTCTATGAGTTCAAGGCCAGCCTTCTCTACATAGTGACTTGCAGGACAGCCAGGGCTATATGAAAGAAACCTTGTCTCAAAAAAAAAAAATAAATAAAATAAAATAAAAATAAATAAAAAAAGGAAGGTGCCCACATGCGCACGCGCACACACACACACACACACACACACACACATGCGTACACACATGCATGCACACACACACACATGTGCACGCACACAAGCATGCACGCACTTTATGTCCAGAATCTCCCGTCTGATGCTAAAGGCTTCTTGTTGAATGTATGACAGGGAAGCTCTGCCCCTCAGAGTAGCACAAATATCTTAAGGAGGCGCAGACAGCAGACAGAGTGGGGAGCTCCGAGGTAACACCTCCGCAGCCCACAGAGCAGCCGGCAGCAGGGATGTTATGCGTCAGAGTTCCAACAGATTCGTAAGATGAATGTCCTGCGAGTCTGGATGCCGGAGCTCGTTTCTGTGAGCTGTGCTGGTGCCTGCCGTCACACCTACCCCGGGCCTCCGCTTCTTTCCCTTATTCTACTCTCTCCCACGGCAAGATCGCTCCCCACGGCAGACACGGCAGATTTCCAACAGCCACTGAGTCAGTCATTCCGCTTCCTTCCCCTCTCATCTGGAACATCTCCTCGAGCTGTCCTTTCCGTGGATTGCCCATTCATTCCCCACCACGGAAGTGAAAAAAAAAAAAAAAAAAAGCTGTCCTTGGTATGTCTTATGAAGTGTTGGCTCTGTGGGGTTTGGGAGATGGCTGTAGGACTGAACCCTGGAGTCAGACAGTCAGTCATGGGTCTGTGTCCCAGAGACGCTACAAGAAACCATGTGACCTTAGGAAAGCCTTCTGATCACTCAGACCTTTAATCTCGCTTCTATACATGGGGAAAGTTATGGCTACTTGGGCCAGTGGGTCGATGTGAAGATCAAATACGAAACTGCAAGCAGATCACTAAGCAGCTACTGGAATGTCGCCAGTGCCCAGCAGCCAGCACGATCCTTTAGAGTTGGAGAATAAGCAGATCTGATTTTTGCCTTATTTGGTTCCAATACTTGGTTGCTTTCTTCTGCTGCTGATATGCCCTTCTTACTATCTGGGTTTGTCCACACACAAACATGAGGCCAGGTGTCAACATTCCCCCAGATAATCTGTATTAGAACCACTCTCTCTCTCCACCTCTAGAGTAAGCCATTGGTCAAGGCTGGATTCTCAGCCGGGCGGTGGTGGTGCACGCCTTTAATCCCAGCACTTGGGAGGCAGAGGCAGGCGGTTCTGAGTTCGAGGCCAGCCTGGTCTACAGAGTGAGTTCCAGGACAGCCAGGGCTACACAGAGAAACCCTGTATCAAAAAAGAAAGAAAGAAAGAAAGAAAGAAAGAAAGAAAGAAAGAAAGAAAGAAAGAGAAAGAGAGAGAGAGAAGACAAGGAAAGGAAAGAAAAGGAAAAGAAAAGAAAAGAAGTAAAGGAAAAAAAGAAAAGAAAAGAAGAAAAGGAAAAAAAGAAAAGAAAAGAAGAAAAGAAAATCAGAATGCATGCCAGGTATGGTGGTGCATGTCTTTAAAAAAAAAAAAAAGACTGGATTCTGCGTCAATGAGCAAGAAGTAATACCAACATCCCCTCAGAATCATAACAACAGTGACAGGCAGGAATCTGAGACCATTCTTGGCGATGCCTGTATGAGTCCCAGCCCTGATCTTCTTCATCCTCTAAGCCCAGGTTTCACCGAGGACACCTCCTAGGCCAGCTCCTGTCGAAATACCCCATTTTCTCTAAGCCGGCTCTCTCAGCAGCTCTAAGAGCACACTGAGAGTCCTGCCCTCTAAGCTGGATGATGAGCCTCCTACCTGGGGGCCCAACCCATTAACAGGAAGCTCTCCTTCGTCTGGCACAGCGGGGGTCCTCTCAGGCTCTGGCCCTGTTCTTCTGTTCACAGAGCTGCTCTCTCCATGGCCTGCCTTCTCTCAGAGCGTCAGCCTTACACTGTGGTATGGATCTCACTGAGCGGTCACCCCTGGTGGAGGCTGAATGTATCAGCATGGCCAGGCAGCAGGGCCCAGTCCCTCACTTAAGCAAATCTAGATGTGGCTGTGCAGGTATTTGGTAGATGCGGTTAATGACAGCCATCAGCTGACTTAAGTAAGAGAGACTATTCTTGATCATCTAAAGAGACTTTGCCCAATCATGCGATAGCCCCTTTGGGATTAATTTTTTGGAGTAAAAGGAAATCCACCTGCAGGCTCTTGCTTGAGCACACAATCTGATCGTGCAGGGGTGGGGAGTGGTGTTCAGGCTGCCCAGCTCCACACCGTGCACACCGGTATGACTCTATCTTCAACCGGTTTAATGCTAGCACCCTAGCTCACCGGTGCCTTCCTCCTGACCACCCATGCCCTCGAGGCTGACCATGCAGCCAGCGGACCAGACCCACACGTCCCCCAAATCAAATGTGACTATTCTCCAATTCACACAAAAGAGATGGCCAGACCCTAGGCATAAGGCCAGCTGACAAGACTCGCTGTCCTCTTAATACTATAAGCAAAGGTACGCACTGAGTTATGACTCAGGTTCGGTGAAACCGCCAAGTCCTCTTTAGCATTAAATCCCTTAATCCTTCTGAAATGCCATAGGATAGAGATGGTTGTCATCTCTGTTTCCAATGAAGGAATCAAGGCTGAGCATCGTGGAGCCTGTCTAGGGTGACCTGTCAATCACTTGTCTAGGGTAGCCTGTCACTCGGGAGGAAGAGATAGACTCCATGCCTACCCTAACACATCCTAACCCCAGAGTCCGCGATCTCTTGGTCAAACTGTCATTTTGCTCTTGGTACTACCCCAACTCCACTTTTCAAACAGTAGCTGCAATGCGCCAAACGATGGCCCTTAAAATGCACGACTGTCTTTCGCTTGTGAGCCTGAGTCGATTTGGGGAAAGTATCCTGTGAACGTAATTAAGGATCGTGAAATCTAGCCATGGCATAAATTCAATCACACGTGTCCTCAAAGGAAAGTGGGGACGACACAGAAAAAAACCACACAGAGAGAGGTGCCAAGACCAGAGAGGCTCCGTGACAAGCCGTGGGACACCAACGCAATCCCAGCCTCTGCCGGAAACGGGAAGGGGAACACCAGTTTTCCCCCTTGGAGCTTCTGGAAGGACCAAACCCCGCTGACACTTTAATGTGACTATCTGGCCATCAAAAAAATGAGAAAATTAAGTCCCCGAGCCAGCATGTGGGGCTCGGCTTTTTATTCCTGTAACATCGGTTGGACACCTTTCCTGTGATTTGGGCTTGGTTTTGTTTCCTTTAGGTGATAGGGTCTCACTATGTCCTCCAGACTGGCTTCAAACTCCAAACAGTCCTGCCTCCATCTCCCTGTCAGAGGTGTGTGTGGCCTCAGGTGACCCGCTAAGCACACCGCTAAGATCTCATCACCCTCCTGAGGAGAGTCTAGGACCATCATATTAACACCCCGATGCAATCCACCCTTTGCTCAGCCTCGCTGGCTTCTGCGATCTGTTCATCTTCCCATCAGGGTGGACCATTTTTTTATTTCATAGATAAAGGTATTCTGTTCAATGAATCTAACTCCGGGGACCAAAACAAGCTATCGAATCAGAAGAGAGAAAGGATTCGAGAATCTCGCCTTCACCCTAGCTCCTTGACACTGCTCATGTGGCCCCTGAGGCTAAGCCCCCAAACCTCATAGACCCTGAAACAAACTAGAGCCCCCCAACCACTTATCAGTGTCCACTCCTGCCGCAACGCTGGTCAAAAGATTAGCCGCTTCTCACAGGCACATGGGGCTATCCACAGTTGCCCTAACCCCTCTGCTGCCTGCCGAGTCCACCTCAGCCCCTCCCCTGCTGGCCCATGCCTTATCCTGACGACTGTGACTGTCGCTGAATCCAAAAGGCATTTCTGGTACCAGCAGGCATTTGCCACTCCACGTCCTGCTAGAGCCACTCAGAGGCCCTCCGCCTGCCTTATGGACAGGACCCCGGGACTGCCAACAATGCCCTCCCCAGCTTGGGGCTGCCAAGAAAGAACGGGCAGCGCTGACGACTGCGACCTCTCGGGCATCAATAGCCCTACCGGACTCCAGGCTCCCCAGCAAGGCGTGAGCCCGAGGCTGCTTGCTTGATGGGACCCATTAAATGGCCTAATCATGGGGCTGCAGGAAGCCGCTGTGAGGAGCTAAAGGCAGAGGCCTTCCCGAAACACATTGGCACCTAAGAGCGTGCTGGGGACTGGGGCCAAGCCATAGATAGCCACGGTCCTCTTTCCAAGGAACAGGGCTGCCAATGGCCCTGCAGCTGTGTGCAGGTCACAGCCGTTGGAGTGATACGCCTTCCCCAGCTTGGGGCTGCCAAGAAAGAAAGTTGCAGGGCTGACAAAACTGCAACTTCCCAGCATCAATAGCCCTACAGACTCCAGACTCCCCCAGCAAGGCCTGAGCCCAGGCCGCTTGCTTTTTTTTTTTTTTTTTTTTTTTTTTTTTAAGATTTATTTATTATATGTAAGTACACTGTAGCTGTCTTTGGGCACCCCAAAAAAGGGCATCAGATCTCATTACAGATGGTTGTGAGCCACCATGTGGTTGCTGGGATTTGAACTCAGGACTTCTGGAAGAACAGCCAGTGCTCTTAACTGCTGAGCCATCTCTCCAGCCCCCAGGCTGCTTGCTTAATGGCTGCACTACCAGTCTGGCTTTGGGCAAAGCTCTTAACTCCAGGTCCCAACTACTGAAGCTGCTTTCCTCGTCTCTGGTCCCAGAATCTTGCACCTGCCTGCTTTAAGCCTCCCATCGCAGGCATCCAAGACAACCTCCATTTCTCTGACACCACAAGCCAGCTGGACATCTGGCCTCACAGGGCCCCTACAACCTGCATAGGACCCAGGAAAGTGTCCTGAGTAATGATACAAGTTCTTCATGCATCTCCATAATGGTTCTGTGTAGGTGAGCCTAGCAGAGAGATACAATGTTAAATTCTTTTTATAAAGATTTTGTTCACAGCCAGCCTCTTAACCTTTACTCTGGGCTTCAGGTTCCAGACCCCAGCTTAGTTGGTGCCCATGGACTTCCCTGCCTCCCACACAATCACAGGGCTCCCTGTTGTCATCAAGGGTGCTGTGGCCTGAAGATGAAGCAGGCTGGTGTGTGGAAGACTGGGGGTACCATTTGGGGAAGCAATGGGGAAATGAGGGTTGCGTAGAAAAAGCAGGTTGCTACAGTGTTTCATGGTCCTGGGCCTGTTTCATGTCCCTGGCCCCTTCCTCTGATTTCCGTGGTTAACTGGAAACAATGTGGCCAGTCTCTCAACTCCCTGCATCTCTCCACAGCTGCACCTCAGGACCACAGAAATGGAGTTATGTGATCATAGCTGAAAACAGTGACCCCAGATCAGTCTCTCTCTCTCTCTCTCTCTCTCTCTCTCTCTCTCTCTCTCTCTCTCTCTCTCTCTCTCTCTCTCTCTCTCTCTCTCTCTCCTGTGGTTTCTTAAGTATTTGCCAGAGAAACAGAAAGACACACAGAAGGGGAAACTGTGAAGCTGGGGGCAAGGTCGTATGTACCACGAGACCAGGTCTGACCCAGAGAGCTCCATCAGCCCCTCTTCCTAAGAAGATGGAGTCTTCTCCCTTGTTACCAAGTAAACCTGGCTGGTCTGGTTGTGGGAAGCTCTGGAGAAGCTCACTCTCCAAGTCTTTCAAAGCCAGGATTGGAATAGTCCCATCAGTTGTCACACACATTAGCTGGCCATCCTCACAGGGCACAGCACAACCTACCTAGAGTCCAATAGGATTCTTAACCCAAAGAAACTCGGGCAAGATCCTCTGTAGAGATGATTTTCACCTGTGTGGGGTATGTATGACCTATGGAGGACCTGAGGCTGGTGCAGGGTCACAGAGACTTTTGAAGCCTCTAAACAAAGGTGCCCACCCTGCTGGATCATCAGGACCGCCCAAGGAACTGCAAAGATTACAAGTTCATCAGTAATGCAGCCATGGTGCCTAGGGGACAGTTGGGATACAGCTTCCTGATGCCCTTAGTATAGAACACCCGGCACTCCGTTTCATCTCCCGGGCTCATCTTCTCAAACTTGCTGTGTGGTGGCTAGTTCTCACTGTCAGCTTCCTTAGATTTTAAACTCAAACACGGAAACACCTCCAGGAGGGCTTTTCAACTCTAGAGGTGTTTGTATAGAGTGAAGGCCCACTCTGAGTGCGGGTGGTGCCATGGCACAGGCTCGGGTCTCAGACTAAATTTAAAAATTGGAAGCCAGCTGAGATGCAAGACTAACCTCCCTCTTCTTCCTGACTGCAGATACAATGTAACCAGTTGTCTCACGCTCCTGTCACCCCCCCCACACACACACACACAGGATGGAATGTATCTGACTGCAGATACAGTGTGACCAGCTGCCTCAGGCTCCTGTCTCCCCCAACATGATGGACTGTACCCTCAGAGAACAAGTCAGACAAACCTCTTCTTCCTTAGATTCTTTCCATCAGGAGCTCTGTCACGAGACTGATGTAATTTATTAACGCAGTCTCCATCACTTCGACCTCCCAGCATCCTCCCCTTCCTCTCTTCTCCAGAAGGCTGAGCATCTTTCCTCAGAGCCTCTCTTTGCACATTCTCTTCCCGACATGCTCTTGCTCCCGTTAATCCTACTTCTTGTGCTAGGAACTCAGCGTAACTATCACTTCCCTCGCCACACCCCCTCCCCCCACACACACAAAACTAGCTCAGGCCCCATTAGCCTCCCTCATCGGTCCCTCGGTAACATCCATCAAATGTGCAGTGAGCTCATTATCTGGATATCTGTGTACTCCTTACCTGTCTCAGCCAATAGGCCATGAACGCCACAAGGACGGTGGCTATGTCCATTTCGCACACAGCGTATTTCCCATGGAATACACTTTTGACATAAGTGTTTGGCATGTTCTAGGTGAATGAGGGAGAAAAAAAAAAGTACTGGTTGGCTAAGAAATAGAATAACACCCTACTTCCCGTGTCCCACCTTGGATACTTTCAGTTAAGTACTGAGTAGCTAAACCTCTAATGGGTTCAAGCACACTTCTTGAACGGCTTTCGAACAGTCTGCAAGTTCAAAAGGGCAACATTTGCCAAATGTATGTAATTTTTTTTCCATGACAAAGGGATTCTTCATTTAACAAAAAAAGAATCCCCTGGAAGGGTTTTTAAATAGTGCTTTCATTCCCTCTGGTGCCCATAAGCTGTATTAAGAGCTCATTAATTATCTGCCAGGGAGGCTAGAACTAAGAGGCAAGTGGCGTGCATGGTTGCCAGGGGAAGAAATGATGATAAATCAGCCCTTCAAGAGAGTGTAAATCATGGGAACCAGGACTCAACTTCTAGAAGTGCATGCACACAGTTCACCATGAACATCATCTTCACCAATGGGCGTGCCCACGTGGAAACGCCCTTGACCTGGAACCCAGCTTCCATCTCAGAAAGTTATCCCATCTCTGCCTTGGACCAAAGCACAGCTTCTAGGGGTGTCTCTAGGCTGTTGCCTTTGGGACTGGAGCATGGCTTTACCTTGTCTAATTGGTTCACTTGGTACCCCCCCCAAACTTTCCACAACACTAGGGATCCCAGACAATCTTCCCTGGTCTGGTGGTCACATATTTCAAGAGCATGCAGACCAGTTCTAACCAGGGTGCCCACTAACCTAGAATGGAGGAAGACCCCCCAAAATCATGTTGCTGGGACCACTCGGGGAACTCCATCTGGAAAGAATAATACTGGTGGAGCTGTGGGTGGGTGTCAGCACTGTCTCCAGGCTTCTGTGTGCCCTTTCTCAAAGCCCGTGGTGATACAGGAAGCACTCAGTGAGAAACAGCCATCTGAAGAGCTTGCCACAGAAAGACGGTTGGACTCAATTTCCTGTACTTGGCAGAAGAAAAAAAAAGAGCAGGCAAGAGAGAGGACAAGATTCCCCTGTGCCCAGTGGAGGCCGATGGCAGGAGGAACGGTATACGGACGAAACATCTTATGAAATTCTTTAGGTGAGCAGATTTGTACATTCTCTGATCGATCTCAAGTGGGGAAAGCTAAGAAAAATGTAGAGACTCTAGCAGTCAGTGATCAGTCCTGAGAGAATGAGGGTACTTGCCACAGTGATCGTGGTCAGGGTTCTACTTTGCATATGCTCTGGACAACCTTACTGTCTGTTTGTGCCTTCTCACTGGACTGCCTCTGTGTCTGCCTTCTGTGAGGCGGCTGCATTGGTTTCATGGGTGACAACCAGACCGGTGACCCATCATAGGAACATTCCCAGATGCCTTGAGATGTCATCTGGCTCTGCCTCTTTATCCTAACCTCTCCTCCCTCCCACAGGCTGGAGTCTAGACTCACCGGGATTATTATATATAAGCAGTAGTCTATCTCACTCTTCTGCTCTGCCCAATCCCCTTGTTTCCCTGGCTCTGGACCCTTCCTGGCTAGAGATGGTTTGGGCGCTCATGAAATATGTGACAACCAGACCAGGGAAGGTTGTCTGGGGCCCCTTAGTAGTAGCAGACAAGTTTTCAGTCTTTGGTGTGGATGTATTCATCTCTCCTCTCAATTCTGACCTCTCTGGAGTCTTGAGGACAGTCTGGTCTGTGTTACCCTTATGCCTCAGAGCCCAGCACAGTACCAGGCCTACAGAAAGTGTACGACAAATGACACACAAAGAATTGAATGACGTCATGGTCATGGCCATGAGGCTCATGGCTCAAAATGAAAGCAACAAGCTTAAGGGATTACCACGACTCCTGAGAGCTTAAGAGTCGTCTGCAGGAGCGTCCTGGCCTTTCATCAAGTTTCCACAGAGCCTGTTCCATTTTCCCTCTCCTGGTCACTTCTCTGCCTGCTTCTCATTAAGAAATACTTCTAGCCAGGCGGTAGTGGCGCACGCCTTTAATCCCAGCACTTGGGAGGCAGAGGCAGGTGGATCTCTGAGTTCAAGGAGAGCCTGGTCTACAGAGTGAGTTCCAGGACAGCCAGGGCTACACAGAGAAACCCTGTCTCGAAAAACCAAAAAACAAAAAAAGAAAAAAGAAAAAGAAAAAGAAAGAGAAAAAAGAAAAGAAAAGAAATACTTCTAGATATGACTTCTCCTCTCTTCCATGTTTACCCCTGAATTTGCAATACAGTACATACAACAAGATCTCAAAATGCATCAGTCACCTGCTCTCAGAGCAGCTGGGAGTAGACGGACGTGGTATCTTTAGGAACCAGGCCAGAGCTGACAACAGAGAAGGTCATAGGAGAGACTTCACCACAGCAAGTCCAAAGGAAATAAATGACCACTTTATACATATGCGGTGTAAGCTGACAGCTAAGGGTATCAATTCAAACAAACTCACTGGAAGACACAGGCAGTAGTGGGAAGTGGGGTATGGCTACCCCCAAGCTTTTCTTTGGGATGCTATGAGAAACCACCAAGAAAAATCTTTTTATCTATGTCACAAGTCTCCCTGTCTTTATGGCTGAGATGATCTAATTAAGTCAGGTAAGAGTCCCCATCTTGGTCTGTCTCTGCCAGATAATTAAAGGGAAATCAAAGCTTTGAGCCTGAAAAATTGTCAACACTCCAGTGTTTAGCCATTTGTAAATACAGCAACAGCCAGCACAGCTCCAGTAACGGGTGGAGAGGCAGAGCCATTTCTCCACTCCCCAAGCCCAGCCTGTTATCTGCAGTTCTGCATGTTGGCTGTGCTGCGCTAATCATGACCCTGAGGCCTTACAAGATTGGGAAAAGCCTTCCAAAGCATCAGACAGAGATTAAATTGTCCTGCCTGTAGTTGCGGCATTCATTTAAATTACAATTCTTTGGAAACCGATATTGGATTACCAGCTCTCAAAAGACATGAAATTTTATCTAAGGGTGAGTCTTTATGAACGGAATGTCTGATTGGTGTGAACTGCTTTCTTTGTGGGAATGGGGTCTTTCTAGATGTATGAGAGTCCTATAAAAAAAAACTTGATTGAATATAAAAACTACTACTTACTTTGGAACGACCAACACAGTTTATAAGAATTTCGATGCATTCATTTTCTCATCATCACCAGGAATTCCTCAGCAGGGCAGATGATGCAGAGGGGTAGAAATGTAGCTACAAATGCAGAAGGCGGCTTCCCACCCAACCCCCTTTTCCTTCTCACACCTTGATAGGTTTCCACTTCCAAAAATTGCAGTTCATCCCTCCAGCTATTAGAGGCCACATTATCCACCCAGAAATTTGCATTGTCTCAGTCTATTCCCAGATCTAAGGGTAACAGAAATGCTGGGGTGCAAAGAGCCCAGCCCTATTTTTTTTTCAGACAAGGACAAATAAGCTCGTTCTCCAGAGCTCTTGGATGGTATAGATGGGATAAAGCAAGCCTAGGCCTGTACTCATGATCAGAACCTTGCTGGGCTCTGCCTCTCCCTGCTCCTGCTTGGCCCTGGCCTCACCTCCCTAATGAACCTCTCAGACCTACAGGCCCAAACACAGACTTCCTCTGGAGGGTCCCATGTAAGATTCAAGGTGAGCCTTCATCCTTTGATATAGGTCCCCCAGCCCCAACTGGCCATTGTGGTTGTAGACAGGTTCTCTCAGGGTGCAGAGGAGCTAGGGAGCAGGTTAGCAGTAAGTACAGTAGCTATGTATGACCCAGGGGGTATGAACAGCCATTTTGGAGGATGGCTCCTTTATTGAAATAGTGGGGTAACTTATATAGCCTGAGTAAGGGGGAGAGAAGGAAAAGAGACAAAAGAGGAAATGCTTTGGCAGAAGCCTTTGAAGCTATCGGCCAGATGATCAGATTTCTCTGGTCACATGATTCTTGTGACACCAGTTCTCTGGTAGGGGAAACAGAAGTCTGACTAGCTTCATCATGATGCAGCCTTTGTTTTATGGAGTTGAGTAGGCCCAAGCCTGAGAGGTGTCTAGGGTGTGGGCAGTGTTCTGCTGTCCCTTATCTGGCTTGGGGGACTCATACTTTGATGAATGGAAGAAATAGACCCAGTGAGTGTGATTTGCCCAAGACTGCATATGCCGTATGTAGACCCCAAGGATTTCAGCTCATACAATCAGTATTTATCAGCACCCTCCACCAGGATCAGAATGGGGAACGGAAAGAGAGGTACGCATAGTTTCTAATTCCATTCAAATGCACGAGCTGCTGAGGACAAAGACCCTGGATGGTGTTAGAGCATGTGACATTTCCACGGAAAGGATCCCGGAGTAAAGGCATCTTCTCTATGGCTTTCCAGGGTGACTGTGTCTTAACTTAATCTGAAGGCAGTCAAAAGGAATGAGTGCTTTCACAAGAACCCAACTCAGCATTCCAAGTCTTCAATAGGACCATGGATAACCCTGTCCATCAGAGCCCTGCACCTAAGAAAGTTCTGGGGATAGGAATGAAGAGAAGGAGAAATTGGAAACATAAATGGGTCTACAGTGTAGAACCACAGAAGGAGGGATGGCAAGTCCTTGGAATAGCCCTTACACTAGAAGCAGCCTTTCTGCCCTTGGCCACCATAACCTCCAGTTGTCCCCCAATTCTTCAGATGTCAGCTGCCTTCCTCATGTCGCCTTCAGCAAAGCTCCACAAAAACTTGAGGACATCACCAGCACCTGAAGACTCTACAATCTGAGCTTCTGTGTTCCTGCACCTGGCTCGCTCTGGCTGAGCCTCGGAGGAATGAAGTTACCCACAAAACCCGGGAAGAAACAGAACCAGGAGCTGAACCCAGAAGCACCAGACTCTAAAACCCATTCTTGCAGAATGATGAGGAGAGGGAGGCTGGAATGGCTTTCTGCGGGACATTCGATCTCCCAGCAGAATAAATGTCATTGCTAAGTCGGGCTGAGCAGATAAGCCAATGGTAAAGGGAGTCAAAGAATCCAACTGACTCTCACATCACAAAAGAAATAGCCTGAAAGGAGAAAGATGACCTAAAATTGAGGTGGAGCATAAGCCAAGATAAATATTCTAAAATTATGCAGATATGCAGATTTCTCTGCTGGGGCAGAGAGCTAAAGAGAGTAGGTGCTGGAAGCCATTAACAGGCTCTTCCTTTTAACTTGGTGGCAATGTGAGTGGGATCTCTCTGTATCTCTCTGTGAGGAAAGAACGAGCAGCCAGCGGGTGAGTACAAAGCATGGTAAGTGGTTGATCTGCACCAGGCTCTTCTTACACACACTTTCACCAGTTGTGGTGATTTGAGTAAGGTTGACCCCCCCGTAGGTTCACATATTTGAATGCTTAGTCACCCCATGGAACTGTTTGAAAGGATTAGAAGGTGTGGCCTTATTAAAGGAAGTGTGTTACTGGGGGGGTGGGCTTTGAGGTTTCAAACGCTCAGCCCAAGTCTCCAGTCTCTCCTCTCTCCTCCCTTCTCTCTTCTCTCTCCTCTCACTTGCCTCTCTCTCTCTCTCTCTCTCTCTCTCTCTCTCTCTCTCTCTTTCTCTCTCTCTCCCTCTCCTTGAAGATCAGGATGTAGCCCTCAACTACTTTCTCAGAACAATACCTGCCTGCCACCATGCTGCTCACCATGATGATAAAGGCTAAACCTCTGAAACTACAAGCAAGTCCCAGTTCAACACTTTCTTTCATAAAAGTTGGCTTGGTCATGGTGTCATTTTACAGCAATAAGCTACCAATATACAAAGTGAGAACAAGGAAGGACATTAAAAACATGGTAACATACCCAGTTTGACCTCATGTAGCAAAGAAAACATTTGATGAGTTTAACTGGAATTCAAGCCCTTGGAGCAAACATCATAAAGATAAGCAGGCCATCCCAAACACACTTGTAAAGTATCACAGGGCAGGGAAGACTGAAGTATATGAATATTCTTCTCCATGTGAGACTAGCCTCTGAATCTAACCAATTTTGAGCACAGATGTGTCCCTTCCCTTGAGAGGCACCATGTGGGAATTGGAGACCGTTCTCTTGCTCTCCCCACTAGAAGTTACCATGGCTCAGGGTTAGCAGAGAATCTGAAATCCTTACTTGATTTCCCTCTAGGGACCCAATGGCCCATTTAAAACGCAGAGAGCCAGGGAGAGAAGTAAAGCCTCATTTACTTGAAATAGGGACACAGCAATCTTCCCGCTCACATGCTTCCTCCAATGTGACCTTTGGCCTGTTAAAAATATGATGCTAATCAAACTCTCTTTTTTAAGGGTTGTCAAGTGAGCCCCAAGAGCATACAGAAGAGCCAGGCACACAGTAGATGTTCAATGATGCTAAGTTATTTTCTACAATGGAATATGTGAGAGATGAGCTAAAGGGAGCAGGACAGACTGGGAAAGGGGTGGTCATGGCTGAAATAGAGCTACAGTGAACTGGTTGGGAAGGTTCGGTCGGGTTAGTGCCCACACAGTTGGGGGCATTTGTGACCATGGTCATTCTCACGGAACCCAGCACAGACATCTCAAGAAGAGAGAAGCATGTGTTTCTTAAGACTGTAACACATCCTGGAGTTGCCTGAGTTCCTATGAGTGAGCCCACTTATATCAGTTACTCCCAAGGAGTAAAGGATCCAGCTCAAAAAAAAAAAAGTTATAAATTGGCTATATCCGTCAAAGACCAGAGCCTGGAGAGATGCTTGAAGCATGAAAGATCAAGAACTAAAGGCCTTATATGCCTGCTACCGGTAGATATTTCCCCTCTGTTAGATCAGTAGTCTCTGCAGAGCTTATTAAATCACATGCTCATATATCTCAACCAACCCTTTCTCAGTTAGTAGGTCTAGGGAAGAGACTGGGAATCTGCTTTCCAAACAAGTTTCAGGTGGTAAAAAAAAAGTAAATGGTACAGTTTTCATGAGGTGGTTTGAATGAGAACGGCTCTCATAGATTCATAGATTTGAGTGTTTGGTCCCCAATTGGTAGAACTGTCATCCTCTTGACACTCCTGCCTTGAGTTAAGACACTATGCTGCACAAGCCTGGAGAGCCCTCCAGCTTTGCTCTTCTGTGACTCAACTCATGTCTAGTCAGAGTAGTGTACTCTATGTCTAGCTGTTTTGTGGGTATGAAAAGGAAGGGGGATTATCTGGAACACAGAAAGAACAGGGGCCACATTTTTTTCCTATTGCCCCAAATTTCTTTCTTAGTCTAAAGTTCTTTCTTGACTTCATTAAGCTAAGGTCCTATTTCCCAATTGGTTCTTGATCTGTCATTAAAAAAAAGCCATGGGCCAATTGCTAGGTGGAAGGAACAGGAGAGACTTCCAGGTCCCTGGAAGGAAAGGGAGATTCAAGGAAGGAGAGGGAGAGTTTGCCATGCTTTGGAGAGAGGAGAACTGGGAAACCATGTGAGATCTCAAAACAGAGTGGCCACACAGGCCACTCCTATGGGTAAGTGGTCAGGGAAGTTTAGCAACTGAAGTTTAGGACAGGTGGGAGACTGAGATAAGAAATTGATAAGGGCTTGCTTTTCCAAGAAGGAGACAGTAACACCCAGCAACTGTGCCAAGAAGGCAAGTTGAAATTGAACAACTGTATGTCTGTGTCTTTTATCCATGGATTCAAGGGAATCCAGGTTGGAGTTGGTAGTGTGGTCACTTCCCGGAGCAAAGAGGAGAGCTTAAAACTATATACAATAGGCACTAGGAGACTGAGCCTGCACATATCTAAAGTAAAGAATGGACTGTTTGGCCAGGTAAAATTTTCCTAAATGGCCTACCCTAGAAGGAGTCACAGCCCCTATAGCTGTGCTTCTGTGACTCAACACTGCCATCTGGTGACCACTGTGCTGACTACCATGCCCCCACACACACACTGCCCCCATTACACAAGTATATTTCTGAAGACCTTAGTGCATAATAGAGTGTCTACATTACCACAACTGAGTTCATCGATCCACCACAAAGGACCACAGCACATCCACACCACCTTGAGGAGATTATTCCTTTAGTTGGAAGTTACAAACATTATTGCTTTTGACTCTTATTTCCAGTCTGTATTCTCTGACCCATTTGAAAGGACCCAGTCCTACAGAGGCCGACAATCCCCCTAGGCAGATGCATCTCAAGTAATATTCATTTTTAGACGGGCTAGGGAAATACATCAAAGCATTTTAGGCAAGAGGGAAAAAAAAATACAGCCGAACTTTGCTTTCTATGATTTGATCTGAGCAAATAAATAAGTCATTTTCATTTCCAGTTTAACATAACAAGAATATTTTTACATGATAATTTGCTCTTAAGGATTCTAGCTGTGAAGTTTAATAACAGCACACGAAGCTGCCTGTCATCTCATATCTAGGTCCCAATCTCCGTCTTGACAGTTTCCATGGGCGCCAGACTGCTCAGCTAGAGGTATTCTGGGCCGTGTTCCTTAACAGCAGGTAGAAAACTCAGCCCCAGAGCCAGGGAAGAATGAAGGCCCTTGAATAGCTCTAATCACCTTCTATGAGGCAAACTTATAATTCAGAGAAAC
Source organism: Apodemus agrarius (assembly GCA_964023405.1). Taxonomy (NCBI): domain Eukaryota; kingdom Metazoa; phylum Chordata; class Mammalia; order Rodentia; family Muridae; genus Apodemus; species Apodemus agrarius. The sequence continues at coordinate 11,451,172 of OZ030024.1, forward strand.
GATTGACCAAGCTCCCCTTGCCAGCCTCCAATAATCAACCCACAAAATGGATGGAATCACAAATTATTATATGAAAAGCATTAACCTAGACTCAGAAAGACTCATACTACATTTTTTCTCATAGAAAGATACTAAATTTTAATTTATATATACACATATATGTCATGACAAACACACATATGTCTACATGGATGTAGTATAGGCCATGGAGCTGGCAAAGAGAATTTTTTTTAAAAAAATTATTTATTTTATGTATATGAGTACACTTAGCTGTCTTCAGACACACCAGAAGAGGGCATCAGACCCCATTACAGATGGCTGTGAGCCACCATGTGGTTGCTGGGAATTGAACTCAGGTCCTCTGGAAGAGCAGACAGTGCTCTTAACCACTGAGCCATCTCTCCAGCCCTGACAAAGAGATCTCAGAGGCACAGAAGTAAAAGAGTAACAGAATATACACAGTGAAAGTGAGATGTCACTACTTGGGAGGGGGAAGGGGACACCCCTCGTGCCCCAGGGGAAATGAAGAGGGGAGTAGGGGACAAAATCAATCAAAATCAAGTCTGTATGCAGAGTGTGAAACTCATTCCTGGGGTCAGAGCACTTGCTACACTTGCAAAGGACTTGGGTTTGGTTCCCAGCTTCCAGTGGCAGCTCCTAACTGTCTATAACTCCAGTTACAGGGAATCTGGCGCCCTCTTCTGGCCCTCGCTGGCTCAAACACATGAAAAATAAAAATAGATACATCTTTAAAAACAAACAAACAAACAAACAAACAAACATGGTGTGTGCTAATTTAAAACAACAGTAGCAAAAGATACAGCAGAAGGAGGGTTTTCAAACCAGCAAGACGAAAGTCACGAAAGGGCCCTTGCACACAAGAATTTGCTGATAACGCCAATGTCTGGTTCTCCCTGAAGGCTGACTCTGCTCGGGGCACTGACATAGGACACCACGTGCCCACTTTTGGCAATCCCAGTCTCCAGAGGACACAGAGTCGGCCAAGCTGTTATCCCAATATGCAGATGAGCAAACTGAGGTCTGCCTGGGGAATCCTCTCCTCCAAGTCTCCTCGCTAGCCCATCCCAGGCATCTGATACCAGATTATCATGTGTCCTGGCTGTGATAAGTCAGGATGAGAGTGCACTGTTACCACCCAGGCAAACCCTCCAACGTTCTCTCACCTGAACTGTTCTTCCTATTACTGCTGTCTGCCAGCACAGACCTGTCCTGCCTGTCCCCAGACAGCAGAGCCTCTCCTCCATGACATATCGCCACAGAGGCAATGCTCCCCTGCAGGCTCCTCTTGCTTTGAGAGGTTGACTGAGCACAACCAGGCAGGACCGGACTGGGATCAAATCGGCACCGACTGAATCCCAAACTGGCACAGGGCATTCTAAGCAGGCGGAGGGCGGGATGCGTCTGCAGAGTGAAGAGGAGACTAAACAGTTATTGGCAGTTGCATCTTCACGTTGAAAGGGATCCTGGGGACAAAGAGGGAGCTATGGCCATGTTGGTGAGAAGGGACTGTGAGGTTGGAATTACCCAGGGGAAAAGTTGCCAGAGGAATAAAAAGGACATTGGGAAACACACGTGGCCCTGAAGTGGGCTTCGGCCCCAGGGTTGTCACTTAGAGACTGAGGTTAGGGCCCTTGTCTCTTCTGTCTGCCCTGGACATACTCTGAGGGAGCAGCACAGAGGGGAAGGGCACTAACGACTTCTGTAGCTTTAGGTCTTGCTATTGAGAAAAGGAGAAAAGTGTCCCTGAAAGGAAGAGGACCTTTGCCGAGAGTTGGCCTTTACTGCCTAAGCTCTCAAGCAACTACATTGCTTCTCTAGGAGGTGCTGAGCCTTCTACTGAAGGGAGAACCAACTGACCTTCCTGCTGACTGAAGAGGAGACAGTCCCCGGTACAGCGTAGCTCACTCTTTGTGAGCAGTTCAACTGTCTCTTCACGGAGCTGAGACCGACATGTTCTTTTCTTGTGATCAGGTCGGCTTAATGGAAGAGCCTCCAGTAGGACGGGGACCTGGCTCCACCCCCTCGCCACACCTCGGATCCGGCAGGGAGCTTTCCTGCTCTGTTCCAACTCCGGACTTCACAAACCCTTCAACTCTCTGTCCCGCGTGTTACTGAAGTGAATGAAATATTTTTTTAATGTTAAAAAATAAATAAATAAACCTCAGCTCATCTCAAAAAAAAAAAAAAATGGAGTACTGAAACAGACCGTCTCAAGCCAGAGTAAGATACTTTAGCAGGAAATATAGAAACTCGCTGTAGTGCACGCGCGCGCGCGCGCGCGCGCACACACACACACACACACACACACACACACACACCCTTTCCGCTCCCATGGTAAGGTCTTCTGTCACAGGATGGCCCCTTGACATTGCCTGTATGCTGCTCTGGGCAAGATCGTCACGTCTCTGAAGGCATGGGCTCTCTGTTTAAGTCTGCTAAAGCCCAGCCGCCCTGGACACCAGCAGAGCTAGTTAGCTACAGGCCAAGGCCAAGGGGGATGCAGATGCTCGCATCGGTGACAGTGCCAAAGGCAGACTTCCCAAGTCTTCCACTGGGAGGGTGAGATGCGTGTTTTCATATTCTCTTTAGACGTGTTTTCGTGTTTTTCTGGATGCTAATTGCTGACAACGTGATTCGGCGGCTCTACAAATCAGAACTGACACCATCAACCTGCTCAATCCAGTGAGCATCCTTCATCATCAACGCAAGGGACTCTGTCAACGGAGCAGGGCCGGCTTCCCCGGCGAGGCCAGCGTCTCGTTTCCTATTAGCGATGAGCATTACAAGTAAATAGATGGGCTTAGCATGTTAAATTGCATCCAACAGCCCAGCAAAAATCTCCAACTAGTGGAGGACAGTGAAAAATCTGTGAAGGAGAGGGCAGAGTCGAGTCAATGCACATTCACCGAGCGCGGATTTTGCTAGACAGTTTTCTCTACCGCTGAGCTTTTTGCCGCAACCCCACCTTCCAGAGGAAGCAGAGTGATCTCTCTAAAATGCTAATTGGCTCCTGTCACACACACACACACACACACACACACACACACACACACACACACACACGGAAGACTGTAACCACTGCTGGCCGGGCCGGCACACATGCTGACCTCTTTTTTTTTTTTGGAACAATTTTCTCGGTCCCTTCCTCCACCTGATTCATTCACGCCCTGCTAGGACCATCTTACTTCCTCCTAGGAAGTTTCCTTAATGCGGGAGGTTCATTGGTAGCCACCCTCCCCACTCCCACCCCCCAAAGCAATAGCCACACTCTAGCCCCATAGACCTCATAAATGTGGACTGTATTTCAGACAAGGATCCTTTACATGTAACTGAGTTAGAAACCCAAGATGAAATCATCCCTGATTATGGGAAGGGGAGCTGGATCCAAAGGCCTTGAGATTGTTGAGACGCAGAAGCCGTGGGCCCATAAATGCTGGGGGCTGTCACAAACTGGGAAAGGAAAGGGATGACTCAGCTTAGGCCCCGTGGAAGAGGAACAGCCCTGCTGGTCCCTTGATGCCACTCTGAGCACGAGAGCCATGGGAAGAGAGTCACTATGATTGTGCCAGCCTGGTACAGCAGTCCTGGGACAGCCCACCCACGCCACCCTCCTTCAGGAGCCTTGCTCTGGGCTGCCCCCAACGCTCTCACACTCCACCCCTGTCTTTCTTTATCTGGCTCTAGGAGCGCTGTTGGTGTTGCTATCTTCCCAACCAAACCCTAGCGAGCTCTCAGCGAGTCCAAGTAAAACCTGAAAGAGTTGAGGCTGGGGAAGTGAATCAGTGGAGAAAACGCTCGCCATGCCAGTGTGTGTGTGTGGGGGGGGGGGGGGAACAGAGCTCAGATCCCTGGCACAACCCTAAAGGCCAAGGTGGGCTTGGCAACCCGCCAGTAAGCCAAGCATCCGAAATGGGGGGATTCCGGGGAGTAGCTCGCTAGCTTAACTAGCCACATGGATGGGCCCCAGGTTCAACAAGAGACCCTTCAGGGGAAAATCGTAGTGTAACTAAAATCGATATGTGATGTCAACTTCTGCCTCCCCCCCCCACAAATGTACGTACACCTACACACAGGCATATGTTCACTCACATATATGACACATATAGACCTATTCAAATACATTCATACATAGTGTCTTAGTTAGGGTTTCCATGCTGTGAAGAGGCTCCATGACCACAACACAACAACTCTTTTTCTTTTTTTTTTTTTTTTTTTTTTTTTTTGGTTTTTCGAGACAGGATTTCTCTATGTAGCTCTGGCTGTCCTGGAACTCACTCTGTAGACCAGGCTGGCCTCAAACTCAGAAATCCGCCTGCCTCTGCCTCCCAAGTGCTGGGATTAAAGGCGTGCGCCACCACCACCCGGCGACCACGACAACTCTTATAAAGGAAAACATCTAACTGGGTCTGGCTTACAGTGTCAGGACTTCAGTCCATCATCGTCATAGTGGGAAGCCTGGTGACGTGCAGGCAGACACGGTGCTGGAGAAGGAGCTCAGAGTTCTACATCTTTATCCACAGGCAGCAGAAGGAGATTGTGTGCCACACTGGGGCGAAGCTTGAGCACAGGAGACATCAAAGCCCACCCCCACAATGACAGACTTCCTTCAGCAAGGCCACACCTACTCCAACAAGACCACACCTCCTAATAGTGCTACTCCATATGGGCCAAGCATTCAAATACATGAGTCTACAGGGCTTTTCCTATTCAAATTACCACATACATAAATACATATATGCATGCATATGTGAAAGAGTCCACTTTGCCCTTTAATCTCCACAGTTCTCCCACAAATGTCTTCTGAGAACAAGAATCTTAGTTCCTCTCCCACCCCAGACTCACTTCTGTTGCTGTGGCTCCACCCACTCAGCTGACCATCTGAGGCACGCGTCTCTCGCCTTTGTCAAAGGGCGACAAACCCTTAAAATTATTCAGAAATAATAATTTCCACGGGTTCAAGCCTGAACACAATGCTTCGGGCTTGGGCACATGTCGCTTGTCCATGGAGCCTTCTTCAGTGAATTAGAGAGCAGGGCCGTGGTGGCGTTTCATGCATTTCCAATTTTTGTAACTGCATAGCACGCTGTGCGCATGCGCCATCCTGACCTTCCCTGAAGTAGTAAGTGACCAGAGGGGAAACCGATAGATGAACATTTATTCGAGGACCCATGCTGAATGCTAGGAAGACGCTCTTGACCTGATCTCCTAGATGGAGAAGGTGTGCAGTCTGCATGGACTAATTATTGTAATAATTAGCCAGTGTCTGCTGCCTCCTCACCAAATCCTTTCCAAGTTTGCTGCCTCAGTTCCACCCCTTTGTCATGGCGGTGGGTTTTGTTTTATTTTGTTTTGTTTTGTTTTGTTTTGTTTTGTTTTGTTTTGGACAAAAGTCACACGTAGCCCAGGCTAGCTTCAAACTCACTAGTAGTGCAGGATGTACTTAAACTTCTACTTTAGCCTCCCAATGGCAGAGATTACAGGTATTGAACACTCATGTCCACTGGTATTTTTTCTGATAAATGACAATTATCTCACGATATGTACCTACCTAACTGTACAGAGGCAATTTCCAAAGGTCTCACTTTCCTTTTAGTTTTACACACACACACACACACACACGCACAGTCATAAGGCCTGTTTACCTAATTGTATGGAAACTGGCGGATGGACGTCATGAAAAATGAAAGAAAGCGCAGGGTGTTGCTGGGGGGAATGCAACACAGTGCAGACGCTGAGGAAAGCAGGCTGCGGTCCCTCTCCGTGTCAACACTGGCCTACCATATGACCCAGTAATTCTGCTCCTAGGTATCCAACCAAAGGGATTCAAAACAGGTGTTCAAGTACTCGCGCATGAATATTCATAGCAGCCCAGTGCACAGCAGCCAAGGGTCGTCAACTGATGAACAGATAAACAAAGCGGGATCTAGGCATGCAACAGAATGGTTCTGGACCACAGCTAAGAGTGAACCACCAATGCATGAAGAAGCATGTATGACGTGAAACATGGCATCCCATGAAAGAAACCAGACACCATGCCCACGGACTGCACGATTTTAATTATGTGAAATGTCTGGAGCAGGGGAATTCCTTTATCAGACTATCCACTGGTGGGTATGGTGGGTGTCTTAGTCAGGGTTTCTATTCCTGCACCAAACATCATGACCAAGAAGCAAGTTGGGGAGGAAAGGGTTTATTCAGCTTGCACTTCCACATTGCTGTTCATCACCAAAGGAAGTCAGGACTGGAACCCAAGCAGATCAGGAAGCAGGAGCTGATGCAGAGGCCATGGGAGGATGTTCCCTACTGGCTTGCTTCCCCTGCCTTGCTCAGCTTGCTTTCTTATAGAAGACTACCAGCCCAGGGATGGCACCACCCACAATGGGCCCTCCTACCCTTGATCACTAATTGAGAAAAAGCCTTACAGCTGAATCTCATGGAGGCATTTCCTCCTTTCTCTGTGATAACTCCAGCCTGTGTCAAGTTGACACACAAAACCAGCCAGGACAGTGGGCACACCTATTATCTCTGCACTTGGGAGGCTGAGGCAATTCAGAGTCATCCTCTACTACACTGAGTTCAAGGCCTAGGTTACACGAGATCCTGTCTCAAAAATAAGAGGGAGGTACACATGGGTGGTTTACAAGGAGCAATATGGCTTCTATATTGCTATACAAAAACAACATAGCCTGAGTGATAGGAATAAGAAAGACTTAGACCTCAGAGTGCAGGATGCTGGTGGCAAATGATATCAAGGTGCTAGGACTCCTGGGACTTAGGTGGGGGCCCTTATCTTAGAGTCCCACATGACCTTCCTGAATATATGCATGCAAAAGAAAGCAAGTGTTAGATTCATTCTTCTTAGGAGGTTGTTAATCCCAACACTGGGGGGAGGTGTGTGCTTTCAAAACCTCTCCAAAGCCTAATTACACCTTGGAGGCCCTATTTCCTAATGCTATTCCATGGGAGACAGAGTACCGGCATACGAACTTAAGGTGATATGATGTGTACATTCTCATGCACGGAGTGATCTCACTGCTGATGGGCACAGGGCTTGGTCTTTGAGTGATAAAGATGCTATGAACTTGATTCTAGTGATGGGTATGTACCCTGTGACTATACCAAAAAGGCCACCGGATTATATGCATCGGTCAGGTGGATGCGTCCTATGTTAGATATGTCAATAAATACGGTCCCAAAAAAGGGGGGGAAGGAAGAGGAAGGGAAGGGGGAGGGAGAAAGGTAGGAGGGAGAGAGTGACTGAAGCAATGGAAGAAGGGACAAAGCTTCGGGAAGATCAGGAATTAATCAGAGCAGAACGCTGTCCTATGAGTTGTGTGAGTGTTAACTTCTATCTACAACACAATGAAGTTCTGGGGAGAAACTATCAAACCCAAGACAATGATCTAAGTACCATCTTTTCTTGAATATACACTGTCTGCTTACTAAGCTGTGGTAGAACACTGGGACACTTAAAATGGTATAATCTTTAGGTCACTTAAGCCTCAATGGGTCCTATGTAGTAGGTACCGTGAGATTCTTTTCTACAAAGGAGAGAAGTAAGGCTTACCTAGATCTACAATCACTGCCTCCTCAAAGGTCAAAGGGGAACCTAACACAAAAGGTCAATGCTCAGTTGAGCTGATGTGGTGGTTTGAATAAGTTTGGCCCCCATCGATTCATTCATGCGTTTGAATGCTTGCCCATAGGAAATGGCACCATTAGGAGGTGTGGCCTCATTGAGGGAGGTGTAGCCTTGTTGAAGGAGGTGTGTCACTGTGTAGGCAGACTCTAAGGTCTCCTATGCTCTCAGGCTTTGCCCACTGTGGAAGTGGGTCTCTTCCTGGCTGCTTGTGGGATACAGTCCCCTTCTGCTGCCTGAAGATCAAGATAAAGATCTCTTGGCTCCTCCAGCACCACATCTACCTGCACGCTACCATGCTTCCCACCATGATGATAATGGACTAAACCTCTGAACTATAAGCCAGCCCCAATTAAATGTTTTCCATTAAAAAGAGTTGCCTTGGTAATGTTGTCCCTTTGCAGCAATGAAATTCTAAGACAGTTGATGAGACACACCCAATAGAAAGATGTGAGTCCATGCAGAGAACCAAGAAATGCCTAGGACAGCCTAGAGGAAAAGCTTTTCTGCAGAGAAGACCCTTCTCCCGACTGTGACAAAGCACTCAATAGAAGTAATTGTGGGAGGAAGGACTTGTTTTAAAACCCAGCTTAGGGGATGCCGTCTGTCACTGTAGGAAAATCATGGTTGCTTGAATGGTAGTTTATCTACATTCCAGTGACTAACCACAAAGCAAAGAGGGAGCTCAGGCAGGAAGCTGGGCTGGGCTCCAACCTCAGGACCAGCCACTAGAGATCTACTGTCTTCAGCTAGGTCTCTGGAAGGTCCCATAGCTTGCTAAAACCAGATAAACCAAATAAACCAGCTAAAGACTGGAGCCTGCAATTCCCTTCCCACAGTATCCTGCAAGACTGTATAGTTTGAATATAAAATGATCTCTTCTGTCTCAGGTGCTGGACAAATAGCAGCAGAGAGGTAACATCTACCCGGACCATGAGTAGGCTCAAGGAAGGGGCTCAAGTAGAGAAACCAAGGGCTTTTCTGGATGTACAGTTTGATGGATCTAGCTCCAGATATGCCAAGAAATGTTTGCTAGGAAGATCACGTCTATATCGAGGCCCAGAACGAATCTGATTGAACGGAGAGATCTAGCTCAGATCTCTGTACTGGACACACTGAAATGTCCTGGTATAATTTTTCAATGCACAGTCCCTAGTTCTGCCTGATGCTAAGAGGAGCCCGAGGGGAGCGAGGAAGTGTGCCGTTCAGTTTTGCTAGAACTTAATGAAAGAAGGTGGTGATGCCTTGACTGAGATTTCTCAGCACCTTGGCTAACAGGCACCAAGAATCTTCAAGGGACTGCCATAGATTGAAACATTAGCCAAATTTGGAGGACCAGGAACCAGTCTCACAGTGTGCACCATGGCCTTCCTATACTTGTCTGTTTTCCAGGCACCTCCCTCCACCCAGATGATGCCTGTGTCTTTCCCCAGACATCCTTCTGGGGCTGCGAAGACCTGCGAAGTCTCTTGTTTACATTCTCCCTGAACACTTCCTGTTCCATTTTCCCAGTAGCACCCCAAATGCCTTATTATTGCTTTCCTGCAGCTTTGGCCTTTGCTGCTAACCTGCAACCTTGGTCACAAAGGAATCATATCTGTGTCACTTAGCATGGTGACCAAGAGGTCTACAGTTCAACCTCACTCAGAGTGGCTGCTCAACCAGTTGCTGGTTAAGTTCACCAATGAGCCACAGTCTACTTTCAATGTCTCTTGCCTGCTGGAGACCCACCAGATCTCTGTGACTACCGTCGATGTTGATCATTGCTTGCCCCACCCACACACTCTTTCTCAAGAGTTCTGTTCACCCCCTTGCCATGCTATCTATAGTGCCATGGTTATATAGCAGAAACTATCCCTAGCCATTGATGGCCTAGAGAAAATGAGCCAGTAATAGTCGGTGACAAACTCAGACGCTATACTAGATAAGCTGGACCAATGAGTATCTCTCCTTCTGTCCCAGGAATTAGAAATAAGCTGCATAGGAAGAAGTCATCAACTGGTGGATGGATAGTACGCAAAGAACATTTGCTAAAATTATTCCCTGGAATCACCTGTGTTGTTCCAAAGAGCAACCATTGGCTACTTAAATGGAAATCATCTAAATTCAGGAGTTTCAAGTCACCCTAATCATGCTCCCCAGTCATGTGCTGCTGATACCCTCCAGACCAGAGGATGCTGGTGAGAACAGTCCCATCACTACGGAGAGTTCTGCCACGCAACACTATGCTGGGACCTTACAGCAAAGCCCACTTACCTTGACCAAAGAAAATGCACACCGTCAGGGGCTGCTCCTTGGTAACTAAGAGTTCCTTCTAGAACATGGGTATGTGTGCCAGCCTTCACTCAGCGTCACATCTGTGCCGTGCGGAATGCCTTGCAGTATGGTTTTCAATGGCAGGAAGAACAAAACTCACTGATCAAGGAGGCCTTGACTGAGCCATGAGTAGTTCACAGTGACAGACTTACACGTTGTCCCTGTTGGTCAAACCCTGGTGACTTTGCATCTTGCTGCTACGGCTTTCAAGTCCTTTGAGGCCATTGTCCCCATTACTGCTTTGCCTCTGCTTCTGCTGCTGCTGCTGCTGCTTCTGTGCTGGCCTGGATGGCACTTGGCTCTTTCCCACCTCTAGCTCTCATGTCTCCAGTTCTCCGAGCTTCTGGCACAGATATTCCTCCAGCCTCTGTCACCTAAACAGTGGCTCACCCCTCCTTGTGCCCTCTGGTCAGGGATTCCCTCCATCACTGCCTTCGGACTTTCCATGGCGAGCTGTTTCTCTGGCTTCCTCTCCCATCCCCAGAGCACAGTCCTTTATGGTTTTAAGTAAGAGGCAAGTTGAAGCGGTCGTCAACCATAATTTACAGAGGAATCAATAAAAACATTATGCCTTGTGTGAGTGTTCCATTTCTTCCAGTTGTCATAGCCGTCCCATAAGGACATCCCGTGTTCCAGAAGAGGAGAAGCATGTAGGGATCAAACAGCTGCTCCAGAGAGCAGGGTATAGAGGAAGCTGAGGAAGGATTCAAGTCAAGATATTTTACTCCAAAGCCAAAGTTCTGATGAGCCTCAACTCCGATTCTATCTTGGGATTTCTGCACAATAGAGCTCCAGAATACTCAGGAAATCCCCACACATAAGACTTCATCACCCTACTCATGTATACATGATTGACTGATTGATTGATTGATTGACTGACTGATTGATTGATTGATTGACTGATTGATTGATTCACTCATTGATTCATTCATTGATTTATTGATGGTACTCACTTTGTAGCCCAGACTTGTTTCAAGCACATAATCCCCCTGCCTCTACCTCCAGAATATCTAAATCTCAGGCTTGAGGCACCATACCCAGTCTTACCTCTGCTTTCTATCAGAGCACACAGTTACATAGTTCTTTCTTTTACGAGCATATTTCAACGTCAGACAACAGCTTAATGGCGTCTGATTCCCCTTGGAACAATTAGTATTACCATGTAAGCCAGAGCTATGGGTAACTAAACTGTGGTTTGGTGGTTAAATCTGGCCTGCCACCTGTTCTCGTATGACCCACAAGCTAAGAATGTGCTTTACATTTTTTAATGGTTGGAGAAAAAAATTCAAAGGGAGAATAATATTTTATGATGTGTGAAAATTATATGAAATTCAAATTTCAACGTCCATAAATAAGGTTTCCATGGAAAACAGCCATGCTCATTCATTTCTGTGTCTACAGCTGCTTCTGTGCAACCAGGCAGAGTGGGAGAATTGCAAGAGAGCTTGCACGGCCCGCGATGCTGAAAATATTTACTATCTGGACCTTAATAGAAAATGTTTGCAGGTTCTGCATTAAGCTAAAGGTGTTGTGTTCTGATAGTAACATCCCAGTCACTCATTGTGATGGGAGTAGAAGAGAAAAAAAGTGAACTTGGAGTCGGCATCCGTGGGGGGTATGGTTGTCTAGTGCTGGGGTTGTGTGCATGAGGGGACAAGGACCCAAAGACGATGTCTAGTAAAACAGATGGGTGGAGGTACTGAGGATCGTCTGAGAGCCTCATCCACACAAACTGCTTCATCTGATCTCCCTGGAAACATCTTCCAACCTAAGCACTAGGTTGTGTGGGATGCATACTGGAAGCAGGGATGCCTGGGGTACGTGTTGCCATGAGGGACCCGGGTAACTAGCCAACACACGTGCATTAGCCGGGGTCTTCTCTCAGGCACACATCGGTTTGTCACCCTTCCTACCTGGGTGGTATCGCTGGTGTTCTAGTGGCATAACCACTGCCAGGGGACAGTTACACTTGCTTTTGTTCTGCATCTCGGCTACTTTCTAACAGGCAGAAAGCATCCCTCTGCAGGCCCCTTTCCTCCTGCTCTTTCTCCATTTCCATCAGCCAACACTGAGGGGCATGATCGCATCCTCACTCTGACTCATTACTGACACATGAAGGGGCTGTCCAGTTCCTTTTGTCCCCAAGGTAGACAGAAAGAGGTGACAGAGACACTTCTTTGTCTCCCTTTGGCTTGGTGATAAATTCGGTGCTTCGGTACTACAAGTATCTTTGGCCTAGAATTTGGAGATTACACTTGCCTCCGGAACACTATTTCAATAGTCACTGTCATGCATCTTAAATGATGTTTGGAAGAAAGAATACAATAAGTAGTAAAAATGTTACATATGTATTTATACGACATAAGCATGCAGTATGTAATTGTATATTGTTGTAGATGGCTCTGGTGCTGTTCTTGTGAACCAATCCCCTAAAGAACAAAGGAGCCAATTACTGCGTGAGTGGGCGGGACTTCTGGGTTGGACAGAGGAAAAGAGGAAGCAGAAGACAGAGGGGCCTTTTTGGAACGGGGACAGCATATGGGTAAGATGTAGCTGCTAGAGTTTCCCCATATCATGGCGGATCTGCAAGGAGAAATCAGATTTTAATAAGGCTTACAAGATTTGGTTTTAGTTGTTGCGCCTAGAGATCGAGTTGCCATTGCTTCTGAACTAAGTTTGTGTTGCGTTTCCCTTCATGTGGAGGCTCATCTGAGTTCAAGAGAGAAGAGTATGGTGGCAAGCATGGGTTTGCCTGAGGTGCTCCACAAAGACCGTGGGGGATTTGAAGCATGGATTGGCGTGGTAGTGACCTGCCAGTGGGAACCTAGCAAGCTGGGCAGAGAGATTATCCAGTTCTGAGTTAGAATCTCCAGGAGATAAAAACAGGTTGGCCATTGCCCACCAGTTCATGGCTGGCCAGGCTGTCAGGGTAGAGGCACAAGTGCAGGAACATGCCAGTTTCTTTTTTAATATTTCCCGCAACATATAATAAAAATACTAGGTTTAACCAAAATAATAATAATAATAATAATAATAATAATAATAATAGCAACAACAACCACTGACCATTGGCCACTCACTTGAGCCGGGCCTGAGGTGCTTCACATCCACCATATCAATCAGCTTTCAATCCTCTTCCTCGATGTCAGGATCTTGCTTCACTCGAAAGCCTAATCGCACATCTGAATCAGAATTTCCAAGATCACGTCAGGACTCTGGAAGTCAGTTGCACATTCAGCCAGACACACCAAGTCCAACAGGGCCTGTCAACTTGCCAGATGCATAGAAGGGACACAGATCTCAGAGAACGGTGACGGCAGCCAGGTAGCAAGTTAGAGGTACCATGTGGCTGAGACACATAAACGAGGGGAAAAAAAATCACCCAAGGGCTTGGCAAGTGGTTACTGAATGCTCCTCAACTCAAGGACTCAGGGTCATGTAGAGAAGAGCATGGCGCGCTGCCTCGTGCTGCAGAATGGAGTGCTGGTGCAGAACGCTGCCATGGAAAGTCGAGGTCTCTGGAGCTTTGGTGGGGAATCAGAGTTTGGATACTTGGTTGTAGGGGAGTGGCACTACTTAAGAGGGATTAGGAATGCAGCCTTGTTGGTGTAGGTGTGGCCTTAGTGACCGAAGCGTGTCACTGGGGGTGGGCCTTGAGCTTTCAAAAGCCCGATCCAGGCCCAGGGGCTTCCTCTGTTCCTGCTGCCTGCAGATCCAGATGTAGAACTCTAAACTGCTTCTCAGGCATCACGTCTGATTGCATCCCTCCAGAGTCCCCATCATAATGACGGGGAACTAAACCTCCGAAACTGTAAGCAAGCTCCAGTTATAAGTGCTTTCTTATGTAAGAGTTGCCATGGTCACGGTATCTCTTCACAGCAAAAGAGTACTGGCTAAGACAGTACCCCAAAACCCCTAGGAGCCATACAACTTCGTTGCCTGTAGTAGCTCTATAGTTTATGTGTAATCTACTAGAGAATTTATTGGGAGTAAGATGTCTCAAGCTGAGCCTCGCTAAAGATATGCCAAGTGAAGAGAACACCACTGCAGATATTAGGAAGCAGTCATATCTAGGTTATCTTACATACTCTCATCACCTGAGGATTATGAGTATTGGACCAACTCTACCTCTGTGGCTTTGTGCCAGCGCTCTAAGATTGACAGCTTCAGGCCACTCCCAACAAGGTACCAAAACACATCATCTCATCTTACAGAACTATGAACCAGATACAAGCAGGTAGAACCCCGCTCCCCCTACTCAATCACGACTCATGGAACGGTCCCATTGGTTACCTATGTAATTAGCATTTAATTTCAAGGTTTTAAGGCCTGTGAGCCTGAGTTCTCCTAAAATCAGAGATTGAGCCAAGGACTAGTGATTTATTTGTAAGTGAGGAGTCAGGAAATGTAAGGTAGGAAGCAGGGAAAGCCCAAACCAGGGTACATGACTAACCTTGGTAAAAAGGATACACTCCCTCCTGGGAGCCTTAGAGACAAGTGTGAATGACTCCCCAACTGTCCATCTGGAGGAAAGGGGCATCAAGTGAGGAGAAAAGACTTGTGCATTCTCCCACAGGCACCCAACCTCTGACGGATCTCAGGGGTTCTTTGACACCTCCTGAGGTAGCATCCTCTTTTGTGCTAAATGGGGTGCTTACCCCTGACATTTCAAAGACGCTGCCAGCTCAGAAAGGTCCTAAGGGTAGAAAGCAGAAAAACAGCTCACTTCTTTGCTTCAAGTAGGGTACCACAAATGTATCTGAGTTTCCACATAACTGTCCCCTGCTCTGAGGCTCAACTCAGAAGAGGACATGAGATATAGGACATCAAAAATCTCTGGTGTTCTAGAGTGATGAAAGGGAAACAGGGCTAGGTCTAATTTATGGTGACTTATGATTCCCACTTAATTTAAGCAACAGAGCCAAAGAAGGGATGGACTCTCTGATGAGCATTTAAGACTCCAAAAACGTGTATTATCAAGATCCTAAGAAACTTATCCCATGAGGACAGGATTATAGAATTGTCCCCAGGTCTTAGCCATGGCCACCACTCCCAACAAAGTGATACGATCACTTGTATAGTAGAACAAAGTCATTAACAGGATTGTCACAAGGGCAGAGCCAGTCAGGGCAGAGGGTGGTCTTCGGAATTCTCATCTCAGAGCCCCGTCAGAGCAGGACCATGGCTGATCAAGGCCCAGGTCACCCACGGTGTGCCAAAATCCACAGACTCATCTACGCTGAGCCAACCGCCTTGGGCTCCCCGTTGATGAGTGGTACAGTAGAAGTTCTAGGGTGAGCCTCTCGCTAAAGCACACAGACTCCTCTGACATCTGTCTTTGGCTCATAACTCCCTGCAGCCTTATGGAACCTCCTACAGAGACTGAGCTGTCCTTAGATGTCACATGGCCTCCTTCCTCCTCGCTTTCCCTTCAAGTGACACTTGTAGGCCAATCCAGATCTCTCCCCACCTTGCCCAATTTCCAGTTTCTCTCATGGGCCTTTCCCTCATAAAACCCTTGTATTTCTCACAGGTACTTGTCAAAAGACCTGAACAAACATGGTTACTGCCAAATCCCCATCCACGTCCTCGTATGAAATCTACTACTTACTCTTCCCATCAACACCAAGAACTTAAGTTTTTCTCATTTTCATACATGACCTCAGACTCTAAATGAGTATCAACTTTTATATAACTTCTATAAATGATAGAAAATGGGGGGAGGGGCTGGAGGTGAGACAGAGTCTTGCCCTACAGTCCAGGCTGGCCTCGAACTCACCATGATCCTTCTGCATCAGCCTCTTGAATGACTGGGATTACAAACATAAGCCACCATACCCATCTTAGAGGAAGTTGCATTTTTTTCAAATATCTCACAATAGAGAAAAAACAAGCCACTTCTAGAAAGTACAGTAATGGTGTGTATCTTAGGGTTATATATCACTGTGAAGAGACGCCATGACCACGGAAACTCTTACAAAGGAAGACATTTCACTGAGGCTGGTTTACAGTTTCAGAGGTTCGGCCCATTATCACGTGGTGGGAAGCGTGGCAGAATATAGCCAGACACGAGGCTTTAAAAGGAACTGAGAGTTCTACATCTTGATCTGCAGGCAGCAGAAGGAGACTGTGTGTCACACTGGGCATAGCCTGAGCATAGGACAGACACCTTAATGCTTACCCTCACACCTTGTAATGGAACCACTCCCTCTGGGCCAAGCATTCAAACACGTGAGTCTATGGGGGTGGGCATACCTATTCAAAACCACCACAATATGATAGGTAAGAAAACACTGGTAGAAAAAGTTTACAATCCTTGAATAATTATGCCTTTAGATTTACAATTCTTTGGGAGGAACCCAAAATAGCATGCAAGTTCTGACTATAATTGTATTTTTAGGAACAAACAAGAAGGGCTGGAGAGGTGGCTCATTGGTTAAGAGCACTGACTGTTCTTTCCAAGGTCCTGAGTTCAAATCCCAGCAACCATATGGTAGCTCGCAACCATCCGTAATGAGATCTGACGCCCTCTTCCGGAGTGTCTAAAGACACCTACATTGTACTTACATGTAATAAATAAATATTTAAAAAAAACAAAGAAGAAAACAAGCAACAGGTCATTGTGGCATCAAAAAGGATGCCCTGTGCAGACCTCGAGGGAATCTGCTAAGATAGGCATAGGTCACTACTGTGTCCAGCTTCAGAGCCTTATGGGCAGTCAAGCAAAGGTTTCATTCTTCCTCACCAGCCCACTGGATACTGATGGAACAGAAGGATGGTGTGCTGGTATCTAACTATTTCTGTCCTAAGATAACTACCCACAGGCATGGCAGAGTCTTTCCAGGTTTATCCTGCAGAGTGAAGCTCCTCTTTCCAACCCTTTCCTCTCCATCTCCTTCCCACAAGGGCCAAATCTCCACTGTAGCCTGAAGATCCCTGAGAGATGCGACTGACCTGGGGCCACTTAAGTACCACCCAGTGTTCCTAGGCAAAACCCACAGTAGAGCAAGAGATGTGGTGCACACCCCTTAAAGCTCCCAGGCCAGTATTCTGCATACAACAACACCCAAGGAGGCTGGTCCTGCCTCCCATGGTCATCACAGTCAAGCGTATTCCTGTATCGTCCAGGCTGCCTCCCTGGGTGCTTCGCTAGACAATGGCGTGTCTTTGCATTTCCACTTCTCATCCTGTGAAGCCAAGGGGGTACTTGGCTCACATCGACTCATGGAGACTTGGCGTAGCGGAAGAATACCAAGGGGGAGGGGGGAGTCATCAAGAATACAGAAGTGTGCACTTGATCCTCACTTATCGGGGCAAAGGATGAGCGCCACGGAGCAGCTCCAGAGCCTGGGGCTTCCGTGTCTGCCAGAGCAGCGTCAAGACACACAGTAGAGAGACAGGGACGTGGGGGAGCCGGGAGGGAGGCTGGACAAGCCCCCGGGGAGCAAGCCAATTGGGCCCCGCCCTCTTAATGCGTGTTCTTCCAAAATGGAAAAGGCATGAGCAAGCAGGGCCACAAACCCATGACTTAATGGCCCTGTGAGAGATAGATGTTCCCGCTCGCTCGAAACCACACACACCCTAAACTAAACCAAGACGAGGACGGCATTATAAATCCAAATTAGCGGAGACCGCTGCGCAGCAGTGAGGGCATGTAGGAACACTCTCTTCCGCGCAAATGTAAATTGTTGACATTTCTCCAGAGGACAGTTTGGCAATTGCTACTGAAATGTAAAGTACTCATATGCTTGCACCCAGCTGTCCCACTCCTAAGACTCACGCTACAGCTCTGTTTGCACAGGATGGCCACGGCGGTAGCATTGGCAATACCCAAATCTCAGCGACTGAACTCAGTTTCTGTAAGAGGATGGTTAAAGTCCCGTTGATGTGCATGATGACATACAACACAACGGGCTAGTGTGGAGTGCTAACCACGTGGTTAACACCGCAAAGAACGATGCAGAGATGGATGACTATTTTGAAAGTGAAGACATATATGCATATGCACATAAATATATATGCACACAATCCTAAGTGCAGAAAATACTTTCAGAAGTAAACAGAGAGAGGGACTGAAAGTAGCCGCTGTTCTGAAAAGGCGCTGGCAGCAGCGAGGAGGTGGTTCCCACTGGATAACCTTTACATTCTGTTTTTATTATTTTGTATTATTTGAAAAACTGAACTTTGTCAAGATGTGTGCTTTCTCCCTGTGAGGCTGTGTATGGCGGCAAAGACAAAAACAACACTAATAATAACAACAACCAACATAAGAAAACCAAGTCATCCCGACACACGGCACCGCCCATCTCTTTCTTTGATGTGTCTGAACTCACACTCCAAATTACCATTTGCATTGATCAGGGTCATCAGATGATGACCCAGGAAACTTTTTTTTATCTAACAACATATTGCCAGATTCCTCCTGGCTGACATATAGAATCAACTGTCAAAAAACGTCAACATGTTTTAGCATTAAGCCTTCACCTGGGGTAGAAATGATGCTCACTCCTAACAAATGAAGCCAAGGAGGAATTCAGGAGCAGATTTTTCTGCACCAGCACCTTGCTACTGACAAGGATGCCCTCCTCATACCAGTCCTTAGCCGGGCTCTTCAGAACCCCTGGCTTCCCTAAGCCTCACCCCCAGTTGTCTCTCAGGCCATTCCGGCAAGAATATTTTGAAGGCAGATTACGGAGGAGAATCCACTTCCCTTGACATCTAATCAATTTCCTCTTCCTTAACCCCTACGATTTGCTTAACTGTTTTCATGTCTCCTTCCCTGTGCCTGCTAGCTATAAACCCCCAGCTGCCCTTCCGTATCTGAGAGAAAGTCTAATCTCGCCTGCCTACTGCCATAGTCTTCAATAAAGTGACCCCTGCAACTTTTAACAAGCTAGTCTCCCCTTCAGCGCCGCTCGCCCTGTGCGCCAAGTTCCCGCCACAGCGGACTGACTTGGGAATGACTTGGGGCCCCCACCTCAGAGTCAGAATCTCCACTCTGACAGGATTCCCAGGTAATCTGCTTTGCTCGAAGACTTGAAACAGCTCCGACTATCAACATGACTCCCGTTCGTCAATACCCATGCACCCCTGATTCTAAGTTTTCAGGGCACCTCTCCTCAGGACCAGCCACTTCCGGTTGGACCCACCACTACGGCCAGAGATCTCATTCATCAGGTTCACTTTCTGTGGGCCCTCCTATTCATTGAGTGGATAGGGATTCTTGTACACAGGGGAAAGGAAATATAAATCTGAGAATTGGCTGACCAAGGAAAGGAGGTCTTCATTTCTTGTGCTCTTTGATGATGATGATGATGATGATGATGATGATGATGATGATATAGTCTTTATTTACATTTCAAATGTTATCCCCTTTCCCAGTTCCCCCCTCCCAGAAACCCCCTATCCCATCGTCCCTCCCCCTGCTTCTGTGGGGGTATTCTTCGACCCACCCCCTCCTACCTCCCTGGCCTCAATTCCCCTACACTGGGGCATCTATTGAGCCTTCATAGGAGCAAGGACCTCTCCTCCCATTGATGCCTGACAAGGCCATCCTCTGCTACATGAGCAGCTGGAGCCATGTGTACTCCTTGGTTGGTGGCTTGGTCCCTGGGACCTCTGGGGGAGGAGGGGGCTGGTTGGTTGACATTGTTGTTCTTCCTATGAGGTTGCAAACCCCTTCAGCTCCTTCAGTCCTTTCTCTAACGCCTCCATTGGGATCCTGTGCTCAGTCCAATGGTTGGCTGCGAGCATCTGCCTTTGTATTTGTAAGGATCTGGCAGGGCCTCTCAGGAGACAGCCATATCAGGCTCTTTTCAGCAAGCATTTCTCGGCATCCACGATAGTGTTGGGGTTTGGTGACTGTATATGGGCTGGATCCCCAGGTGGGGCAGTCTCTGGATGACCTTTCCTTCAGTCTCTGCTCCACACTTTGTCTACATATTTGCTCCTGTGAGTATTTCGTTCCCCTTCTCAAAAGAACCAAAGCACCCATTCTTATCTCCTTGTACAAAGCTCAAGTCCAAGTGGATCAAGGACCTCCACATAAAACCAGACACACTGAAACTTACAGAGGAGAAAGTGGGGAAGAGCCTCGAACACGTGGGCACAGGGGAAAATTTCCTGAACAGAACACCAATGGCTTATGCTCTAAGATCAAGAGTCGACAAATGGGACCTCGCAAAATTACAAAGCTTCTGTAAAGCAAAGAACACTGTCAATAGGACAATAGATTGGGAACCAATAGATTGGGAAAAGATCTTTACCAACCCTACATCCAATAGAGGGCTAATATCCAATAGATACAAAGAACACTTGTGCTCTTTCGAATCACCCTCTTTCAGGCCGATCTTAAGATTCCTGGCTTGGGGGCTACAGAGGAATCATTGTTCTGAGATCTGGTAAAATGGACTCTTTCCTGGTAGATTTCTCTCTCTCTCTCTCTCTCTCTCTCTCTCTCTCTCTCTCTCTCTCTCTCTCTCTCTCGTTTCAAGACAGGGTTTCTCTGTGTAGCTCTGGCTATTCTAGAACTCACTCTGTAAACCAGGCTGGCCTCAGAACTCAGAAATCCACCTGCCTCTGCCTCCCAGAGTGCTGGGATTACTATGTTTCTCTTTATATTCCAGAGAGGTAATGATATGCCCCAGTCAGAAAATGATGGCCCTCCTTCTTTCTCTCCCCACCCCCCAATGTGGCACTCACCCTTACCTCATCACACAAATGTGTCTCCTCCCAGCCAAGAGATCTCCTTCTTTCTCCCTCCGAGCTCTGCCCCATCCCCTGCCCTGTTAGCTACGGGTGATTTACAAGTGTCCGGGCCTAGATGGTGAGCTCTCTGTAACCAGGATGTAGAGAGCCCAAACCCAACCCTGCCCCAGGCCCTGCAGGCAGGAAACTCCTCCACAAAAGATGACTGATCAATGGCTTACAGCTTTGCCTGGCCGTGAAAAAGAGAGGCCCCAGCTGGACTCCGACGGACTCTGCGGGACCTTGATTGGAGCCGGAAATAAAGGGGCATCGGCGGCTTGCTCCCGAATCCCCGCCAAGGCTTGCAGCTCCAAAACCCACCGACAGCGCTCGTTACAGTGTACTCTCTGTAAAGATGGTCTTTGGCCTCAGAATGTACTGGTACTTTTGAAATAGAAGCAAACCCTGCCATGCCTGCTGGGTCCCATTTTGTAATCCACTGCAGTCATTGATAGAAAGAAGAAGAAGAAAAAAAAAAAAAAAAAGGACTCGCCTTTGCCACTCCTTCAGCCGGTCTCTTACTCGGAGCTAGGAAGAGCTCCCAGGAGGTGGGACCTCCAACCCTCCCAGGCAGGAGAGGAATAAAAACCTTTTCATGTGCCTTTTTTAGACTTGTGGAACTGGCAGTGGGAGCGCTACCAGTCGCAGCCAGCTTTGACATGCTTACAAGGCACAGAATTTGAAGAACGGTGCACAAACTATGAAAATAACGTGCCCGTCCTTGCTCGGGTCCTGGGCTCGGCTGAGGGCCCAAAGCTCCTTGAGTGTCCATTAATCTCTGAAGGCATTGCAGTGTCTCCAGATCTCATGGCAACACGTCACGCAGTAGTCCATCTGCCTACCCTGGTTACCCCGTTGCCTTCTCAGGTCTTACTCTGTAGCTCATGGCAATCCTCCTGCCTCGGCCCTCCAGAGTGCTAGGATGACGTGATCCGCCTCACCTTATCCTTCTGAGAAAGATGCTCAGGCTACGTAGCCCTAAAGAGAAGACGCTTCGGTCCGCTGAGGCCCGTCCTTCTTCTTAGTGTCCACCGGGAATTTTCTTTCTCCCTGTCCCACCATGAAAGAAATCCGGTATCTTTACAGAGTGGACATGGACAATCTTGTTACCCGTAGAGCCACTCCTGTCAGTGTGAGGCTGACACACCCCCTAATCTATGCTCTTCAGGTAGGACAAGGATCTAATCCGAGCTGAGAACAACTTCCATTGCCCAGACAGTGGTGCCTTGTCCAAGGGAAGGACCTGTGGCTCAGGTCTCAAAAAGTTTACAGAGGTCCTTTAGGAGATCCTGAGCAGGGATGGTACGCAGGTAAGGCTCTAAGTGGGGCCTATCTTCTGGAGAAAGAAGGTGGCCAGAGTGAGGGCTTTGGCCCTTCCCGCCCCTGCGGAGCTCCTCCGCTATCCCGGCCCTCTTTTAGTAAGGGAGTTGAAATTGGGTTTTTACGGTTTGCAACGAAAGGAGTCATGATGACTCTATAGTATGACTTTCCCTCAAGCCAGGATTTACACTTGGAAGACTGGCCCTCCCATAACAGGAGAAGGGAGGGGTCAGCACACAGGAAGATACAGGAAACTGCGGGCTGGCGATGAAGCATCGTAGGCCTGCTCATATAGGACACCGCGGCGGCCCTCTGAGTGAAGCTGACACCATCAGTGACCGTAAGTGACAGAATTACATGAAGAACAAAGGCACCACTATCCAGGTCAAAGCTCAATGGGAGGGAGAGAAGAGGACAAAGGTTTCTTTTGGTGAAACTGAGGCAAACATCAAGGAAGAGCTGGTCTCGAACAACAGACAGGATCGAGAAGCCGGCCGCCATTCAGGGGTGTTTCAGTGGACCAAAGGGAAGCAGGTCAGCTGCCCCTCCCCCAAAGTGAGAACCTGGAATAAAAAGCTAAAAATGGCTCCCAGTGCCCCCTTCCAGTACCGAGCCACACCACCACCATTTAGATCTAGAAGAAGGTCTAGAGTTTGACACAGATCATGCTCACTTAGACCTGCTTAACAGCTTTCTCTCGTTCTTTAACTTGAAACGCTAGATTTGTCGTCTACCCTGGAATCACGGAAGGATGCTATTTTTAACAACTAGCACCTGAGAGAATGTTTTTTTAATCCTGTCATTTAAAAATAAAATCTATATTAAGAAACATAGTTCGCTAGACTGCTTTCTGTGAAGAAGAAAAGGGGTGGGGGGAGACCTCGAACCTGCCTCGGGACAAGAACAAGGAATAAAGACAGAGGCAGGCTTTTCTGCAGAAGGAACGAGCCGGCGTATTCCAGGCATAGAAGAAGGTGTAAGAGGATGAACAACAACATGGCGGCAGCTGGAATCTGCACTCTGGGTGCCAGGAACAAGTGTCTGTGGTGCAATGGCCAAGGCCACTGTACAAACAGCATGTCGGATGTACAGTCTTAAGGTATTTGGGTATTTGAGATTCATAAACAAACATCTTCCATATTTTTCAACTTTAATAGTCTGAGGACTAGTGAAAAAGAGAGACAGAGAGAGATAGAAGGAGTAGGGGAAGGCAGAAGTAGAAGAAGAAGAAGAAGAAGAAGAAGAAGAAGAAGAAGAAGAAGAAGAAGAAGAAGAAGAAGAAGAACCAGAAGAAGAAGAAGAAGAACCAGAAGAAGAAGAAGAAGAACCAGAAGAAGAAGAAGAAGAAGAAGAAGAAGAAGAAGAAGAAGAAGAAGAAGAAGAAGAAGAAGAGCCAGAAGAAGAACCAGAACAAGAAGAAGAAGAAGAAGAAGAAGAAGAAGAAGAAGAAGAAGAAGAAGAAGAAGAACCAGAAGAAGAAGAAGAAGAAGAAGAAGAAGAAGAAGAAGAAGAAGAAGAAGAAGAAGAAGAACCAGAAGAAGAAGAAGAAGGAGGAGGAGGAGGAGGAGGAGGAGGAGGACAACGCAGGAGCAGGAGAAGCAGTGATCATTAGGAGCACCAAGTTGGAGCTAGACAAAGATCCAAGCTAAGCAAACCCTTGGAGGAAAGAAGACATAGGAATTCAGCAGCCTAGTCCTCCCCGAGCAGAGTTTTATGGTTTTTGTTTGTTTGTTTGTTTGTTTGTTTTTTGGTTTTGGTTTTGTTTTTGTTTTGTTGTTGTTGTTGTTGTTACAAGAATCTCAGGAAGAACACTGAGTAATTCTCAGGATATAGAATAGAAGCTTCAAGACTTCATCTAAAACTGTCGGCTTCCAAAGCCCCTGCGCTTGGGAGAGTGACTGCGCTCAATGCTAAATTTACTTTCACACGCTGACGAACTCACAAGGCCGAGCTCCCTGAGGAGCCCATTTCAGTCCCTGGCACAGTGTCTGAACACATAGTTTTAATTGACGAAAGGTTCCATTTTAAAAAGATAACATGAGATTTACGGAACAATTGCAAAGATGGGGTAGCAAGTTCTCACAGACCTGACCACCAATTTCCACCGCCCACTAGTGTGCTCCATCAGCCACAATTAAAGAGCCCACATCCACTCGCTATTAAGACCTACAGCCTGCACTCTAGTCCACACGGCTTAGCTTTGCCTATTACTCTCAGACCGTTCCACGATCCCAGGGTACCACACTGCCTTCACACGGCATGTGTCTTTAGGCTCCTCTTAGTGACAGCTGTTTGCTCATACTGTCTTGTTCTTAAAGACTATCCATTCCGAAGCACTCACTGTCCAGGTATGGTATAAAATGCCCCGCAGTTGGAATTTGTCTGACATTTTTCCTCAGGAGTAGATCAGGGTTTGGAGAGTATGGCCACATATTCAAAGAACTGTTTTTGCTCACATCATATCAAAGGTAATATACCAATGTGACTCACCACTGGTAATTGGACCTTAATCAACTGACTGAGGTCATGTGCATCAGGTTTCTCAGTGCGGGGTGACTATATCCATTTGTTTGTTGTTGTTGTTGTTTGTTTGTTTGTTTGTCAACTTGACACAAGTCAAGGTCATCCAAGAACAGGGAAACTCAATTGAGAGAATTCCTCCATCGGATTGGTCTATGGGAAGCTGAGGGCTTGGTTGGTTGGTTGGTTGGTTGGTTGGTTGGTTGGTTGGTGTCTTAGTTAGGGTTTTACTGCTGTGAACAGACACCATGACCAATGCAAGTTTTATAAAAGACAACATTTAATTGGGGTTGGCTTACAGGCTCAGAGGTTCAGTCCATTGTCACCAAGGCAGAAACATGGCAGCATCCAGGCAGGCATCGTGCAGGAGGAGCTGAGAGTTCTACACCTTCATCTGAAGGCTGCTAGTGGAAGACCGACTTCCAGGCAACTAGGGTGAAGGTCTTAAGCCCACACGCACAGTGACACACCTACTCCAACAAGGCCACACCTCCTAAAAGTGCCACTCCCTGGGAAAAGCATATACAAACCATAACAGTTGGTTAGCTATCGCTCTGGGGGATTTTTGTTTCTTTGCTTGCTTGCTTTTTGGGTTTGTTTGTTTGTTCGTTTGCTGATACAGGTTCTCTCTGTATATCCCTGGCTGTCCTGAAACCCTCTACGTAGACCAGGCTGGCCTCAAATTCACAGAGATCTGTCTGCCTCTGCCTCCCAAGTTCTAGGATTAAAGGCCTGTGCCACTAAGGCTGGCCTGGTAAGGCGTTTTTTTAACTGATGGTTGATGCAGGAGGGCCGGCCCACTGTGGGTGGGGCCACATCTAGACAGGTGTTCCTAGGTGATAGTTTATTAGGAAAGCACACAGAGCAAGCCATGAGGAACAAGCCAGGAATCAGCCTTCTTCCACGGTCTGTTTCTGTTCCTCCCAGGTTCTTGCCCCGAGTTCCCACAGCAACAGACTCTAAGCTATAAGGCTTAACAGACTCTTTCTCACGTTGCTTTTAGCAATGGTCTATATCATAGCAACAGAAAAGCAAACAAGGATAACCCTGTGTAACCCTGTGTCTGCGCTGGTCTCTAGAATAGGCCCACACTAAAAGGAGAAGGAATCACGCTCTGCCTCCTTGAAAATGGAGTACCGGCACCAATTATTTCTTCTACAAGGAATAGCATTCTAGAAGAGGTCTAGATGCGTTCTATCCCTCAGCTACTTAATATTATCCAGTCATTTATATACATCAGTATGAACACATGGATATTGGCTTTCCTGTCTTAGCTTATAATCTAATACTACTTCACTTTACGGGCCAGCGTTCCCCACATCTGGCCACTGGAGTCTCCCAGCTGGATCTGGTTATCCCTTAATCTGTTCCCATCCCTGTGCCTTTGTTCTGAGGCCTTTCTGGCACACAAGAGGCTTTGGGTGTACCTGGTTGTGTTTCCTGCCCCAAGTCTTAGACTCCAAGAGGACCACCACATGTCTTGCATCAAGGAGTGTTATTAAAACCATCATGTGAATATCAAGTATATTGAACGTGACTGGTGTTTTGTTACCCGACTCGCCCAGCCAACCAAACAAGGCAATATCATGTTATGCTAATGAGACATGCAGGCATCTATAAGCACGCATTCACATACAGCATCTATGTCTGCAACGATTACTCAGAGTTCTGTCACTAGAACAAAGACTCAATGAAATGGTCAGTATGAGGAGAGAAAGGGTTATCGAAGTTCTCGTGGTTTTAGAGGATCTAGCTCATGCTCAGTTGACCCTGGTGCTTCTGTGCAAGGCAGAAACATGGGCAGAACAAAACCACTTGCCTCAGACAGGAGCAAAATCCAAGGAAGAGGAAGAACTGGAGCCTCGCTACCCTCCTGGGCGGCACAGCCCCAATCTGAAAGGCTCCACCGGATCCAGCTTTTAACAGCTGCAGAGGCCGGGGAACCAAGCCTCTAATGTGTGGGCCACTGAGAGATGCACATCCAACCCACAGGCCTGTGTTACGGTAAACACGGGTTGGCATGGATACTCCCAGCTCTAATTGTTGATCGTATGAATCACTCCTGCCCCTTCTCCTCGCTCATCAATAAATTCATACTGTTGTAGGGAGAAGCCTGAGTCCCACGCTGACTCAATTCCAATATATAAATGTTTATGGCCATCAACACTGCTCATAACCCGTTCTTCCATGAGACGCAACTTTAGCAAGCAGAATAAGACACCCAGGAACAGCTCCTTCCGGCTTAAGTCTTAGAGATTCCACTCGCGTCCGAACCTGCTTAGGTCATTCTCTTTCTCTGACACCTCCCCCCCCCCCCATCCAGGGACACTGCTTCATATATTTATAATAAAGTTAGATTACTTTGTCTCAGTCTGTGCTTCGCCCTGGGATTTCTGAATGACTTTTTAATTTGCATATATTACGGTTCACTCTTTGTTGTAGTAAGGTTCAATGGGTTTTGACAAATGCATAATATCATCTGTCACAATTACAGTAATGAGGCCTTGGTGAGATGGCTCAGGGGCTAAAGGTGCGTGCCACCAAGGCTGACAGCCTGAGTTCGATCCCCGGGACCCAGACACGGTAGAAGAAAAAAAAAATTAATGCAGCAAGCTGTCCTCTGATGTTCACACGCACGCACGCCGTGGCATGTGGGCACGTGTGCACACAGAAAATCAATACATGCAATGGAAAATAAAAAGGCATACAAATAACATGGGGCAGACTGTGGTACCAGACAGAAGAATGAACTCAAAGCCTGTGAAACTCAGAATAGAGTACGGTAGGCGTGGGGCTAGCTCCCTGCCAGTCTCTACCTGCTCTGGGACATGTAACTGTGACACCCGACCGCAAGAACCATGACAATCAGTCACATAGCGAAAATACCTGAAGTCCTTCTTCATGCTAATAGAGAATCACTACCACCTTAAACTGAGCCAGCATCTACTCCTGGATCCCACCCTCCTCCTCAATGTTTATAAAATCCCTGTCGACAAGGAATAAAGTGCACAAGTTATTTCACCAAGAACCATCGGAGACTGGCTGTTTTGCTGAGCTGTAACACGTTGGGAAAGAGTGTTCTCTCCTGAAGCCTTAATCTCTGGACCTCGGACCCTCCTGGCAGGTTGGCTTCATGCCCCTGCCATTCCTGCCGCTGTATCACCCTCTGCCCATTGCTGTCACCCACTGCCTACCACCCCACTGCTGCCACCACCCCTGCCGCTGGCATTGGTGCTGCCGTGGTAACAGGAGAGACCTGGGACCCCGGCTACCGGCCCTGTGCGAGCTTCCCTTCTGAGAACTGTAGCACTTTGGCCCTTTCTGGCTACACCAGAGACCCATGGAACCCCCGGTTCTGCAGAGGACAGCACGATAGTATTCAGAATGCATTTGTTATTCTAAAGCGTCCCCACCCTGCACCTACTCAACACCCCCACCTCCCTCCTTCCAATCCCTGGCAAACCACTTAAGATATCAAGATATCAAATCAAGTCATATGAAGCCTTTTTAGATGGCCCTCCCTCACAACCACTTAAGACCCATCCATGACTTTTTGGCATCTGGACGGTTCATTTGTTTCTCACTGACAAATACTCCGTAGAGTAAACCGACAATGGTTTGATCTACTCACCTACTGAAGGACACTTCAGTTGCTTCCTGTAGAGGGAGGGCGCGATGTTAAAATCCCATTCCCCGATTGGTTCTTGATTTGTCAATAAAGAAGGCCGGGGGTGGGGCAATTGCTGGATGGAAGGTGGGACTTCCGGGTCCCAGGAGGAAAAAGCAGACTCATGGACGGGAGACGAGTTTTCTGTCATGCTTTGCAGGAAGATCGGAACAATCTTGTAAGGCCTGGTTGGGGAGAGGGGAGCTAGAACCTGCGGCCTCCACTATGGGTGGGTGGCCAAGGATGTTTGGCAGAGGCTAGGTGAAACAAGCCACTAAGTTTAGGGCAAAAGGAGAGACAGAGATAATAAATTGGTAAGGGTGCACCTTGCCAGGCAGGAGGTATCAGCTCCAAGTAATTGTGCGGAGAAGGCGAAATATAAAGTGACAAGCTGTGTGTGTGTGTGTGTGTGTGTGTGTGTGTGTGTGTGTGTTATCCTCAGATTCAAGGATCTCGGGTGGGAGCTGGCAGCACGGCCCCTCCCACAGCTAAGCCAGGAACGACAAAGGGGAAGGTGGAAGGGGCCAGAGCGCAGGCAGGCTGATCCCAGGCAAAAGCGGTTCATCTTTTATAAAACCACACGCAACAGCTTCCGGTTTGGGCTGATTATGGATAAAGCCAACATACACATTTATGTACGTATAGGCTTTTATGTGGACATACGTTTCAAGTCACAGGGCTGGAGAGGTGACTCGTTAGTTAGGTGCATTTCCTGGCATTTCCGGGGAACCTTAATTCAGTACCCAGGCCACAAGTGCCTGCAACTCCAGCTCCAAGAGATTTATCACCCTCTTCTGGCCTCCCTAGACACCTACAAACATGTGCACATACACACATACATATATACATACATGCATGCATGCATGCATACATACATACAACCAAAAATAAATGCCTTTTATTTAAAAAAAAAAAAAAACTGACTGTGGATGGTAAGACTGTCTTGCTTGGTTCTCAGACTTGGGAACAAACATCCATGCTCTCACTCTCCAGTATGGCAGGCGTTGACGCTGTTCTTTATCAAGCTTAAGAAGATCCCCCTCTATTCCTATTTTGCCAAGATTATTTGGAACATTTATTTATAGCTTTTATTTAAGTGAGTGCAGTCGCTGCAGAGACTATCAAAGAGCCCATCCCCTGGAGCTGGAGTTGCAGGATCTAGTTAGTCATCCAAAGAGGGTGCTGGGGACCGGAACTTGGGTCCTCTGAAAACACAGTATGTACTCTTCACTACTGAGCCATCTCTCTGTCCTCAACTGAGGACTTTCATCATACAAAAAGATTAACCGTCAGCTCTTCGAGGGATGACTTGTTACTCCAGTAAGCAACTCCAACGGGGTGTATGAATCAGTACCAACCCCACCCCTCAGCCCAAGGGCTCTTTCTCTGAGAGTCATCGAAGTGTAGTGTAAAGGTGATTAAGTGTCTGCCCATCCAGGATCAACTCAGAAGGCCAGGATAGCCAGAGTGTCCACAGAGCATTGCCAGGCCTACTTCACAGCTCGGCCTTTTCGCTCTCCACACCTCTGCTTCCGCTCTCTCCATCGGCAAGGACAGATTTGTAACAGGCATCCTGCACACCACTGCTTGGGCGTCGGCCTTTGAGAAATTGGCTCTCACGGAGCGGGCTCATGCCCCATGCCACCTCACCAACAGTGGGGTGGATTTGATCAGGGCTCGGTTTTGATGTCAGACGCAAGGTGTGTTCACCAGTAGAGATTCATCCAAGACACCTTATCTATGTCACGGAGTGATGCCGTCACATTCAACAGCAGGCCTAGACTCTGAAATGGCCTGGCTTCTGTCCCCAGACAAGGGGAGAACTCGGGGCAGATGTTACGACCAGAGATCCCCTTCCAAAAGCAGTGTCATAACAGCCACTACCAAGCAGGAAGCCAGAATGGAAGAAAAGATGAAATTCACATTGGAGTCTGTCACCGAATTTGCTCCTAAAAGGCTCCAGCTCAGAGTCGGGGAGCAGCGCCACCCAGAACAATATCTTACAAGTAGAGGCTCAGGAGGCCAGGGAAATGGCTTACCAGGTAAAAAGCACATGCTGCTATGCAGGCCTGAAGACCTGAGTTCGGTCCCCAGAGCCTGATGCTTCCAGCACACCTAAGGCATAAGAGGTAGGAATGGGAGAATCAGCCAATGTTCACTAGAGTGCGTGGATTAATGGCAGAAATAGCAAGAAAGACCCTGCCTCAATGAGGTAAGACGAGAGAACTGGTTCCCAAATGTTGTCTTCTGACCTCCAGACACAAGACATGCTGCAGTGACACAAGCAGCCTCACACACCTACACAAAGTACATACATACTTGTTCCATTTCCAGAGAGCCTGAGTTCCGTTCCCAGCTCAGGACTGGCTAGAACTCCAGCTCCAGGTGGGTCTGACGCCCTCTCCTGGCCTCTCTGGTTACCTGCATACATGTGCACATACCCACACAGAGATACAGGGTAGATGATTCTATTCCTTGCTGAATGGACTAGTGAACATTAATCTGAGGCTAATTGCTCTTCATCTTGGTGCCAGTCTTTGAACAGACATTGATGACTGGGGCCACCTACGCCAGTATATGACACGGGTCTTCCTTCATGCTTTCTAAGCCAAGTTGATACTTGACAGCCCGGTCCTGGTTTAATTCTGCAGATGACTGACTACTTCATAGTAACATTGTTGGCCAACGAAGTTAACAGGTTGGTCCACCAGTTCTAGTAGCACCCCATCCTTGAAGAACAATATTTGTGCAATTATATCAGTGCGATTTTGCTTCTACTAGGTGTAAAACTGAGTGGAGGAAGATTTTTAAAAAAAAAAAAATGTCAAATATGCTGATACCAATAAAAAAAGCAATGGATCTCATTAACTCAATACAACTGAGACAAAGACAGACATCATTAGGCCTGTAGAAAGTGATGCCATTAGCCTCAATCAGATACTCATTGACTTCAAGCTGGTCCACCCTGTGCTCTGCTATTAAGAGAAAGAATGAGATGAAATAATGCGGACAGAATGTGTAAATCCATGCAGATGGATGCCCGGACTGCAAGATGCAATTAGGGAAGCTAGGATGAGTTCCATTGCGCTGGTAACAGAGCCCACGGAGAATCTTGTTCAAATTCATATGCTTTGACTTTTTTTTTTTTTGCACAAGTTTTACACTTAAAAAAAATCTGGAGACCGTTTTGATTAATGCCCAACCTCACACTCTTTACAGTGCTTCTATGTGACTTCCACTAGAAAACCATCCATAGGCAGAGGCAAGCAGATTTCTGAGTTTGAGACCAGCCTGGTCTACAGGGTGAGTTCCAGGACAGCCAGGACTACACAGAGAAACCCTGTCTCAGAGAGAGAGAGAGAGAGAGAGAGAGAGAGAGAGAGAGAAGAAGAAGAAGAAGGAGGAGGAGGAGGAGGAGGAGGAGGAGAGAAGAGAAGAAAGAAAAGAAGAGAAAAGAAAAGAAAAGAAAAGAAAAGAAAAGAAAAGAAAAGAAAAGAAAAGAAAAGAAAAAAAAAACTATCCATGATCGAAGCCCTAGGTTTTGGTCATATTGAGAGAAACCATTAAGTTTGGACATAGAAAATGTATTGGCTTTTTTTTCCTGACTTAAAGCCAAAGATTGAAATAGGTGAGGGGCTCTCAGATCGGCACCTGAGTGGAAAAGACTCTGAGGGAAACAGGTAGATGTTCTTGTGTGTTTGTGAGGAGGATGCTGAAAACCTCACCTTGTAACCATGAGACAATGAGCGACTGAAAAAGGCAGGATCTAGACCTTAGTAGACAGACGGTAGCCGAAGGGGAAAAGCAATAAACAGCAGGTAAAGAACTGGAGTGACAGTGACTCCTGACTTTTTTTTTTTTTTTTTGAGCCACTACACCAAAGCCATGTTTTGCATAAGAAAAATACAAGCCAGGTTTTTATAAGTCATCACTGAATGTGCGTATCTGTTTCCTGTGGCTGAACAGGTACATCATACATAAAAAAAAAATTTTTTTTGAATGCATGATTTCTATAAATCCTCTCTCTAATGCCACTCTCCAGGACAGAAGCCATCTACGAGACCCTCGGAGTGTAAGCTCCACCCCCTTGGTTCTGCTTCCTTACCCTGCCAACTGGGGCACAAGAGCTTGCATGGAGGTCCTGTCTTTGATTACTACCGCATTTACTTCGATGATGTTCACATTTCAGAAGACTGCAGTAATCGAGCTGTGGTATCCCATGACATCTCTTTCTTTAGTTCCAGCTTTAATGTCTCGGAGACATCAATGAACCATTTCAGAAGGGCCATGATTCTAGCTCAACAGTAGAGAGCCAGCCCAGCGTTATGGTTTGAATGTGCGATGTGCTACTCCACCCACACATATACACAGACTTGCGAGACTCAACAGTTTAAACGCCGAGGCTGACGCGAGGCCCCAGCCGGATTGTTGATTTTAGAGGCGGTGGGGACTTCAGGAGGAGGGATTCAGAAGGAGAAAGCTGGATGCTAGAGGGCGGGCTTCAGGGGTATTACCCTAGTCCTTTTTCTACCCAGAATTGTCTCAGCTCCCTATCCTATCAAGGTGAGGTGGTAAGGCACTCCTGGCACATTCTCTCACCTACATGATGGGGCTGTATGCCTAAAACCATAATCCAGGGGGCTAGAGAGTTGGCTCAGTGGTTAAGAGCACTGACTGCTCTTCTAGAGGTCCTGAGTTCAATTCCCAGCAACCTCACAACCATCTGTAATGAGACCTGACGCCCTCTTCTGGTGTGTCTGAAAACAGCTACAGTGTACTTACATATAATAAATAAATAAATCTTAAAAACAACAACAACAACAACAACAACATGATCCAAAATAATAATTCTTCCTTCAAGTTGCTTTCTAGAGTATTCTGTCATGGCAACACATCTGGCAAGATCAATGCCTTGGGTTCACTCCCCAGCTTTTTAGAGACCCAACACATCATGACTCGGGTTTAAAGAGCGAGAACGAACCACACAGAGAGAAACCAATTTCATTTTAAGTGCTGTAAGAAGAAGAAGAAAAAAAACAAAAAACAAAAAACAAAAAAAAACAAAAACAAAAAAAACAGGGTCAGGGAGGTCCAGAAAGAGGAAGGAAGGGCTGGCTGGATCACACGACCAGCCTGTAGGGAGCACGGAGCAGCCCGAGACCCCACAGGAAGGGAAGAAAGGAGAAGACACGGGGTCTCTCTGGCATGCTTACAGCAGCCTCACAGGGGCTGTGGAATGCTCGGCTACGCAATTCCTTTCCTAGGAGCTCCAGCCGCGAAGGCGTAGCGATCATGCTTGCATGCAGTGGGCAATAAAACTCTGCTCAATTACACTAACATTATTTTTTTTTTTTTGGAAGTACCTACTGTGGGCCAGATTGTGTGAGAGGAACAAGTTGAAGCGACAGGCAATGATGGAACTCTACGACAACAAGACATCTGCTCCTTATTAGATGGATAAGCAGAGAACACGCCATCTTAATATCTATTTCTTTTTATCCAGGTAGGAACATGATGACTTCATCTCCCCTGGAGTTCCAGCACTTCCCTCTCTGTTACCAAGACTGATGGGGTTGACGTTGTTTCATGCTGGGGGAGGGGGGGCTGTGGAGGGGGAGGGGCAGAAGGGCTCCTTAACTTTCCATTCCGCCTCAGCGCGCACGCGCACTATTCTGCAGGCAGGATGCCCAGCCTGGATGTCAACTTTCTACAAATAACAATCGAGGCTGTCAGTTACCTTGATGAGCTAGGCTCTGTTGAAAGAAAGGCATAATTGGGGGGTGAAGTGTTAGTGAGCTCATTTCTTTCTTTCTTTCTTTTTTTTTTTTCTTTCCCTCACAGCAACAAGAACAAAACCTCTTCCTGGGTATAGTGCGTTTGCTGTTATGATTTGGTATGTGGCCCATAAATTTCAAATAATGCTGGAGCGAAAATACAAAACTCCTCGGCTTTTTAGAGACTGAGCACATCATGGTGTGTGTGTGTGTGTGTGTGTGTATGTGTGTGTGTGAGAGAGAGAGAGAGAGAGACAGAGACAGAGACAGAGACAGAAACAGAGAGACAGAAAGAGAGCCCTGTTTCTTTCTTTTCCTTAGCTCAAATTTAAATAGAGAAATTGTGATGCTTATTTTTCTTGGATACAAAATAAAAGGCAGAATGGCTATTTAAAAATTATTTTTAAAAAGCATTTAAGCCTCAAGTCAGAGATGGTGTGAATGTATATGATCCATGCCCTTGTGCGGTCTCAGTCTGAGTGGCTCTTTTTTTTTTTTTTTTTTTTTTTTTGGTTTTTGGTTTTTGGTTTTTGGTTTTTGGTTTTTGGTTTTTTTCGAGACAAGGTTTCTCTGTGTAGCCCTGGCTGTCCTGGAACTCAGTCTGTAGACCAGGCTAGCCTCGAACTCAAAGATCCGCCTGCCTCTGCCTCCCAAGTGCTGGGATTACAGGCATGTGCCACCACGGTCGCCCGGCCTGAGTGGCTCATTCTTAAGTCAACCAAAATGTAATTTCTGGTATCCTCTCCACCCCTCCCAGTCTACAAACCCAAGGCTCCAGCCATCTGGCCACCCCTGGCTGTCCTTCTTACTCCCCGCTTGACACCCCCCACCTTCGTTCCCACCAGTCATGTAAATATTTACTTTCTCCTGGTCCCCATCCATCTTTCTCTCTCTCCATTGGCCCTTCTCAACTATTCTAATCAGCCCCTGCCCACTGTTTTCCCCTTAGACAGGGAGGTACAGAGAGAGGAAAAATAAACTCAGATTATTCAGCTTGGTACCCCAGGGTCTGGGGTGGGTTTTAGCAGATAGTGCATCCTCAACAAGCGTCGGAGTAATAGGGAAGAGAAAGGAGGAATCCAGAGGAGGAAAGGAGGGTAACCACTTCAAAGTAGGGCAAAGCCTGGGGGGCCAGTAGAGGGCAGCAGAGAGCAAGCTTCCCAACTCGAGGTTTTCTTGGTACTGTGTTTGAGAAGGTCCTTCCTTACAGCAGGGTAGAACAAAGCACGCCCAGTGACACAAAATATTATCAGGGCACACGGTTGTCATATGCCATGGATCCATAGCTGGACATCAAACATGATGGGAATGCACAAGGACCTACCAAGAGACAAAGTAACACCCACCATGAGTCCAAAATAGTTGGGGTGGATCATGGTCTGTGGCACGGGTCTGAGATCCTGGCTCCAGCAAGGAATGTCCCTAAGGCTGATTGGAAGGCCTTGCTACCCAAAAAGGAGAGAACAGACGGGAAGCAAGCCCTCACACCCACAGTCTGATACGCTAGCAGGAAACTAAGACTTTGAAGAGCTTTGAGGGCTAGATATCACCAGACAAAAATCGAACAAGGAAAGAAACCCAGGGCAAAAGATAGCAAGAAGGACCTACCACCGTGGGTCAGGAAGACAGCTTAGTGTGTGCAGGCGATTGCCACCGAGCCCCAGAAACCCACACAGTGGAAGGAGAGAACTGACTCTCATAAGCTGTCCTCTGACCCCTGCGTGGTATGCGTGCACACGCACATGCACACACGCATACAGTAAATGTTTGATCGTTTCAAAGGTCTTCCTGGTCCTCTCAAGATTGGAGTCGCGGAGGGAGGAAGAGCTGTGCTTTGAAGCAACAAAGCCTTCTCCCTCTTGAGGACAAGATAAACCACTCCTGGCTAGGTTCTGCCACTCAGCACTAAAGTACATGACTCTCCCCGAGGTTGGAAATGTGGACCCGCAATTAAGAGCCCTTGCTGTTCTTCTAGAAATCCTGAGTTCAGCTCCCTGTGCCCACACCAGGAAGCTCACAACTGTCTGTAACTCCAGCTCTGGATGACCCCAATGCCTTCTTCTGACCTTCCTGTGTCACTCACACACACACACACACACACACACACACACAGAGAGAGAGAGAGAGAGAGAGAGAGAGAGAGAGATACAGATACAGATACAGATACAGATACAGAATGAAGGAAGGAAAGAACTCAGTCATTGTAACTCAAAGGCCATATAATATCATACACGGCCCATCACTGAATAAAGTCCTAGCAAAGTCACAGCTCAATGAACCAAGGCAGAAGATTCGAAATATATATATATACCACCCATAACATACCCACAGATCTCAGTAGTCTTGGCAGCTCATGATGGTGATGTACTCTGGCTACTCAAACTGTGGCCCACAATCCAGAGGCATTATCTGTCGGTCGCGTCTATCTCGCCAGCAAGAATGACACGAGACAATCAGGATCCTTCCACAGACGTTTATTGCGGGGTTGATTGCAGAGGCGAAAGACCCAGAAGGAAGAAACGGTGCTGCTTAAATAGGCCTAGGCAAGACGTGCTTCTACCTGATTGGTGCACGCCACGATGCCTCATTAGCATGCTCCGGGACTGAGCTGCGGCCGCCAAACCTCTACCCGCGCATGCGTAGTAGGGTGCAGAGTGGAGTAACAATAGCACATTGCTGATTCATCACAGGAAATGGGCGCCATCTTGTAATGGCAAACATGGCTTCCTACAATTATCGTCATTGAAGACTGTTAAAATGCAGATTCCCGTCCCCCACAGGCCCCCGGGAGCCTTCATCCTAACAGAAGCTCCATGTGATGGCGTGTGCGGCAAGCCAAGCCCACCAGCCGCAGCACGCACCCTGGTAGCTATGTTCTATCACACGCAGCTCCCCTGTGTTCCGCTTCTCAGATACGCGGGGCAGATGTCGCCAACTGTCCTCTGTGGTTCCTCTTTCAGGAACCATCCGTAGCCAGTCCAAATAAAACACCCAGGCACGCTCAGCTACGCGAGGCAATGGTGTGTCTACACACTCATAGACAGTTCACCGCACTGCCCAGCCATCACCACCATCCGGAGGGTTTGTCAATGCAAACATTTCTGTGCCTACCCCAGGGCTTCTTGATGGAGTCTGAGAATTTGCATCTCCCACAGTTTCAAATGATGCAGATAAAGCCCATAGCAATACCTCCCCTCCCCACTTCCCCCTCCTCTCTTCCTCCTTCTCCTTCTCCTTCTCCTTCTCCTTCTCCTCCTCCTCTTCCTCCTCCTCCTTCATCTTCTCCTTCTTCTTTTCCTCCTACTCTTCCTCTCCCTCCTCCTCTGCCTCTCGCTCCTCTTCATCTCCCTTCTCCTCTCCCTCCTCCCCTTCCTCCTCCTCTCCCTCTCCCTCCTCTTCATCTCCCTTCTCCTCTCCCTCCTCCCCTTCCTCCTCCTCTCCTTCTTCCTCCTCTCTGTCTCTTTTTCTGTCTCTGTCTCTCTCTGTCTCTGTCCCTCCTCTTCCTCATTTTATTTTATTATTTTATTTTATTTTTTGAGATAGGGTCTCTCTGGCTGTCTTAGAACTCAGAGATCCACTTGCCTCTGCCTCCCCAGTGCTGGGACTAAAGGCGTGCTCCACCACCGCAAGGCTCCTGGTCTTCTCCTTGACAGTTCTTTGAGGTAGCTTCACACCCCCCACCCACCCACCCATGAGTATCTGTTGCCTAAGGAAAGGAGTCTGCATGTTTCCTTCACCCCTAGTCTCCAGCGAGTAATTCTTGCAATAGATGCCCTTTAATATGTGTCAAATAAAGAACAAATTAGTTAGTAACTGATTCTTTACATTATGGATTTTGTGTCTTTTGTGTTCCGCCTAATCTAGTTTAGCAACAATTTTGCATTCCATCCTCCCAGTGTATGAGATCAGCCATGAGAGATTTCTATTTTAACTGAAGTGTAATTTACAAAAATATAAACCGCACACGGAGAGGACTGGACCGTGTTTACTGTTACTGTGATTGGCAGGACACTCGTGTTCTCTACAGGATTAACTGGTCTTCTGCTTGAGGGCAAAGTCTCCGTCTAACAGAATTCTAAGGGAATGGCCCCTTCTTTTAACAACGCAGCCGCTCTGTGACGCTCTCCCTGCCCCAAAGTTGAACAAGACAAGTGATTCTTACATATTTGTATTGTCAAGGGTATTCTGAGCGCTAACACTTCTCAGATGTTGCTGCTCAGCACAGCGTCAAAAAGCATAATTGACTTACGAACATGTCTTAGAACCAAGCACACTCCTCTATTGCTAATAAGATTATCTGCTAATTCCCATAGCCCTGGCCTACGCTCAGCCTTGCCCAAAGAATCTCCTCTACCCAGTGGGCATAGGTCAGTAGAGAAATGTGTGCCTGGTCAGAGTGTCTGTCAGAATACTTAGAGAGTGAGTCCTCAGTCCTAAGTAGGACACACCTCCATCGACCCCACCACCGACCGCCAAGGCTCGAGGAGTATTATGGGAAAGGAGATGGAAGGAATGAACAAGCCAGAGGAGGGAGGGGGGTGTGCAGAGCTGTTTTCCATACACCTGGCCTCCACACCCAGGAACTCGGGACAGGTGTGGTCACTTACACAAGACCTCCTAAAGACCAAGCCAGCTAGCCTCCATGGAGGAGACGGCCTCCAGGTCCCACCCAAACTGAGGGCTACTGGAAGTGGGTATTTGCTGGGGGATTGTGGGAGAATGTAGCCATTGGTGAATGTCCCACGCTCCAGAGGCTCGACACACAGCCGTGCGTACACACAGGCAAGCTAACTTAACTGGATTTGGCAGGTCATCGAACAAGGCGTGAAGTCGGGAGGCCGTGTGTGAAAGGGGACACAGAGGAAACAGGAGGGGGCGAAACGGACGGTAGGTAGATAGGAACGAGTCTAGATGTGTACGTGGGTTGGATTCTCAGAAGTGAAGAAAAGAATTAAAATAAAATGCATTGATGAGAAATGGAGGGGGGGGTGGGGGAGAGATTTCATCCATGACTCCGTTTGAGCATGCCTCCCGAAAGTCTTAGCAAATCACTAAATAATCTGTGATTATTAACTGGACTGAGTCGCTGTCCTGCCCTCAGCCGCCATCAGCATCACCACCACCATCATCATCATCATCAACACCATCACCATCATCATCATCATCATCATCATCGCTGCCGCTGCCACCACCACCACTGCCCCACACTTGAGGATCAGGAGTCCTGCAACAGAAGGACTTCACCCTAGTGAAGGTGCAGATCCCTGTGTGGTGCACCTGCATCTCCCTACATCCTCCCCACCCACCCCCACCACCACCCCCCACCCCGTTATAACCACTCCTGCCCCCTCTCCTCCCCTGTCAGCTGCCACACTGGACTGGCTGCCCCCACCAGCCAGCCCCTGGGGTCTCATCCTTCCTGACTGGGGTCTGCTTTCATCTCTTTAAGGTTGAGGCGGGAACCCCCTGCCTGCATAATGAGGGACCGCAATCAAAAGCCAGGGTCACCGCCAGACTCTAATAGTAACTTCCGCTCTGTAGTGGGTCGCCAGGGAAGGCACCCTGGGGAGCTCGGGGCGGGGAGGGTAGCCTTGCTAATTAAGCCAGATCTCGGGAGCCCGGGAGTCTAGCTAGCGTTAGCCGCTCAAACTAAATGTCAAAGCTGAGGGGCTAGTTCCTGTCACCACGCTGACAGGCCAGGCAGGCCATGGCTGGAGAGACTCGGTGTCTGAATGGCTTGGCTATGTTACAACGCTCGTGTGGGACACTAATGACCAGAAAGCAGCGTCCTAGGAGGATGGCCTTCCATGACACTGCTTATCAGACGTGATTAAAAGCACTGGCAGGAGTGGGCCCTGTCTGAAAAGGAGGTGCTGTCACCAGCCCAGAGCAAGGACTTGATAGAGTCAAATGTCCTATCAGTCAAATAAGGCTGATCTGAAGACTCTGAAATGAGATGTTAATTCATATCCGTATTACATTATTTATAGATATTAATTAATTATATTAATTACCAAAAGGGATCTGGTTCCGGATTGGAGAGACTTCATTTTAAAACATCTGCTTCCGCTTTCAATGCAGAAAAAGGTTTTGGTGCAGAGCCTGTAAGGGAGCGATAACTCCAGCTTTTGGCACATGACTCCCTTTCTTGCAAAACCTGCAGGCTCGTTCAAGCAAAGCCTTTGACTGTTTTTTTGTAATGGAGGCGTCTCGTGTAGCCAGGTGAGCCTATGACTTGCTATGCGGCAGAAGACGACCTTGAATGTCTGATCCTCCTGCTTCTCTGCCTGCGGAGTGCTGGGATTACAGGCTTGCATCAGCTCACTACATTTTTATGCAGTGCTATGAGTCTAACTCAGGATTCCTGTCTGTTAGGCAGGCATTGTGCCCACCAGCTCCACCTTGGCTCTCTTGGTGTTTGTTTGCTTTCTGTGGGTATTTGGTTCGGTTTGGCTTGAGTTTTTTTGGTTTATTTGGTTGGTTGGTTGGTTTAGTTTTTTTTTTTTTTTTTTTTTTTAATCTTTGAACACTTACGGAGATCTCAAAAGTAGGAAGAATAAGCATCGTCAAGTATCGCTACCTTGTTGTAAGGTTAAAAACCCTCAGATTCAGCCAAAGTGATATACCCAAAAGTCCTCCTGTGAAGCGCGCGCGGGGCGGGGGGTGGGGGTGGGGGTGGGAGGGTGGCTTGGGGGGCG
Source organism: Apodemus agrarius (assembly GCA_964023405.1). Taxonomy (NCBI): domain Eukaryota; kingdom Metazoa; phylum Chordata; class Mammalia; order Rodentia; family Muridae; genus Apodemus; species Apodemus agrarius. The sequence continues at coordinate 11,491,873 of OZ030024.1, forward strand.
GGGCGGGGGCTGGCGTGGAGGCTGCTGGGAGTTCAGGAAGCAAGACTTTGCCAGGGATCCCGCCTCTGACCACCAGCGTGGCAGTGGATTTGCCCTCAGCCAGTTTCCCTCCCTGGCATCATTCCGGGCCAGCGAGCCTGAACCTCTTCCTGCTTCTACACAACCTCCTCTGAGATGCTACAGCTCATTATCTTAATGTTCTGCTACCAAAAATTTAAAAAAAAAAAAAAAAACTTTCCTCAACCCTGATGGTACTGGTAACCTTGGCTTGCCCTGACGTTTGGGTTTTGCATCCTCCAAAAAGTTCCTGCGGTTTATGTAGGAAAACAATCCACGTCTTAACTGAAGAGCCCCCGTGCTTCTGCGTGCTTCCGTCTGTCAGCACGTGGGTCTTTAGCGTCTCTCCAAGCCCCATCCCACACCCAGTCCTCCTTCAGGGTGTAGAACATACAAAGCTTGGTCAGCCACAGAAGGAAAATTCGTTTAAATAGCTCACTGAGAAGGGAGAAACGGGACCGTGAGGAGCATTTAAAACAGGAGCTGTGATGGCCCGATCCCCGGGTGTTCATCTCTTAATAACAGACCAACGCTTCATTATTAATAAATCTAATCATAGACCAGGCTGGCCTCGAACTCAGAAATCCGCCTGCCTCCACCTCCCAAGTGCTGGGATCAAAGGCATGCACCACCACAGCCCAGCTCAATGGTCTTTCTTTATGAAACTCCCAGACTTAGGGACTCTGGCAATAAGGACTGTGGTACTTAGTTTCTCTGTCAGTTCAGCGGGGCTGAGGAGATGCCCAGGAACTGTTAAAACATGCATGCTAGCTGTGTCCATATGGCTGATTAGGGAAGAGATTAACACCAGAGTCAGTAAAATGAATGAAGCGGATCCTGTTCACCTGTGTGGGCAAACATCATCTCACCCATTGAAAGCAGAGGGAGAGCGAACCCACGAGGAGAAGAAGGCATGTCAAGTCTCTCTTATCTTCTCCAGGCACTGAACAGCGGAGTTCCTTGGGGCCCTAGACACCGGGACTTAACACCAGTTCCCAGTCCAGCCCCGGTCCTCAGTTCTCTAGTCCTGAAAGAGTCTGTCGCTGGGTTTCCAGGTTTTCGAGTTCCCGCGAAGCAGATGGGGCGCCTTCTCAGCCTCCACGGTCACGAACCAGCTCCTGAGCCAAGTCCTCTTTCCCATGTCTGCACGCCCTGTTGGGTTTGCGGTTCCTGAGAACCCTGACCAGGGACATTCACAACTTTTAAATGAGTTTCTTAGTCTATCATAAAACGTTCAACAAAAATGCTGGGTCTTCTCTGAGACAGCGGTGACAGGCTGTTGTCATAGTCACGCACTCCAGAGGGCAGCAATGCAGAGACATGCTTAGACTGCTTTGGTCACCTGACTGGTTCCTGTGCTGTGCTGGCTTACCATGAGTCTTTTGCAAAGTTTCTTTTTTTCTTTTTCTCTTCCTACCAATAGTGCAAGAGTTATATCCAAGTAAACTTTTGGAATTTCTGAGTCCAAACATGTATTGAGGGTAGAGAGATGGCTCAGTGGTTAAGAGCCCTGGCTGTTCTTCCACAGGACTGGGCTCAATCCTCAGCATCCCACGAGAGCTCAAAACTGTCTATAAATCCAGCACAGGCAGGGGTGGAGAGGATGGTCTCGTCTGGCTTCCATAGGCTCCTGACACACACATGCAGGGTACACACAGACACATATACAGGGTACACACAGACAACACATGCAGGGTGCACACAGACACACATGCAGAGTACACACAGACACACATGCAAGATACACAGACACACATGCAGGGTACACAGACACACATGCAAGATACACAGACACACATGGAGGATACACAGACATACATGCAGGGTACACACAGATACACATGCAGGGTACACAGACACACATGCAAGATACACAAACACACATGCAGGGTACACAGACACACATGCAAGATACACAGACACACATGCAGGGTACACAGACACACATGCAGTATACACACACAGACACACATGCAGGATATACAGACACACATGCAAGATACATGGACACACATGAAGGATACACAGACACACATGCAGGGTAACACAGATACACATGCAGGCAGAAAACACAGACACATAAATATTTTCTTTTAATTTTTAAATTAAAAAATTCCAGATATTTATCAAAGCAATGGAGGACACTTAACTAAATGTAAGACACCAAACACATGCACATGATACACTCATACCACGTATGCACATGCACTTAGGCACATAACACAGGCATGCCACACAAGTATCACAAATCCATATTCTTCACACCAACCACACACGTACACATGGACACCACAAACACACCACTCATGTACTTCATAGCCATAGCCACACATGCATGTCTACCATGTACCTACAACACCGTCATATAAACCACATCACACACATGAGCACCATTCATGTCAGGCAGACTACACTCCATGAATATGATACATACACCCACACAGTCATACACATGTTCACCACATAACCACATATACATGGATCGCACATACACATACCAAACAACCTCACCCGGAAGGAACCATACAAAAGATGTTCTCAGCCACCCACACACCCTGCAGAGCCTGATATTTTCCCCTCGAGAACACAAAATGATAGGCACAAAACAGCAGTCATTTGCAAATTGTTGCCAAAATACTACAAACAATTCTGCAAGTGGAAACATTTGCAAAAGAGCAGTTCTGTGAAGGACTAATATTTCAATTGTGCTTTTATGCTCAGAATTCTGCTGTAATTTCTGGCCTCTTTTTTTTTTCCCTGAGGTATTTGTTGGGTAGACAGATGAACAGGTGGGCGACACACTGTTAGAAAAGAGACCGACCCCTTAGCCAACAGGGCTCCTCCCGGAACTTAGTTCTCCACTCCAACCCCTTGGGAATGTTTCCCGTTATCCCCAAATCAAACCTTTGAAGAATAATAATTTGATAGCTCACAAAGAAGACAGCCCTAATTATTTTAAACTAGGGTTCACAACCGTGTGTATACAGGTGCGTGTATCAGGGTGTGTGTGCCCAGCACAGCAAAGTTGTGTCTACCCCTCTCCCAGCAGAGGAGGTGTGGCCAACCGAGAGCTCTTAGGAGGAAAGCCAGTGTCCTTTATGGGTCATGTAAAGTGTAGGTCAGCCGCCCTCCTGTGGAAGGCCACACATCCTGGGTTTGGCTTGGTGGTTGTAAAGTATATAAATAGGATACAAAGCTGGGCGGAGGAGGGGGGTGGCGAGGAAGAGGTGAGGGATGGTTAAAGACATCGTACAGAACTCAATGAAGCCAGGCGGTGGTGGCGCATGCCTTTAGTCCCAGCACTTGGGAGGCAGAGGCAGGCGGATTTCTGAGTTCGAGGCCAGCCTGGTCTATAGGGTGAGTTGCAGGACAGCCAGGGCTACACAGAGAAATCCTGTCTCAAAAGACAAAACAAAACAAAAAAACCTCACAATGAATTAATTAGATACTTGTGGCTTGCAATAAAATTAAAACACAAACGATCCCTTTCAGGGTGGGCACCCTAGATATCTTCCAGTCACAAATATAATTTTGAAAGGCAGAGAGAACCACACCATACTATCAGCTGGGACTAGACTTGAACTCCTGACTTCTGAGGGGCTATGAATACAGGCCTACCATTACACCAGCCGTCTCCTCTCAGCGCCGAGGGTTCCCTTCCGTTCTCCAGTCACACATCTTGAGCTCTCCCACTGCGACAAAACCGGCAAATCCGTACACCTTCCCTGTGTGTGATATTATCCGGTTTTCCTCCTCTTTAGTGCTAGGACTGAACCCAAGGCCTTGTGCATATAAAGCAAGAGCCCTACCACTGAGCTATGTCCATAGCCCCAAGTTTATTGATATTTTTTTAATATTCTAATAGATGAATACTGTTACTTCATCTTCATTTTTATTTTTCTAAATTCAGCCTTGTCTGGGTTCATTTCCCCAAGTGCTTTGAACCTAATTTTTCCTCCTTTTCCAAACTGTCCAGCCTTTCCTTTCCTGTATACTTGTGTTGTTTGCCAATTTATACTCCTGATTTATAGGCACTCATTATTAGATATGATTAATGCGCTTCCTGTTGTGTAAGTTGAAAATATTTATCACGGTCTGTCCAGAGCGTAACCCTTGAGCTCAACATTAAGTTCTGCTAATTTGTCTTTTGCATACTCTGTGAGATGCAAGTGAGTGTGTGTGTGTGTGTGTGTGTGTGTGTGTGTGTGTGTTGACTGTGGGTGGTCAAACTTCCATTCCTTGGCTTTGCGCAGGTGTTAGCCCCGGGAGGTCTTTGCAACTTTTGTATAAGTCGAAACACTGCACTGAGTGAGCCCAGGAGCCTGCCTTTGCTCTCTGGCAGGGCCGGGCTTCACTGTGGAGGATTATTAAAATGTAACTTTGTTTTTCTGTTGACGATTTTTTCTAGGTCCTCCTGGCCACCGCACCTTCTCAATTCGTTTATTAACATCTTGACTTCGGCTTTCTGTGTAGGACATAACGCTCAAACTGTGACGCCAAGAATTCCATCTGGACTCTCTGCCAAAGGAAGAGCCCTTGGTCCCGGGCTCCCCTTTAACACGGCTGCTGTAATCCCTCAGACTAAAACCCTTGTTTTCCCATTCACGGAATTCCTACGTTTAACTAGTCTACGTGTGACTTCTGCCTGGGACTCGTCTCCAATTTAGCTGCTCTAAGTCAGCGCACACTTTTCAGACCGCTGTGGTATCACAGCTCCTGTGTTGTCCCTTCTGTAAGAATTTTAGGAAGCCTTTGTTCCATTCATTTGTTCTTTCTCCATTGTTTTTTTTTTTTTTTTTTTTTTTTTGAGACCAAGTGTCATGTAGCTCAGGCTAGCCTCCAACTCCTGCACCATCACACCCGGTTAATTCTATGCTTGCCATGCTGGCCATGAGACCTGTGGCCACCTGCTGGCTAGGCAAGGGCTTTTCCAACTGAGCCATAGCCACACCTCCCCCAAGTTAGTTTTAAGGGACATCAGTGCCCGTACAAAACTACGATGCTTCCAACGAGGGGCACTTTGTCTCTCTATCCTTTGACATTTTCCCATGAAAAATATAATTTCAGTTTTCTCCATTTGAGTTCTACTCCGTTTCTTACTGCTTTTGATTTCTAAAATACCAGCAGGTTTAATTGGTCCTCGACGTGGAATTTATTTTTCTATTGTATTTTCTCGGTCTTTATTGCCCTTTTATAATGGGCCAGACCTGCCCTGGCTGTTGCCAGGTAACTGTGGGGTGGAGCTTAGACAGAATCTAACACTAAAGCGAGCACACAAAACGACAGAGTTCCCTTGCTTTCCCCTGATACTTTTACACAAGAAAGAGTGGAAGGCAGGCTGGGGCTGGACCGGAGGCTGGCTTTACCTTAAAGTCAGCAGGTACCATCGATACCCTTGTAGCATGTCAATCGTGAAGACAGCAGGATCATCGGTCACCATGCCTGTGCGTTCTGAGGTGGAGTTCCACTCCATTTCGTTTCTTCCCAAAAACACACCGATGCCTTCTGTGATCAGGAGATAGCTTCGGGGTCTCTCTGCCGTACTTCTTGATGGAAAGCAGAACTTTTCTCTTCAGGAACTAAACGAAAGTCCTAGTCTTGGCTGTCCTCAGCCAGCACTGGGCTATGTACCTGTTCCTAAATGGATCCTCTTGTGTAGGGTTTGAAATAAATGGGTGGCTGTCCAATGTTTTCATATTGCAATGTGGCTCTGTCATCTCAAAGTGTATGTCCAATAACCACCTAACCAAGTTACAAAAGAACATTTTTCTCTCTGTCGCTATCTCTGTCTCTCTCTGTCTCCCTGTCTCTGTCGCTCTGTGTGTGTCTGTCTCTCTGTCTCTCTGTCTTTCTCTCTCTCTGTCTCTCTCTCTCTCTCTCTCTCTCTCTCTCTCTCACACACACACACACACACACACACACACACACACACCCTTCATAATGTTTATTTTATATTGGGCTGTATTCACGGCTCTTCTGGGGCACACGACCCACAGGCCACACGTTGGACATGAGAGACTTGAAACCTGCCTGTCTTATTCCCTGCTGCACCCGGTTATAGTCAAAGGAATGGAGTATCCAGAAAATTAATCTTTCGGGTACATCTCAGACCTCCGTAGCCCATAAGAGGAAGGAGGTAGTTGCCAAAGCCACTGATCATCCCCCAGCCTCCGCTTGAGGACAAATCCTACCGCTGCCTGCTACTGCCTACAAGACCACTCTCGGACCCCTGTGTGACTCAGATGCTTTGCTTCTGGGGAAGAAGGATCCTACGGGCTGATCCTCCATTGTCAAAACCTCCACCTACAAGCCTTTGGCTATTGTCCTCGTCAATGTAAGTGCCTCTGCTCTTTTAAAGCTCTGCGGGTCACACTCATCCGTGTTGCTAACGTGTTTATACATTTAACCGGCGCCATAGTTCCTCCGCCTTCTTAACAACCATTTTGAGTTTTATAGATTCCCACCGTTCTGTTCTTTGTCCACTGTATAAAGTCATGCCGGCATCATTAATGGGTACTTAAGAGTGCTACGTTCTTATTTTCCATTTACTATACCTTAAACATTTTCCCATCTAATCTTCATAATTACCGCTCCGGCGGCTGCATCACGGGACATTAAGGTGATCTGGTATCGTTTGCCTAATTACACCTCAATTTTTCCCTATTAGTGATAAGTGGGAACGAGCACTTTCAAGCTTTTGCCTTCTCTTTGAATGGCCTGTGTCCTTGGGATGTAAGGGATAGGGACGCAGGGAGGAGACAGGGACCATTTAAGCCTCCAGAGCTATTGTATCCTGTTGCATCTCTAAGGGATTCTGCCTATGTGTCCTTTGTACTATAATTTTTTCAGTATTATCATGACAGCTTCATTAATAAGTATAAAATGTTACCTTGATTTAACAATGCTTTGGGTTGAGTTCATTTAACAAATAGACAGAGAGAACATTTTCTTCATTACTTGCTTTGCCTGTTAAATATCTCAAAATCAAATAAGGTATGAGTTTTAGTTCTATATTTGAATGGGTTTCTTAATATTGTGTAGGTATTCATTAAAATACATGAACAGAGGCAAATATCTTCCCCAATCTTTGTGCAGCGTCCCTTTTAGTGATAATTCTAACTTTTCCACCATCCAAAAGGTTTTATTTTATAGTGCTAGATCTACTTTTTTTCCCTTTGTGGTTTCTTTCTTCTTCAAAATTGAGAAAAGTAGTAAATAGTTTTTAACTATTAAGATAATAATGACTTGATTTTAGATGTCATTTGGTAATGAACAAATATGTGTCATCCATGCCCCCCACACACACACACCTGCTGCAGACACTCTAGGAATCCATCCCTTCAAAACAAATGAAACTCAAGCAGTGTCTGGGGGTGGAGAGTATGTGTTATCCAAACCAGTCACCGCCAGCCACATGTGACTACAACGCTTGAAACGTGACAGTATACATTGAGATGTGCTTTAAAAAATAAAAATAAAAACTTGCATCCGATTCCTGAGAATGGGTGTTAGGAAAAATTTAAAACACCCCGTTGATGATCTTAGATTGGGTTAAACAAGACAGTAAAATGCCTCTGTTCGTTTTGTCCATGTGCTCTGGGATACCGGAAGCTGGTCCTGTGGTTTGCACTGGGTCTGTTGGACAGCGCTGTCCCACGGGTGCCTTTTTCTGTCTCAGCTCCTGATCTGGAGCAGCTCTGAGCCAGGAGAAGTGGGAGGGGCTCAGCTCTCTTACAGGGAGAATACTTACTGGATCAAATTTAGTGATGTCAAGAGCAGAAGAAACCTTTCTCACTACCCCACCGTCCCTTCAGGGTGCTCTTACTGAAGATCTAACCAGTCCTTACTTTAGTACACAATATTTTGATGGACTTTGAATTCGCATGCGAGCTTTTTGGAAAGAGGACAAGACTTGTCCTAACGTGAAACTCCCTGAGGAATGTCAGTCAGAGGAACTAACCAAACTTAGTTTGATCTCATAGCTACGTGACACTGACCGCTAGAGTCCTCTGTGCTTAGCTTTGAGCAAGTTTGCTGTAATGGTTCCTGCTGTCAACTTGACAGAATCTAGATTCACAGCGGAGATGAGCTTCTGGTTATGTCTATGAGGATTTGCCTACCCTGAGGTAACAGAGGGGGCAAGGCATATAGTGAATCTGAAGGTCTACCCTGAGGTAATAGAGGAGGCAAGGCAAACTAAATTTAGGCTTGCAGCCTGGACTGAATAAAGAGGAGAAAGCAAGTCAAGTCCCAGCGCCTCAGCTCCTACCGCCATTACACCCTGCCATGATGAACCGCACCCAGAAACTGCAAGCCAAAAATAAACCCTTCCTTCCTGAAATTGATATTGCCAGACATTTTATCAAGGAAAAGGAACTAGTGCAGTCCCAGCTGGAGTCACGGTTGATAACTGCTGGAGGTCCAAGAAGAGCCAGATAGAGCCCTGAGACCAATCCAACTTTTCATTTGTCTTAAGTACATTCAGGGGATGTGGGCACACGTAGGTGGGCACATGTACGTGGGCACACGAACGCCACAGCACGGATGTGGAGGTCAGAGGATGTTTCTAGGGAGCTGGTTCACTGCCTCCGTCATGGAGAATCTGGGGCTCAGACTGAGTTAGTCAGGCTTTGGTGGCAAGAGCCAGCTTGCCATGCCTCCTTTTACAACCTCACACTGCTAGCCCCATCCTTGACCCGCTTGACAGAACATTAACAGGCCCTGGGTCCATTCCTGTCCCCACCCCGCCCTCCTGAAGCACCTACAATACAAGTTGACAGTTATGGTCATTTCCGACATCTTTCACCTGACTCCAGATGGGCCATTTTTATCCCCATTCTATCCCCATGATTACTTTTTCTGATAGGTATATTATATGTCGCTAATCATACTCATTTTATTCTTTGGCCTAAATTATCTAAAAAATTTTAAAGTAGGGTGATAATAACTTTGCATTCTAGCATTCTGTGAGAGCCTTTTTTTTTTTCAGTCTAATGATCTCTTTTAAGCCCAAACAGGATCCAAGTCTGAGTTGCCAATTTCATGCATACCCATTTCATGACGGGAAATAGTTAGTCTAAGGACAAAGAGAAGCATTCCAGTCCCTCTGGCCTGCAAAGCTCGCACCGTGAGGCACGCCAGCTCCATCACAGAGCTGTCTGGAACAAAGCTCTCCCCTCATAGAATTCGCTGGGCCGCTCTCCACGCATCTGCAATCCGCGCCATTGCTAACTTCCTGCCACTTTGCATGGGAGCACATACTTATATGACAGGAAAAGTGATTAAATAACTACACGGACCTTGTAGCAAATGAGTTACTGCTTTGCCGACATTATGCCTGATTCTCCATAGATTATCCGGGCTGAAGGCTCCTTAGGATCATAAGTAGCTAAGATCATTTCTCATCTCATCATCCTATTATCCGTAATGAGAAAATACTTCTAAATGTGAAGATTACTCTTTCCAAACATCCCTGGTGAACACTCCCAGCGACATTAGTGCAATTTATTAACCGTCCTCTTTGTAAGGAGGAAATGCTAGGAGGCACCCACCTAACACTGCAGGCGACCTCTGGGAGTCGGGCTCCCCCCCGGACCCATCTGTGGTCCTTCAGAATGCTCGTACTGAGCCCCCAACTGCTCACCTCATCCATCTATACTTTATAACGCATTCTTGGCGTTTGGATTCACGTGTGATGTTTTAGAGGAAAGGGTAAAAACTGACCTACTGTGACCTACTGGGGCTGGGAGATGGCTCTCTTTGTAGAGTGTTTGCAGAGTAGTTACTGCACAAGCCGGAGGACCTTGCTTGGATTCTGACTTTGTATGCGCAGCACCCACAGGGGGCGGGGGAACAGATGTACCCCTGTAATCTCTGTGCTGGAGAAGCAGAGACAGAGGTGTAGAGAAAAATGTCTTATGTCTGTATGGATCTGGCACCTGTCAGTAATAAATTTGACGGCCGATAGCATAGGCGGGAATTAGGAGGTGGGACATCCGGTAGGCAGAAAGGATTCTGGGAAAAGTGCCAGGCGGGAGATTGGCCCAGGAAAATGTGACAGTCCTGACGTGTGATACCTGGGTACAGGTGACCAGCCACGTGGTAGAATGTAGCTTAGAAATCAATGGGTTATTTTAAGTTATGACCCAGTCACAGAAGAGCCTAGCTACATGGCCAAGGTATTTGTGAATATATTGAGCCCGAGTCTTATTTCTGGGAGTGTGGGGCTGGGAAGAAGAACCAGGTTCAACTTCCACACAGGCATGCTTGGGGCTTGTGGATCGGCCAGTCTGGCTGGACTAGCAACTGCAGGGTTTAGTTAGAAACCTTGTCTCAAAACCTGAGGTGGAGACTGAAGGACAAAGATATCGGATGTCAACTTCTGGTGTCCGTGTGTGAGCCTACATACACACACACACACACAAATATATGTATACATACATATGTTCATATATGTACAAATATATGTATTTATATATATACATATATTTGTGTGTGTCTGTGCGCACGCGCACATACAAAAGTACCGTAGGAGGGCCAGCAGGTCTAACCACACTCAGTTTTGATTCCATAGCGGTAACCTCTTTAGCGTGAGCTTTACAGTTCCAGAGTTTCCACATATGTGGACGTCATCCTGTTCCACTCGCATACATTCCGAATCTGACTTATCTGCACTTCCAAGATGGGGTAAGCATGGCGTGGTGACAAACCTACAACCATTTTCTCTTTATGGTACAGGCAGGCCCTTAGATCCTCCACTGGCCCTGACACTGGGACGGAACAGAGAGACTCAGAACGTTCTGGTTGCTGGGCAATTCCAGGATCTCGTGGGTAAGTGGCAAAGTCTATCTCTCCTCTTACTATGAAAACTATATTTGAAACAGATTCAAAGTACTTTAAAATTTTTATGTATTATTTCATGTCTGTGTGACGCATGTGTTGGGCACATGATTGTGTGACACAGCTCTCACTTGGGGGGGTCAGAAGACAACTTCTTGGAGCCAGGTCCCTCCTAGTTTGGTATAGAGGGACCGATTTACCTGCAGCCATCTTTTCTGCCTTGAAGTCCTTCCTGTCACAGTGTCTACATTATACATCTCTCAAGTAACAGAGCTCTTAAATCCCCGCAGGGGAGGGAGTTTGTGTCCTCTTTTGGAAAATGAGCTCAGGCTCTCCAGAGTCTTGCATCCGGTGGTGCGGGCCCAGAACCTGGGCGTACCCACTGATGTGGACAAATAGTTGCTCAGTTCAAGACAGATGTCTGTCCTCGGGTCATTTGAACATGACAAATTTATTTTTTATAGAGTCACACATATCTTTCTCTTGAATTGTCTCCACTAAACTCTAACCCATAATTCACGGAATTGTGTGGCCACAAAGAGAGACACTTTATCACCTTAGATTAAAAAAGGCTCAGGAAAACTGTTAAGTGGGAGATTAAAAAAAAACAATCTCTCTCTCTCTCTCTCTCTCTCTCTCTCTCTCTCTCCTCTCTCTCTCTCTCTCTCCTTTTCCTTCCCCCTTCTCTCCTTCCTTCCCTGCTATGGAGAAAGTTCAGCGACCTTATCCATTTTCTGTCTTTTCTGCAGAAGATCTGGAGGAGTGAGGAAGCAGAAACTTAAATGTGCTCAAGGTTCAGAACCGGGATCAGGCCTCATCCCCTGCATTGCAGCCCAGGCAGGTATAATCTTAACTGTACACACAGAAATGAGCGTGATTCCAAATTTGAAGGGGGAAAAGAAAAGGTCGTTTGTTACTGCTTTGTGCCGTCAGGAAGAAGGAAATTCAAATAATTCATCTAACCCCGAAAGAGCTAAGTATGCATGGTGTCTCGCCACGGCTGTCAATTCGACTGCTTCCGGGATCAGCTAAAAATACCCCAGGTGCTGGTTATGCCGGGGAGGGATTTTCTTCATAGGAGTATTTGAAGCTGGAAGACCCGCCGTAAATCTTGGCCACGCCTCCTGGTGGCAGCAGTCATAGGACACCAGAAGAAGGAAACTTTGCTCCTGATGGCTTGCCCTCAGTCTTGCTAGCAAGTTTGTCTACCCCAGTGCTGGCATTAAATCTGCTTTCTTCAGGATTCCAACCCCAGACTGGAGATCAGCAGCTCTTTGGGAACCCTCCCTGACTCCAGCCCCAGCGGGACTGCTGAGACAGCCAGCACTGTGGACTAAACAACTCTCACATTCTTTTTTTTTTTTTTTTTTTTTAAGTTTTGTTTTTTATATGTAAGGTTTTTCTTTGTGTTTTGTTTTTTTTTTTTTTTGCTGTTGTTGTTTTTGTTTTGTTTTTTTCTGAGACAGGGTTTCTCTGTGTAGTCCTGGCTGTCCTGGAACTCACTCTGAAGACCAGGCTGGTCTCGAACTCACAAATCCGCCTGCCTCTGCCTCCCAAGTGCTGGGATTAAAGTCGTGCGCCACCAACGCCCGGCTTATATACTGTAGCTGTCTTCAGACACACTAGAAGAGGGTGTCAGATCTCATTATGGATAGTTGTGAGTCACCATGTGGTTGCTGGGATTTGAACTCAGAATGTCTGGAAGGACAGTCGGTGTTCTTAACCGCTGAGCCATCTCTCCAGCCCCAACTAACATTCTTAGTCTATTATCAGCCATTGTTGGGCTACGCAAACCATATCCCGTGTGCCAGCTTACTAAATCTCCATTTAATAAATCTATTCATTCTATCAGGTTTGCTCCTTTACAGAGCCCTCACTAGTACAGCATGCCTCACACTCCTTGGAAGGACCTTGATGTTCTAAGGCTGAGTAATGCAGTGTCTGCAGGAGCAGAGTCCTGTGGTATACACGGTAGACCTGCCCTGCAAAGGCAGTTCCAGACCTGGCGATGCCAGTGCTCGCTGACCAGCTGTTGAGTCTTTGGGAAAAACATTTCATTCCCATGAGCCCCATCTTCATCATTCATAAAAAAAACAAAAACAGAAATGATCAGAGTGGAGGTAAACGGGATCCATCAAGAGCCAATAGCGTATCTACATTCCGACTTATTGAAAGAAGAGGAACCGGATTCTCACCAAGCCTGAAGCCCTGACTGACAGCTCACAGAAAGCACAGGGACGAGAGGCCTGTATGAACCACGCCACATTGCACCAAAATACCAAGTTCAAACTGTGGTTAACTCCCATAGGGACGACCCTTAGGTTTTAGACAACAATAACAGGGTGAGGGGTGAGGGCGGAGGTGAAGGGGAGAAAGGCAGAGGGGGAGAAGCCAAAGCACACATCTCAGGGGTGTCTCAGCATTCCGCCAAACCTGACAGGGGTTCTGACTCAACTGTGGGAGATCCAATCGCGGAGCCTGCACTTTCCACTCAGACCCAGTCCTGCACAGACCATTGCACTCAACGCTTTTACCAACAGGAAACCAGCAAGGCCTTGCACTGCAAGTGTGCAACCTCTCGAATGCATTGGAGAACTGACATCTGAAGGCAGATGATTGATTGGACCGAAACACCAGGAGGAAGAGCTCTTAATGTGGAGAGGAGAAGGGAAAGGCGGGGGAGAGGAGAGGAGTTGAGGGGAGGGGAGGGGAGGGGAAAGGAGGGGAAAGGGAGACCAGTAGCCTGGGGTAGACAGGTGCAAGAAGAGTTTATCTAATATTTGAAAAGAATAATTCTAGAGCTGAAAAGATGTCTCAGCGCTTAAGAGCACTGGCTGCTCTTCCAGAGGACCGGGGTTCGGGTCCCCTGTGACTGGTCACAACAGTCAGTAACTCCAGCTCCAGGGGAATGATCTAACGATGTCTTCTGGTCTCCACAGGTACCCAGTACTCACGTGGTGCATAGGCATACATGATGGCAAAACATCTACACACGTACAGTTTAAAAAATATTTAAGGTTGTTTCTTCACAAACACGTGGGATTTGTGTTGGCCATGCCAGCTTTGCATGTGAAGATTCATTCGCCAACACAGGGCACAACTTACGATGTGATTGGGAGAGGGGGAAGCAGCGGTATACGGACTGGTTAAAACTCTCAGGGCTTTCTCATCAAACGTAAGCCACAGACACTCTTCCATGATTTCTATTCAGCACCGTGAAATTAATTAAATAGCCATGCTGAGTGCATCCTAGCCCTTGCAATAAAGTCAGAAATAGAAATCAAGCCTGACAAATCAAAAAAGGAAGAAATAAAAAGGTCTCTGTGAATAGATAGATAGCATGATTGTCTAGATCGAAATTCCTAAACTATCAATGAAAATGATTTCTTAGAACTAGTGAGTTATCTTGTTAAGTTGGCAGAATATAGAGTCAGTTTGTCTACGGGTTAGAAAGAAAAAAATAATAATTTAAATTTTAAATAACTATTATTTATAACACCCCCCCCAAATTACACTTTTAGGTGTATATCTAACAGATTATGTGTAAAATCCATATGGTAAAAATAACAAAACTAAAATAATGTTCATTGTGAGCATGTACAACCCTTGCTGAGGACAAGAGCTCAGTCCACAGCACCCATGCAGGGCTGTAACTGCAGCTCCAAGGAACCCAGCGCGCCCTCCTCTGGACTCTGTGGGCACTGTACTCATACATGCATAACCCCACACACGGACTCACAATTAAAAACAAAATTTTTTTTTAAATCACGTTAGGAATGTCAATCCTTTCCACTTGAAGCATACATTCAACATGTTGATCATACATAACGATCTTTCTGTGTTGCTTTTGAAATCCTTCTGGAAGCCTAAAGTTATCTGAAAATAAAACATTTTCCTAAATCATGAATTGAGGCAACCTGATACTCAGTCACCTTAGGGAAATCTTTTGGTTTTAAGTGGAATAGAGGTATTGGAATGATGTTTTTCAATCTTTGTCTCTTAGAGACATTTTTAAATAATTTAAATACTTATGAAATTACTAAATGTTACCCCTTCAAACATTACTTGACTCAGGCAAGAATTGTAGCTAGTAGATAAAAGTATCATGTAGAGCCGGGTGGTGGTGGCGCATGCCTGTAATCCCAGCACTCGAGAGGCAGAGGCAGGTGGATTTCTGAGTTTGAGGCCAGCCTGGTCTACAGAGTGAGTTCCAGGACAGCCAGGACACAGAGAAACCCTGTCTCGGAAAAAAAAAAAAAAAAAGTATCATGAAGAAACCAGCTCCTTCTCACAAATGATCTCCCTGTCATATACTTAGTAAACACCAAGAAAATGATGTGACTTCACCAAGCGTTGCTTGACCAGATGGGCACAGAGCTAGGTATGGTGGCAGCTCTATGTATTTCGGGGAGAAATACATTGCTTGAATCTTAATGGCACAGAAGCATTGCACAAACCCAGACTGGGCGACGTCCTATTAAATGACCTGTGTTCTTCAAAAAAAAAAACAAAAACAAAAACAAAAACAAAAAAACAAAAAAACATGGGACTCGTGAAAGACAAAGGCAGGCTGAATTACTGTTCCAGACTAAAAAGGAGACTATCAAACCATAAGATGTAAATGCAGCATGCAAACCTGGACCATAAATAAATAAATAAATAAAATCTCTTTGCTGTTAAATGAAACAGCAGTGCTTTGAAGATATGAAATTTGCTGATTTTGATCATTATGATCACGGGTATGAAGGAAAATGTTTTCGGTCTTCGGGGACACAAGGAAGAGTTTGAATACGAGGGACATCACACCTGAGGTTTACCCTCACATAGTTCAGAGACACTAAATCATCCATACACATGAATATGAATGTATGCATATGTGTGTGTGTGGAGATGGGGTGATAGAATATTCATTGCATCCATATAGCTTTTGTGTGTAGCATGTGCTATCTTTATAGACTATATTTATCTGGAGAGAGAAAACGCTGAAGCAAATGTGTTAAAATGTTCACATGAAGGGGCCTATGTGAAGACACATATGTATTCTTTATAACTTTTTTTTTTTTTTTTTTGCAACTTTACTAGAAGTCTGAAACTATCCCCCAAACCAAACCATTTAGGGGAAACGGCACTTCTGGATCCACATATTTCCACCTAGTTTCTGCCTGGTTGCAAAGTAAAAGCCCTCCAGGAAGCTACCGCTCCTTGAACCATCTTGAGCACTGTCTGATTTCCTGTTGCCTCGGTACCGTATCACAGTAAACTAGGTGTGTTAAAACGGTGCAAGCTAAGGGTCCTGTAGATTTGATGATCAGGAGTCCAAAATGGGTCTTCTCTGGCTTTGAGGAAGGTCTTGGCACGGCTGCGGTGGACTCTGTGCAGACTCTGGGGAATCTGCCAGCTTCAAGCCAGAAGCATAGACTCTTCAAGTCTCCCTTGGACTCAGTCTCTCTTGATTCCTGTTTCCACTTTAAAGCCTGATTGGACTGAGTGCTCTAAGCCAGGATTATCCCCCAATGAGATCAGTAAATAAGCAAACTCAGTTCCTTCAGCCTGTGTTTTTCCTTGCTGTGTAGCAGAAGACATAGTTTCCTGGGCCTAGGATGTCCAGCTCTTTGGGGACCAGTATTCTGTCCATCACGGATGTCCTTTGCCAGATATACGGGCAAATGTGGCCGATATCAAAATCCTCCCAGGTAATCATGTCCCTGAATTAACTCTTCCAGAAACACATCTCTAGTTAGTTGCAAATACTGTGATCAAAACAGATGTGGCTCTCCCCCACCCCCACCCTCACACCCACCCCACCCAGGTTATCCCAATCAGCTCTCTGGCTGAATTTATCTCAGGCTTCCTTTGTTTGTATCAGGAGCAGCCTTTCTTCCCCTGACAGTTACTATCATTGTCTAACTGGGCCTATAAATTGGAAGGCTGCTGCAGACAAATAAATTTTACTGATAAGAAAACTCTTCCTAATGTTTACCTTAAATTGCCTTTGTTGAAACGTTATCATATTTCTTCCTGTCGTCCGCGTGACAGTAACAGAAAACAGCTAGTCAATATCTACTTTATAAAACCCTTTTAGATTTAGAGTCTGCCACTCTAGTCCCTCCAGAAGCTAGATAATACGTCAGCTAACCAGCCAATCCAGGACAAAGACAAGTCAGGTTGGATTTTTTTTAAGTGATGGAGTGATAGAGTTGAATCCTAAGATAAATAACACCCCATGCAGGGAGCCATGGGCTTCCCAGCCCTTCCCAGGACTTCCCAGCCTCTGGGAACTCTCTTTCCATCTTCAAAGCCAGAAGCACACCAGCTTCACTTGTCCCTCTGACTCTGCTGTCTCTAAAGGATGAGGAGACAGGGCCTTCTGGTATAATCCAGGATGATCATCTCAAAACGGACCTTGTGTGTGGCCCTGTTAGTCCGCACTCTACCTTTTTTAGCCTGTCGCCTGAAAATTCTCGCGGTCTAGATGACCCTCCCTCATGCCTGGCTTAAAGCACCCCTGAGAAGTCCATAAGCTCAACCCAGACCCAAACCCTTCTCCGCTACTTATTGTCAAAATCTTCCTCATTTTAAGTCTGTGTGTTTATGTACGTGTGTGTGTGTGTGTGTGTGTGTGTGCACTAGTGTGTATAGGTCCACATTTGTGTGTGTGTGTGCATGCATGTGTGCATGTGTGCACTTGTATGTGCAGGTCAGCATTCATGTCCATGTATGTGAAGGGCAAAGGACAACATAAGCTATTGTTCCTTGGGTGCCGTGTACTGGTTTTGTTCTTGTCTTATTGAGACGAAGATCTCACTGGCCTGGAACTACTCAACTAGGCAAAGGTTGGCTAGCCAACCGGCCCCAAGAATCCCCTGACTCTGTTTCCTCAGCATTTGGGTTCCAAGCTGTGGTGGTTTGAATAGATATGAACCTCCGAGACATGTGTCTGAGTGTTTGGCCACATCGAGTGAGTAGCACTATTAGGGGGTGTGGCCTTGTTGGAGAAAGTGTGTCACTGTGGAGGCGGGTTTAGAGGTCTCCTATGCTCAAGCCACACCCAGTGTGACACACAGTCTCCTTCTGCTGGCTTGGAATCAAGACGTAGAACTCTCTCTGCTCGTTCTCTAGCACCATGTCTGACTGCACACCGCCATGCTTCCCACCATGATGGTAATGGACTGAACCTCTGAAATTGTAAGCCAGCCCCAATGAATTGTGTTTCCTCTGTAAGAGTTGCCTTGGTCACAGTGTCTCTTCACAGCAGTTAAAGCCTAACTAAGACAGAGGCCCACGGCACCTTGCCCAGATTTTATTACATAGGTGCTGGGGAAGTCAAACCCCAGTCCTTTGCCCCCGTGACCCGTGTCTCTAACTCTCAAGTCCTTGTGACTCTTTTGTTTTTCCCCAGGAGTAATTATTCACTGTCTTCTCTATGCCCTTCAGAATGTCCTAGAAGTTCGTCCCTCTCACAGATAATGAACTGTGGCATTGCAATTGTCTACATTGCCACCATTTTGATTTTTATTTAGCTCAAATGTGGTTATTAGACAGTGCTGGTGAGGCAGGGAAGGGTGGATCCCTAGGAACCCCTAGCCAGCAGGTCTAGCCTACTCCAGGAGCACCAGGCCAATAAGAAATAGTCTCATACATGAGTGGGGACGGCTCTTGAGGAATGACACCTGGGGTTAATCTCAGGCCTCCATTTGTCTCAGGTGGAAGGGATTGTTTCTGGAGGAATATCATTAAGTTTTTCTCAACTGTAATCCACTTCTTAAAACTGCAGTCGTGAGACTCTTGTCTTAGATCAAATAGACTGAGATAGGGGACAGATACCATCTCCCTTTCTTAAGATGTATGAATAGGAACTATACCCGCCCCCCTCTTCAATAAAAGAATATGACAAATAAAAAATAGATACCTCATCTGCACAGCTAAGAAAGTCCGACTGAGCTGTGAGACAGGGGCGTCCCTCTCCAAAGCAAAGGCTTACAGGTATCGACCACAGGAAGAGGAAGATTCATGCATAAAAACAAACTCCCCAGAAGCGCTCGGAGCCCTCCCTTCTAGCCAGAGCCATCAATTATGATTATTAAGTGTCTGCTCAGCTGTGGTGCAGCGGGAGAGGCAGGGAGGTTCGGTAGCTAGGCAACAGGCTGGAAACTCAAAGGGTAGGAGTTGTGGTTCTGGCTCCTCCATAAAAGTGATAAGTGGCCTTGGGAGAACTCCCCTGCCTCGATTCCTTCATCGGGAAAGAAGAGTCACCAGTCTGCACCTAGGGAGGAAAAGCCGAGAAAACCACACACTGCGACTGTAGAAAAGTGAACTTATAGCATCGGGGAAATGAGAGACTGGGGGCGGGGGTGTGGGGCGGGGGTGTAGGTGGGGGGGTAGTTTTCCAATCATAGCCTCACTTATTAATGGGCACTGTGCTCATAGATAGGCCTGAAGATGCAAATTTAAAAGGGCGGTGTTTGCTTCTATGGAGGCTTAAGGGAAATCTCAAGCTAAGAAGCCTCCTACACAGGGGCTGGAGAGATGGCTCAGCGGTTAAGAGCACTGCACTGACTGGTCTTCCAGAGGTTCTGAGTTCAAATCCCAGCAACCACATGGTGGCTCAAAACCTTATCTGTATAATGAGATCTGACGCCCTCTTCTGGTGTGTCTGAAGACAGTGACAGTGTACTTACACATATAATAAGTAAATAAAGCCCCTACCTTAAGCATCCTGGGAATTTCCCCAACACCCTCGACTACCTGCTTTGTCCCAGCTCCAAAACCACTTGGATTTGATCTCTGCTAAGTTCCAGATTATCTTGAGGCTTCTTGGTTTATGCTGCATTTTTGTTTTGGTTTGGTTTGGTTTTGGTTTTTTTTGAGACAGGGTTTCTCTGTGTAGCCCTGGCTGTCCTGGAACTCACTCTGTAGACCAGGCTGGCCTCGAACTCAGAAATCCACCTGCCTCTGCCTCCCAAGTGCTGGGATTAAAGGCGTGCACCACCACCGCCCGGCTTATGCTGCATTTTTATGGGTTTCCAAAAAGAAAAAGCCAGCGCTCGGTCATGTCTGCAACTTACCACCAGGCAGTATGTACAGAATAGGGTCTTAACACACCCTTGTTGGGAGGGGGTATTGAATTGTTATTTGAAAAAGGAATAAAGGGGTGACCAGGAAAAAAAGAATGCCCCCAACTAACCCTGCTGTGCAGCACAGTCTCCCCCCATCCCCTACTCTGACCCCATCTCCCTCAAACAGTGAAATCGTGCTGAGATGGGTGCTACACACACAGCACACCACACTTGGGGAGGCAGGGATCCCAGGAGTGACAGAGAAGCAAGGAAGAAAAGCCTAGGTGTGAAATCAGAGACTGTGGAGAGATCCCAAGAGCTGAAATAGAGAGCAGAAATGGTAAAGAGGGCAAACCCAAGATGCCCTGGGGGTGGGGGTGAGGGTGGGGCTTATATATGCCCTGAAGCGGGCCAGAAACAGGTACCAGCGTGGAGCTGAGTGATCCCAGAGCCCAGTCCTCCTGCCTCTTCTCCCACATACCATGAGAAACTTTCTTTGGGCTAAACTAAGTTAGTGGCAATGAATGGTCACCAAAGCAGGCCGTTCCCAGTCTCGGGGAAGGAGAAAGAGGCTCAGTATCTACGTCGCCATCAGGGAATGAACAAAGAAAATGCCGTCTCTCTGTGCCATGGATTATTCAACCATGAGACGATCAGAATAGCTTAGATGCATGCTAGCATACAGAAAGCTCAGAGACGCCACGCTAAGTGAAAGAAGACGGGACCAGAAGAGTCCACTCGTCTGAAATACCCAGAACATATAAATGTATAGACACAAAGCAGACAAGTAGTTGACATAGGCTAGGGGGTATAGGGAAGAACTGCATGATGGGTATGGAGATTCCTCGTGAGTGGAAATGTCTGGGGACTAGAGTCAGGGTTATGCACATTGTGAGTGACCCCCAACTGTACACTGCAAGATGGCGTTGGATATAAACGTTGCCCCCCGTGGGATGCGCAGCCGTTCTGAGGGAACCATTTTGGGTCTTAAGCATGTTGAGAAGACAGGAACTGCACTTTAGGCAAAGCAGGGTCTCGCCAGCTCTCAGCAGGGTTCCATGGATACGTCCCTTCCAGATCCTCCACCCCTTCCCTTCCCTTTCATAAATGCAGACTCCAGGAGGGCAGAGATGGACGGGCCTGTGTCCTGTGCCCCGCGCAGCGTCCCAAGCAGTAGAACCCCAGCTGTGTCTCATGGTCTCTTCACATCTCTTCAAAGATGTGAGGGTCCCCTCCTCAACATCCACCCCCAGTAGCTTCCCATCTCTCTCCTTCCCTGAACACCAGGTTTCATACGGCCTGCCTCCTCACCTCTTGTCCACAGCTTTCCCCTCAGATCCAGGCCTGTGGCCCACTCTTTGTAAAAGCCACCATACTCTTTGGTCATATTGCCTAAGCACGTGTGGATTTCCCACCTGCATCTCTGGGACAGACAGCCCCCCCATCCACCCCAACTCTTATCCCTTTCATTTCTTTCCCATGTACCTTCCCAGATACGGACATCTCCACGCCTACCTGGGCTGGGTGTGGCCCAGCTGAGCAACAAGGGTGTGCTGACCTTCCAACCCACCTCTTGAGAGATGCCGCCATTTTTTTTTTAATGGCTCCATGGGGAAATTCAAAGGATCAGCTGGAGAAGCCAAGTGCTGAGGCAGACAGAGCTTCCCACCAACCTTGAGCTGCTCAGTTCTGGACCGTCAGGTGGGGAAGTGGCCTATCTCACTGAGGCTGCTGGAATTTAGTACATTTGCTAAAGCCGTTGGACTTGTATCCTGGCCAGTCTATATCCCCTCTTAACTGAATACTGTCCAAGGCTTTCCTCATCCGACGTAACCAGTCCAAACATTCCTATTTGATGTGTTCTTCCATCACCAAGACCTTATGAGCTTATTAAATATATATATATATATATATATATATATATATATATAATGTGTGTGTGTGTGTGTGTGTGTGTGTGTGTGTGTGTGTGTGAGAGAGAGAGAGAGAGAGAGAGAGAGAACATTTGTAATGCTTCATCCTCTCCAGAAATCCTCCAGACAGCAGAGGTCACAAGCCTTTTTTTTTTTAACTTTTTTTTATTTTAATTTATTTACATTTCAAGTGTTATCCCCTTACCCAGTTTCCCCCCTCTCCTGGAAGCCCCCTTTCCTATCCCCCCTCCCCCTGCTTCTATAAGCGTGTTCCTCCACCCACCCACCCACTCCTACCTCCCCCGCCTTCCATTCCTCTACACTGGAGCATCTATCAAACATTCATAGGACCAAGAACCTCTCCTCCCACTGATGCCTGACAAGGCCAGCCTCTGCTACATAGGCAGCCAGAGCCATGTATACTCCCTGGTTGGTGGCTTACATGTCGTGCAAATCCCAGCTCCGGAACACCATTGGTACTCAGTAATGTCGCCGTATAAATATACTAGTTATTTTCATAACATCTCCTCCCTAAATGAGATAAAGTTGACACATGAAGTATACCTGTTCTTAAAGAGAAAGAAAAACCAAGCAAAACTCCATGCGACTTTGGGGAAAGGCACACAGATCCGTCCGTCCAAGGTCAGGAAGTGTCTGGACTGGGCAGCCCTTTGATTGATTCTCTTTCATTATTTTTTACTATTATTTAAAATGGTTCCAAATAATGCAGCTACAGTCCGGCAGCACATTCCTCCTTCCAAATATAACTGTCATTATGGTAGAGTAAGTTTCAGAAATGTTTATATATTATCAAAATTAAGTTTCAAAATGAGCTACAATATCTGGGAAGGGAGGATAATAATATTTCACAGAAACTAATTGGAAACTTGTTTTGAAATAAAGTAGTTATTATTTCCATCATGGAAAGATGAAAGCGCCGAGGTTTTCTTTTATCTCGCCCAGCCTAGTATCTCACATTATTTATTCAAACTGAAATTAAAACCTGGCCAAATCCTACCGAGGCGCTGCCTATCAGTTAGAGATTATTCTACTGGAAATGAACTTTTGTTCACAAATTTCATTATGCAGTTACAAATGACTATTATTAAAATGTAACATATAAAACGAAACTGCCTCGCCCCTCCCCCAACCCAGCTCAGGCTACCGCGCAGGGCTCCCTTTTCTTTCTAGTCTTATTCTCTCTCTAGGACTTGGAACTCCACGTCACCCCCTGCCCTAGTCCCCAAACATCTAGAAGACTCTCCCATCTTCTTCCCCTGTCCCACTGACTTCCTTATGTGGATGCTCCATGGGCTTTCCCCTAGAATCCTGGGGGACCTTTAATAACTTTTTTTTTCATTGCCTTGATCTTTACAATCTTAAAAACAAATACCCCGGAAAGTTCCCCAGCCTGGTGACATCACCAAGGCCTTTTACTTCTTCACTTTTTCTTTTCAGTTTTATTTTTATTCCTGAAACAGGGTCTTGAGCTGAAGAGATGGTTCAGCAGGTAAGAGCACTGACTGCTCTTCCGAAGGTCATGAGTTCAAATCCCGGCACCCACCTGGTGGCTCACAACCATCCATAATGAGCTCTGACGCCCTCCTGGTGTGTCTGAAGACAGCTACAGTGTACTTACATATAATAAATAAATCTTTTTAAAAAAACAAACAAACAAACAAAACCCAGGGGTCTTCCTTAGTCCAGGCTATCTTCAAACTCAAACTCCTTTGCCTCAGCCTCGCAGCTGTGGGGATCGATCATAGGCAGTTAACAACATACTCCTATTCTCACTACAGCCCTTTCCTATGACCTCTTCTCTACATCTGGACTCCTGTTCCCTCTGTCCGGACTGTCCCTCCTTCCGTCTTAAACACCCACCTGCAACTTGCTCCTGCAATTCCAGCTCAGACATAATTTCTCCCCAACCTCCAACTGGCTACCGGGTCAGGGGCAGCCGGCCCCACCTCATCAGTCCTTGTTGCTGACACTGCCTTTCTCTTTTTCCCTTTCCTCCATCTCCTGTGGGGCCCCGGGGCATCTCCAGCAGCAAAGACAGCAGCAGCACAGAACAGCTGACCGATAAATGTCTCATTAGTCTGGGGTTGAGATTTCATTATGGCGTCTGGCCTCTGGAAATGCCAGTCTCCCACTGGCGTCCTAAAGGATGTCTCACGCTCGGGCTTCTTGGCATTAATTTTGCAGCTCACCAGACCTCTGTGGTTCCTCTGTGGTTTGGGGGGTGGGCTTTTATTCTAGTGTTTAAATATTGTCATATTTGGGAGGTTCTTCACAGCCAAACTCCACCTTCTATGGGACCGTCTTTCATATCCAATGCTCCAGAGCGCTCTCAAGTTCCCTGCCTCTCAGCAAGTGTTGCTCTAGTGTGCCCAAGTCAGTGGAGGGGGAAATGTCTCTGGCACAGTATGGGTCATTGGACTAGACAGAGACTAGGGCATTAGCAACCTTAACGTCTGTGCCTCTGACCTAGATCTCGGTCCCTTCCCCCAGATCAGCGCCATGCCTCTACTTTCTACACATAAGCCTCACACAGGAGGAGAAAGACTGCTGGGCAAGCCGAGCACAGAACGCTCCTGCTCCTGCCGAGGACCAGAGGTCGGTTTCTAGCGCCCCACCTCAGGCCATGCATAACCACATGTAACTCCAGCTCCAGTCAGTCCTATGATCTCTGGACTTTGAAGACCACTGCATTCATATGCACATTCACGCACACACACACACACACATAAACACACCATACACATACACACATTCACTACACACACACAAACACACATACACCACACACACATACACACCACACACCATGCACATACACAACACACACATATATGACACACATATACCACACACACACACCACACAAAAACACACACACACTACACATACACACACATACATCATACACACACAGACATACACTACACATACACAAACATACCACATACCACACACACACACCACACACACCACACACACTACACATACACACATACACCACACACACACACACATACACTACACATACACACACAAACACACCACATACCACACACACACTACACACACACACCCCACACACACACATATACTAAACATACACACACAAACACACCACATATCACACACACACTACACACACACACACACCACACATAACACACACACACTACACATACACACACATAAACATACCACACACATACACACATACACCACACACACACCACACATACCACAAACACACACACTACACACACACACACACACACACACATACACACACACCACACTTAAAAAGAAAAGCCTTAAAGACAAAAACAAAGTTTTAAGAACCTTCTGCCCCAACCCGTGAGAGCCGTTCCCAGTCAGCTCGCCTCATCCTCTCTCTGCCTGGCGCTGCCAACAGCTCCTTTTCATCACAGGCATCTAGATTTAAGTCTTGCCTGGTGGTTTGTCTTTCTGTCTGTTTAACTGTGATGAAAGGTAGAAGTACGAGCAGGATTTCCCGGAGAGTAAAGTCAACTAGATCACGTCTCCGTCTTCCTAAAGAGGACGTACGGGCGAAGAAAAGCGCTGATCGCTATTTCTGACCTTGGCTCGGACCAACTGCACTGTCTGAGGTGTGAGAGCGTCAATAAGAACACGCCCTACTTCCTGTCTTAAGCTAAGAGCTCCCGAGGAAGACAGCCCAGGGGCCAGAGATTAAAAATGTCAGCTTTGTGTTTATAACCAATAAGGCTGATTAGAGAACTTGGCTGCGGGATCAGGCACAAACCCGCTTCCCAACAGGCTTCCTTCCCCATCCTGCAGACCAGCCCGCCAGCCTCAGGCATCATTAGGATAACGAGAGACCCTTCTCCCTAGGCAGTGGCACGTTTCCAGCATGTCAATATCCTGACAATGGGGGGGGGGATAGTTTATAATTCCTTCTCCAATCAGAGAAGCCCGGCACTGTGAGGAATGTCACATCAAAAGAAATCTATCGTGGGTCTCTCCACACAAGTCTGCCGAAGGCTACACCAGCTACCCTAACATGCCTGAGAGACAGAGTCTGATAGGCTCACACTCACTCTGTCAATTCCACGTTCTCGGTTCCTTGCTGTCACAGAACAATATTTACCAAATATTTACCATCTGTAGGATTCGTCTGACAGATTTGTTGGGTTCGTCTAGGGGCCGAGGTAAGTTTCTCACTGATCATTCAACCTAAGGCAGAGAAGAGTTAGATTTTTTTTTTTAGATATTTATTTATTTATTTATTTATTTATCTATTTATTATATCTAAATACACTGTAGCTGTCTTCAGATGCACCAGAAGAGGGCGTCTGATCTCTTTATGGATGCTTGTGAGCCACCATGTGGTTGCTGAGATTTGAACTCAGGACCTACTGAAGGCCGGGCAGTGGTGGCACACGCCTTTAATCCCAGCACTTGGGAGGCAGAGGCAGGCAGATTTCTGAGTTCAAGGCCAGCCTGGTCTATAGAGTGAGTTCCAGGACAGCTAGGGCTACACAGACTTAACCCTGTCTCGAACACCACCACCACCACCACCACCACCCCCCCAAAAAAAAAAAAAAAAAAAAAAAAAAAAAAAAAAACAGGACCTGCTGGAGAAGTGAGAACACTGACTTCTCTGCTCTT
Source organism: Apodemus agrarius (assembly GCA_964023405.1). NCBI lineage: Eukaryota > Metazoa > Chordata > Mammalia > Rodentia > Muridae > Apodemus > Apodemus agrarius. The sequence goes on from OZ030024.1 coordinate 11,518,403, forward strand.
AACCACTGAGCCATCTCTCCAGCCTCAGGAGTTAGATTTTAAAATGGGTACCCTGATTACCTGGATCCCCAGTCCTTTCCTACATCTGTTTGCAGCCGTACTGGGCTGAGTAGGACACATTCATTCAAGGCTGCCATCAGCACACCGTGTGCTCTTCCGTCTTTGAGAGACTCATTTCACCGTATTCCAAATGAGCTTTTACATTTGCTACTGGACGTGTGGAGACAGAAGATGCAGAGAATGGGGCTCGTGTACCCTAACTGTGAGCCATTCTATGGCTGACCAGGAAACTCTCTCAGATGAGCTCAGACTATTAAAAATATATATATATATACTTGGGAAAGATGATCAGACTACATTAAAAGAGATGGAGGGCAGTGGTGTCGATGGTGAGCCGTGTGTGAATGTGCCTCACAGTGAGCCCGTTGTGAGTTCTGCATCACTTACTCTCAAGCCCAGGACTTAGTATTTACCTCTATCTTATAGGTAAAAAGTTCAGGTGGAAGAGATACTAACTATTTGGCCTGTGGTCTTACCAATATAAGAAGTGGGATGGTGTATTAGTCAGGGTTCTCTAAAGTCACAGAACTTATGGGTAGTCTGTATATGGTAAGGGAATCTGTTAATGACTTACAGTCTGTAGTCCAACTCCCCAACACTGGTCAGCAGCAGCTGTGGATGGAAGTCCAAGGATCTAGCAGTTGCTCAGTCCCACAAAGCAGGCAAAGACGAGAGAGAGAGAGAGAGAGAGAGAGAGAGAGAGAGAGAGAGAGAATCTTCCTTCTTCCAGAGTCCCTATGTAAGTCTCCAGCAGAGGGTGTGGCCCAAATTAAAAGTGTGTGCTATCAGGACTTTAATCCCAGATGACCTTGAACTCAGAGATCTCCCTGTCTTAATCTTCTGGAATTCACAGCCACTATGCCTCATGATCTCCAGGTCAAGATCCAGGTCAGAAATTTCTATCTCCCAGCCTCCAGATTAGGATCACAGGTGAGTCTTCCAATTCTGGATTGTAGTTCATTCGAGCTATAGTCACGTTGATAACCAGGAATAGCCACTACAGATGACCACCATTGATCCAGGCGGGCTTCTGAGCCCTCCTTCAAGATGTACACTGCGTTAAATTGAACACACGGGAAAGTTTCTTCCTCCCCATAAATTGATGTAAAATGAGCTTAAATGTTCATCTAAAGGCCCAGAAACACATTAATACTTATTATCAGCTACAATCAAAGTAAAAAGATGAACCAAAAAATACAGACTCAGTGCTTAGGGCAGATGATAAGACATTGGCAATCAACAAAGAGAAAGTCGTGTATCTCCACTCCTGTTGTATTTCCGTCTTCTTTATCAAGGAGAGAAATCTTTAAGCTCGTGAGGGCTAAATAAATGTGGTTTAAAGGAAATTGAAGTCTAAGATAGGCAAGGTGATAGCGTGAGACTGTCTTGCTGTTTTAAATGAGTTCAAGTCTTCAGGCCTAAACAAATTATATCCCAGAGTACCGGAGAGTTCACAGATGTAATCAAGGCGCCACTGTCAGGAATCTTTGAGGAATCGTGGAGAACAGAAAAGGTGCTGGGGGAAAAGATCTAGAAACATAGCTTTCCGATGTATTTATGTGAGGAGTATACTGGCTGGTTTTGTGTGTCAACTTGACACAAGCTGCAGTTATCACAGAGAAAGGAGCCTCCCTTGAGGAAATGCCTCCATGAGATCCAGCTGTAAGGCATTTTCTCAATTAGTGATCAAGAGTGGGAGGGCCCCTTGTGGATGGTGCCATCTTGGGCTGGTAGTCTTGGGTTCTATAAGAAAGCAGGCTGAGCAAACCAGGAGAAGCAAGCCAGTAAGGAACATCCCTCCATGGCCTCTGCATCAGCTCCTGCTTCCTGACCTGCTTGAGTTCCAGTCCTGACTTCCTTTGGTGATCAACAACAATGTGGAAGTGTAAGCGGAATAAACCCTTTCCTTCCCAACTTGCTTCTTGGTCAGGATGTTTGTGCAGGAATAGGAACCCTGACTAAGACAAGGAGAGAAAGTGTATCCCTGATTGAAAACTTGTGAGATCAATTTTGAAGCATGAAAACATTTAAGAAAGGAGGTCACAACCTCTAGAAGCCAAGGTGGGGCCACTGACAGAGCCAGCATGGAAAAACCACAAAGATCCCGCACGCCCCCTTTTTGAGGGTATGAGGGCTGTTGAGAGCAAAGATGTCTTCTATACCATAAGGGATGTGACAGAGACCTTGGTCAGTTTGTTAAGTAGCAGCACTAGGTAATAAATAGCCCCTCCCCCCCTTTTCCTTTAAGCTCCAAGAAGCTAAGCATGTCCTCAGAGAAAGGGCCTTTTAGGGATGGGATCAAGCAACTCCCAATGTCTTTCCAGTCCCCCAGACAAGCTCAGATCTGTGGGACCATGAAAGGCAGTCTGTTTTCTGGTTGAACTAGGTTTAAACCCCAGTGACCCAGCAAGAGATTGTCCTACAAGGAACAGAAGGCATTTACTATGCTCCTAGACACAGGGCTCCTGGCACTAGGACTGAAGCTGTCTACTCCATAGGTCTGTGACCATCAGTCATGTAGCCTCAAGACAGATCTCCATTTTAATGAGGTATCAAAAGCCCTGGTGGGCTTCCCAGACACTCCTCCCTGTAAAAGGTATTTAACCTCAGGCCCGCCCTTGGGAAAGTGGGGTACAGTTTACTCATCACTACTCTCCGCTGCCGTGACAATAAATGCTTTTAAACCATGGACTGCCTCTTCTCACCGGGATCTGCCATGACGAACAATGGAGCAGGTCTTCCTCTAAAGAGCCCAGTCTAATCTCACGCAGCAGGCCTCTCTGAGTTCCCAGATGTGGTTTCCACCAAGCCAAGCCAAGCCACCCGCTGAGCAAGTCAAGGACACTCTTGTCCCCCAAGGGAAACAGTGAGAGCTCTCCTCCAGCTTGTTTCCCTTTGGCCTCGGGCTAGAGCCCAGCCCTACTCCACACCCAGTTCTTCCATGGCATCCAGCAGCGTCTGCAGTGCCCGAGACCCTGAAGAACCTGTCATCCTTGGCCTCCTTGAGTCCCGGGGGACCACCCTCCCCCCAACAAGCTCTGTTCCAGCAGTTCCCCTGGGGGCTGATGCCTGTGTAGGGTATGCGCAGTCAAGACTTCCTGAGTCCTGCCTTACCCAAGAGGCCCGAGCCCTGGGCTGGACGCAGGCCACCATTTTAACCCACACAGGTCCGTGTGTGACTTTTATGCATGAGAACAAATGTGACCGTTCATCTTCATGGCTGGCTTAACAGAATTTGGAATCACAGAGCAGGCACTGTGGACATGTCTATGCGAGCTTTTGGGAAGGTTTAACTAGAAAAAGGAAGACCTGTTCTAATAGAGATAGCATCATGACCTGGGCTGGGCTCTCTACCTAAATAAAATAGGAGAGGCGTAATGAGCATCGGCACCCATGTCTCTCCATCTGTTTCCAGTCTACGGACATGAGGTGACCAGTTCGGTCTACCATGCCTCTGCACCATGAAGTACTGTGTCCCCTCTTAAATCATGAAATGAAAGGAATCCTTCTGGCCTGACGCTGGGTCCGACAGGGGTTTTTCACAGAAATAAGAGTAAGTACAACAGAGAAATGGTGCTAAGGAGTTCTGCTACCAGAGGAAGCCTGACCATGAGCTCCTAGGGTGTGGGAGAACTGAAGACTTTGGTACTGTGGTCTACAGGTGCCCTAGAACACAGGAAGGAGAGCTTTAATGGACCGTTCTGCTGGGAGTTTGGAAAGCCAGCATGGTAAGAGATAAAGAGAGTAAAGATGGCTCTTTGGTGGGTCCAGAAGATAGCAGGATTCTAACAGATGAAGATCTGATCTAACAGGATGCTCTTCTAACAGAAGAGCAGATCTAACAGGACGCTAACAGTTGAAGAGAGTAAAGATGGCTCCTGGTGGACCCAGAGGATAACAGGGTTCTATGAGTGAGTCTAGAGACTGAACTAGTCATGAGCTAAGTGACCTGGCAGGAGAAATTTCCAGACACGATTACATCCAGGATGCAGCCTGGTCACCAAACATAGGACTATATTTACTCAGACGTACAATGAAAGAAAGAGGAAAATGGAGCGGAAAGATGTGGAAATTGTGGGGCTTGACAGGAAAGGAGCATGAGCGCAGTGGAAGGTACAAATAGAAATATACAGTTCAGCTAGGAAAGGGATTAAGCCTGGTTAAAGTTGAGGACTTGTTGAGGCAAGCTCAGACAAGATGGCTGTCACTGGAGATGGCTGTCACTAACCCTGTAAGAATGTGACAAGACCTTGCCAGGAGACCTACAAAGTAGAACAATGCAAATTCGTTTGAGAGTGTCTGAAAAAGATAGAGCCCTTAGAGTCCCCCTGCTAGAAGCCAGATGCCCAGGGACTTCCGGCCATGAGGCTTAGCATAGCTAAGGTTCAAGGGAGCCAGGCTACATCAAGAGTTGACAGCAGAATTTGGTGCTGTCCACACGGTTTTTGTAAACATGAAAAAAAAAAAAAAAAAAGATGTAAGATTAGAGGGGGCCTGAAGATTTATGCCGATGTTTCAGAAAACCATCGCGGCCAGGAAGGGTATAGATAGCAGGTTCGCAATCTCTCTGTGGAGCTTGTGAGGGGACTATGGAAGGGAGAGCCTAAGGTTCAACGGACTGGAGATACTAAGTATAACATGTTGTCTAAGGAAAGCTGTAGACAAGGACTAGAGCTGACCTGGAAGAGACCCATGCATGCTGCAGGGCGAGGAGAGCTGCAGGGGCAGGACTGCCCAAGCCCTCTGGAGCCCAGGTGATGCTATCACAAACACTAGATGGCAGACATGGAGATGCAGGGGTTATGGTTTGTCCTGCTGACTTCCAGTCTGGTCCACACTGTCCTTTCTATGTCTCCACCCCTTCCATTTAGATTAGGAATGTTCCCTCTACACTACTGTGTGTTGGGAGTACATGACTTTTTTTTTTTCAGAGACTCAAAATTAAGAGATAACTTTGAGTCTTAAAGTAAACTTGAAATTTTGGAGGGGCGCTTCGCTATAAACTAAATATACTTTGTGTTATGAGATTATCGTGAGTCTTCGGGGACAGGGTGGAACTGCTATGATTTTAGACTGAATAGTGTGTTTGGCATCAAGTTGAAAAGGGGTGGACTGGTCAGCCTGACTGCTTTTGAAATTACCTTGGAGAAATGCCTTTGGGTGTGTCTATGAGGATGCCATCAGAGAGGCACAGCTAAAAGGGAAGGACCCACGCTACAGGTAAGTGACATCATCCTCCAGCTGGGGTCCCTAAGTGAATGAAATGGACCTCTCCTCTCCTCTTCTCGCCTCTCCCCTCCTCTCCCCTCCCCTCCCCTCTCCCCTCCCCTCTCCTCTCTCCTCTCCTCTCCTCTCCCTTCCCCTCCCCTTCCCTCCCCTCCCCTCCATTTCCCTCCTCTCCATTCCCCTCCCCTCCCCTCCATTTCCCTCCTCTCCATTCCCTCCCCTCCCCTCCATTCCCCTCCTCTCCATTCCCCTCCCCTCCCCTCCTCTCCCCTCCTTCCCTCCTCTCCTCTCCTCTTCCCACCACCCCACTCCCTCCCTCCCTCCCTCCCTGCTTGCTGACTGCAGACAACACAAGCAGCTGCTACAATGTATCATGCCTGCCTGCTGTGAGGGGCTATATGCACTCAATTTAATGAGCTAAAATACATCCTTCTCCCCTTAAATTTCCTCCGTAGGGTGTTTTTCCTCAACAAAATTAACTAATACAACGAGGCTTACCAAGTCTCTAAATATTCCCAGAAATCATATGGATAAGACCCGCAGTAAGGTACAAGGGTCTGGCCGATAGTCCACAGCAACAACCCTTTGCGTTAGATATGGATGTCCTTCTAAACTAAAGCCTTCTCCTTCAGGGAGATGCATTGCCTATGCAGACCTTGCATCAGGACTCTGTACAGTGTCATCTCCTTACAGGGATCTTTATCCATGTAAGACAGCCTCTTTTTTCTTTAAGGATATGGCCCCTGAGAGGTCAGTCACACTCCTATGGATGGACCTGTACCCATGAGCATCTGAGCCACACATACTGGACTCAGTGACTCGTTTAAAGAACGCAGGCGACACAAAGGTGAAAGGAAGTGTAGGTGGATCTGGGGGAATCAGAAGGAGGAGTAAGAGCGAATATGATCAAAATACATTGTATAAAATTCTCCAAGGATAAAATACTGTCCTAGTTAGGTGTCTAGTGCTATGACCTAGCACCATAGCTAGGGAAAGCAAGCTGGGGAGGAAAGGGTCTACTTGGCTTACACTTCCACATCCTTGTCCATCGTGTGAGGAAGTCAGAACAGGAAGCCAAGCAGGCCAGGAACCCGGAGGCAGGAGCTGATGCAGAAGCCAGAAGCCATGAAGGGATGCTGTTTACTGGCTTGTTCCTCATGATTCATTCTGCCTTCTTTCTTATAGAACCCAGGACCACCAGCCCAGAGATGGCACCACCCCCAATAGGCTGGACCCTCCCCCATCAATCACTAATGAAGAAAATGTCCCACAGCTGGATCTTATGAAAACATTTTCTCAACTGAGTCTCCCTCTTTTCAGATAATTCTAGCTTATGGCAAGTTGACATAAAACCAATCAGCACAAATATTACATTAAGGAAAGCACAGCATCTGCCTCCATCAGACTGTCGACGTTCCTTTATTTTCTTACATTGCTCCTGTCTACGATCTATATTTTATCTCTTATCCTAGCTGTTATTGTATAGTATACAAATTTGATACATTAATGTGTGTGTCTACATAGCTATCATACAAACACCCACACACATGCACACATGGACACAAGGACACATGGACACACAGACATACACACATACACAGGCTGCTGTCCTCTTAGAAATGTGAGTGGTGTTTTTCTTACATCTTTGCCTTTCATAACGTCAGTGCCATAAGGGTAAGTTTCTCTCTCTTTCTCTCTCTCTCTCTCTCTCTCTCTCTCTCTCTCTTTTCTTTTTCTATCTCTTTCTTTTTGTTCTTCCTTTCTTTCCTTCTCCCTGTCTTTCCTTCTCCCTTTCCTTCCTTCCTTCCTTCCTTCCTTCCTTCCTTCCTTCCTTTCTTACCACTATCTTCTTCATCAATACAACAGTAGAGAACACAGGCTCACCACATATTTGCTATACCATAATATGTATCTCATAATATGTAATGGAGGCCAACCTGAAGGGTGTTCTCTATTGGAACGGCTACTTGGTTCTGTCGCTAACACCATATAAAGTATTAACTCAGATCCAGGTGAGAAGAAAAATAGAAAAACTGAGTCCTTGCTCGAGAAAAGTATCATCGCTTGCATTTTCACCAGCCCAGCCTGTGAAGGGCCCTGAGGCAGACTCATCCTCCTACAGATGCCGACAACAAGCTTACATGGAAGATACCGTCATCTTTCCATCTCCAGATGAGCAAACTTGGGCTCCCGGAATTTAAACAGCCTGTCCGCTATCACACAGCAGGCACAAAGCGAAGCTGAGATTAAAATCCAAGATATGTCGCACTGCAAAGAACACCCTTTCCTGTACAATACTACGATAACACCAAAACATGGGCGTCTTATTAAATTTGCAGCTGGGGAGAAAACTGGAACACAGATGAAAAGCCGAGATTTTGTAAGAGTGTGACAGAGCCAAATGGCAGGCCAAGAATTTTTAAAAAGATATGTGTGTTAGGTATAAAGGTAAGATCTAATGCAGCAATTTAAGGTCAAATTCATGAGTGCACAGTGCATGGGAAATAGCCATTTATTTTACATAGACTAAGAGCCCTCCGCCAACCACAAGCTCATAATGAGCTAACGATGAAAAATGGCTATCAAATGGGCTAAAATAATGTTAACTGTGTTGTCAGAGACTTCAACAAGGCAGGGAGTTTCTAGTGGAGTTCTATGGTTGTTAGATCAGCAAAACCAAAGGTAAAATGAAAGTATCAGGCTATTGAATGGCAATTCAGAGTGTGTGTGTATGTGTGTGTGTGTGTGTGTGTGTGTATGTGTGTGTGTGTGTGTTTGTGTGTATTTATATATGTGTATGAATACATATATATGTGTATGAAATATATGTTCATACACACATATATGTACATATATGTGTATATATATATATTCATACACATATGTGAATGACTGAAGAATTAGTTGAACCTTGGTCTAAGCAAGAAGACAAAGGGGTAAGAGACCCACCCTCACTCTGAAGTGCTGTAGAGACAGAACAAGAGGACCAAAAGGGATATAGGAAACAGCTCAGGACACAAAACCCACTAATAACCGGCGCCTTCCAAGGCAAAAGCCATGGGTTTATCTAGGAGATAACGATGCAGAGGTTACATGACCATCTGGACCTAGTGCTTGAGTCCATCCTAAGCTCTAAGCAATTAGGTTGACTCCATTAAATGTTTCGTTCCAAATTCCATCTCTATATGGGGACCTTACTTTCTGAACTGTAAGCCAACACCTACAAGACTCTAACAGATTGTTGTGTGGCTTCTGGGTTTCAAAGATAGTCTAGGGCTGGAGAGATGGCTCAGTGGTTAAGAGCACTGAGTGCTCTTCCGAAGGTTCTGAGTTCAAATCCCAGCACCCACATGGTGGCTCACAACCATCCATAATAAATCTGATGCCCTCTTCTAGAGTGTCTTGAAGACAGCTACAGTGTACTTACATATATTAATAAATAATTAATTAAAAAAGATAGTCTAGTAGAGAAAGCCACCAAAACTTCAGTTTCCAGATGTCAATCATGAAGATGTTGCAGGGTGGGGGTGGGTGTAATGAAATTGGGAAGATGTTTAAAGCACTGGGGTCCCTCTCCTTCCCCCCACATCCCCTCTGAAGACCCATATTTCAATTAAAGGAGTTGCATAAGATTTCATCCATTTTTCTTAGATAATAAGTTTCCAGGAATTTCTTTCTTTGGTATGTAATTACTAATTTCAGTTTATATGGGTTTAAAAAAAAATCAAGGAGCCCCTGGAGAAACAAAAAACGTCCTAGGGCATAATGAAATGACCACCCCTCTCTCAGGGGCTATGTGCACCCTTTTTTCTGACATCACTTTCAGCTCTTGACATATTGGAGAATTCTTCCCTAGAGTCCATGTGGGCGGGAATATCTCCCTAACATCTCCCCATCCTAGGGCTCCCAAACAGAGGAAAGTGAAGCCCGCCTCGTGGGCAGATCTGGGCTCAACTCTGTTTCCACAGGAAGCAATCCGGCTGATTAAGACGCTGTAATCCCGATACCATGCACTGGGCTGGTATCAGCTGTTCCCTATTAGACACAATGTTCTGTTCAATAGACTACTTTGTTTCACACTGACAGTCATTTTTCACCCTGCATGGCAGAATTTCAAAGCTAAGAATCATGTAATACACAGTAAACAAACAAAATTAGACTCAAAATTGCCTTCTTTGATTTTGATATATTAATCAACTCTTTGGGAACGCTTCTAAACATTTTCAATTACATCAAAAGCAGGCTGGCAACATTTCCCAACTTCAAAAAAAAAATCAGACTTAGTTAAAGGTTTGTTTTCTATTCCACAGACATTCCCTATTACATATTTGTGACTGTTTCTCTTTTAGGACAGATTGATTGATAGTATCAGTTCTAAAATCTCAGCATGTCCACAGGGGGTTGGAAAGAGTATTTCCATCTGGGATATTCATCAGCCAAGGCAGAACTATTCATCTCTGTGTCTGATTCTCAGCTTAGCTGCAGCCTTGGGTCTGTGTAGATCCCCCAGAGTAAAGGCCTCTTGGTCGCCATTTGGTGTTTTCCAAGAACAGGTATAAGCTCTAGAGACAGAGGCCAAAGAATGGATCCAAGGAGCTAAGAAAAGAGAGATCTTAATACCCCAAAGACCCAGTATCCTAACCCCTCTGTTTCATGTCTTTCTTGAATGAGCTGAAAATCTGAGCGTTTAAATTGTCAACAGGAATAGGGTTGCTGGGCAGTGGTGGCACACGCCTTTAATCCCAGCACTTGGAAGGCAAAGGCAGGCAGATTTCTGAGTTCGAAGCTGACCTGGTCTACAGAATGAGTTCCAGGACAGCCAGGGCTATACAGAGAAACCTGTCTCGAAAAAAAGAAAGAAAGAAAGAAAGAAAGAAAGAAAGAAAGAAAGAGAGAAAGAGAGAAAGAGAGAAAGAGAGAAAGAGAGAAAGAGAGAGGGAGGGAGGGAGGGAGGAAGGAAAGAAGGAAGGAAGAAAGGGAAAGGAAAGGAAAGGAAAGGAAAGGGAAAGGAAAGGGAAAGGAAAGAGGAGGTAATATATAATCTAAAAATAAGTAGAAAAGAGAGCATACGTGAACAATTTTATGGATTGAGTGGTGCTGTGTGTGGACAGTTTAGCAGCCTACATGATGATAAATGCTGTGTTGCTTACATTATATCTGTGGTTGGCTTTTATCAAGGGAAAATCATGGGCAGAATTCGGTCAAGCCAACTTCCTCCCCTAACAATTATCACAGCTTAAAATGACCCTTGCTGATAACTACTCCTTTTCAAGAACTACCTTAGAGACTTGCTAAGTCTGGAAAGTTATGAGGGGCCGGGCGGGCGGTGGTGGTGCACGCCTTTAATCCCAGCACTTGGGAGGCAGAGGCAGGTGGATTTCTGAGTTTGAGGCCAGCCTGGTCTACAGAGTGAGTTCCAGGACAGCCAGGGCTATACAGAGAAACCCTGTCTCGAAAAAATAAATAAATAAATAAATAAATAAATAAATAAGAAAAAATAAATAAATAAAAACAAGGAAGAAAGAAAGAAAGAAAGGAAGAAAGAAAGAGAGAAAGAAAGAGAGAGAAAGAAAGAAAGTTATGAGGGTCTACAGAACCCTGCGCTGAGTGCCAGCTATAAGAACAATAGTTAGAATAGATGGGGAGACTGTCTCCAGGCCCCACCCCTTCCTTAGAGCCCACTGGCAGATGCCACAGCTGACAGTGTGGCCACTGGTAGCTTTCCATGTTCCGGTGGATGGCCTCAGACCCACACCACTAGGGGCAGCACTACTTGAAATTAGTTGGCACATGCCTTTAATCTCAGTACCCAAGAAGCAGAGTTGGGGGGTGGGGGAGGTGCGGTTTGTCTCTGTGAATTCAAGGCTAACCTGGTCTACATAGTGAACTCCAGGCCATCCAGGGCAACAGAGTGTGATCCTGTGTCAAAAAGAAAAGACTTGTGAGGGAAGGTGGGGGAAGTGTTGAGAGGGATATAGGGGAGGCTGGCAGGGAGGAAGGAGATTGATTGGTTATAACCGGATCTCACTGTAGATGCGTATGAAATCCTCAAAGAACAATAAGGGATTAGAACGTAGGTGTGTTTGCTGAACAGAGGTTACATTCATGTACGTACATGCAGCACATGTAAAGTGTGCCCTTATAGATGAGATGAGGTACTATGCCACCACACTAGAATTTCACCTCCCTTATTAAAACAGAAAAGAAAGTGGATTGTCTTCAACACTTGAAGGAGCTCTCTGTGGAGATAACGGACGCTAAAGTCTGAAAATGGCTCAAATGTGTCCTAATGATGTATTTGTTGGGAGCATGGTCCTCAGAGAGGACAGGGAGAGGTCGGCCGTTTAAGAAGTACAGCCAAGTCCTTTAGGTAGCTGGGAAGCTGCCTGCCAAAGGACTCAGGGACAGGTCACTGTCATGAGGTCCTGCTCCTGGGCTGTGAGTTCCGGGTTGGCAGAGTGATCGGTTCCTTCTCTCGTTTCCACCATTGTGCCATAGATGGCGGTGCCGGGCCCTATTCAACAGAACAGCGAGCTGCATGGGCGTCTTTCCATTACACTTAGCCTGTGTCTGGGGTTTTATTATAGTGATGGAAAATAGACCAATACAGAGTGGCTGGCCAGTTAACCACACAGAAACACACACACACACACAGAAACACACACACACACACACACACACACACACTGAGAGAGAGACAGAGAGAGACAGACACAGAGACAGGAACTAGAGACAGAGACAGACAGAGAGACAGGAGAGACAGAGAGAAAAACAGAAAGAGACAGACAGACAGACAGACAGCAAGGAGAAACAGACATATACACACACAGAGAGAGAGAGAGAGAGAGAGAGAGAGAGAGAGAGAGAGAGAGAGAGAGAGAGAGAGAGAGATTGCCTTTTGCATCCTGGAAGACTCATGGAAGTAGTCCATTGGATACTTAGATAAGCCAATTTTCTTTTTTCAGACTGGGTTTCTCTGTGTAGTCCATGCTCTCCTAGAACTCACTCTGTAGACCAGGCTAGCCTCGAACTCAAGAGATCCATCTGCCTCTACTTCTGAAAGAAAAAATAAAAGAAGTTAAAATTTCTCAGGGCCCAGGACTTAAAGAAACAAACAGTCCTGGGAAAGAATAAGGACAATAAAAATGCAGGATACACCTGGGCATGCTGTTAGGGCATCCCAGACCATATAGATAAGGGATCAGTCCTGGGAAAGAACAAATCCAGGATACTCCCGGGCATGTTGTTATGGCATCCCAAACCATATAGATGAGGGATATGTCTGGACTATCTCTGCTAAGCCTCAAACCATCCGGACAGGCTGGCGTCACCCGGTCTGACTCCAAAAGATAAGCTGCCCTCCTGCATTCCAGATGTACCGGTCCCACGTACTGCCTGCTGATGTAATTGCCCACCAAGAATCTGCCTGTAACCGTTTGAACTAACCTATCATGTGTAACCACGTCAACCTCCCTTAATTTCTTTCTATAAAAACCTTCGATATTTGAGCCTAGGGGTCGACTCCTCTGCCCCCTGCGTGGGGTAAGTGTTGGCCCGGAGCTCCGTTTATTAAAGCTACCTCATGCGTTTGCATCAAGCTGGTCTCTCGAGTTTCTTGGGGAGCGCCATCCTGAGATTTGAGTAGGGAGTCCCCCAAAAGGAGGCCTTACACTTCGAGAGTGATAGGATTAAAAGTGTTTGCTTCCACTGCCTGGCAGATCAGCTAGAGGAGACCAAAATAATCACTGCATGAACTTCTTACCTCTCCAAATATTCATGATCTTATCTATCAAAGGTGTTACTGTTCAAGACAGGCTATAAGCACCAGGAATGTAAATAAATACAGAATTTTAAGGGCTGTTCAAGGATTCTCAGAAATATCTCTCTTTTCCAGCATTAACTGTATATCATGATGAGGAAATTCCTGGATGACAGGAGAGAGAGACTCCTGAAAGAATTCATATGCTGATCCCCTATTGACTATAATACCAAACACCCTCTCAATATTATATTCTTTCTAGTGCCTTGCCTGGGGTGGGGCTTTTAATGATTCAAGGTCGGTATTGGTTGTGAGGGAGGCAGAGTGGAGTGGAGTTTCACCCTCCAGGTAGATTCCGATGGAGATTGAGCTGGAGAAGGACTGCCCAGTAAGCAGACCAAAAAGTCCTGAGGAAGGTTTTGCTTTTCTGTAGGCAGAAAGCAAAAAAACCCACGCTGGCATGCAGTCACCGCCTTGGCCTGCTTTCTGTGGGATAAGGAGGAATGCGCTTCTCCACAGCCCTTCCTCAGAGACACACCGTAAAGAAGGGCCAGCAGGCAGGAGGGGCTCAGAATGAACAGGCTTTAGAAAGGTCTAGCTTAAGATTTCTAGAAGCCATTGCCTGTGATCTTCCTCAATATTGGCATACAAGTGCGTCTACCAGAAGGGGGCTCAGGCATTCTGCCCTTGGGTTAAAGGGGATGATTGCCATTTAATTAGGGCGTTTGTTACATGGGAAGAAGAAATCACTGGGAGCCAAAGCCAAAGACTGAGGCCCCTCTGAGGGACATTGTTGAAGGTCGAGAGAGAGAGAGAGAGAGAGAGAGAGAGAGAGAGACCTCCTCTGCTCAGCTCACCTCCAGTCTGCTTTGCCTAAACGACTGAAAGAAATCCAGGATTGCACGCTGTTGCTCTTAAGCTTGTTTTTTTTTTTTGGGGGGGGGTGTCCAAGTGGGTCCATCGATTAATCGCTTCATAAAGCCACAATATTCGAAGCAGATGCAGAGTAAAGGGGGTGGAGCTCTAAAGCCGAAAGAGGAGAGGGTCATGGCGAGCCAGAAGTTTGAAGGAATGTTCAGTTGTAGAGACATAAAGGCATAGTCACTCTGGGAGAAGGTCACTACATGGACTGGCCAGCAAGACGTATGCCGGCAGACACCCAGACGCATGCTGGCATACAAGTATGCACACACAGAGTGGGGGGGGGTATGTATATATACATATATACGCATGTTTATGTATGTATGTATGTATGTATATATATGCATGTGTGTGTGTGTGTGTGTGTGTGTGTGTGTGTGTGTGTGTGTGTGAGGTTGCGTCATTGCTTACTCTGGGGTTTCCAGGACACTAGCATACTGGAATTCTATATCAGCCTCCTTGTGCCAGCTCACAGTCTCTGAGATGTCCAGCATTCCCCATCTTGGCCCACTGGGCTATCCATACCAGCACCATGTTGGCTGAACATGAACTGACCTGTAGAGAGCCTTCCGTCTCCAACAACTCAGACCTATGTGCATCTCCAGAGCGACGGCAGCCACAGAACAGTGGCTGAGTCAAGAGAGAAAGAAATTCGCCAGGCGGTGGTGGCGCACGCCTGTAATCCCAGCACTTGGGAGGCAGAGGCAGGCGGATTTCTGAGTTCAAGGCCATCCGGGTCTATAGAGTGAATTCCAGGACAGCCAGGGCTATACGGAAAAACCCTGTCTTAGGAGAGAGAGAGAGAGAGAGAGAGAGAGAGAGAGAGAGAGATTGGGGAAGAGGTTCTGAAGGCACTGAAAGCTCCCTCTAGACTTGGTAATTAACCGATTGCATTTACTTTAAAAGGCTCTTATAAACTATAACCCTGGTGATGCACATGAATCAGATAACAGCTATGTCTGGCAATTATCTAGCAGAAAATTGAATATATGTTAAAATATATGGCAAATTAATTTGGGTTCCATTTAACACAACAGTGATCTCAATTCACATATGTTCAGTCTTCTTAATCTACAGCTGCTGTGGCGTGAGTCTGAGCCCAAGACTGTAGAGAAGCAGGAAGTTAATTTTCAGATGTCTAAATTGAGTGTGTCTGTCAGGAAGGCATCAGCTCTAAAGAGAAGGCTGTGCTAATGTAACAATGGCTCGGTGTGGTTCCTTCCGCTGACTGAAGCCATCCTCCGTACAGATTGGCCCCCAAAAGACGATGCCCAAAGAGCTTCAGATACTGTAACAGAAAGAAAGAGATCCTGAAGCCGGGCAGTGGTGGCGCTTGCCTTTAATCCCAGCACTTGGGAGGCAGAGGCAGGTGGATTTCTGAGTTCGAGGCTAGCCTGGTCTACAGAGTGAGTTCCAGGACAGCCAGGGCTACAAAGAGAAACCCTGTCTCAGAACAAAAAACAAACAAACAAACAAACAAACAAAACCAAGAAAGAGATCCTGTGTGCTCAATAACCATTTTATAATTTAATGTTCACAGGCTAGAACATAAAACACTAACTCAAGAGGAAGAAAATTACAGTTGAAGATAGTGGTATGCACCGGCCAGCGGCTCCTGATTGTGAGTTTGAGGGTATCCTGGGATTCAGGGAAGGACCCTATCTTAGAAGAAAGGATATGAGCAGAGAGGGGAGAGAGGGCAGAGGAGGGGAATGGAGAAGAAAGAGAGGGGAGGGAAGAGGAGGGTTGGACGAAGGGAGGAGAGGAGAGGAGGGAAGGAGGGAGAGACAGAGAGCGCAGAAAGAGAAGCAGAGGGTTCCCTTCTTTTTAAGGGAAGGAAGGGATGGAGGGAAGGAGGGAGGGAGCGAGGGAGGGAGAAGAGGAAGAAAGAACCCAAACACAGAGAAAGTGGCCCTGGGTACCTGAAACCAGGAGAAAACAGGTCTGCCTGGTCCCACCGATCCAGCTTATTGGAAACTAGGATCAATGAGTCCTTGGAGAAATTGTGATAAAATGATTTCATGTCCTATTAATTCGCTTTTTTGTTGTTGTTGTTGTTGTTGCTGTTGTTGACAACTTGAGACCATCAAGGCCAGCGTACACAATGACTTTTACTGTGTCACAAAGCAGTAAGTCCCACCACCCCCTCCTGTGGTATTTCCATTCTGCAACACAAGCACAGCGCTTCCCTCTGAGGCTGCCCCCCCCCCACACACACACACACACGATTCTGACCTTCATAGGAAGAGGATCAAAGTGGCAGAGGCGTCTCTTTCAAAGTGAAAGTTTTACATGGAAACATCACTTTTACTTCCATCCCCCCACCAAGAACTCTCCCTTGGATCCCCTTAGCCAAACTCTGACTCTTGTGTTAATCAATGCCAGAAAAGGCAGCCGTTGGAAATTGAGTGTCTAGCTTGGAGCACTCAAGATTCATCACCTTTTGAAACTGAGGAAAACCGGGGCTCTCCCTAAGCACAAAACCACAATGCTTGAGGAAATTAGAGGGCCAGGAAGGAAGCAGCTGGCAGGAATGGTAATGGGGTAGACAGTTTAAGGCCTCTGCCCCACACAGACCAAGACAGCAGAGAACGCTTAACTCACTGGCCCCATCTCAGTCCACAGAGCTGACTTTATCAGTCAGCTGTCCCATATGCCTGGGACTAGCCATCATGGGTATGACAATGTGTCTTCAGGGAGACCTGGAAAGCTGTGGGCCTCTCTTTAACAGGCACTAAGTGCCAAGTGCCTGGCAGTGGGGGGTGCATGGCTTTAATCCCAACACTTGGGAGGCAGAGGCAGGCAGATTTCTGAGTTCGAGGCCAGCCTGGTCTGTAGAGTGAGTTCCAGGACATCCGGGGCTACACAGAGAAACCCTGTCTCAAAAAAACCAGAGAGAGAGAGAGAGAGAGAGAGAGAGAGAGAGAGAGAGAGAGAGAGAGAGAATCATAAAAGGCACTAAGTGATTGTAATTGAGACACTAATCATCGTTAAACCCCGTCGTCTACATGGTCTCGGAATAGACATTTCCTATTCGATTGAAATATTAAGGATTTCCTTTACTGGAAATGTGAGTTCCATTGAATTTCCAGTAACAGTTTGGCATTCCAGATGTGCATTCTTAATAAGTTTATATCGGTTAATTGGACCAAATTTATCTAACGAGCTACTAAAATGGTCCACTGTTCATGCACATTAGTAACCGAGCCATGGCTGTATTAAAAGGAACATACTATCCTTTTACATCACCTGCCTTTATTCAGACGTGCATTGTTTCATTTTTCATTTGATACTAAATTCCTCATTTATTACACTTCCCCTCGTTTAAAAAAAAATCGGCTAAAATAATACATTGTAAAGTGTGTTCTAAAATATTCAGTCAGTTCTAATGAGAAATGGAAGTAATGAAATATCTCACTCTGTCAAGAAAGATGTGGAACAACTATCCAGGGACCAAGCAAGAGACACGGAGGCCAGGAGCACTGACTGAGTGTGTGGTGATGTCGTGTGTGTCAGGGATGGCGAGGTTTCACCCTCATTTGTCTCATCCCTACAGTGAGCCTTAAACTGTGCGCCATACTTAGGTTTCAGTCGTGGGAAACAGAAGCACAGAGAGGTTCTGTAACCTGCTTAAGGCCACACAGTTGATTGTGGCAGGTTTCACACTAGGTGAGTCCAAACCCAAACCGCTTCACTGTTCCAGTAGCTGTTCAGCCCCAGAACTGCCGCCAGCTGCTCAGAACTGTTGGACTTTCTGCTTCCTAATGAGTTTAACTCAGAACTGGCAAAAGAGGTATTTAATAACATCTCTAACCTTAGTCCTTAAAACGTCATAAAAGTTGTAAGTCTTATAGACGGTCTGCTTGGCCAAACGGTTTACAGTACATCTATGATACAACTAAAACCCGTATCCAAGATTTCGAGAAACTTCAAGGTGATTCAGAAGATTGAAACAAGAAAACCAGCAATATATCTAAATCCTAAGTCAACTGGGCCCCCAGACACTGGAGACCTACCCAGAAGGCAGGCTGTACAACTGGGTTTCCTCTTACCCAGCTCCTGGCCTGAGATCTTTCTGAGAAAGCTACAATGTTCCCCAGCCTTAGACTGTGGGAATTGTTCCTCCCAAGTAAGTCTCCTATAAAGGAGTTAGAATTGTATTTTTTTTCCACACTACTTCTGTTGGTACTCTGTTCAAGCTCCACCCCACAGCTACCTGGCAATAGCCAGGTATGCCCCGCCCCACATGCCTGCTCCACTATAAGAGGGGCTGCCTGCCCCCTCCTCTCTCTCTTTCCCCGCTCCTTCCTCTCTCTTCTCATCCTCTCACCTCTCTGCCCCTCTTGGGCTCCCCTCCCCCCTCTCTCCACATGGTCATGGCCGGCCTCCACTCTCTATTCCCTCTATTCTCTCTCTACTCTCTCTCTACTCTCTCTCTCCCTCTCTCTCTACTACTACTCTCATCTTATTCTCTAAATAAACTCTATTCTATGCCATGTTGGTGTGTATGTGTGGTCCTTCAGGGGGAGGCGATGCCTGAGCATGGGCCCGCTCAGGCACTCCCTTCCCCCATATCGCCATGCCATATTCACTAACACCCTTCCTCTCTTTTAAGTCCTATTAATGGTGCTGAAACCCGGGAACATCAACAACCCTATTAATAAAGAAATCATCATTTGGTGCCGTGTGACTCGGATTGAGAAACTGCGAGGTTTGCGAGCAAAATTTGCCATGGTAAGCCCTGCAAACAGCATTCTTTCTGTTTGCCTGAAAATCCTTCCTTTCCCTTATCTGCGGACGCTAATTGCTGTTTGCCTGTCTCCTCCTTGTACCCACCATTCTATTTCCCAAGCCCAGATCCTGCGCGTGGCCTGAAAAATCTTTCCCTTCCTCCCCCCCCCCCCCCCCCCCCCCCCGCCGCGAGCGCTCGGAGGCGGCGACTCGGGTTCCGCCGCGAGCCAGAGGTGGCGGCTCGGGTTCCGCTCGGTTCCCGGTGCCATGCCCCTCTGGCCGCCTCCCGCACCCCCTCCTCCTTTCTTCTCAGCCTGAAGCGGCAGCAGCCACTCTCCTCACGAGCCCGCACTCTCCTCGGGGGCGCACGGGACGGCAGTCCTGCTCACTCCCCTCTCCGTGCGCGCACTCACAGCCATGGTTCCATGACTCGCGGTTTCCTTCCCCCTTTCCTGCCGCCGCCACAGGCGGCTGCAGGCCCGGCCTCTGTAGCTTTCCCAGCTCCGCGCGCGCTAGCGCGCGCACTCGCAGCCATGGTTCCATGGCTCACGGTTTTCTCCCCCCTTTTCCCCAGCTCGCGGTTTCCTTCCCCCTTTCCTGCCGCCGCCACCGCGGCAGCCCGAAGCTGCTGTATGCCCCGCTCTCTGTAACTTTCCCAGCTCCGCGCGCGCATGTGCGCCTCCGCGCGGGCGCTCGCAGCCACGGTTATAGCATGCATTCTCGGTTCCCCTGCAGTAGCTCCCGATCACCAGCGCTCTATACCGCGCTGGCCAGCTCGTGCGGCGGGCGGCGCCGCCACCGCCACCGCCTCCTCTGCCATGCTTCCACATGGGCGCAGACTCGCGCCTGTGGGCCGCGATCTAGCACAGGTCTTACTGAGGCTGTGGGCCCCACAGCCAGCTCTACCTCACGCTCCTACAGGCAGATGCCTGTCATTGACACTCATTCATATTAGGACGATCAGGCTTTGGGTTGGCTAGGGGGATTTCAGCCAAAGGATAGGAATTGGCCAGCGTACCCTGGGTTGAAATTCGTTCCCCTAACCCAGCTCACATAACTGGCCCTGGCCAACATTCATTCGCATTAGGACGTTAGCCTTGGGTTAAACTCCCCCACCCCCCGGGAAGTGTTTTCACTGCTGTTTAAGTCCTGGCCAGGCAAGCACTTCCCGCCTCAAGACGCTCCTAGGATCTCACGCGACGGCCTGATTTCCTAGCCTAGCGGGTAATTAAGGTATTGCAATATATTCCAGGACGCTGAGATTATATTGGATACCTTTTCCTTGACCCATGGGCAATACGTCTTCGACGGTACATCCAGGTACCCCACTGGGATGTCTCCTGGAGAATCTCAAATCTCTAAAATTGGCCTCCAATTTGAGGCGATCTAAGTTAACAAAACCTCTGTAATAAGGTCTAGATTGCTTCTCATCAACTCCAATGGGCTATTGCTTGTCTTTGACCATAAATTAACAGTCTGGTAAATGATAAAGGACCTAAGCCTCACCTATCCGTGTTCCCACTACCTCTTAGTTTGTTCATTCCCATAGCCTGCATAAAGCCTAAATCCGAGTAGACAAACTCATTTTCTGTCACCACAGTTTAATCCATTGCTGCCAGCTTTCTCTCTTACTCTGATCCTTGCCTCTTTACTAATAAAGCAACATACTTTCCTCTACCTATGCAACCTGTCAAAGCTACTTAAAAATTCTCATTTTCTATCCTCTCTCATTTCCTGTGCTCTCTCATTTCCTATCCTCTCTTGACTATTGCTCTCCCCTCTCATGTTCAATCTTGTCAGAAGTTTGCTATTAAGTTTAAGACAGACAGAATTCCCAAAGGCCTGACAGCTTCTCCATGAGGTCTCAAAAGATGTGGACACCGCTACCAGATGCTGCCTAAGGAAGTGCAGTGGACACCACCGCTACTAGATGCTGCCCCCAAAAAGGAGTGCAGTGGACAAGACCAGATACCTTGAGTCAAATGACTTAGCTAAACAAAGGTAAGCCATTTCTCATATCATGGGTATCCATTCCACAGAAGAAGCCCTGCATCTTCTGTGCTTCAAAGCCAGACTAACAGCCAAAGCCGCCATGGAGACCAGAGACCACAAAGAACTGCTGGCTACTGGAATCTGTCACCTTTTAATAATCTAACTGCTAAGTTATTACTTATTCCACAGACTTCTGACTACATTGACCACTAGACAATTATCTCCTTACCTAAACTCTATTTCCACTAAATACTTCATATTTCCTCTTCTTGCTCTGTTATTGCTTATTCCTCAGACTTCTGACTACAGCCATCTCCTTACCACTACAGCTATCTCCTTACCTAAACTCTATTCCCATTGAATACTTCATATTTCCTCTTCTTGCTCTGTTATTGCTTATTCCTCAGACTTCTGACTACAGCTATCTCCTTACCTAAACTCTATTTCCATTAAATACTTCATATTTCCTCTTCTTGTTCTGTCACTGTCCTAACATCTGAGTTCCTATAGATTTGCCTAACTCTAATAATAAATATTCCACTATACGATCCAACTTTCAATCCTATTCCTCCCTATTCCTTCTCCTCCACAAAAGGTTCATCTTAAAGACTGTTCATGTGGTTAACTCATGTTGTTATCTCTTTAGTAAACTTGTTAGCTACAAGAACCTACCCAGATCTACTGCTCATGGACCAACTAGGCTCCATCCAGATAAGTACATCTGCCCAAGTTCCCACTTACTACCTAATCCAAAGGGTGGGATTCCTCTGGGTCTCAATTGTACATCCCAAGGAGAATTTTGTCCTCTAGGTCTCAATTGTACATCTCAAGGAGAATTTTTCCTTTCTCCCAGTTGTACTCATTCCCTCCCTATACTAATGCGTTTCAACATCTTGTCAAGACCAGGCGCCTGCCACATCCAGACCCCTGCCACATCCAGGACAGCTCCAGAGAAGCAACCTTCAGATGCTCCAATCTCCTCAGCTTCTCTACACACAGACAGCTTCTACTGGACCTGTTCTGACCTATCCTCAGATGGCTCCACAGACCCTGGACAACAAGAAAGCAGCCTATTCTCCTGAGACCGGACAAACATCCCCCATACCCCTTTTCTCTAGGTTCCCCAGAGACACGTCGCCCCCAATGTCAGCATGAAGCAGCCAGATGTCACCACGACGACCCTATTCCTGCTTCGCTGTCACCTCCTTTTTTCTTTTTTAATTAAACAAATACTGGGGAATGTTGGTACTCTGTTCAAGCTCCACCCCACAGCTACCTGGCAATAGCCAGGTATGCCCCGCCCCACATGCCTGCTCCACTATAAGAGGGGCTGCCTGCCCCCTCCTCTCTCTCTTTCCCCGCTCCTTCCTCTCTCTTCTCATCCTCTCACCTCTCTGCCCCTCTTGGGCTCCCCTCCCCCCTCTCTCCACATGGTCATGGCCGGCCTCCACTCTCTATTCCCTCTATTCTCTCTCTACTCTCTCTCTCTCCCTCTCTCTCTACTACTACTCTCATCTTATTCTCTAAATAAACTCTATTCTATGCCATGTTGGTGTGTATGTGTGGTCCTTCAGGGGGAGGCGATGCCTGAGCATGGGCCCGCTCAGGCACTCCCTTCCCCCATATCGCCATGCCATATTCACTAACACCCTTCCTCTCTTTTAAGTCCTATTAACTTCAATGAGCATAGTTACAAGGTTGCTCAAAATACCCTCCTGGAAGTATCCAAACACAGAGACTCGAAGCAGACAGATACATGCATTTGCAGAAGAATTAATATTAAACACTTTTCTCTGAACACTTCGAGCTGTCCCCCTACCCCCAGCCCACCACTGCTCTTGGCTGAGGGGAGGAATTTTAAATCTGAAGGACTGAAGTCTCCAGTCTTATTTGAAGACGGCCAGGCTCGCTCGGCAGTATGATGTCTTCCTGGGATCGGCGGGGCCGTTGATCCTTGCTGTGCCTGTTCACTGTGTATAAAGAGGGACATCGGGTGGTCTGAGCTCTGGAAATCCCACGCTGTCAGGGGCAGTTGCTCTAGCTGCCCCCCCCCCCACAGAAACGGCAGAAGCGGCAGCAGCTTGTAAAGGACAGACGCCTCTTCAGGCACCACTAGGATGTCTGCGGTACATCCATTTTATTCTGGGTGCACCTCATTATCTCCGTGATCTCCCCAAGATAAGGAAAGTCAGTGTTGCAAATGCAAAAATAATAACACCTGGGCTATATAGCAAGCACATAGGAGTATGTTATTTCATAGATTGATTTGATTTCCTAATCTCATTCTTCTATTAGATAATAAAATTAATTTGTCATTCCTGGGGACAAAATGTGACCTGAGAAGGCCAAAACAATATGGATACAGAGCCGTGGTGTTAAAAAGAAAAGACTTGGGCTGGTGAGATGGTTCAGTGGTTAAGAGCACCGACTGCTCTTCCAAAGGCCCTGAGTTCAAATCCCAGCAATCACATGGTGGCTCACAACCATCTGTAATGAGATCTGACTCCCTCTTCTGGAGTGTCTGAAGACAGCTACAGTGTACTTACATATAATGAATAAATAAATCTTTTAAAAAAAAAAACAAAAACAACAACAACTTGAAAGGGCTAATGCAAAACTTGCATCTCCGATTAGGAAGGAATGCCAAATCAAAGTGCTGGGCCCTTCTGTTCTCTTATTCTCACAATTTCTTTTTCCTGCACTCATGAACAGATAGATTGAGAAAGAGCTTTGTTATGGTGTCTATGAAGAAAAGGTTAGGCAGCTGGAGAGCAATGCAGAACGCCACCAATGACAAATACCACCTGCCCGGAGTTTAAATGTTCCCTAAACCAGAAATGGCACGAAGCTTGTCCCAGTTCGCTGTTCCATCCCTGTGACAGAATGCTCGAGCCAAAAGCCAGGTGGGGAAGAAAAGGATTGGCTTGGTATGTATTTCCATGTTACAGTCCACCACGAAGGAAGCCAGGGCAGGAGCTCAAGCAGAAACCTTGAGCTGAGAACGGCTTCAGAGGCCAGGGAGGAGCATGCCTCACTAGCTTGCTTTATATGGCTTGCTTAGCTAACTTTCTTACATAGCTTCGTCGTGCCTGCCTAAGGACTGCGCCGCCCACAGTTGGCTGGGCCCTTCTAATATCTATTAGCAATCGAGAAAATGCCCCCCAACCACTCTGGAAATCAATCTGGCAGTTCCTCAGGAAATTAGAAATAGTTCTACCGGAAGATCCAGCTTTACCACTCCTGGGCATAAACCCAAAAGATGCCCCCACCGTACCACAAGGCACACGCTCCAACATGTTCATATCAGTCTTATTTGTAATAGCCAGACGCTGGAAACAACCCAGATGTCCTTCAACCAAAGAACGGATACAGAAGATGTGGTTCATTTACACAATCGAATCCTATTCAGCTATTAAAAACAAAAGACATCGTGAATTTTGCAGGCAAATGGATGAATCTCGAACATATCATCCTGAGTGAGGTAGCACAGACTCAAAAGGATGTGCATGGTATGTACTCACTGAGAAGTGGACATTAGCCATAAAATACATAATACCTAGGATACGACCCAGAGACCGTAAGAAGTGTGATAAGCAGAAAGGCCCAAGTGAGGATGTTTCATTCTCACTTAGAAGGCAGAACAAAATAATCCCAGGAGGCAGAGGGAGGGAAGGACCTGGGTGGGAGAGGGGTGGAGGAGGGGAAAGGGAAACAGGATCGGTTTTGGAGGTTAGGGGAACAGGAGAGAAGCCCAGAAGGCCAGTAGAATGAATGGAAATATGCAGCCTCTGGGGGTGGGAAGTGTGTAGAGGGGAACCCTCTAGAAAGTACCAGAGACCTGGGAGGTGAGAGACTCTCAGGACTCCATGGGGCTGACCTTAGATGAAATGCCCAACAGTGGGGAGAGGGAACTTGAAGAGTCCACCTCCAGGACATAGACAGGGCTTCAAAGAGAAGGACAGGGTTACCAACCCACAGCCAAAATTTCTGAGCCAGAACTGTTCCTGTCAAAAACAACTGCAGGGACAAAAATGGAGTAGAGACGGAAGGAAAGGCAGTCCAATGACTAGCCCAGCTTGGGATCCATCTCATGGGAGGCTCCAAGGCCTGACACTATTACTGATACGATGGTGTGTTTACAGACAGGAGCCTAGCACGGCTGCCCTCTGAGAGGCCCCTACCAGCAGCTGACTGAGACAGACACAGAAACTTACACCCAACCATTGGACTGAAGTTGGGGACCCCTATGGTTGAATTCGGGAGAAGGATTGAAGAAGCTGAAGGGGAGGGTGACCCCATAGGAAGACCAGCAGTCTCAACTAACCCAGACCCCTGGTAGCTCCAGAGATGGAAGCCGCCAACCCGGCAGCATGCACAAGCTGGTCTGAGGGCCCCCAGCACATACAGAGCCGAGGACTGCCTGGTCTGGCCTCAGTGGGAGAAGATGTGCCTAATGCTTGAGAGACTCGAGGGCCCAGGGAAGGGGGTTGCCTGGTAGAGGGGAGCACCCTCTTGGAGGCAAGGGGAGGAGGAATGGGATGAGGAAATGTGGAGGAGGACTGGGAGGAGGTATTGGCTGGAATGTAAATAAATAAAATAATTTTAAAAAGAAAAAAAGAGGGCTGGAGAGGTGGCTCAGTGGTTAAGAGCACTCACTGACTGCTCTTCGGAAGGTCCTGAGTTCAAATCCCAGCAACCACATGGTGGCTCACAACCATCCATAATGAGATCTGACACCCTCTTTCTGGTGCGTCTGAAGACAGCTACAGTGCACTCATTTATAATAATAAATAAATCTTTGGGCCTGAGGAAGCAAGGTTAATCAGAGCAAGCAGGGCTGACCAGAGAGAGCCCGGTTGACTGGAGCAAGCCGAGGTCCTAAATTCAATTCCCAGCAACCACATGAAGGCTCACAACCATATGTACAGCTATGTTGTACTCACATACATAAAATAAAGAAATAAATCTTTTAAAAAAAGAAAGAAAGAAAAAGAAAAAAAGAAAGAAAATGCTGCCCCCAACACCCCCCCCACACACACACACAGAATGCCTACAGGCCAATCCGATGGCTTTAGCTGAGATTTCTTCTTCCCAGGTGACTCTAGTTTGTGACAGGCTGACAAAGACTAAACAGCGATGCCTCCTGAGGTTGTTTTCCCCATTTCTTAAGTTCTGGCCACTGATTCTATGCACGGGAGATAGAACAGGAGGACCTCCTACACTGTCTTACCTGAGCTTAGGAGTTGATAGTAAAATACAAAGTCTAAAGCTAATACGGAAAACCAGCGACCAAGAGCTGCACAGCCGCGATCCTACCTTGATCCTGCACCAGCAAACTCTTCAGCATGTGCTGAGATCATGGAGAGCGGCTCCCTCCAGCTCAGAACCCAGCCTGACTCAGAACCCCAGCTTCTTTCAAACCTCTAAGTTCTTTGGATGCTTTCTTCATCCGAATAATATGAACAGCAATACCTGCCTCGGAGGGTTACAGCGAACAATAAATCATCAGAGGGGAGGCACCTGGCACTCGGCAGCCCTCCGTGGGAGCTGCCGCCGCCCTGTCTATCCCGGGAGGAGGACCAGCCAATTGAGAGGCAGCAATTCGTCAGGATATTCTGACCAGAGAAGTCTCCCATCTCCCATTTCTAATAGTTGACTCAAGTCCTTCTCTTCCTGAATCTCTTTGAAAATTTATTTCCAACAATGTTTCTTTTTAAGATTAAAAAACACTCAATAGGTTAAATGTGAGAAGCTCATCTTCACCTCTAATATCAAATGCACTTGTCCCTACTTCTGAAAAAGCATGTGTGTGTGTGTGTGTGTGTGTGTGTGTCCCCGTGTCATGATATGTGTGTGTTCATATCAGAGAACAATTTGGTAGACTCATTCTCTCCACTGTTATAAGGTTTTGTGGGATTGGAACTCAGGTGACTAGGCCCTCACAGCAACCACCTATGCTCTACTTGGCCGCGTCTCCTGCCCTAACTCTTTGAATACTGCCTCTGTTTTCAACAAGAAGAATTATGCCTCTAACCTGGCCACATTTAAGCACAGGTGTAGCTTTTCGGTAGAGCTGGGAGAGAGAGAGAGAGAGTCTGGCAGGTCCAGGCTGGCCTTGAACTTGAACTTGTTGCTTAGGCTGGCCTTAAATTTGAAACTTAAAACTCATGATAATCCTCCTGCCTCAGCCTCTCAAGTACTTGGACTATAAACACAGCCACTACACTTGGCTTTGGTCATCTTAAAAGCAGAAAGTAAGCCATTTTCAGAAATTACAGTACGAATTGCTTTCCCCCCTCCCCCCTTGCCAGCACACCCCAGATATCTGTAGGATACCAGAGCATGGAATGCGTACACTGAATCTGCTGATGGGAATATTGCACTAAACCTAAATAAGTAGATAAGCAAAAATGAGGAAACTGCTATGCATTTGTCACTGTTTAGCGTCTGAGTGTGGTGACAGTATTGTCATGAAGCTTTTGATTCTGATCTTTAAGATACACCCCGAAATGTTTACACACGAATTCTGAATTGCCTCTTATAAATTAAGTTCCAGCAGTAATGCTTTTTAGAGCTAAGTGTAAGTTGAAGTTGAAGAAGGATATAAAAATAAGATTGTCCTAAATCGATTTATGAATAAGACTATTCTCTCATATTCTAGCTTTGGCTGTTATTGGCATTGTTAGCTGAGACTGGGCCAGGAGGATCATAGAGTTTGGGGCCAGCCTAGGCTAGTTATTAAGACACTGTCTCAAAAATACAAAGAAAGAGAAGATAAAAGAAGGGAGGGAAAGATGAAAGAAGGGGGAAGAGAGAGAGATTTTTCTATAATAAAAAAATTAAACATTTTCTCTCATAATTTATCTGCTAAATGCCAAACCCCATACCTTTAAATCACAGCCATTAATTCCGGACTGACTCAATGATAATTTAATCAAGACTAATCATTCCTAACACCCGTCGCCTAAAGCAAGCAAAGGCTACTAGTACAGCTTCCCTGGTTTAGATGATTCTCTAAAAATCCCAACCCAAAAAACTAGCACAGAGAAGCAGCATTCAGTAACGTTATGGAAGCCATTTATTGACATGTGTAAATAATACACTATTATAATTACTGCTCAGAGAACTACCGAAGACGTGTTTCGCTTTTTCTCTTATACTAGGATGTCATGGGATGAGAAAGGGGAAATGGCTCCTTAGTATACAACCAGAACTTCATAAAGGAATTACGGAGTATTCTCGTCACCCGGATAGGCACATACGAGCTGCAGTATGCTAACCAAAATTCTGCCATGCTAAAGCTGAGCATGCGCGGTACTAGTGGGGTCTGGATTTAGAGCCTTTTTCTCCCCCCCCCCACTCCCAAGTCTTGTGATTTTGGTTTTGGTTTTGTTTTGACACTTTGTTATTATTGAGATTGGTAATTCAATTACATTTTCTCCCTTCATAGCCTCCCATAAACTTCTACCCAAATTCTCCTTCAAATTCGGGGCCTCTTTAATTATTGTTTTTGCCCGTATGTGTGCTTGTGTGCCTCTGTGTGTGTGTGTGTGTGTGTGTGTGTGTGTGTGTGTTCCTAAATATAACCTGTTGAGTCCATATAACGTCACTTGTAGGCATGTTTTTAAGGATGACCATTTGGCACTGAAACAACCAATTGATGTGCTCCCTGGGGAGGACCACCTCTCCTGGTCTTAGCTTTACTCAGTCACATGTAGTTCATCATGTTAATGACATAACCATTACTGGAGGAGAATCTACAGGTACTAACTTACTAAACCACATGATCCCTGAAACAGTCTATAATTGTCTTTATACCCACAGATGAGTGTCATCTTCACCCCTCATCAAGGAAACTTCTCTTTGCAACAGGTGTGGAGATCACTACAGAAACCCACAACCAATCACATCTACAAAACACACCCACACCTAAGGCTCGGGGAACATTGCAGAAGACTGAGGCGAACGATTGTAAGAGCCAGAGAGGGGCGGGGAGTTTGCTGGGAGACTGTGTCTCTTAATGCTATCGGCACCTATGCCCGTAAAGTCTCACCGGTGTGACTTCCCAAACACTGGGTATACAAGAAAGACAAATGGATCTTCATACTGGATGAGGAAAAGCCCCGGTCTGTTTTGGTCATGGTGTTTATCACAGCAATAGAAACTCAACAAGCACAGAGCCTGTATGGCAAAAAGAGAAAGCTGCCTATCTTTTAGAGTTCCGGTTTGTTTGTTTGTTTGTTTGTTTGTTTGTTTGTTTTTAAGCCTACACTCTTTGAAGAGGTTTCTGTTCATAGCCCAGAGGCAGATGGGAGAGACTGTTACTTCCTAAACAGCAAGAGGGTGTGGGATCCTCCCTCCCTCCCTGGTACAGAAGAGAGATCAACCTTCTGCAAGACAAGATGTTTTGGAAATGGTACTCTAGAAATACTGAACGCCAGCGCTTCCCTAAACCCAAACACGGACTAGGAGCAGTCCAAAAAGGACACCGTAGATAGATAATGCCATCCCAGTGACCAGTGATCACATGCACCTCACCTACACCCCCAAAGACTGTCACACTTGAAGCAGGAAAGTACTAATGAGTGTTTACACTTAATTCCTGCCAACCCAGCAGAACAGGAAGATCTTAGACTCCAGTTTGAAGAGACTTAAAGAGAATGAAGATATATACCAGGCTTTACATCTCTGCATCTATGGTAGCTAGTCCATACATACATGGTATGAATAGTTCATACGACATCACTTACAATCCATCATGCCAATGAAAGCAGCCCAAAAGCAACGCCCTTCCGTTCCGTGCATCCTCCACATCTGCACAGCTGTGCACTTCCGGTGATGCGGGTTTTGTGTGTACTGTTTCACGTGATCTTCACAGAGGGAAGGGAATCAATTCAGCGGCTCTCAAGCGGCTCAGGAGATGGGCAAGGAGTGAGAAGACTTAATGGGGAAGAGAACTGTCTCCCAGACGGCTTGCCGCTTGGCAGCTCCACCCTGACCCCGCCCCACCCCCCAACCACACACAAACACCCGATTTAAACCGTCTGTGCAAAGCTGTAATTTTTAAGATGGACGGTGCAGAGCCCGTTGTTAAGCACGAATTCACTTCTTACATGATCCCATCCAGATTGCCACCCAATGGTCAATCTAAGTCACAGCCAAACTTTACCACCCAGAAAAGCGGCATTTACTGGTGCATGTGGGGGAACAAGATCACAACACTTTCCGAAACCCCACAAGCCACTCGAAGCTTTCTTTAAGTCAACTCACCAGAGAATCAACATGTTTAGAGTATTCTCTTGGGGGGCCTGGAGAGATGGCTCAGCGGTTAAGAGCGCTGACTGCTCTTCTGGAGGTCCTGAGTTCAAATCCCAGCAACCACATGGTGGCTTACAACGTAAAGAGGTCTGACACCCTCTTCTGGTGCCTCTGAAGACAGCAAGTGTTCTTAGGTGTAATAAATACATCTTTAGGCCAGAGTGAGCAGAGAGGTCCTGAATTCAAATTCTCAGCAACCACATGATGGCTTACAACTATCAGTACAGCTACAGTGTACTCATATACATAAAATAAATAAATAAATAAATAATCTTTAGAGTATTCTCTTACACTTTGGAAATCGGCGGATTTAACAAGAGCTGCCTCTGAGGAATAATAGCTGAGGCTGAAAGGGAGCAAAGCTCCAATGTTCTTTCATTGTTACATTCCATACAGGTTACAAGGGTTAAGTTTTCACCGGCTGAGGTGCCTATTTAACATATCAAAGTGGAACTGGCCACCAGGTTCTCCCAGCATCCCTCAGTCCCTACCTGTTACAGGGTGTGGCTGGCATACCCTTCCCTCTACTCTGAACTCTCCAGCCCAGCCAGGAACTGGACTCCTCCTCCCCCAGAGGCTCTTCCCTCCACAGTCCAGCTTTTGGTTACCCGCCATCTTTGTACCTTTGACCTCCTGGCTGCTGCCCCTGCGCGCCACCACCCCCGCCCCCCCCCCCACATCCTTCCCTTGCCCTCTCCCATCTGGCCCAGCTCAGTCTGCTCATGTCCACTCTGGACTCTCCCAGATGTCTCTGCCTCTGGCTATGGTCTCCCATATCTCTGTAATACACTCTCTCCTCCACCTTGTCCAAGAGACGTGATGCCCTTTCCTTCCCTTTTTATTTCTTTTTTTTTTTCCATTCAACAAGGAAAATGCATAACTTTTTGTAACATTCTTTAGAAAACTTACCCTTTCTTAATCGGAGGAAACTAATACCTAATTAATCTTTCCCTCTTTGTCAAAAACACCCACTCGCTGCTAGCTAACAAAAGTTAAGTGCCTTTGAATGCTTCCAATGCTTTCAAAGAGAGGACTGCCATGGTTGGGGTTTGTTTGTTTTCCTCACTTTTGTTAGGAAATGGAAGTTTGCCCGAGCCACATTGGCCAGGAATATCTACCTACCTTAAGATCACCAGAGAGAGAAAATAGCTGGAGGGGGATTCAGAACCAGCGTCAGAATGAAATAGTCTCTTTCCACAAACCTCCAGGCATAATGCTCTCAACCTACAGGTAGCAATCTAGGAAAGTGTGATGCGGTCTTCTTCTTCTTCTTCTTCTTCTTCTTCTTCTTCTTCTTCTTCATCTTCTTCCTCTTCTTCCTCCTCTTCTTCCTCCTTTATCATCCGATTTTAAAGTTATAACAGGAAAAAAAAATCCATAAAGCACAAGAGTATTTCAAATGAAACTTACTATAACGATAACTGAAATCATAAAACCACTACAAACATAAATATCCTTGAATGAGAAATATGGGCTGTGTGTTTTTACAGTGGTGAGATTCTTATTCTTTGAATGGCAAGATAACACAATGAACCGAAGGCCACCATACCTAGCAAGGTTTCATCACAAAAGCCTCCTTGTTGGCCGCTGGCTTTGACTTGTTTATTCTGGTCTCATGGGTTTTTTCCCTTGCATAAGGGCTTGGAGGTAAAGAATGTCTGGTCTTTCTGGAACTCCAGTTTGAGACCTTTCTTTTGTTCCTTGTTAACAAACACACAAATTACCCTCTACGGGGAAATTAAACACCCATCTCAGCTGTGAACTGAGTTCTATAATCACAATGTGCTCCCAGTGGGTGGAGCCCAACCGATAATCACTCACTGTGCATGAGGGCCTGAGCCTGCTTTCTCAGCAGCACCTAAAAGGGTGGCTGTGTAGGCACATGCTTGTAATCCCAGGGCTGAGGAGGCAGAGGAAGGAGTCCTGAGGCTTGTGGGCCAGTCAGTCTAGGAAACCATGAGCCCTACATCCCAGTGAGAGACCCCGTTCCAAAATAGCAAGGTACACAGCAGCTTAAAAGCATTAACCTCTGGTCTCTACACACACACTGACACACAGACACACACATACACACACACACACACAAACATACACACACATGCACACACATACACACATGCATGAGAACTTGCACACACATGCACATATACACACATATACATGCATACGTGTATGCACATACATACACACATGCACACTATGCACACATATGCATACACACATATATGCACACATGCACATGAACTTGCATATGTATATGCACACACATACAATGCACACATACACACATGCACATGAACTTACACATACATGTGCACACATATGCACACATATACACACACATGCACACGTGTATGCACACACATATGCACATGTACACACATGCCCATAGACCCCACACATGCATTCACATATAACCACACAACAACAACAGCAACAACAACAAAAACAAAAAAACATGTTCCCCCAACAGTTCATGCCTTCATTCTCGTTCATTCTGAGACAACCTCCCCCATCTCCCACGAATCTTGCAGATTTAGGCCTGCGGTTGAATACATTGGTGATTGTTTTTTAAAGAAAATAATTTCTCTTCAAATTCCTTCAAGCAACTGGCTCCTTTAGAAACTCCCTCAGCAACTCTAAAGATACCATTTAAACTTATCAGAGCATTCTGATAAAATTATTATGGGGTGAGGGTGGGAGGAGCTGGTTTCATTTCACCCTTGATCTATCTTTCTTTCTTTCTTTCTTTCTTTCTTTCTTTCTTTCTTCCTTTCTTTTTGTAAGATGAAATAAAAACCTGTAAACTCAGCTGGACAGAATTTGCTTGAGTATTCATTCGGCTTGTGGGTGAGTGGAGGATGAAAATAATTCTAAAAGATGCTGCCTCGCCCGTTTTAAAGAGCGGCTCAGTGCTTACTCATTCAGTGTGTATTAAGTAGATGAAGAACAGGGCTTCAAACTCTGAAAGACGCAGCTACATAGAAAACGTAGGAACTGTGCTTGCCGTCGGGGCAGACAAAAAAATAAAAGGCACTGTGCGATTAGGCACGGAAACTGTAGCGTGGCCTGATCGTTTCCCCGTGATGCAGGAGAAAGATGAAATACCACCCAACACTAACAGGTTGTGAAGGTCTGCAAGGTGATGGACAGGAAACTACTCTGGGCATTCCTGCAGCACCTGCGTACTCGTCTATGTGGACTGTGAATCTGGAGCGTCTTCGGGGCTAAGAGAGAAATGGCGGTATATAAGAAATATATAGGGCGGGTGGTGGTGGCGCACGCTTTTAATCCCAGCACTTGGGAGGCAGAGGCAGGCAAGATTTCTGAGTTGGAGGCCAGCCTGGTCTACAGAGTGAGTTCCAGACCAGCCAGGGCTACACAGAGAAACCCTGTCTCGAAAAAAAGCCAAACAAACAAAAAGAAATGGCGAAGATGAACGATGAGGCGACAAGCCAAGTATAGACGTAATTGCCAAATCCTGACCTAGGTTTGGCTTTTTAAAAAAGATTTATTTATTTATTTTATGTATATGAGTACGCTGTAGCGATGGGCACCGGTCCCTCCAGTCGTGTAGCTGTCTTCAGACACACCAGAAGAGGGCGTCAGATCTCATTACGGATGACTGTGAGCCACCACGCGGATCCACGCGGATGCTGGGATTTGAACTCGGGACCAGCTGGTGCTCTTAACCGCTGAGTCATCTCTCCAGCCCGAGGGTTTGAATTTTAGGTGAGACGAGAATTACTTAAAGAAAGAAACCAGTCTAAAAAGTCCCTGCCTCGCACTGCGTTTCCTTTCTCCACCGCCCTCCTCTCAGCCAGCACCGGCTTAGACACGGACGGACGGCGCAGTTTCGTGTCTCTTCAAAACGGACTCCTTCTCTTCCTTGTAATAGTTCAACATTTCACAGCGACTTGAGGTTAAAAAAAAAAAAAATCCTACCAACACACGGCCTTTGGGCTCTGGGCCTACTAGGTTGGTCTCCAGACTTGTCAGTCACCCAACAGCATCGTTCGGACCCCTTTCTAGCAGGCTCAAAGACCCCCTTCCTGCCCCTGTTCCCTGCCCTCATGACTCCTCTCAGGGTCTCGAACAAGTCTCTCAAAGCTCCTCCCATCCGAATCAGGTCTCCCAACAATTTGTTAACAATTCTTACGGCCCATGGTACCCCCTCCTAGGGGGAGGGGTGATTTAATCTAGCACCTACCAAAGAGCTGGAAATAGGTTAGATACCAAAAGTATCATTTAGGCCAGACATCAAGAACAGGCACAAGAATGGAAGAAAGCCAAATACGATGTGAACAGATCTAATCCCAATTAGTTACGTGGTGAGATGGTTAGAGTAAAAATCTCCCCCACAGGTCCACAGGTTTGGGCACTTGACCCCCGGTTGCTGGCAGGAGGCACATCATCTAGGAGGTAGGCTTTGAGAGATTAAAGTCTCACTCTTCTTGCCTCCCCATGGTGACGATGATGGACTCTTTGCCTTCTGGAACAGTAAAGCCCAAACAACCCCCATCTACAAACTGTCATACTCATGATGTTTTATCGTAGCCACAGAAAAGTAACTAAGACAACGTAAGTGTACGTATATACTAAATATAAAATATGAGTGTATTTTATGTACATATGAAATCTGGAAATTCCGTCAAGCGTAGTAAGTTTCTTACTCTTAAACGGCTCCTTAGATCCACCCAGGCGAGGGGAGGGCTGGAGAAATCAGTCAGTGGAGTTCCTGTCCTACATCAAAGTCCTGAGTTCAAGCCCAAGGCCCAAGATGGCGGCTCAGTGGTGAATGCATGCTGTGCACGCGTGGGGAGCTGAGTTCACACCTGCAGTAGCAAACGAAAGGCCCACGGGGTTGTACCGCACCGGGGCTGTGAGAAGGCAGAGACAGGAAGAACCACAGGGCTCTCTAGCCACCGGCTCAGACACCCTGTCTCAAAGGAGTGTGTCTACAAAGCCAGATGTCGTTTGACACCCTGCAAGGAAGCACACAGGCACGCACCATACACACCACGCACACAAACGCACACTATCCATGCACGGCAGCCCGTTCCTAGTGCCCAGGAGAAAGAGACGGGAGGATGGCTGGCTTGCCGTTTAGCTAGTCCGTCGGAAATGGTGAGCTCCGGGTCTTCTGAGAAACCATGTTTAAAAATAAGACTAAGAGTGATGGGCACCTGACCTTGACCGCCAACACAGTAGAGCATACATACGCACGGGGTTGGAGAGAGTGCTCTGCGGTTAAGGGCACTGACTGCTCTTCTGAAGGTCCTGAGCTCAAATCCCAGCAACTGCATGATGGTTCGCAACCCTCCGTAATGAGATCTGACGCCCTCTTCTGGTGAGTCTGAAGACAGCTACAGTGTACTTAGATATAATAATAAATAAATTCGTAAGCCGGAGCGAGTGGGGCGTGGTGGCTCGCAACCCTCCATAATGAGATCTGACGCCCTCTTCTGGTGCGTCTGAAGACAGCTACGGTGTACTTAAATAAATCTAGGGTGGAGCCAGCGGGGCTGACTGGAGCGAGGGACCTTCATTCCCAGCAACCACATGACTGACGGCTCTCAACCACCAGAACAGCTACAGTGTACTCATATACATAAAATAAATAAATAAATCTTAAAAAAAAAAACCCACACAGACAGGCACGCACACATGTGCACACATGCAGGCACATAGTCTCATGCACACTACTAAATAGACACACAAGAGAATTTTCCTGGTTTGCTTTATGGTCTGTGGTTCAGAATAAAACATTCTAATGAAAAGCAAGCTGGAGATGGAAACGCTTCCTTGGCTTACAAGGTTACAGACTATCACTGGAAGACACCAAGACAAGAACGGGTGGCAGGAACCAAAGCAGAGACCCTGGGGTGAAGGGTTTGCTGCCTTGCTTCTGCTCAGCTGGCTTCCTTATACAACCCAGGGGGCGGCACTGCCCACAGCCATCGACTGGCAATCAAGAAAATGCCCCATCGGCACTGCCACAGGCCCTACCCTTAACTGAGGCTCGCTCTTCGAAAGTGTGTCAATAAGAAGAGCTATTAAAAGGCGGATTTCTGGGTTCGAGGTCTACAGAGTGAGTTCCAGGACAGCCAAGGATATACGGAGAAACCCTGTCTTGAAAAACAAACAAACAAATAAAAAAAGGAACATACTTTTTTCTTAACATGCTTTAATTTCCTTTGACTATTTCCAGTCATTTAATTTCCAGGGTCGAGACATGTTTAGAAAATACTTATTCGTACAGCCCAGGAGGCCATGTCTAGATTCCTCTGCGCAATAGCTGGAAAAGCTCAGTAAGTAACCTATTAGGAGAGCAGAGGGGGTGCGCTGTGCTGCTTCAGTCTCGAGGCTGTTTTCCCTGGACTCACAATTTGCACGTTACTGGCAACTGGCCCTTAAGTACCTGTTTAAAGAATGAATGGGGGAGCCAGAAAGAGGGAGCACAATTTGTGAGGAGAGACAGACTCGATATTAAATATTATGTGTTTCCCAATCAACACGTAAATTCCTTGTCTCTAGACAGTCTCAACATCACCCTCCCCCCTTCACTGCCTTATTTGGGCATCTGTCCTTGCTCCTGCCCTTTGGGCAATGTAATGACCATCTCTTCTTGGAGGATCAGCAGGGTTTCCCTTTGAAGCATTACTCTCCCTATTACATAGTCTTGTCTCGCTTTGATTATAAATCGAGTCCTCCCCTAAACCAGGACACATGGAGACTCTCCTTGACTTTGAAATTGTGAGTGGGGTGTCTTAAGAGCTGAGAAATCTGCTGGGGTTCACCCAGGGACAGCTGACATCCATCCCTGCTTCCAAGATTCCTTGGTGGTCCCGGCTTCTGCCCCTTTTCCCTTTGTCCTTAAGCCTCCTCGTCAATTCTGGGAACTTCCGGGTGTCCTAATAAATCTGATACATCCCTTGACACCTGGTACTTGCAAACAAATGAGCAAAAATATCGTGTGGCACTTAATGTACCAGCTGCCTCGAGTCACCGCATGAGAGCATCCTCTGTGGGAGCCCGAATCTTCCACTCCAGCTCCTGCACTGGGAAGGTATGCATGCGCTACCATAGCAACTCTGAAGTCAGTGCTGCAGAAACGAAGGGAGGGAAGGGGTAGGGAGAGTCAACATGGACAGGGGAGTTCTCTTCTGGGTGGATCCAGTGGTTAGCTTTTACAAATCCAACAAACTTCGTCACGACATGACTTGGAATTATGTGAAGACCTACTCAAGATATTTCTGACCACAAAACAATGATTTCTTTATTGTGAATAATCACCCCAGGCTATTGAGCACGGTATCTATCCTGTATAATTTAGGGTCATCAAAAGATTAAGGAGTTATCTTCCCTGTGGGGAGTAGTCCAAAGCCACAATTACACTATCAGTCTTAAATTACTACTCATGCATTACATTTAGAGAGGTAGGACCTTTGGGTATTCAGTGTAAGTATTTGCAACGTCAAATAAAAATACAGCTTTTTTTTTTTTTTTTTTTTTTTGAGTTGACTGGTTGAAAACTTTGGCCTTTATCCCACAAAGTGCTGAAGAATTAAGACAATAGCATTGATGTTTCAGGGAGACAAATCAAAACCCGGTGCTCAAGTACACTAGAAATAATGGATGTCAGAACAAAGCTTTGGATCTTGTGCCAGCGTTGCTGGTTGTATGTATGCTATTATGTCCACAAAGGAGGATGCTTTCCTCTTCTTAACCCAAAAGGACTCATCCTTCAAGAGTTAATTCAGACACCCTCTAGCTTCCTGGAAATAGATGGGGAGACTAAATCACCTCTTCACCTCTGTTCTCAGGCACGTCTTCAAAATCCCGCACAGGAGTCAGAATCAGAGTTCTAGGAAGTAGACTAGTAAGTGTGGCCACTTACTGTTTACTTGGTAGAGTTTCAGGTTTGCGAGAAGAGGAGTGAGTGACCAGCAGCTGAGGTACACAGCCCCCAGGAATGACTGCGGGGGCTTTCCTTGGGCTAACTTGTGGGATATAAAACAAGACCAGGAATCAGGTAGGAAACAGGGAGTCGCCTAAGTCTCAGGTGTGTGTCCACCGAGTCTCCAGGTCTCAGTTTACCTTTCTAAACTTCCTGGCATGGTTTTATGTCCCACAATTCCTCCTTTTTCTTTTTACAGGAGAGGGGTCACTAGAGCGTCTGGGGTGGAAATTTTGGGTGGGATGGAAGTATCAAAATAAAATACAACACAGGCCAGAGGTGTAATGAGAAGCAGGACTAGGAAGACAAGGGATTCTTGAACCAATTAAATGTCACACCATTTGGGATACTACTGCCTTTGCCAGGGAGGCAAAGGGACCCTGGCTATGCCACCTCTGATCAGCAGGCTCTCCCCACAACTGTAATCTATAGTTATGTTCATTTTTCTATGGCCATTATAATGAAATACTACGGTAGGGGGTGTCCGGTGTTGGTTATGTGTATGTCTTACAGTTATGACCAAGGTAATAGTAGTTTGGGCTTCTCTGGGGCTTCTTTCCTTGGCATGTAGACAGTCTTTCTTTTAGCACACACATCTCTGGTGGGCTCAGAAGCTTCCATCTTATGACAGGAGGCTGAAGATTAAGCTAAGTGGTGGGTGCCTAGTGTATAGCCGTAGGCTTCATCTACAGCACAGGGGAAGAAAAGACACCAGCCATACTGGATTTAGGTTTACCCTTAAGCTTGTCTCTTGAAAACCCCTTTCTCCAGACACAGTCACATTCTGATATGATGAGGGCCAGGACTTCAGTATTTGAATGGAAGGAGGTATGAGTCTGTCACATGTGGTTAAGCCAGTAACAAGATAGCAGGATTTTTTTTTTAATTTTTTATTTTTGGTACGTTCTACCTCCAAGGCTTCATACAACGATATTTTCTTGACTTTCAAGCCTTCCCACTTTGATCTGAAGAAGGCCATCCTGGACTAAATGTAAAGTGGCCCTAAAAGTCACTGACTGCAACCATTTTCTTCCTTCCACGGTATTTACTACTCTCTAATGTACAGAACGCCAGCTCCAGGAAAGGGTGGGGATGTGTTTTTAGCCCCTTGGTGCTTACCAATGCCTCACTCACAGTTATGAGTAAATGTGTTTCTGTAACCACTTAACACATTATGTCTTTATTTACTCCGCTGAGAAAACCTGCAGGGCTTTTAATATCCGGAACGCTTTATGAATCTCGGCTTTACCACTTCTCTGGCGGGTTGCTTAATACATGACAGGGATGTGTCCTTCCGTGTTCTTACGAGGTACAGCGCCCAGTTCAAAAAAGATGACAACCATTGCATGCAAACAGCTGAAGTGGTATTAGGTGTGTCTTCTAAAGCGTGGAACCTGAGCATGGCCTTGGGTGGGTGGGTGGGTGGGGGTCGGGGGTGTCTTTAGAAGGTACGATGAGCACTAAAACAGAAAGTACCAAAGACACTGCGTTCACAATTATTCGGCTTATTAAAACAGGGTGTCGAGTTGTTGTTTTTTTTTTTTAATTCTTAATAATTTACATTTATTTATTGTGAGGTGGAGCGCTGTGGAAGTGTCAGAGAACAACTTGTGGAAGTCCATTCCGCCCTTCCATCATGGGGTTCCCGGGGATCAAACTCACGTCCTCGGGCTTCTCAGCAAGTGTTTTCACCCACTCAATCACCCCTGGCCCCTTCACAAACTGTCGCCAATCCTTGGGTACAACTCGTGCCAGTTCCTGCCATTCTTCCCGTTTCAGAGGGAAATCCTTCAGCCTCGACGATGCACAGCGAACGGGCGTGTGCGTATTCATCCGTCTTCCATGGTTTTTTGTGCAGCCACCACTCGGCCTGGGTTTGTGGCCACCTCCTTCACTCTGTGACTGAGCTGGCATAGCGACACCAGCGGCTCAAAGGCTAGAGAGTTCTAGAAAACAAGCTTCCCATAGGGAGCTCACCATTCGTGTTTTTAAAACTTTAAACTCTGGCAGCAACCTCGGCGGCCTCAGCTGAAACCTCAGCAAGGAACCTCCAGCCCGGGTCGTTAGGGAGTCCTCGGGTGTCGTGGAGGCCCCGCCTACAGCTCCAGCAGTCTCCCCTTAATCCGCCTTTCCTGAGGCTAGCCCTGAGACCCTGGATCGCAGTCTCCCCGCGGCGGAGTTCTGCTACAACTCGATGGAGATAGACGCGCTCTGGGAGCGGGAGAAAGCAGAAGCTGAGCGGAGCACTAGGCACTTGGGCGGAGCAAGACCAGGTGTTGGGGCGGGGCAACACGATGGGTGTGGTTAATCGGGGGCGTGGCAAATGTGCGGAGGCGGAACTAAAGATCTACAGCGCCTGGAGGCGACGTGGCGGGGGCGGGGCACGTTTAGTGGGACGTCCCGCTCCGCTCTTGATCGTGCGCATGCGCGGTGCGGCGGAAAGCCTCTTAAAGTGTGTTCAACATGGCGTCGGAGCGTAAGACTAAGTTATCCAAGAACCTGCTGCGCATGAAGGTGCTGGGGTCGGGGGATGCCGGGGAGTCGGGCAGGGAGGCTGAGCTCCGGGATGTCCCATAGTGGGACTCGAGCCGAAGCGACGGGCAGACTGGCTCGGGATGGCCAGCGCACCCCATTCATTCGCTCAGCCTGCGGGCCATTGGGCACCAGGGGTGAGATTTTGCTTAGCCTGCTGTGGGGAGGGAGTTTGCACAACGTAAATAAGAACCTGCAGTGTTGAGTGCGGTGGTGGCCGAAGTGTCGGGGCCGCCTGAACTGTACTGTGGATGATAGTTAATCAGGAAGGCCCAGCCCTTCTGATTTGACGTAAGCTTCCTGTCAAAAAGACCAGCTAAAAGTTCCCGTGTTGCCGGGCGGTGGTGGCGCACGCCTGTAATCCCAGCCCTTGGGAGGCAGAAGCAGGCAGATTTCTGAGTTCGAGGCCAGCCTGGTCTACAGAGTGAGTTCCAGGACAGCCAGGGCTACATAGAGAAACCCTGTCTCAAAAAAAAAAAAAAAAAAAAAAAAGTGTTCCCGTGTTCTGGGTGAAAGTTGTCTTCGTGGTGGGAATGGAAAAAACTTTAGCAGTGGGGTGAAATGAGTGCTCCACTAACTTTTAAACAAAATGAGTTGTGGTTTTTTTTTTTTAAAGATGTATTTATTTTATGTGAGTACACTCTAGCTGTCTTCAGACACACCAAAAGTGATGTGTTGTGAGCCACCGTGTGGTTGCTGGGAATTGAACTCAGGACCTCTGGAAGAGCAATCAGTGCTCTTAGCCACTGAGCCATCTCTCCAGCCCAACAAAAACGAGTTTTTAAAAGGTGTTATGCTATTTTTTTTTCTTTTGTGTGTGCATGCATGTCTGTATATACACCATGTGTGTTCAGGTGTCTGCGAAGGCCAGAGGAGAGTGTTGGAGCCCCTGGAGCTGGAGGGTTTTTTTGTTTTGTTTTTTTGGATCTGGTTTTTTCGAGACAGGGTTTCTCTGTATAGCCCTGGCTGTCCTGGAACTCACTCTGTAGACCAGGCTGGCCTCGAACTCAGAAATCCGCCTGCCTCTGCCTCCCAAGTGCTGGGATTACAGGCGTGCACCTGGCTTGGAGCTGGAGTTTTAAGCCAGCAGGCAGGTGTGAGTACTGAGACGCAAGTCGAGGGTGCTCTTAGCTGCTGAGCCGGCTTTCCCGGGCCATGATTTTTAAATTTGAAGTTGAACCAGTTTGAACCAGCTGGTATGGCTTTGATGGCACGCATTTGTAATCCCAGCCCTTGGGAGGAGGTGGAGGCAGGAGCTTAGCAAGTTTGTGGCCAGCCTGGGCTAGATATGAGACCCTGTCTCAGATGTCAAAAAGACAATAAAAATGGAATCAGTCTAACTACCTTTTAAAAGGAGAGTGGGGTTAAGGGCAGATGAACACGGGAGTTAAGACAGGGGAAAGCTAAATCTTGAAGCATAAATATTACTAAGAGAACATACACAATAGTCCTTCCTATATTCAGACATTGTTCTCAGTGTATTATATATAGTGAACCACTTAATTCACATAATAACATTTGAAGGAGTCACGGTCATCTCTGTTGACACGTGAGGCATCTGAAACAGAAGTGACAGCTGTAAAGACTGGTCCTCTGGCCCCAGCGTGTCCCTAAGCACACAGGTGGAACTTGATTGCAATGCCCAACTCAACAGTATTATAAAAACTATACTGTCTAAACAGTATAGTTTAGCTACACAGTACCCTGTAGAGTTTAGTAGTTTACCCCTAGGAGGATGTAGCTGTCTGAGAGCCGTGGCCCACTGCTCCCCAGCACCCCAATATAGTCTCCTCCTACATACGGCTAGCCCAGGAGATGATCAGAATTCCGAGTACCGTTTCTGACGGGTGGTAGCAGATCCCCACCATGTATCTCAAGGGTGATTCGTTAAGCCTCACCGTGCAAAGTTGTGGACTGGTCAGCGCTTATGGTGAAAAGAAAACTGTCTTAGAGAACGCGCTTCCTAGAAAAAGAAGGAAAGGCATCAGTGGGTGCTGTGCCGAGGGTCGGGGGTGAGCATTACCCGTGAGCGCTGGGTGCAGCAGAGCTGGGGTACAGCTCTGGGTGAGTGGGATGCGGAAGGAGGGTGAGCAGGTGGCCCCTGCTGTAGTTCGGGAAGTACTTCTTTCTGCGTGTGAGTAAAATCGGAGTCCTGACCAGCCGGAGCAAAGTGTAATCGTACCGATTTCAGAGGAACGAGGTGGGCACCGGGTGCTCTTAGCTCTCGGTGGAAGGCAACCGTAGCATGTGCTGCTGGATAATGAGGGTGGAGGCCGACGACCTGGCTCTGGACTTGAAGATAACCGAAGCCGCTCTCTTCCCTCACCCAAATGAACAACATCCGAGCTGTGGACGAGTGTGCGGGAGAGCATTGCCTGTGTCCCGTTTGCCTCGGCATCTGGATTGACCGAGACCTTGCTGGTGGGATGGAGGGCGGTGGGCGGCACACCCAGTAGAGCCCAAGATGCTTAGAGCCATCACAGGAGTCACGGTGGCTGTTCAGCTGGAGCTAATGGGGCAAGAGAGAGAGAGCACTGAGCCCTCAACCCTCCCTCACCTGTTTTCAAGACGTGTTTGTTTGGTTTGGTTCTTT
This sequence comes from Apodemus agrarius, assembly GCA_964023405.1. NCBI lineage: Eukaryota > Metazoa > Chordata > Mammalia > Rodentia > Muridae > Apodemus > Apodemus agrarius. Next base: position 11,561,495 of record OZ030024.1, read on the forward strand.
TTTTTTTTTTTTTTTTTAATTAAAAAGTTTTCCCCACATGTGCATCTGCACCATATGAGTGCCTGGTGCCCAAGGAGACCAGAATAGGATATCCGGTTCCCTTTAACTAGAGTTACAGGTGTTTTTGAACCCCAATGTGGATGCTACAAGTTGAGCCTAGGTCCCCTGGAAAAGCAGCCAGTACTCTTAACCAGCGAGCAGTCCTCCACACTCCTCCTCCTCCTCCTCCTCCTCCTCCACACTCCTCCTCTTTCTCCTCCTCCTCTTTAATGTATTTATTTCTTGGGCGTGTGCACACATGTATGGCACACACAGAGGTCAGAGGACAACCAACTGGAGTCGTCTCTTCCACCAAGTGGGTCCTGATGATCAAACTCAGACTGTCAGCCTTGGCAACAGATGCCTCTAACCACTGAGTCATCTTGCCAGGCCTATCAGCATCTCTGTATTCCTCTGGCCGGGGCAGATATCTAGGCTGGGGGTACTTCTGGTAGAAGAGGAGGGTGTAGGCAGAAGGTTTGCCGGCCGGATGGTTTAGTCAGAGACAGTGTTAGTTTGTGGTCTTGGCTCTTTCTAGACTTTACAGGGAGGGCTTGGTGCACTTTGTAAAAGGTGAATGTTGTAGGCCAGTGAGGACCCATTGCCCTTCTCAGCCCACTGAGTCAGCATGACTGTGGTCTGGAGAGAGAATCACTTGTGCACTGTGTAAAAGCATTCACCTGTCAATATAAAAAAAAAAAAAATGCTGTCAGCTTATTAGCTTAGGCAGGAAATAGGAGGCGGGTAGCGCAGTAGGAAGAAAGGATTCTAGGATAGAGAGACGCACAAGGGATTTGGCCCCAGATACACAGGAAGACAGTCGCGTGTAACGGGAGTCCCAGTAACCAGCCATATGGCAGAACTTAGAATAGAATAATAGGATTATTTAGGTATGAGATAGAGAACATAGTTAGCCATGCGGCCTAGGTATTTGTAAATGAGTCTCAGAGTCGTTATTTATGGGAGCTTGGGGCCCAGAGGAAAAACTGTAAGTTTACAGAAAACATCATACAACAAGGCTTCATTAATTCCAACACTGAAGAAGCCTCTGAGGCAGGTGGATCTCTCCCGTTCAAGGCCAGCCTGTACGCGAGTCTGCATCGTTGAGTTCCAGGACAGCCAGGGTTACACAGAGAAATCCTATCTGGGAAATCTTAAAATTTTAAAAAAATTAAATTAAAAAAAAAACTGGACAGTTATTGATCCAGCTTGAGAGCTATAGTTTCCCAGAGTGTACTCAACCCTCTGTTTTGAGGGCGGTGAAATTGCTGGTTTTAGAGTATGTTCTGAGGTCTTCCTAACCCTAGCCTGGCTTGGTTTTTCAGCCATATTCTATCCTCCCTGTCCTGTAGATATGTGTGACTGTGTCCATAATGTATCTGCTGAGGTAACATTGTAGATGGGGACAATTAGTCAGGTCGGCAGGTTTTGCCACCAAGAATGTAAGGGGCAGCGTGAGGCACTGGAACCACACAGCGGAGTCTGGAAAGCTAAAACAGATGCAGGGTTATTGAGACTCAGAGAATGGCTCATCTGCCCACGGGACAGTGAGTCAGGGTACTGACCCTGCCTTGCTCCTGTTTTACAGTTCATGCAAAGGGGCCTGGACTCGGAAACCAAGAAACAGCTAGAAGAGGAGGAGCGGAAGATGATCAGCGATGAACACTGGTACCTGGATTTGCCGGAGTTGAAGGAGAAAGAGTAGGTCACTGGGGATTACAGCCGGGCGCCGAGTCACCCTGCAGTGCCGCGCTCTCTGTTCTAAAAGCTGCCAGCCTGCGTGTGTTCCTCAGGGACACAAAGTCCCAGGGGTGTGTTAACGCATAGGCACAACCAGCTCTGTTTCTCTGACAGTCCTTTGGCAGCTCAGTGGATGTCTGTCTGTCTGTCTGTCTGTCTGTCTGAGTACCGCATCCAATCCTGTTCAGGTCACAGACATTGCTGCCTGGGTACTCTGTCCTAGGCTACGCATTTCATGTCCCTTAGCTCCGACTCACAGAAGCCCAGGAGCACCCAGCACCCTAGTGCCCGTTTTGCCGTTGAGGAAGTGGAGCTTGAGGAGGGGGGAGGTGGTTTGCTCCTAGCACCTGCCCAGAGGACTGAGGCTGAGTGTCCTTGGCTGGGTCTGTGTGTCAGCTTGACACAGGTTGGAGTTATCACAGAGAAAGGAGCTTCAGGTGAGGAAGTGCCTCCATGAGAGCCAGCTGTGGGCATTTTCTCAATTAGTGATCAAGCGGGGAGGGCAGAGCCCAGCCCCTTGTGGGTGGAGCCATCCCTGTTCTGGTCGTCTTGGGTTCTATAAGAGAGCAAGCTGAGCAAGCCAGAGGAAGCAAGCCAGTAAGCAGCACCCCTCGATGGCCTCTGCATCTGCTCCCGCTTCCTGACCTGCTTGCGTTCTTGTCCTGACTTCCTTTAGATAAACTACAGCGTGGAAGTGTAAGCTGAGTAAACCCTTTCCTCCCCAACTTGCTTCTTAGTCATGATGCTGCTGCGGAAATAGAAACCCTGACCAAGATACTGAGTCAGTCGCACCAGAGATGGGATTTTCCCGCTGCCAAGCCTAGGGACGGTGTGAACAGGGGTGGGGAAGGTGGGGGAGGCTAACACAGAGGAGGAGCCTAGGGACAGTGTGAACCGGAGTGTGGGGGAGCGGTTAGCAGAGATGAGGAGCCTAAGTGTGAACAGGAGTAGTGTGGGGCAGTGGTTAGCACATGAGCCTAGGGAGGGTGTGAACAGGCATGTGGGGGAAGTGGTTAGCACAGATGAGCCTAGGGACAGTGTGAACCATGGCGTGGGGGAGTGGTTAGCACAGGAGGAGTCTAGGGACAGTGTGAGCAGGAGTGGCAGGTGTGAGCAGGAGTGGGCAGGTGTGAGCAGTCCTGATGAGAGCAATCATCTGATTTGGTGTTTGCTGAGTTTGCACAAAGTCAAGTCTTTACCGAAGGGTAGAACTGTTCTACCTCATTAGGGTATTCATTTCTTTTTCTTTTTCTTTTTTTCTTTTTGCTTTTGTTCTTGGTTTTTTCAAGGCAGGGTTTCTCTGTGCAGCCCTGGCTCTCCTGGAACTCACTCTGTAGACCAGGCTGGCTTCCAACTCAGAAATCCGCCTGCCTCTGCCACCCAAGTGCTGGGATTAAAGGCGTGCGCCACCACCGCCCAGAAGTTTCAGGATTTTTATTAATAATCTGTGGCTACCAGTGTAGCCTTTGCATTGTCTGTAATGCCGTGGGCCACTAAGTGTGTAACTCCTGTTTTTTTCTAGTTTTCATAAAATTGGTGCTATTCCATTGTTTCTTCTCTTCCTGTTGATCAGATTTCACCAATGAAGTAATCTGGGATCCAAATTACTGGGCTTTTTTCAAACCCAGTAATCCAAATTTGGGTTTTCTTCAGTGGGTCCAGGACTGCTCCGACTGAAGCAGGGCCTTCCTCTGCAGCCTAGGCTGGTCTCACACCCAGCCCTGCTCCTCAGCCTCTGAGCCCTGGGGTCTTGGTGTTTCTATCCTGCCCAGGGCAATTTCCTCCTTAACACAGTTTTCTCCTTGTCTGTAGAATTCCTGTCTGGTTCTTTTTTTTTTTTTTTTTTTTTTTTTTTTTTTTTTTTACAGTTTCCACTTAAAATTCAGGTTTCTGGGTTTTTTTTTTGTTTTGTTTTGTTTTGTTTTGTTTTTGGTTTGTTTGTTTGTTTGTTTGTTTGGTTGGTTGGTTGGTTGGTTTTTCAAGACAGGGTTTCTCTGTATAACCCTGGCTGTCCTGGAGCTCACTCTGTAGACCAGGCTGGCCTTGAACTCAGAAATCTGTCTGCTTCTGCCTCCTAAGTGCCGGAATTAAAGGCCACCACTGCCCAGCTAAAATTCAGGTTTCTCGATTGTTTCTTTTGCATTTATATTTTAATTGAAACTCTCAGGCATGTTTATAATTTTATCATTTTTAAACTGGTTTTTAACTAATTTCATCATCGCTTATAATTTTTCTTCTGATGAAGGCTATGTTTTCCTGCTGCTTTGTGTGTCTAGGTGTGTGTGTGTGTGTATGTTGCTAACTCTTGTTTTCCTTAAAGTGTTGAGTGTTGTCCCATTAGACAGTTGCCTGATAATGCCCGTAAGCTTACTACTGTTTCTGTTACACTGAATTTTCCCATTTTTGCTCTGGCTAAATTAGCCATACTCCTAGCTATGGCCTTTCCGCTACATATTATGGGGATTTGGCTTGATCTCTTTGGCTGATCAAAACTCAAGCATCCCCGTTCCGTGCACGTTATAGTGTCTGTCCAGTGTACATGGAGGGATTCACTTTATTTCCCAGATGCAGTAGGCTAGAAAACCCGCCTCTGCCCCAAGTAATAAATACCCAGGGCTTCTCCTCTTGAGCACATACACATGTACCCTTGGCAGAAAGGACAGGCTGCTGGGAAGAGGTCAAGGATCTGTAAGATTATCCTGGATTATCTGGGTAGACACTAAAAGTTGTGGGTTTTTTTGGCATGAGAGTTTGGTTTGTGTTGCTCTAATGAAGAGCCTGAGACTGGGTGAAGGAGGAGAGAGCTTTGTTTAACTGGAGAATTTTGGAGAATCAAGGACATGACACTGATTCCAGCTCTGCTTTCCAGAGCCCAGTGTACAACGAGCATCTTGAGACAGGAAGTGAGACACCGGGGTCAGGCTCGGGCTTTTGTAACGTTCACTGTTGTGAACTCTAGAAACAGCTTTTTTTTTTTTTTTTTTTTTTTTTTTTTTTTTTTATGAATATGAGTACACTGTGGCTGTCCAGATGATTGGGAGCCATCATGTGGTTGCTGGGAATTGAACTCAGGATCTCTGTTCATTCTGGCCCTGCTCGCTCTGGCACAAAGATTTTAGTATTATGTAAGTACACTGTAGCTATCTTCAGACACCCCAGAAGACGGCTATAGATCATTGTGAGCCACCATGTGGTTGCCAGGGTTTGAACTCAGGACCTTGGAAAGAGTAGTCAGTGCTCTTAACCGCTGAGCGGTCTCTCCAGGACTCCTTATTTTTTCTTTTTTTTTTAAATTTTTTTTATTGAATATTGTCTTCATTTACATTGCCAGTGGCAAAACCTTTCCCGATATCCCCCCTCCCCTAACACCCCAACCCCTCCCCTTCCTCCTTCCCCCTGCCTCCACATATATGCCCCTCCACCCCGTTTCCCTTTGTTCGGGCCTCTGTTGAGCCTTTACCTGACCAAGGACCACTCCTCCCACTGATGCCCAACAAGGCCTTCCTCTGCCACATTTTTTGGCTGGAACCATGTGTGCCCCTTGGTTGATGGTTCAGTCCCTGGGAGTCTTGAGGCATCTGGGTGGCCGAAATCATTGCTCTTCCCATGGGGCTGTATACCCCTTCAGCTCCTCCGGACCATCCTCCAGCTCCTCCTTTGGGGACTCCACACCACTCCAATAGTAGGTTGTTAGCATCTGCCTCTGTATTTGTAAGGCTCTGGCAGGGCCCCTCTGGAGACAACCATGGCATGCTCCTTTTGGTATGCACCTCTTGTCGTCCATAGTAGTGTCGGGGTTTAGTGACTGTTTATAGGATGAATCCCCAGGTAGGGCAGTCTCTGGGTGGCCTTTACTTCATTCAGTCTGTTCCACACATTGTCTCCCTTATTGCTCCTGTGGCTATTTTGTTCCCTTTCTTAGAGGAACCAAAGCACCCTCACTAAAGTCCTCCTTCTTGAGCTTGGTGAATTGTAACTTGTTTATTTTGAGCTTTTGGGCTAACATCCGCTTATTAGTGAGTGCATACCATGTGTGTTCTTTTGTGATTGGGTTGCCTCACTCAGGATGACACTTTCTAGTTCCATCCATTTGCCTAAGAATTTCATGAATTCATTGTTTTTAATAGCTGAATAGTAGTACTCCATTGTGTATATATACCATAGTTTCTGTATCCATTCTTCTGTTGAGGGACATCTGGGTTCTTTCCATCTTCTGGCTATTATAAATAAGGCAGCTATGAACATAGTGGAGCATGTGTCCTTATTACATGTAGAAGCATCTTCTGGGTATATGCCCAGGAGTGGTATAGTTGGGTCCACTGGTAGTACTATGTCTAATTTTCTGAGGAATTGCCAAACTGATTTCCAGAGTGGTTTTACCAGCTTGCAATCCCACCAACAATGGAGAAGTGTTCCTTTTTCCCCACATCCTCTCCAGCATCTGCTGTCCCCTGAGTTTTTCATCTTAGCCATTCTGACTGGTGTAAGGTGGAATCTCAGTGTTGTTTTGATTTGCATTTCCCTGATAACTAAGGATGCTGAACATTTCTTTAGGTGCTTTAGAGCCATTTGAGTTTCCTCAGTTGAGAATTCCCTGTTTAGCTCTGTACCCCATTTTTTAATAGGGTTGTTTGACTCTCTGGAGACTAACTTCTTGAATTCTTTGTATACATTGGATATTAGCTCTCTATGTAGGGTTGGTAAAGATCTTTTCCCAATTTGTTGGTTGCCGGTTTTGTCCTATTGACTATGTCCTTTGCTTTACAGAAGTTTTGCAGTTTTATGAGGTCCCGTTTGTCGATTCTTGTTCTTAGAGCATAAGCCATTGGTGTTCTGTTCAGGAACTTTTCCCCTGTGCCCACGTGTTCAAGATTCGTCCCTACTTTCTCCTCTATAAGCTTCAGTGTATCTGGTTTTATGTGTAGATCCTTGATCCACTTGGACTTGAGCTTTGTACAAGGAGATAAGAATGGGTCGATTTTCATTTTTCTGCATGCTGACCTCCAGGTGATCCAGCACCATTTGTTAAAAATGCTATCTTTTTTCCACTAGGTGTTTTCAGCTCCTTTGTCAAATATCAAGTGACCGTACGTGTGTGGGTTCATTTCTGGGTCTTCAATTCTATTCATTGATCTTCCTGATTGTCTGCATACCAATACCAAAGTTTTTATCACTACTGCTCTGTAGTAGAGTTTGACGTCAGGGATGGTGATTCCCCAGAAGATCTTTTGTTGTGGAGAATAGTTTTTGCTATCCTGGGTTTTTTGTTGCTCCAGATGAATTTGAGAATTGCTCTTTCTATATCTATGAAGAATTGAGTTGGGATTTTGATGGGGATTGCATTGAATCTGTAGATTGCTTTCGGCAAGATGGCCATTTTTACTATATTGATTCTACCAATCCATGAACATGGGAGATCTTTCCACCCTCTGAGACTTTCTTTGATTTCTTTCTTCAGAGACTTAAAGTTCTTATCATATAGATCTTTCACTTGCTTCATTAGGGTCACACCTAGATATGACATATCATTTGGGACTATTGTGAAGGGTATGATTTCCCTAATTTCTTTCTCCTTGTTTATCCTTTGAGTAGAGGAAGGCTACTGATTTGCTTGAGTTAATTTTATATCCAGCCACTTTGCTGAAGTCGTTTATCAGCTTTAGGAGTTCTCTGGTGGAAGTCTTGGGGTTACTTAAGTATACTATCATATCATCTGCATATAGTGATATTTTGACTTCTTCCTTTCCAATTTGTATACCTTTGACCTCCTTTTGCTGCCTGATTGCTCTGGCTAGGACTTCAAGTACTATATTGAATAGATAGGGAGAGAGTGGGCAGCCTTGTCTGGTCCCCGATTTCAGTGGGATTGCTTCAAGATGGAGTGCTTCCATTCCTTTGTTTTTTTTCTAAATGCAGTGTCCCTGGTGATTTCCCACCAGGCCCCACTCTCCCATGGCCTCACCTGAGACCAAACCTCCCCTACACGGGCTCTTGGAGTACCAACCATAACACATTTTAACAGAGGCCACAAAGAAAGAAGGCTCTGACCACAGAGTATCGCCGCCCCTGGGGAGTAATACTGCCCATAGCACCAGCCAGAAAGATGAGACTGAAAACCCCGCCAGAGTCACAGAGGCCTCACAGCAAGCCCCTTTCTATCCTCCTGACCGACCGTGTATCCGCCCCTCTGTGGTCCTGCACTTGAGTCTGCCTCTCCAGTTCAGCAAGGCCAGCCTCTGCTCCGCCTCGTGCTCCCAAAGGAGAGCTTGCTTCACTTGGTGCTCCCTCCCAGCTGTCACGCCCCGTGCTCTCAGCGGTTCATTGTGGAAACAGTGCTGTTGGCTATGGTGGGGGTGCTGATTGAGTGCCCGGCACGGAAGCCTGTGCTGTCGCCCTGTGTGATACAAATGTCTTCTTTCCTGGCACCGCGTCTGGATCAAGATGTCCATTCTTTCCTTCCTGGCGCTCCTCAGACCCGAACTCACCTGAGGGTGGTTTTGGCAGAGGGAGGAGTTTCTGATGAGCAGCAGAGCGGGACTCACTCCATCAGGGGCTTCACCGGCTTGCTGGAGAATGTGCTGACGTGGGTCACTAAAGAGTCACTCTTGGAGTCTGCTCCTGAGAGTACGGTGTCTTTGCTTCCCCCCCACCCCCACCCCGCCTGCAGTCTGATCTGAAGCCTTGGTTTCCAGCCCTGCTAGCCCAGCCTCCAGCATCACGAGCTCCTCTGCTGAAACAGGAGCCACTGAGGCCAGGCTCCAGGCTGGCGTTTATAGCCCACTGACTGGGCCTCCTGTGAGAGCTGCCCAGGCCTGATGTCTGTCCCCATCCGGTGTTTCAACTGCTCTGCTTTCCTGAATATTTAATGAGCACTCAGGGTCAGGCAGGAGTCAGGTATTTTGCTTCAGCTGTGAAGAGTTCCAGGTTTATCAAGAATCCCTGGGGTCTTTTGTGTTGTAATTATTTAGAGCTGGGAGGAAGCGAGGCTGTGGCTCTGTCTCCCGGTACCCTTGGCCAGGTGGAGCAGCTTTTACTGCTAACCCTGGGGAGAGATCTCTCGAGCTCTTGCCTGCTCCTTGCGAGACCCAGAAGATGGATGCCCGCCCAGCCTTGGCCTCCGCTTCTGCCCTTGGTTGTGAGCAGATGCACTTCTAACGCGGTTTCTCCTCCTCCCTCAGGAGCTTCATCATAGAAGAGCAAAGCTTCTCCCTGTGCGAAGAGCTTCTCTACGGAAGGATGTCCTTCAGAGGCTTTAATCCTGAAGTCGAGGTATTAAACATAATTGCTTCCAATTCAAAAAATATTTTTTTCCGATTGAATTTTTTTTCCTGCCAATAATTGAGCTTCAGTCTCTTCCCACCAGGTACCATTTCTCCTCATTATATAAAAAAATAACAAGTCTTGAAATATCGCCGTCGCTATTTAAAGAAATTGCAGTGTGGCAGTCTGGTTTTATGGAAGAATTGAGTGGGTAATTTAATATAGCGGTGTGCGGTCCCTGCCGCAGCCACTGTTAGAGCTTCAACTGGGTCTTTTACAGGAATGTCAAGACTATTCATGCGGTGCCATTATGAGAAGTTATTTTCCGGCATCTGTAAATGTCTCTTTCTTAATGGAAAAATGCTACTTAGGAATGGTATCATTTGAGTTTGTAATGGACAGATTTTAATCCAAGCTGGTAAATAGATTGTTCCCCCCCACCCCTGCCACACACACACACCCAGTTATTCCCTTCAAAAGTCTGTTTGAAAAATGAATGTCCACCTGGGCTGCCAGTTGACTCTCCTGACTCGGGTTCACAGAAAAGCAGACCTTTATCCTATTAAGAACGCTGGTGTCTATGTTGAGAGCCCTCCCGTGGGCTTGGTCTGTGCAGATGTGTGGTGTACACTTTAGTTTGCGCCAGGTCAGCCGTGGTTCTTCGATCTGTGCAGTAACACCGGGGATGGTCCAGGCTACCCCCAGGCCTCGGCCTCCACCCCACTAAATGCCAGTAGCATACCTGCTTTCTTCAACTCAGCTGAGGTGACTAAAAATGTCTCTGTCATCTGTCCCCTGATGGGCAAAACATCCCCAGATGACAGTCACTTTTCTGGATTCTTCAGAAAAAAAAAAAAAAAAAAAAAAAAACTAAGTCTATACCAAAGTTTATTTAAAGATGGAGAGCTGGTTTGGGGGGTGCTAATTCTGTGGGGGACACAGGTGTTCTCTCTGCAGAGTCCACGCTAACCATTTTGGTGCTCCTTTTCTCCGCCCCAGCAGGAGACTGGGAGGCAAAAGGAAGCAAGCGTGGGGCTTTATGAATTTGTGGGCCGAAGATTGGGGTTCTGGTGGGCGCGGTTCCCAAAGTGCCTTCCTCCTCAATCGGAAGGTTCAGGTGTAACCGCTCAGAAAATGGCCCAAACCACTGGACTCTAAGATGGAGTCTGTCAGCAAAGGTTCTTATCAGTCCTGTAAGTGTCATGAGTGCTCTTCACTGGCCTTTCTCCCTCGGCCTCCCCTCGCTATAAAGAAACAACTGTTGGAAAGTTTGTCAGAAGATCGAAAGTGAGACTAGTACAGTGTGAAGAGATGAGGAAGTAAGTGCTCAGAGACATCATCTGAGACACACGGACCTCCATGCTGTGATGGCTAGCCCCACCCTCCACCCTGCCCCATAGCTGGATCTCCAGCTGCTGCCGTGGGCATGCTTTTAACATTTGGCTCAAAGATACAGTCAGAGGAAATGGACAAGGTTATCTTCCTTTGTCATCGCTTGGTTAGCCGTGTGCCTCCCTTTACTGTGAGTGACAGGGTTCACTTTGTAAATGACGGCTTCCCTGGCACTGCGCGCAGCTGTTGTTGGGACCCTGGGCTGCTCCTGGCACCGGCGGCACAGAGTTTTGTCCATTCTGACAAGGGACTCTGTGACTGAGCCAGAAGACCGCCTTGGCCCCAGCCCCTCGCCCTGCCCCGCCTCCCTGACGGCCAGCCCTGGTGTATCTTTCAGAAGTTGATGCTTCAGATGAATTCTAAGAACAGAGCAGCGGCAGCGGAGGAAGAGGAAACAGTAGAGGTTGACGTGTCTGATGAAGAGATGGCAAGAAGGTAACAGCCGGGGGACCTGGGAACATTCTCCGAGCGGTCCGACTGCCGTCTGCGGAGCTTTGACCCTGGTGTGCAGGGGGACATGTGCCTGCTCCGCCTGCACCTGGTGGCCCAGTGGCTTCTTGCTGGCCACGCTGGCCATGAGGGCTCCTTCCCATTGCTGGCTCTGGTGACAGCAAACATGTCTCTGTTTGGGGGACCCAGAAACAAAAGCAGCAGGGAATTTAATTGTCCTTAACCAACTGCATAGATAATCTTGCAGTCTCCTTTTTTGCTATAAATTTTGTTGTCGTTGCATTTGGCATGATGATTTTGGCAAGCCTTGATTCCTTTTTTTTTTTTTTTTTTTTTTTTTGAAATTAAATTTGTGTTATATATCTTCCTAACAGATATGAGACTTTGGTGGGAACAATTGGAAAAAAGTTTGCCAAGAAAAGGGACCGAGCCAATTACGAAGAAGATGAAAATGGAAATATAAAAGCCGTGAAAACGAAGAAGATGTTCTTAAAGCCCCAAGACTAAAGTGGATGCCCGTGAGCACAGCACGGTCCGAACTCATTCTCCTGGCGTCTGTGCTGGTTAACGCGCTGTTTCCTCCTAAAGAAATGCGTAATTTTGGAGATGTGCTGTTCTTGAGACAGCTGTGTAATGGGTGTTATACATCCTTTTTATGGCATGCTTCCGGGGCTTCGAGTACTCGGGCACAGGCTACTCCCCAGATCTTTGACCTGATTCTGTGTGTGTGCACACAGACAGGGCGCGTACACACCGCTCTCCCGTCAATGTCCAGGAATGACTATTGTAGACTAATTATTCCCTTTGCTCATTTCCTGCCCTTCTATTTATATTTTACTTTTTGAATCATGTCAAACCAGTTCATACGTTCACTTTGGGTTCAAATATTTGAGAACTTTTTAGACGTTATTTGTCAGGAACAGACACGGCTCCCGGCCTTGACTGTTTGCATGCTCTGGGGCCCTTGTCATGTGTAGTAGTATGGGGGTTATGTATTTTAAACGGTCATCTGGGTCATTTTTCTAATAAACATGTTTTCATACGCTTTTCTGTTTTCTTACACTTTGGAATAATTTTAGTCTTCCTCAGCAATACAACCTTATGCAAATGATTACCTATAAAGACTAGCCGTTAATTGAGAATATATTATCTAAGGCTGAACCATAAGAGGTATCCTTTTGTCAGTCAAGTACAGTTACCAGTTTCGTAGGGTACAGCCCGATAGAATTTGACACAGGCTGGACCATAGCATACGGAATTACCTGTCCAGAGATTCTGACAGTTACTGATTTCATTTAGTTTCATTATCAGTGTAAGTGAAGGACAGTCATGTGACCTCAGCTCTGTGGGTTGTGTGTTAACCTTGCTATCCAGTTAATAATGCTCAGGTAGGCCTGTGTCGTGGTCTGAATATGCTCGGTCTGGGGAGAGGCAGTATTTAGAGGTGTGGCCTTATTGGAGTAGGTGTGTCACTGTGGGCCTGGAAGCCGGTCTTCCACCAGCAGCCTTCAGAGGAAGATGTAGAACTCTCAGCTCCTCCTGCACCATGTCTGCCTGGACGCTGCCACGCTTTTACCTTGATAATGGACTGAACCTCTGAACCTGTAAGCCAGCCCCAATTAAATGTTGTCTTTTATAAGAGTTGCCTTGGTCATGGTGTCTATCCACAGCAGTGAAACCCTAACTAAGACCGCCTGTGACCAAAGAGATAAAATAGATCTCTTAGAGACTTGTCCTATAGCAGCTGGGATTCTGCTCACTTTGAAGATAACTTTGTGTATGACAGACTTTTTGTAGTGTGCTAAGTAGAAAGAAAGATGAGTCAGAGCGGTGGGTTGGGTTATGTTTAGAACGGTGTGTGTGTGTGTGTGTGTGTGTGTGTGTGTGTTTGTGTGTCCACTGAGTAACTCAGAACTGTAACAGATACAAGACAGGTTCTGTGTTAGGGATTCTAGAGGGTACCACATCTGAGAATGTGTAAGCACCTAAGAGAATAGTACAGTATGCGCCCCATCCCTAGAGTAGAAACAGTGCTGAATCCTACAGAGATAGATGTAGGACAGCATCCGCATGTTTACCCTATTTTGTTTGGGATACAAGAAAGTCGGCACCTTCAACACAGGTACAACTTCTTCCCCAAATTGTTTATTTTGAGACGGGGTCTTACAACGGCTGGTCTGGAACTTGCTGTGGAAACCAGGCTGGCATCAAACTCACAAAGATCTGCCTGCCTCTGTCTCCCCAGTGCTGGGATTAAAAGGGGGGGCCGCCACACTCAGCCTTCCCTGAAGATTTTTGACCGTGGTCGGATCGCAGATACCGTAGATCCAAGGGGTCCAGTCCTACCTGGCTGTGGGCACTCACTCGGATCTGAGCTGCCCCATTCCCCCGATGCCGGCCGGCTTCTTTCTGAAATATATCAGTGGAGATGGAAGGGGGAAGGCCAGATGAACTTGGACAGTTCTTTCTCGTGCTGCTGCTTTGGTTCTATTCCTTTGTCCTCCTCCTTACCAAAACAGCCCGTGGCATCCCTTCAGAGAAGGGCTCCGGGAGCCCATCCCAGTGCACCAACTAAAGAGAAGAAATGGTTAAAAAAAGGAAAGAAGGGATTGATTCAGTGTCTCTGCATTGAGAAGGGAGCAGGTAAAGGGAGTGTGAAGACAGCCAGAACTCTGACTCACCTCACAGCACCAGATCCAGCTCAGATCGCCCAACTCTGCAGACCACCTGCCCTGCCCCAAGTCTTGCTACTTGAGCCTAACGTACCTGTAAGGCACTGGGGGGGGGGGAGTGTCACTGGACCCTTTTGCCCATTTACAGTGGGATAGGGTACAGCCTTGCTGTCGTGGAGGGTAGAACCCATTTTGGGTGGGGACCAGACTGACTTTTTGTTGTTGTTGTTGTTTTGGGGTTTTTTTTGGATTTGGGTATTTCGGAGACAGGGTTTCTCTGTGTAGCCCTGGCCGTCCTGGAACTCACTCTGTAGTCCAGGCTGGCCTCGAACTCAGAAATCTGCCTGCCTCTGCCTCCCAGAGTGCTGGGATTACAGGCATGTGCCGCCGCCGCCACCACCACCCGGCCCAGACTGTCTTTTTCTTTTCTTTTTTTTTTTTTTTTTTTTTTTTTTTTTTTGCACTTCTGGAAATCTAAGGTGACTTGTCAGTTTAAAAATAACATAGCTGGGCATGGTGGCACACACCTTTAATCCCAGCACTTGGGAGGCAGAGACAGGTGGATTTCTGAGTTCGAGGCCAGCCTGGTCTACAGAGTGAGTTCTAGGACAGCCAGGGCTACATAGAGAAACCCTGTCTCGAAAAACCAAAAAACAAACAAAAAATAACGGCTTAACCTTTGTGCCTTCAGCTTTAGCAGGAATGAGATGGGTTAGGGAGACACTGAAGATTTCCTACATCTCCGCAGAGTCAAGCAGGAGCCTAAACCTCAAAGAGGGAAATGACATTGAGGGCAAAGACACCATGTTCTGTCTTGCTTGTGGGTCCCTTACGGGCTCAAGTGATGTGTGTGTGTGTGTGTGTCCTCCACTTCCTACTCTGATGTCGTCTGCCTGGTATCATGACCCACTGCACCCCTTCAACACCAAGGCTCTGGGTTTGACTGAACAGTAGCATCTCATCCAGTGACAGGAGTTTCAGCTATTAAACGTCCAGGCTTCCACCCTCCTCCTCTTAGAGTTGGGGGGTAGGGTGGCAGCTTCTGGCAGGACACCTTCCTATTCTTCTGTAGGGCATGCGGGGGACCTTGTGACCAGACAGACCAAGAAATGGTAAGGTTGAATGAGCTCAAACCCCTGGGAATCTGAGAATTGAGAAGGACAGGAATGGAGTCCTTCCCTCCCTGCCCCTATCAGCTCTGGAACATGTAATCACGACACCCCGCTGAGGACCATGGGTACTGGGTCGTATAGCACAAACACCTGGAGTTCTGCTAATGGGCATTTAGCCAATGACCGTCCCTTCCTGGGCATTTCTTCCGGCAAAAGCTACTTAATCCCTGGTTGACCCTGAATAAATGTATACATTTCTCATCTGCCATCAAATAAACCAGTATGAACAAGCACGGATCGTCTCTTCGATTAAGGATCACCAGAGAAGGCCTTCGTCTTAGAAGAGTCGAGCTTAAAACTCTCAGCACTCCAAATCAGCCTGGGTTCTGCTTGTCCAGGATTCTGCCTTTCCCTTCTCTGCCTGGCACCTAGATGCCCGGAGGGAAAGATAGAGCCATGCACCCCTGGTTCCCAACTCCCTCTGTCCACGCTATTTTGATAACACCCAGAGTGGAGACTGTGGACTCCCTGCAGCCGCAAGCACATTCATTCTCATTTTAGTACTAAAGTCTAAAGTGCCCAGTTCTTTGTTTTGCATTTCCTGTCAAAGCAAGGCTGTTGAAAGAACCATCTAAGAACCATCGTAAAATATGCTAAATTGGTCTATTGATTATTTCAAGCAGAAATTGCTTGAGGGCCTGCAACTCTTTGAAGGGGCCATTTGACCTGCCTTCCTACACAGCAAGCCGTAAAGAATGTTTGGGCAAGAATGTTCTTTCTGTGACAATGCTGGAAATTAGCCTCGGTTGCCAGAGGATGGAGGTTGGGACTGTAGTGTCCCTGACGTAAGCCTTTGTCATCCCAGATCTTGGTGAGGAGCATCAGCTGTCATGGACTGGTGAACAGATCTGAAGATCAGATGAAAGTGTTGTTGGTATTCTGTTCAAGCTCCACCCCACAGCTACCTGGTAATAGCCAGGTATGCCCCGCCCCACATGCCTGGCCCACTATAGGAGGGGCTGCCTGCCCCTCCTCGCTCTCTTTCCCCCTCTCCCTTCTCATCCTCTCACCTCTCTGCCCCTCTTGGGCTCCCCTCCCCCCTCTCTCCACACGGTCATGGCCGGCCTCCACTCTCTATTCTCATTCTCTCTCTCTCTCTCTCTCTCTCTCTCTCTCTCTCTCTCTCTCTCTCCTATACCATTGACTCTCATCCTATTCTCTAAATAAACTCTATTCTATACCATGTTGGTGTGTGTGTGTGTGGTCCTTCAGGGGGAGGGGATGCCTAGGCCTGGGCCCGCTTAGGTATTCCCTCCCCCCACGTCACCATGCCATACTCACTAATACCCTTTCTCTCTTTTAAATCCCATCAATGGTGCTGAAACCCGGGAACAACAACAACTACATTAATAAACAAACCATCAAGTGTGACTGCCATTTCACTTGTCCATTCAGTGACATTCCATGGCCACCTGGCCTCTCCACAGGATGTCACCGGACTCCATACTGCCCTGCCCTAGCTCTTCACTGCCCCATTTTTGAGCCCTCCCCAAGCATTCAGTCCAAATGGTATATGAACATCACGCATTGGTCATTTCTTTGGATTCCTCTTCCCTTGTGAAGATTCTCATTCCCCTGCCAACTTCACAAAGCTATCGGGCAGGGAATGCCAGCACTCGGAAGACACAAGCAGGATCATGAGTTGAATGCCAGCCTAGGTCAAATAGCAAGTACCAGGCCAACGTGGGCTGCATAGTGAGCGTCTGTTTAAAAGGGGAAGAGGAACATTGAAAGTTTCAAACATGAGCCAGTGGTAAACACTATGTAGATAGAATGGTTTGACCATCCAGTCGACAGGCATTGATATGTTAGGCCAGTGTTTATTGCTGTTACAGGGCAATCCAGCCTTGGCTTCCTAAGTGCTGAGATCACAGGTGTGTTCACACCTAGCATAAAGACTTGTTTAATAAATGATGCCTACAGCCTACAAAACCTATTTAAGACAGGTCTGTGCAAATAAAAACCAAGCAAGCAACGAAGCAAAAGCTGCTTAGCCAGAACTTGGCAGAGCCTCTTAAAGGCAGGCCAAGGATCGGAAATACGTTAGCATATAAAAGAAGGGAAGGCGCAGGCATGCCCTGTTTGGGGCTGCTTAGTGTAAGGAAGTGTCAAAAGAACACCCTGTGCCAATGGTTGACCTTGGTGGCAGAGGCAAAGATTAGAGAACCTACCAGCTAAGCCCCACCTGGTCCATGTGACCTACTGTTACAGAGCTAGTGCCTCGCTGGGCCGCTATTTTTTCTTTTTTTAAAATTATTTATTTTATGTATATGAATACACTGTAGCTGTCTTCAGACACACCAGAAGAGGGCATCAGATCCCATTACAGATGGTTGGAAGCCACCATGTGGTTGCTAGGAATTGAACCCAGAACCTCTAGAAGAGCAGTCAGTGCTCTTAACCACTGAGCCATCTCTCCAGCCCAGTAATTCTGGTTTTAGTTTATGAGCAACCTCCATGCTGGTTGCTCTAGTAACTACACCAGTTAACATTCGCGCTGGCAATGAATAAGGGTCCTCTCTTCCCCGTGTCCTCTCCAGCACTTGTTGTTACTTATTTTCTGGGCCATGGCCCTTCCAACTGCCTCGAGATGGAATCTCAAGGGTTTCAATTTGCAGTTTTCCTGATGACTACACTTTCTCAAGTGCCTTGTCTTAATATTAGATCCAAGATGTATCTGGAGGGTTTGGTTTTGTGTCTATGGCGGCATATTCATAATAGCTAAGAAATGGAATCGGCATAGATGTTCATCAGACAAATGGATAAAGAAAATGTAGCTTAGAGAAAGGATGGAATTTTACTCAATTTTAAGGAAATGAAGTCACTACCCCACCCCCACCCCTGGCACATCAAGTCACTCCAGGACCAGGTGCACCCTCTCCCACTGAGGCCAGACAAGGCGACCCCATTAGGGGAACAGTCTCCACAGGCATGCAGGCAGGCAGGCAGCAGATTCAGGGAGACCCCCAGCCCCCGGTTCTGTTATGGGACCTGCATGAAGACCAAGCTGCTCATCTGAGTGGGGAAAGGGGTGATGCCTAGAAGGGGGCTCTTCCTCAAAGGAGGGGTGGAGGGAGGACTGGGGGAAGGATCTGTGTGAGGAGGGTCGGCTGACATTAGGATGTAAAGTGAATAATATACACTTAATAAAAATTAAAAAGAAACAAAGTCATCACATTTGCAGGAAAATGGACATAACTGGAAGGAATTGTGTTAAAATAAGTCAGGTTCAGAAAGACGTACATCACACCTTTTTGTCTCATGCAGATGACAGTTTTTTAGGTGTGTGTGTGTGTGTGTGTGTGTGTGTGTCTAAGTCAAGAAACTAGAAGGCAAAAAGGATTGTGGGTGAAGGAGTAAGAAGAATACATGTGACACTGACACTGAAACATTGGGAGTGTGGGTGGCCAATAAGAATAGTCATCAGAGGAAGGGTCTCAGCAGGGGAAGGTCAGCAGGGGAAGGTCAGCAGAGGAAGGTCAGCAGGGGAAGGTCAGCAGAGGAAGTTCAGCAGGGGAAGGTCAGCAGGGGAAGGTCAGCAGAGAAAGGTCAGCAGAGGAAGGTCAGCAGAGGAAGGTCAGCAGGGGAAGGTCAGCAGGGGAAGGTCAGCAGAGAAAGGATCATCATAGGAAGGGTCAGCAGAGGAAGGTCAGCAGGGGAAGGTCAGCAGGGGAAGGTCAGCAGGGGAAGGTCAGCAGAGGAAGGTCAGCAGGGGAAGACCATCTTGAATCATATGTGCATGCAGGTGTCATAATGAAACCTATTTGGTAATTTTTAAAAACGAATAATTTTTTAAAAGCTACCATTTACCTTTCAAGGTTCCGTGGAGGCAGCAGCTTGGCTTCCTGCGAGCGTGAGCTACGCCCTGGCCGCCTCGCTTGCTTATTGTAGGTCAGGGGGTGGTTTCTTGTGCAAGTGGCAGCTTGGGTCAAAGGCTTGCGTTTTGTTTATGGTTGTTTTGACAAAGTCAAACTACCTAATCCATGCTGGCCTTGAACCCTTTGTGGTCCTTGAGGATTCTTCTAAGTGCTGGGATTTCAGGTGTATGTGGCCACACCCCGATTTATAATCCTTTCAGGACTTTTTAAGATTCCCTCGACCCTCTAATACTCAGACTTATCTCTAGCTAAAATGCATCCATGTGGGCACGCCTCTGTGGACGGGTGCAAGTAACTGGATCCTGAGACACCAGGTAATGGAAACCTTTGGCTGTGCTAGGTCTTGGGGAAGAACCCTGAAAGCTATTAGCTGAAGGATGTAAAACCTAGTTTGTGGGGTAACGTGTGACATTCGCGCAGCCCTCTAAACACTGACTTTGCACTGGGTGAGGTGCTCCATCAGAGAGCATTTGGGAAAGGGGGAAGGCGGATGTCTCCCTCAGCCACACCCAGCCTCAGTGACTAAGCAGCTACAGTTTTACAGCCTCTCCAGTGTGCAGATCACCACTAGGGAACTCTTGAGACCCAAAACCATGCGAACCAATCTGATAAATCCTCTTTTAATAAGTATCTATCTGTTGGTTCTCACCCTCAGTTATGGTTTGTGTATGCTCGGCCCAGGGAGTGGCACTATTAGAAGGCGGGTCCCTGTTGGAATAGGTGTGGCCTTGTTGAAGTAAGTAGGGCACTGCGGGTGTGGACTTTAAGACCCTCATCCTAACTGCCTGGAAGTCAGTCTTCTCCTAGCAGCCTTCAGATAAAGATGTAGAACTCTCAGGTCCTCCTGAGCCAGGCCTACCTGCACACTGCCATGTTCCCGCCTTGATGATAATGGACTGAACCTCTGAACCAGTAAGCCGGCCCCAATTAGATGTTGTTTTCCGTAAGAGTTGCCTTGGTTATGGTGTCTGTTCACAGCAGTAAACCCTAACTAAGACACCCTCTAAATCCTGGGTAATACCAGAAGACTGGGTTTAACCACGGACCAGATTCTGAATCCATAGAAAGGGAAGGACCAGATTCTGAATCCATAGAAACGGAAGGCCCATGCTACCTACACAAAGAGCTGGTATGCGGAGCCATGCTTGGCTACCCAAGCTCCATCTCGAATAACCACAAGGGAGCAGATCATACCGGGGCTGAGACGCTACCTGGAGGAGAGCAGCTGCTGTCTGTCATAAGTGTTCGCTGAGACCGAGAGCAGCCCGCTGTGACGACTGAGGGAAAGAGATGTCATAGTGAGTGCCAGGGGCATTTCAAGCTTTAAGCACTTGCTTAGGTCTAACGCTGAACAGGGCGCTGACTGGTAGGAGAGGAGGGGACAAAATCTATCTCCCTTTGTCCCAGGGAGAAGCAGAAGCTATGCACTTAACATCCCAATATCAGCCCCCCCCCTTCTCCTTCCAGGCCAGCCTTCTTGAAGCTCTCCTCCCATGCCCCTCCCCCTTCTCTGAGAAGAGGGAGCCCTCCTGAGTATTACCCCACCCCACCACAGCACATCGGTTAGTCACTGCAGGGCTAGGTGCATCCTCTCTGAGGTCAGGTAAGGCTGCCCAGTTAGGGGTACAGGATCCCGCAGACAGGCAACACATCAGGGACAGCCCCTGCTCCAGTTGTCGGGGGGAGGGGGGACCCACATGAAGACCAAGCTGCACATCTGCTACATATGTATATGGTGTGGGGTAGGTCCAGTCCATGTTCACTCTTTGGTTGGTGATTCAGTCTCAGGGATGTGCATGCGTGTCTGTGTGTATATCTGTACCACATGCATGTACCTACCTACAAAGGCCAACTGGGGTTATAGGTTATTTTGAGACATCACGTGGGTGCTAGGAACCAAGCAAGTCCTTCTCAAGCACCCTGCAAGTGCTCTTAGCTATGGAGCCATCGCTCCGGCCTTCATTATTGCCTTCTTATAAATCGACTTTCCGCCCATGATTGTGGGTTCTGTTCACCCAAGCAGCCAGTTTGAGACGCCCGTGATCATTTTGACAAAGACATTCCCGATACCAGCGGTTTCATAGTAAACGATGCACGTGCGTCTATGGCAACCAACAGGAGCTGGGAAAACAATCATTTAATGAGCGCTCGCTCGCATATCACCGTGTATCGTCGCAAGTTCTCAGGCCATCGTACGTGAAAAACGACCCTGTCCAAAAGCAGGAGTCCTGACGCATTCTTTATTCAGTGCCAGCCCCCCCCCCCAATTCTTCAAGCAGTCCCCTGCAAAAAGCAGGGTTTTCACAGATAATAGCGAACGGAATGAGAAATACCTTCCATTACTCAACCTATTACAAGTGGTTTTCCTGACTCTCTTCTGTGAACTCATTTAGTGAGTACTGCGCGCCACAAAGGTTCTGCATCCTTCGCTGTTTCTATAGAAATTCTGTGTCTGAGGATGTCTATTCACAAACTCAAAATCTTCACCCATTCAAGGTCCAACTATAATGGATCATTATCAGCATTTCCCCCGCCCCCCACCCCGGGGAAATCAGGACATCATTATTTGGGGACATATAACTCCCTTCTTTTTAGTTTTTATTTTTTTAAGTGTGCATGTGTGTATGTGTGTATTTCATGTGCACGTGTATGTATGTATTTTGTGTGCATGTGTGTGCATCTGCATGTGTATGTGTGTGCACACACATGCACACGTGTTCATGTTGGGGGATGCTGCACGTGTGCATGGGAACGGAAGGTATAGACCTCACTCCTCACGCACCGTACATCTTTCATTTGAGACAGAGGCGCTAGCCAGGAACATCACCAAGTAGGCTAGACCAGCTGACCTTGAAACTGCACATGTCCCCCTCCTGTCTCACCCCCGCGGCGATTACAGGTGTACCCTATCAAACCAGCTTCTTACCTGAGTTCTGGGATGGAGCTCGGGTCCTCCATCTTATGAGTCGGCATCTTTAGGGACTGAGTCATCACCACTCAGCCCTGCGTTCCTGTCTGGCGGAGTCCCCATCCCGCTCTGGATTCAACGATTAGTCAAAGCCGGGATGCAAGGCATCCAAGCCAGGTTCCCAAAAATGAACCCAGAGCTCACTCTCTCTCTCTCTGTCTGGTGAGACTGGACCGGAGGAATTTCAGGGCAAAAGATGAAAAAAGACAAGTAGCTTCTTCCAGTTGCTTATGGGAGGGGGTGTTGAACCTCAGAAGGAGCTGTTTCGTTTTTTTAAAGGAAGAATTGAAATAAAGCCTAAGGCCTCTGAGTGTAAAAATGAAGACATGACGCATCATCCGTACTGCTGGGTCCTGGGGTAAACATTGGCATACATTCTCGAGGCCCAGCGTGAAGCTGGAAGAGCACCCCTTAAGTTGTCAGGAAAAAATGGAAGTGCATACCCCAAGACCCACCACACCATACAAGATGGATTCCAGGCATCTTTAAGGCGTTAGAGAAGAATTTTAACAGCCGGAAATGACGAAACATTGCCTTTAAAAGGTTTACAGCCGGGTGTAGGAGCTCAAGCCTGTAGACCAGCACTTAAGAGGACAAGGCGAAGGTAGTATGAGTTGGAGGCCAGCCTGGATTGTGCACTAACGCATGAGAGGTACTCAGTGGACGTCACCATCTCATCAAACACTTGACCGCTTTCAGTTGCATTTCTCTGACTCGAGAGCCCCTAGAGTTGGAAGAAAGAAGGCCTTGATGGGATGAACTAGAGAAGAATAAGAGGAGGAGGAGGAGGAGGAGGAGGAGGAGGAGGAGGAGGAGGAGGAGGAGAAGGAGAAGAAGAAGAAGAAGAAGAAGAAGAAGAAGAAGAAGAAGAAGAAGAAGAAGAAGAAGAAGAAGACACAATGCAAAAGAGGTTGACCTTCCAACTCCATGCAAAAGAGGTTGACCTTCCAACTCCATTCTGAGGCAGAGTCACCTGAGGGTAAAGGCTGAGAGAACGGGACTTGGAAACACCCCCACAGTACCTGCATTTCATTTTGAAACAAGAAACGGCCATTGCCACATCTGTTCCCAAGAGAGGTGGGGAAAAGCCAAGCAGGAAATGTCTGGTCTCCAATGATCTGACCAACCCTCCTCATCAATAAAGATAGTGCACAAACTCGGAAAGCTAGCAAATAGATTCGACAATCAGAAGCAGTAAATGGGAACTAGGGAAAGCTTGCTCTTACGTATGAATTATGCATGTTGGAAGATTATTGGTTTTAATAACTTAAAGTGTTAGAATCGGAACTAGCTTATTCCAAGAATTCTAATTCATATTAAGTAAACTCTTAGTATAAGAATTTGAATATAAGTTAATTCACTCTTCATTTCCTTGATGGAGAGTAAATCCCCCCCCTTTTTTTTTGATAACCCAGTTTAGACTTGTAATCATTGTATACCCAAGATAGCCTTGAACTCTGGATCTCCTGTCTCTGTCTTTCAAGTTCTGAAATTACAGGAAGGAATTTCATCCTTTAAAAGAAGAGAGAAAGCTCAAGGCCATCCTGGGCAGGGGAGAGACTGAGACACAAAAAAAAAACGATAAAGAGGAGGAAGATGGGGGAGGGGTGTAGAAACGAGAAGGCTTTTCTTCATTGGACTTCTCTGAGAAAACAGACCAAGGAAGAGACTAAGATAAAGTGGACATTTTTAACATCGTCAGGACCCTTGAAAAGGCCAGGACCAAATCTTCACCACATTAGGGTCTTTATTATCTTGCAGCTCTGTCAATTAACCGAGAGAATTATTGCTGGATTTGGTCAGCAATGGGATGTAATTTGCATGCGATGCAGATATACCCTTTTAAAGACTGCTATGCCTTATTTAAATACCCAATCAACCGGTTTACAAACAAAATAGCTTTTCCCAGAGTTTTTGGGCCTGGACACTTGCATACTAGAAGTAAACAGCTTCTCAGAACAGTGCTTGGCCAGTCACTGGCCACAAGCTCTATCACAACAGCCATGGCCACCCACTGGGGGTAGTTTTGAAGTGCGGATGTTTAACATATTTCATTCCATTAAGCCGCTGCTGCAACTGGTGCCGTCCTCCCGACTGAGGCAACTTCTTGACATCTTTTCCTCCTTGCTCTCTTTTGTAACCTTCCATGTCTTCCCATCAGCCTCAGAATACGCCACCAGTATTTGATTCGGCATCTCCGCGCCTTCTTCAGTAGGAGGAACGCAAATTAACACAGCGAATCTGGGCCAAATATCGTAACGATCTTTGTTGCTAATTTATGGAGAGACAAGGCAGTATAGATGAATAATTAGATGAAAGCATGCATGGATCAGTAGGTTGGAGGGAAAGTTGGATGGCTGATCAGATGGATTGGTGATAGGATGGATGATAGGTGAGTGGATGATTGATGGATTGTTGGGTGGAGAATGGGTGGATGGTGGAATGGATGGATAAGTGGTAGGTGGATGGAGAATAGATGAACTGGTGGGGATGGATGTATAGATAGATGGATGGACAGACAGATGGACGGACAGATGGATGGATATCAAGCAGATGAATGAACAGATGGGTTGGTGGATAGATGGAGGATAAATAGGCAAATGATAGATGGACGGTGGTCAGTCGGATGAAAGGTTGGGCAAATGAAGGCGGTATCAGTAGAGAGTGAATACAGGAAATCAAGAAAATAATCCCTGGTAATGACATATATGAAAATGTCAAGATGAAACTCAGTCCTTTGCATGCGAATGTGAAAAATTAATTTTAAAAGTCAGATAAAAAAGAATCACTGGAAAGAAGCAACATTCTTTATATTTTATCTGAGCATTCATATTGATTAAATTCATATCTCTTTTTAAAAGTGCTTTAAATTTCTTCCAAAGATTTTTTTTTTATGGTGGTTCATCTCAACTCTATAAAGAGCAGATGCCCTAATATAAATTTTCACGCACCCAATTTTCTAGTTGAGAAATTATCTTCTCACAGTCGTCTCCTGATCCCAGTCACTACCCACCACCCACTTGTGTCATTTGTAATCCAACTGCTTACGTCATATGTGTATTTTAGTGCCTGTGTCTAACCAACGAAAGCTGTTAAGACGTTTACAGTAATCACACCTAAAGTAACTACTGACTTCTTCACATCTGACAATATCCAAGCAGTGTCGAATTATCTACTAAATGACATTACTTCACAGATTAAAGGACACTTGAGACCTTAAGGTCAGGGCTCCACGTTGTGACTGGCTGGTGTCTCTCTCAAGAGTATGTTCAGCTGTGGGTCTCTATCCTTTTTCTCTTTTCCTTGCAAGTGTGTTCCTTGAATAATTAGTTGGCCTGTTTTAACTTAACGGAAGTTGGCCAAACCGAATGCAAATTCTGTCCCTGCTTGCTACGAGTCATACAATTTATAACACAGGGTTAAAGCCAGTGCTCTCACATGCTCTCTCATTGTCTGCCAGCTAATGGTAGAAGCTTTTATTTGTATTGTGGGAAAGCATCTTCCAGACGCAAATGCCTGGAGGCTGTGGAAACAGGCGTGTGCGTATAAAGCAAGATAAGGAGCTCTAAGAAGCGAAAGAACAGAGAGAACAGGGCAGGAAGCGGCAAACACCGGGTCGCTTTAGGAATCTGGAAACCCTGCCCTTTCTTCAATGAAAAATGTTTCTATGGGTTTCCATGACAGTGGACTCCAGATGGTCCGGCTGAGCCCTTGTAGTCCACCCATGAACTCCCTCCCTCCACACATTGTCCTGCGAGCCTCTCTCCAAAGCTCTCCTCCCTTAGGGCCTCACACCTGCTGAGTGTTTTCCCTGAGTGGGGGAGGGGGGTTCTTTTTCTCGCTGCTCTGACCTTGACTGCTCTCGGTGGAGAACTGAGCCTGCACAGAGTTATCTCCAAGGCAAATTTGAAAGAAACAGACAAAAATGTACCTATGACCGGCAGGAGGACTTGTCTACAGTTGGAAGAAAAGAATTAAACATGCTTCTGACGGGGGGCCCAGAAAAGCTAGGACTCTTAGCAACCTTGGAGTCTAATTTTGAAATGGACTCGGTGTTTGTTTCTGTTGGCTGACCTCCACGTTGGTTGCATGGTTTGTTGCTGTTGTGTTTGTTTCTGGGTGTGGGGAGGGAGTTAGTGGTAGTGTTTAGACAGATTCTCACTGATGTAGATCAGCCTGGCCTTGAGCTCTGGATGCCCCTGCCCCAGCCTTCTGAGACTACAAGCACTTGCTGGAAGCCCACCTTGGAGGTTGGGGTCACTTGTGAGGACATGTCACTTGGATGTAGAACTCTAGGGTGAAACAAAAAAAAAAAAAAAAAAAAAAACTTTGTAACTTTGTTTTCCAAATCACAAAGCCTGAGAACTGAACTGCGCATGCCCTCTCTGTGAGAAACACTGAAGCACAGGCCCAGAAAACCAGATTGCGCCGTGCAGCACAGGAAATACCAGTGAGCACAGAAAGTAGCCAGTGTTCATTGGAAAGGCTAAATGCACATTGATTAGAAACTGGAAGAGTCTAAATATGCATTCAGCACAAACAGGACAATAATCTTAATTTTTAAAAAAATCGGGTAACGAGGGCTGGTGAGATGGCTCAGCAGTTTAGAGCACTGACTGCTCTCCCGAAGGTCCTTCCTGAGTTCAAATCCCAGCAACCGCATGGTGGCTCACAACCATCCGTAATGAGATCTGACACCCTCTTTTCCGGTGTGTCTGAAGACAGCTACAATGTACTTAGATATAATAAAAATCGGGTAACGATCTTAATTTAAAAAAATAGTAATAATTTGAGCGGAAAGAAAAATCACGTGGAAGGGAGCATCGTGGAGAGGGGGAATTGTTCTCAAGGCTCTGACTTATTCCAGAGACTGGTTTTGACTATAGCTACTGTTGTTTAGAGACAAGGCCCCTCTATGTGGCCCAGGCTGGTCCCGAACTTATATTTCGCATGCCTCTGCCTTCAAAGGCAGAGATTAGACGTGTGCACTACCGTTCCTGGCTACAAAGAAATCTACAGTTAATTTTTTTTTTCTTATTTTGCTGTCTTGGGTTGTTTATAGTTATTCTCATCTCATTTGAGACATAGTCTCATGTAGCCGAGGCTAGCCTCAAACTCACTACGTAGCTCAGAATGATTCTGAACCGCTGATCTTCCTTCCCTTCCGTTCTCAAGTGCTCATATTAAAAACTGGATAGAAACTCTTAAGGGTGTATTTAGAGAAATTGTGGCTGGGGGTGGGAGTACATTCCTATAATCCTAGCACTCTAGCGGTAGAGACTGAAGGATCAGTTAAGCTCAAGGCCATTCTTTTTGTTTGTTTGTTTTGTTTTTTGTTTTTTTGAGACAGGGTTTTTCTGTGTAGCCCTGGCTGTCCTGGAACTCACTCTGTAGACCAGGCTGGCCTCGAACTCAGAAATCTGCCTGCCTCTGCCTCCCAAGTGCTCAAGGCCATTCTTAGCTAAACAGAGAACTTTCGACTAGCCTAGGGGATGTGACACTGTCAGAAAACAAAAATCTCTTTGAGTTGTATGCTTAAGGTATATATATATATATACATACATATATATATACACATATACATATACATATACATATACATGTATATGTATATATATATATAATGTGTATAAATATTATTTCATTTTTAAGACTCTGTGAGAAATAGGTAGACTCGATTCCTTCTGAACATTTCTCTCAGCCGCGGGCGGTGGTGGCACACGCCTTTAATCCCAGCACTTGGGAGGCTGAGGCAGGCAGATTTCTGAGTTCAAGGCCAGCCTGGTCTACAGAGTGAGTTCCAGGACAGCCGGAACTACACAGAGAAACCCTGTCTCAAAAAAAAAACAAAAAAAAACACCGAAATGAACATTTCTCTCAGCACAGATATTTCTTCAGAGGCCTGTGGAACCACTCATGGTAGCTGAGATCCTCAATGCTGTCCTTTATCCCCGCTGCATGCACACCCTGGTCCTGGGAGGAGTATGCTCTCTCGTCCATAGATTTAGGCTGAGCCACGTGACAGGCAACGTTGGCCTCCGTGTAACACGTAGGTCACATGATGTAACATGCTGGTTCATTCTGCCCTGAATGTCTTTAACAGGGCGTGTTTTCATTTTCCTCTCATTGTATTCTCTTGCTACAAATGGGGGGGGGGGCTTCCTCTAGGTAGCCCCTGTTCCTCTAGCCCCCTACTCCCCAAAATGAGCCAGGACCGGTCCATTCCGTAAGTGGAAGCAGAGGTAACTAAGCTGTACCTGCCCTCACCAATCAGGCTCCAGCTGTCATCAGGGAGATCCTGGCCTAGCCCAGCAGACTATGGTAGCCCGCAGAACCAGAATCCCTGGCAGCCACGGTCTTACAAAACCACAGAGGCCTAGACCTAACAACAGCTGAAAAGTGGGTAGGATATGTGTCTTCCTAGGAGAACGTTGTTTCTAGGTAAGTCAAACGGGGATAGTAGAGAAAAATGCTAGACAATTGTTGGAATGGATTGAGACCAAGACAAGACCAAAGGATCTTACTGGATAAGTGAACCTCTTGGAGCTCCTGTATGGGTGCCCCTAACAGGACTTTTGGGTATGATTCTCCTGACTCTACTCTTTGCTGTATAAATCTTTTCTCTTGGAGAGGCCATTGGTCCTGGGAAGGCTCGATGCCCCAGTGTAGAGGAACGCCAGGTCAGGAAAGTGGGAATGGGTGGGTTGGTGAGCAGGGGGAGACATAGGGGATTTTCAGAGGGGAAACTAGGAAAGGGGATAACATTTGAAACATAGATAAATCAAAAATCCAATAAAATCAATCAATCAATCAATCAATCAATAAATCGATCTTCTCAATCAGAAACTGCTAATGCCACAGAGTGAGAATAAGACCACGACCACAACCTTTGAGCCAAATTCGAAGCAAGCTTTATTAAGTACTGGCCAGGACAGTGGACACTGGCTAGGTCCACACCTTGGATTCTCAGAGTACAGCACAAATTACGTTAGTCAGAAGCTCTTAAGGGCAAACTCACAAAGCTACATACTTCCAGCCTTTGTCCAACCAGCGGTGAGCAGATATTTTGACATACCTCCTCCCTACGTCCCTCTGCCTACACGTGAGCAGGCACATCGCGCGCTGTCAGGGCAACCAAACTTATTTACAGAAGTGAGAACACGAGGCTCGTTACCATACGACAGCCCCCAGAATCCCAGGGAGTTATCCGTCCTCAGGCAACTGAGGCTTACAGGTAAGAGGCACTTTGGCTTTATAGATCTCTTAAGCACAAAACAGGATAGGAGCAGTTAGAATCCAGGTCCTCCACTGGTATCAGAGGATTCCTTTAGCAGGGTGATAAGGGATCATGTTGTTTGTGCCCTGGATACTCCACTCCTGACCCTACCTGCCCTTGGGGTTGGAGGTGAGGTGGCGCAGAGTCCAGGAGCAGGTGAGAAACAGGGCTGCAAGCTCTTCTGAGCACTGCTGCAAACTCCTTTAATCCCCGCTACCCGTGCCCCCATTGATCCTAAGAAAGCGTCTCTTCTAAACAGCAGTTCTCGATTGGCTGGTTTTGTCTACAACAGCAATAGCAATCCTCCGTCTTCCAGGCAGTCCTCAATTAGGTCCACCTGCAGGAGATGTTTTTGTGGCTGTGTGGCCCCCAGCATTTACATAGCAGTGCTCCCCACCCCCACCCCGTTCCTGCTACAGGATCATGACAGAGAGGAGAGAATGTGGTGGAAATCCTCCAAACTTCCATGTGTTAAAAACATCGATGCCCCATCGATGCTCAAACAGTTCTCTGCTCCAGTTGCAGGATCTCCGGAAACTGGAGGCACCGGGGAGGCAGGGTAATGAAATTCTAACTTTGCCCGGCCACCTACTGCCACCTACTGCCACACACACACACACACACACACACACACACACACACACACACACATCAGGCTGATGCCATTAGGGAGTGATCCTGGACACGTCCACTTGACTCGACAAACTTTCTCCTCTCCATCTGAAAAGGTTTGGTGACTCAGTCTCCCCTCTCTACTAAAACACTCCTCACAGCAACGTAAGCTGCTAACCGGTGGGACTGTTTGTTACACAGCATTTTGCGGGCATTAGCTAACAGAGTTTGTTATCCATGGAAGTCCTGGGACCTTCACAGCTAGTGAGAGATGATTCAACCCCCAACAGCTGAGGCTGAGGTTGAATGTTCTGGTTCCTTCTTATGAGGTCTCCTGAATCTGTCACAGCTCAGGAGACACAACATGCATGTCATATGTAAAGGCTGGAGTTCAAACCCCAAGAAGAGCAGCACTCGTGGGTCCTCTGACTCCCTGACACGACTTTCAAGCCTTTCACGTAAGCCTCTACTCTTCCTCCCTAGGCTCCATGGTCCACTCCATAGTGTCAGCCCCATGATGCGCCAAGCCAAGTAGTCTGATGCCTCCCATAAGTGGACCCCCTCCCTTTCTCCCTTTCCCCCTCTTTTTAGTCTTCATATGACTGCTACCTGCCTGTGCTCCACATGTCCCTCTATGACATTTCGTCTCGGGGGACCCGGTTCCTTTCATTCAAGGTTGCCACTGTGGAATTCCTGTGTGTTGTGCTTTATAATACTGCCGTTGATTCCTTTGCCTGGTTGTAGAGTATTCCCCGGCCTGTACACCAGCATTTGAGTTGTCAGAGCGGA
Organism: Apodemus agrarius; assembly: GCA_964023405.1. Lineage (NCBI taxonomy): Eukaryota > Metazoa > Chordata > Mammalia > Rodentia > Muridae > Apodemus > Apodemus agrarius. The sequence goes on from OZ030024.1 coordinate 11,591,743, forward strand.
ATCGCGTCCCTATCACTGTGACTATCGTAGAATATCCAAGGCTTGAGCATACACCTAAAAGTGGAGCTACTGTTTAAGACATGGTCCTTTTTAGTTTTGGTACACATTTCTGATAGCTTCTCATTGGTGCCCTGTATGCGGAAGGCCAGTCAGCTGCCCCTCGGAATGTGACTCCTTCTTGCTGCAATGTCTCTGCAGAGGTCACTAAGGTTAGTAGGTCGGGCACCAACCCCACATGAATGGTGTTGCTACTCGGAGAGAGGACATCTGAACACAGAGGAAGGGCCAGATGAGACAGAGGTAGAAAACACACACATACACACACACACACACACACACACACACACACACGCATACACACACATACACACATATACACACATACACATACATGCATATACACATACATACACATATACACACATATACACACATATACATATACACATACACACAGACACACAGACACATATACACATACACATACACACATACACATACACACACATACACATGCATACACATCCACACATACACACACACACACACACACACACACACACTCAAGCATGTATAATAACATTTTTTAAGTGAACAAGAAAGATGATAGAAGAAGACAACCCCGTTGACTCCTTCGCCTTGGTCTTCCAGCCTCCAAACCCAAGCAGATGTATTTCCGCTCTTACATCCACCCAGCCTGCAGTGCTCCATAGACACGTGGACATCCTAGTACACTATTATCAAAGTCCGACCATCCAGGTTGCCCCGCGCCCTCCACTAGTGCTTGGATCGTCGGCCTCATTTCCTTTAGGCATACGGGTAGCAGGAAATGAGGATATCTGGAGATTTGCATTGCCCTGATGGGCTAGAGCTATTCTTCGTGTGTTTACTACTGTGTCTGACAGGTTACAGCCGGCTCACCCCAGCTCGTTAGCACTCCGTACTAGTCAGCCTTCACCTTTAGAGGACATGATGCTAAGGAACCTAAGGGAGGGCTCGGCAGTTGAGAGCTTCCTGTTAGTGCTGAAGACCAGAGTTCAGTTCCCAGCACCCTCATCCGGTGACTCACAACGGCCTGTAGCCCTATCTCCGGGGGATCCAGCACCCTCTTCTGGTGCACTCAGATTATGTACACACACACACACACACACACACACACATACACACACACGATACACGCACAGGTTCAATGTTAAGCAGCCGAGTCCCCTTACCGTCCTGCTTTATAACCCAGCTCCTCTCCTATATTCAGTCTCTCTTTGCTAAGAGAGAGAAGATGCTGAAATCCAATCTAAACTTCGGACCAAGCCAGGCATCCTTGGAACTGTGCCCTCAAGTGGACCCCCTTTTACTAATTTCTAATAGAAACTACTGAGGCCAGGGACTGCATCGGACCGTGGGGAGGCAGGGACAGGGAGGAACTCTGGATTTGACTGGATTTGGAATCCCCGAGACAGCCAGTATCTCAGAGACCTAGACAGCCGGAGCAGGGTCATCTCGCAGTACAGGTGTTAAGGGTGCCCATCACGTGGGATTCAGTGAAGTACTGTGAAACCAGCCACAGCCTCCACCCCATACATCCCAACCCTCTCTCAGCTCTGGCTTTCTCTCTCCCTCCAGCCCACCCTCATCCTCTCCTGGCTGTCTGTCGGGTATTTTAAACCAATTGCCTCAGATCCTGACCCTGCTGTTCTTTGCCCGAGCCAAGAACACTGGCTCCCCCTTGTGGTCTAACGCCTGCAGACCTGTGTGCTAAAATCCTAACAAATGGAGCCTCAATTCCTGATTCCGGCTGGAGTGACTTCTGTCACACCTAGGCATAGAGGATGTCTGAGTCAAAGCCTCCCTGGCATCCTGAAAGGTCACACACAGTCACGTGTGGAGACCTGTTAGCTCTCTTATAGGTCCTGGCCAGTGCAAGGGTTTCATGCCTATTCCAGAAGCACCTGTGGTGCCTGGGTTGGTGGTGCAATATATATCGGAGGTCTGGTATATATTCCCCATCTTCTTGCTGGTCTGAAACAGCTAAAATGAGGAACCACTGATTACTGGGTTCATAGAGTCCCTGTTCTCAGTTCACACAAGGTACATGCTCAAGAAAAATTTGTTGGGAAACGCGGCAACAGCTCAGCCGCTAAGAGCAGGTACTGGTTTTTGCAGAAGTCAGGGTTGGTGCCTGGCTGCTCACCACAGCTTGCAACTCAAGATCCAAGGGATCTCGTGCCCTCTTGTGGCCACTGTGGGTATCTACACTCACATACTTAATACCTACACAATTTAAAATCAAGTTAACTCTTAGGCAGAGCCAAAGAAAGGAAGAGACAGACAGAAACTTGTTGATCTGAGTATGATGGTTCATACTGAAATCCCAGCAGTCAGGATGCTGAGGCAGGAGGATAGAGAGTTCAAGGCCAGCCTGGGCTACACAACATGACTCTGTCTCAAAACAAACACTTGCTTGGTAGAAGTTGATAGCAACGCAGTGGGGAATCAAAACTTAGTTCTTCCTTTTTGGGGGCCACATGGGCTAAGGAAGCAGCCGGGTCCTGACTTGGTGTGTGTGCCCTGGTCAGACTGAAATGGAGGAGCATCCAGGAGCTTCAGAACAAACATGTTTGCATTCTTATCAGGTTGGGTGGGATATAAAATATATGAGCTCAATAAAGAAATTATGAAACAGCGTCTCCAGCTTTAGTGCTGACTGCCTGGCTCTGGCACACCTGTACCAACTATGTTAGCCATCTCTTCTGGGACTATAACAAATACCCAAGACAATGAACTTATAAAAAAGAAATTATTACCGGGCGGCTGTGGTGGCGCACGCCTTTAATCCCGGCACTTGGGAGGCAGAGGCAGGCGTATTTCTGAGTTGGAGGCCAGCCTGGTCTACAGAGTGAGTTCCAGGACAGCCAGGGCTACCCATAGAAACCCTGTCTTGAAAAACAAACAGAAAGAAAGAAAGAAAGAAAGAAAGAAAGAAAGAAAGAAAGAAGGGAGGGAGGGAGGGAGGGAGGGAGGGAGGGAGGGAGGGACGGAGGGAGGAAGGAAGGAAGGAAGGAAGGAAGGAAGGAAGGAAGGAAGGAAGGAAAAAAGAAATTATTGTTTGGGTTCGTAGTTTGGGGGGCTTCTGATCTATAAGCAGTTGGCCTTATTGCTTTTGGTCCGAGATAGGCAACACATGGTGGGGGTGTCTGTCAGTGCAAAACCAACAGCCCTGTGACTGAGAAGAAAAAGAGAGGGTGGGAGTATGCCTCCTAC